>OW121752.1:11207500-12407500 GCA_933228765.1 Miltochrista miniata
CCTATTTGCAAACAAACTACCAAACAAAAGATCAAATCTTTCCTCTTTATAATATTGGTAAGTACAGAACTAAAGATTATATAAAAAATAATTATTTTTAAGATGCAAAATGCTAATAACTAGGCTGCTAGATTGATTTTAGGCTGTACCATGTGTATAAACTTAATAAAAAAAAATTGACGTTCAACACTTTTGACTTTTACACTTTGACAGGACTACGTTGTTGATTACATTGCGATTTGGACGCATTTTTAACAAATTAAATAAAGTAATTTCTTTAAACTGTAGATAATTCTATCAAATATTGATAATTATTGCTGATATTCGAGTGATTGTATCAATAATTTATGTATTTATAATACCAACAATGTGAGCTTCATCAATGTTTTGTACCTGAAAATATGTCAGAAGCGAAGAGCCCTGAAAAGAATATTGAATTCGACCCAATATTACCTGATTCTGGAGTTTTATTTTATGAAGAATGTCCACCCGAGTATGAAATTGAACGACCTAGATTACTACCCCTGAAATCATCGACACAAATTCGTTTTGAACAGCTTCAGCACGAAGCTGCTAGAGTCTGGCGAGAGACTCAGAAAACAGCGAAGAAAAATTAGTTTTGTACCTTGATCGATAAGCGAGAACTGCGACAAAATGGCTTATACCTTATTTGTGTTAGAACTGATATCTGCGTTTATATTAGCAGCCACATTGCTGTACAGATATGGGGACTGCTACAGAAATCATATATTAGTGACAGTATCTGTGTTAACAGCATGGTACTTCTCTTTCGTTATAATGTTCATCTTACCACTAGATATATCATCGGTAAGTTGTTCCAATGTCTTACGAGTTTCTGTTTGTGGTACCTAGATAAGTATGACAACAGATGTGTAAGCCCATTTAGTATTTTAAAGGAGGCAATGAATCTAACTCTGTGTCTGTATATATTTCTAGTATAAATTGGCTATTATAAATAAGTAGCTAGACTTCACTAGCTAAGATACCCAACTTGGTAATAAAGATAAATCTGTTACTTTGAGTTCTATCTCACTGTTAACTCTGGTGAGTTGAAGCCCAGAAGGTATTTATATGAATGGTCTGCATTGAACAGTTGATGTCTTACTTGCTCCTACTTATTGGTGTGCCTATTTTGTACCACCTAGTTCTTCTAGAAAGCCAAATAAATCCAAAAGAAGCTAATGCGAGGCATCTTTCTTACATATTATGGCTCAATTCCAAGGCACAGGCATGGACTGAATTTCTGTGGGTTTTAGGTTTAGTACCTATTTCTGAACCCTCAGTAGAGTCACAATTATTTTATTAAGTTTTAAAGAGAATAAATTTTATTTTATTATTTATTTTATTGCACTCAACATTGAAATGAAAACACAATCAGCATCATCTTACTACCTAAATATTATAAATGCACAAGTTTGTGATTGTAGATGTCTGGATGTTTCTTACTTGTTTACTCGTTCACGGTCAAGGAACTGAATAGATTTTTTTACAGGTATAATATATTATAGTCTGGAATAACACATATGCTTTTATAGTAGGAATAAGTTTCCCATGCAAAGCAGGAAACAGTTGTATACACCACCTAGTACCTTTATCTTGTCTTGTAGTCAGGATGTCTAAGATTTTAAATTTGTACCTAGGTATTACAAAATATGTACCTACACAGGCCAGTAAAAAATACTTTTTTCATATAATGATTCACTGAACATGATAAGATTAGATTGATAGAACTGTTCTACTTTAAACTATTAAAGAGTTAAAGACCTGAATAATATTTATCAGTATCAACTTAATCTAAAGTAAGCATCAATCTCTGAAGATGTGTTGGATGTTATAATGCAATGCTAGAAGCTGCAGCTGAAGGTGTGATGGGCCATTTTAAGATCATAGGATAATAAGATTATTAAGTAAGATTATAAGGTGTCAAGATCGTAGAATAATAAGGTAGCTAAGCCAGTCTCACCTGCAGAGTGGTGCACCTGCTGGGTTATGAATGCTTTCATGACGAAGAAAACTCTTAAAAAAAACCCTGTTACCAACCTGTCTGACCAGTGTGGCATAGTAAAGCCGATCATCCCCACCGAATGACATTAGAAATTATCAATATTTATACCAATTTAAAACTGGTCTATACTAGGCTGGTTTGATTGAATGACTGTTGTCTACACACCAGGTACATAAATATGCTCACGCTACACACAAGCATGCAAGCAGACTCTTATTGGCAATGGCCCGCTCACTGTTTGTATACCAAAGGCTATCCTATCTGAAAAACATACTTTTACTAAATACTGAATTTGATTTGATCTTACAGACTGTTTACCGACAATGCCTAGAAAATGCCACAGCAAGGACACCAATTATGCTCCAAAATACGTCTACAACAGTGGCGCCCCCTGGGTCTGAGTGTCAAAAACCATCTTCATTTGTTAGCAATGACATATTCCCTAGTCTTTGGCGAGTGGTCTATTGGACGTCACAGTGTTTGACTTGGTAAGCTTCTACACCAACATACTTTTATTGGATAGACTTCAGTAAGAACGGGACCCTACCACTAAGACTCAGTCGTGTCCGTCTGTATGTCACCAGGCTGTATCTTATGAATGGCCATAGTTAGGCAGTTGAAATTTTCATAGACATGGTTTTGTTACTGCCATAACAACTTCTACCGGGCTTCCATACAACTTTTTTTACGTTTCTGGGTACGGAACACCTCATGCATGAGTCAGACTCGCACGTATCCGGTTTTTTTATGACTTAAGCTTAAATAACATAAGCTTTAATTTTTATTATAAAATATGGTAAAAATTTTGCGGTAGCGCCTGCTCGAGAGGAGGTTCACTGCTATAATTCAATTATTTTTATCAATACATAATGGAACAGATAAGACTGGACTTCCCTTTGTAGTTATCGTATTATCATTCGTTGAATTCGTCTATTAGAAATTATCTAAATCTTCACGCAAACAACTCGCAGAATATTTACCTACACGACAAATACAGCGTTTCCATGGTTCTGTCACTTTTGATGACGCACGACATATAATATTTACGTAGGCTGACTTTACGATGATTTGAATAGACGCTTCACCAGTAATCTATTCCAATCGTCGTAAAAGTCTGCCTACAAAAGTTCTGTTGTGTGCCCGCGCCTTTATAAGTTTTTGCACGGTGGCAGACAAGCATACGGCCCACCAGATGGACGCTTGCAACACCGGAGGCGCTATCCCGCGCTGCCGACTCTGTAAGAACCTTTTAAGGCCCCTTTTGAAGAACGCCATACTGTAGGGGTTTTGTAAAACTGAGGCAGGGTAGCAATTTCGTAGAAATAACCATCTACAGTAGCAGACATAAGGAAACCAATAAATAGGTGGAAAGAACTGCACATGCAGAAAATTAAACGCAAGTAGTTTTTATTTTCGGCATTGTCGGCATCGAAATTCGTCTGTCCTCCCAACGAACCCCTTATGATAGTCAGCGCCAGATTACAAATCATTTACTTATCGTAAATAGATTTAAAACTGTAATAAGGCTAGTCTAAGGGCGCCTTCAAATTAGAAGTTTGAAGAGGCGCTTCAGTCGCGCCACTAAAAAAAGCGCTGCTGTGGCGCGTCTGTGGCGGAGCAGACGCGCGTCAGTGGTGCTTCAGTAAATTCTAGTGATGTTCGTTAGTTACGTTTGTTACGAGATGGATTCCGATGAAGAAGCATTACTCTTACTTATTAATTTTATTAAAAAGAAAAAAAAAACATAGTAGAAAGCGTTCCTTATCATTATCTTGTTTAATTAATAATAGTGAATAATACCAAATACCTACCTCTTTTGAGGGGCAAGATTAACTTTGAAGTAGGGTTGTACTGAACTGGGGCTTAGAGGCTTTGACTTATTATTGAAGAAAGAATATTATTTTAAGAAATTTTTGTCCAAGTCATCGATACTAATATATTGTCAAGAGGTAACGTTTGTGAGGTTGTGAGTTTATGAGTTTGTGACGTTGTAAGGGGTAATCTCTGGATCTACTATCTCAAAATTATTTCACCAATAGAAAGCTACGTTATTGTGGAGTGACATAGGCTAAATTTCTAAATCTATCTAAATCATCACGCTGCAATGAATAGGAGCTGAGCAACAATGAAAAATGTAACACAAACGAAGTTGTGAGAGTCAGCTAGTATAGTTATAAAAATATAAATTTAAAATCAGAGTATAGTTTCAATATTGACTAATGTCCCTTCCCTATACAGAAATGCCGTGCGTGTGGCACGTTAGTGGTGCTGCAACTGCGCTTCTAATAATTGTATGGAAACTAGCAGTGGCGCGTTTAGCGCACGCTCCTTCACGCCTCTAATTTGAAGACTTGTATAGTAGAGGGTAAGGTTAGGAATAGATATTTCTAACCTTACCCTCTACTATACGAGTATTGTAATAGAATTCGTCTGTTCCAGGCTTATCATGCCAATGATGCAATCATACAGCAAAGCCGGCGACTTCACCGTTAAAGGAAAACTAAAATCTGCACTAGTCGACAATGCCATATACTACGGCTCATACCTACTCATATGTGGCATACTGCTAATTTACATTGCACTAAAACCTGACATACAATTAGACCCCAGTAAAATCAAGACCATTGCCTCATCAGCGAGTAATACATGGGGTCTGTTCCTATTGATTCTGCTTCTTGGGTATGCCTTAGTAGAAGTGCCGAGAAATCTATGGAATAATTCGAAGAAGAATTACACTTTAACTTACTGTTACTTTAAGATTGCCAAGCTGAGCACTGACAAGTGCGAGGCTGAGGAAACTATAGACGATATTCTAGATGTGAGTATGAAAATTTTATAGCAGTTTACATGTTTTATTTTAAAATCGCCACACGTAGACATTTTTAAACAACGCCATATAGCCTACTATAAGCTCTTTGTATAACTGTTAAACCTACTTTTATATTTCTTTCTTAAACATCATCTTACTGGTTTCGAAGTTTTGGATATTTTTTATGTACTTACATAAAAAATATCCAAAACTCCGAAACCAACCATTTTCGCAGCTAACAAATATTTTTTGGCTGAACCCGGGATTAAATTGCATACTCTACGCAACTGTCCTCTGTGTTTCTAAGCGTAATACACACATTTATTCACAGAGTCTAAAATCCATCACGGCAGCAGTGAGTCCCGGTCACCCGTTACACCGCCACGTGGAGACCATTATACAGAAGTTACCCATACAACTCCGCGACAGACTGAACGGACGGGCCGCTCCCGAACGACCCACCCCGCCTTCTCTTAAATCACTTGTCAACTTGCATAAAAAGGTAATGTTTATACTCTTTTATTTTATTCGCCGAGGGGGTAGGCAGAGGCATACACCCGCATTTCACCATTTATTTTAGTGTCATGTACTAGCGAATGACACGCTATTTTGTCTATACAAACTTCGGGAGGATATTACTCACCTGTTTCATACCCTACATACAAAGCCAAATATTTTACTGTTTTGGCTCATCATAAACTATGTCTGACCGTTCGTTCCAAAAAATGGGAAATAAAAAACTATTAAAGAGATCGAAGCCATTAAAAAATCGATAATTCTGCCAAATTTTTAGACAACTTTCTGTGTAAACAAACATTAAAAGGAGTATAAAAACGCAAAATCTAAGTCCGTTCCGACAAAGTTCATTTTTCAAAGAGTTCAAATAAATTTATTGCAAGTTGATACATGAAGTACTTTTTTCACAACACCCTTCCTATCAAAGGACCTTTGATTGAATCCATTATCGCTCTCACTATGCGATGTGAGGTGAAACAGCATGCTTGTTTGGTCGAGTTCGAGCGACCGACTACGTCTCCTTAAAACGAACTACCTATATAGATTTTACAAACCGTATTCAGCCCCATTACTAAACACTATTTGCGCGAGGTAGCCTTCTTTCATCACCATCACATAACCTTAAGGTCATAAAAAGTGTCCAAGTGCGAGTCGGGATAGCGCACGGAGGGTCCCGTACCAAAAAGGATGAAAAATGCCCCCGTTAAATATTTTTATCTGATTTGAATATTTCTTGTTATACCGGCAACAGAAATACATTGTCTTTAAAAAAATTAGCTCTCTAAGCTATCACGGTTCCTGAGATACAGCCTCTTGACAGACAGACGGACAGCGAAGTCTTAGTAAGTAATAGTCCTGTTTTTTAACTGCTATAGTTTAAAAAATAACATTTAATCTCGGTCTTCCGCAGACAATAAAAGCCCTCCACGTGCTTCAACGCACAGAGACCCAATGGGGTCTGATGCTAGAGAAGATATACCACCTAGAAGATATTGCAGCGAACCAACGCTCGCCAGATCGCAGATTCCAGCATACCTTCCAACTGGCGAGGCCCCGGCTTACTAGAATACTGTACCCACCTATCTTTGGTAAGTATATTTTTTTATAGTTACCTAAATATTTCAAGTCATTCACACAGCGTCATCTGGCCCAATTTGAGTTAATATAAGTCAGCACATATGGGATCTAGATTACTGATAGAATACTTATACAGGGTGGAATTTAAAGACGGTAGTTGGAGGGAAAGTACCCTTAATATTGATAATGGCAAGTTTTGCTGAAGAAAACATTCCTTTATTTTCAAAAGTAAGTTAATCTGCATTTAAAGATTTTTGAAAAATCACCTGCTTGAGCCGGTAACCGAACCTGGGAGATGTGAAAAAAAAACATCCTGTATTTTATGATACCAACCAAAAGAGTCTTTAATAAGGAACAATTTCTTTTAAACAACATAGTATCTTAAATTAAAGGAAGAACAAGTAAAATATGTTTTTATAGTAAAGCTTACTCACTTACCTGAAGAAGAAAAACAGTCTCATTGAGATTCTTCTCCTTTTTTTTGAAGTTGGTTAAAAAATTGTTCTGGTTTCTGTGAATGGGAATAGTCGTTCTGGTCACGTAGCCAGCCAACTTAAAAAAAGGAGAAAGAATCTCAATGAGACTGTTTTTCTTCTTCAGATAGTGAGTAACCTTTCTATAAAAACATATTTTACTTGGTCTTCCTTTAATTTAAGATACTATGTTGTTTAAAAGAAATTGTTCCTTATTAAAGACTCTTTTGGTTGGTATCATAAAATACAGGATGTTTTTTTTTTCACATCTCCCAGGTTCGGTTACCGGCTCAAGCAGGTGCATACATACATACATACATACATACATATACTCACGCCTTTATCCCCGAAGGGGTAGGCAGAGGCCCATACCGGCCCACATTTCACCGTGTACAATTCGGTCCCACGTGACAGGTGGTGAGCCCATCGCCGTGTTGAAATGGACCGCCGCCGTCAGAGCCTCGTCCGTTGTTCAGCAGGTGCACGAGCTTGCACGTGAGGTTGACTTGGGCCCGATGGTGTTGGTAGGGCCCCACTACACTAATTTAACTTACTTTTGAAAATAAATGAATGTTTTCTTTCAGCAAAACTTGCCATTATCAATATTAAGGGTACTTTCCCTCCAACTACCGTCTTTAAATTCCACCCTGTATATTTCTAAGTATAAATACATTCGTATACATAGAAAACACCCAAACTTCGAAACAAACATTTGTGTATCCCGACCCGGGAATCGAACACAAAAACTCAGCGCGCCAGTTGTTTACGCTACCGAAAGCGCTACCATGTCATTTATTATGAATGGCGTGTCAACTGCTATTTATTTAAAATATATATTACTAGCGAACGTCACGCGGTTTCACTCGCGTATTTTCTGTTCCCGTGGGAATACGGGAATAAAATATGTAGTGTAGCGATAAAGAGTGTAGCTTTCCAACAGCGAAAGAATTTTTCAAATCGGTCCAGTAGTTTCTGAGCCTATTCGATGCAAACAAACAATCAAATCTTTCCTCTTTATAATATTAGTATAGATTACAATCTAATGTGGACAAAATCGTAAGCTCGAGCGGGATTCGAAACTCCTACTTTTCCCTATTCAAAAGAAAGGTTTGACTAGGTTGAAATGAATAAGGTGCAATTCTATACATTTCCCGGTTGTCAGTAAAATAACAATCGTTAAGCCAAGTTGAAGGCCTTATGGGCGGCTTGAAAAATTTCAACCGTGGGTCGCGGCGACCTGCGCCTGTCCATTTCAACACGACAATAGGCTCACCACCTGTTACGTGGGACATAAAACTATACGGTGAAATGTGGGCGTATACTATGCCTCTGCCTACCCCTTCGGGGATAAAGGCGTGACTATACATATGTATGTATGTCTATACATTTCGTGCCGTGTAACTTTAAGTTTAATAACTAAGTGCCGGTAGATGACGTCTACGTCGCCGCCAGACGTATGAGGTGGAATAATTCATCAGCTCTAAGCATGGCTATATAGCTTAGCAGTCTGAACTGATTCCCCTGAATTGGGAAAAGGCACATGTTCGAATCCCGCTCGATCTTGAAATCTTATTCATATTAAAATTAATAACTATATTTGTGTCTTCAGAATGGTACTGGGAATGTTTCCTGAAGCAATACTTCCTAAAAGGCATGGCGGTGATCACGGGTATAATGTCGATAGCCGTGGTGTGGTCGGAGATGACATTCTTTAGCAAGAGCCCTGTACTCTCGATTTTCGCACAGATACGTATTGCGGCCGCTGCTAATTATAATTATTTGGCGATTGAGGTGAGCAACATTTTTGACTTCTTTAAGGAGGCAATTTAAAAAGAAACGGTCATCTCCACATAAGTAATATTTAGTTACACTACTTAAGAGGGTTAACACCCAAATACATGATTTCACGCGTTTGAAACGTTTGTTTCTGAAGAAACTACCAATGTTTAGTAAGTATGATTAATGTGTAAGAGTAATATATTTCCTTGTCTAAAAATTGTTCTAATCAAAATAAACGTGGCATAACTAGGTTTTTATTAAAAACAGTGTTTACACACCTCGTTTGAAGAAATTCATGAAACAAGGCATCTTTGCCAATCGGGTGGTATAAAATTAATTGATGTACACAGAAATTAAAGCTGCTATAAGTATCTTCGTATTGTCTTCTTTAAATCCGCCTAAGAAAATTATACCGAAATATATTTCTTATCACCAAAACATGACAAATAAAGTTTCCAAAAAACGTCGTACTTTGATGAACTTCATCACGATTTTTGGTACACTTCTAGTTTACAAAATGGTGATCTTTTTACATTTACAGACTGATCATGATATCACCAATTGAATACATCAGTAATATTCTAGAAACCTCTTTAAACATATCTATAATAACGTAATAAAAAGAGTCCTCAAACTCGATGCACGGGCCGCGAGAAATTAGTACCGGCCGAGGCCTTCCAGGGGGAGGAGGTATCACTTTATTTCCCGCGTTCCCAGTCAGGTATTATCGTAATCTTCGAATACTTTGAGTGTGCTCAACGCCACTTGATACTTTTTCAATTTTGTCCGCGCTGGGTGATAAACCCTCTTAAAGAAAAGAAATTAAAAAATATTTATAGCAAGGTGACTACGGGATCAAATTAACAAGAACTTCGCGTCACGTACTGGGGTGGGCTGCCATTTTGATGTGATTTTGCTGCATATAAAGATTTCCATGTATTATATATAACTTGGTCTTCATTTATTTAATTCTGAAACGCAAGTTTGCAGACTATTGCGTCACAATAAACATTTAGACTAATTTACAGTGTTACACATTATGCAACTTTAACTCGAAGAACTTACGACGCTTAGTCGAATTTCAATCGCGAGCTCTCGTCAAAATCTGAGGATTATAATATACTAGCTGATGGCCGCAGCTTCGCCCGCGTAAAATTTGTTCCCGTTTCCACTTCCCGTAGGAACTTATTCCCGGGATAAATAGTAGCCCATGTGTTATTCCAGACTATAATCTGTCCCTGTGCGAAATGTCAGCCAGATCCGTTCTGCCGTTCGAGCGTGAAAGAGTAACAAACATCCACACTCACAAACTTTCGCATTTATAATATTAGTAAGATTAGTTGACCCGTGCTACGACCGACACTCTGCTCGGACCCGACACGGTGTAGCGTGAGTCATCCTTAACTCTATTTCCAATTAATACTTTATAATATAACCAACATCTGTGTACCCTAGTAGGACTCCTTCTTCAGTCTTTTTATCAAATTTTGACATGCTCTTGACTTCCGGTATTCTCACAAAACTTTACTTCCATAAAGTCGCAAATTTTTGAACGATGAAACAATGATGATAAATATATTGAGGTGTTTAAATTAAAAGTTAATACCTAAAAATTGCAATATACATTTCGTCCACAGGTAATATCTACAATAGTAATCGCCTACATGTTCTACTGCGCCTACTCCACCGTACTAAAGATCCGTCTCCTCAACCTGTACTACCTGGCGCCTCACCATCAAACTAACGAGTACTCGCTCATATTCTCCGGCATGATGGTCTGTAGGCTCACACCGGCTATGTGCCTGAACTTCCTGAGTCTGATTCATATGGACTCGCATATTATCACTGCCAGGATTATGGAGACTTACTATACGCAGGTAATTTATGTTATAAGTTGAGTTAGAAATAAAGCTTTACATTAAAGGAGCTGGTTGATTTATTGACGGCCAGCTAAAAGTATGGAAGATAAAAAAAATTGTAGTGTTCGTTTGTGATTTAGAAATCCACTAAGGCATTTTCTGAAATTCATTCTGAAAGAAGTCGAAACGAGTCGGCAAATTTATCTATGGGTATATCTTGAAATTCGACATACATACCTACTTTTCAATAGTGTGGCGTGCAACGGGAGTTGACAGTATGACATGGCCGATGCCGGAGACACAGCTAGTTATTAGTAAGGTACTAGAAGTGGTCGACCACCAGTGGTTCGAGCGGGAGTAAGTGGGACTGCGCCGCCTCTTTCTGCGAGCAGATCATGCTCGCGAAGGAGGCGGCGGGCCGGGTGCGGGAGAGAACTCTCCCACCCGAGTTCCGCAGTCGGCGCCCTGGGCGCCGCCGACGTGTCTTCGCCGAGGACTATCGGCCTCCATGACCGGGGGTCTGGGGACGGTGAGAGGGTCGCTCACCGTCCTTACAGAAGCAGGATCATACCCGAAACCCCCCCCCCAAAGACGCGGCTAGCACCCGAACCTCCCCCTGGGCGAGGCCGCAGAGGCGGCTGTAGGTCTGTTGAGAGTCCTGGGACATCCTTCCGAGGGCTTACCCGGGGCTCCCAACCATAGGCTGTTGGGCGTTACGTGAGGTTTTTTTTAGTCGGTAGGAGTCCGGCATAACATCCATGAGGATTTTCTCTCACGTAAAAAAAAAAAAAAAAAAAAAGTACTAGAAGTGGCGTGGTAGTATTATGGCCTATGACACTGAAACCTAATGCGGCTTAAAAATTATCACAACCGGTTCAGTGTATTCAGAGATTACCCCCTACAACCTCAAAAACTTTATTTGTTTTTAATTCTACTAGATAATGCCTACGGCCTCGCCTGAACGGAAATGATAGAATCCTGTTCCAACATATTCCAGAGGCAAATAGTAGCCTGTGTTTTAAAGGCTATAAACTACCCCTGTACAAAATTTCAGCCAGTAGGTTCTGTTGAGCCGTTCGTTATTGAGTAACAAACATCTTCAAATAAATAATCTATCTATCTTTCTACCTTTACGCCAAATCCCTTGCGGGGTAGGCAGAAAGAACCGAGCGCCACATGGCACGGTCCATACACACCTCACTTACTTCTTCAACCTTCATTTTTCTTTTCATGCATGCACGTTCCTTCGGCTCTTGACACCACCTTCAACTAACACACGATTAATTTGGTCGTGGTAGGTGTGTCGTGGCCTTCCCCGACTCCTACGTCCATCCACTTTCGCGTTGTATATCTGTTAAAAATAAAAATCATCCTTGTCATATTTCAGATAATGGGCCATATGGACATCCTGGGCATCATATCGGAAGGATTCAACATATACTTCCCGATGTTAGTCGTGTTCCTCTGTGTAGCGACTTACTACTCGTTGGGCAGTCGACTACTGTCGCTCTGCGGGTTTCAACAGTTTGTGGGCGATGATGAGTTGACTACGGATCTGGTGGATGAAGGACGAGAGATTATTAAACGGGGTATGTTCATAAAACATAAACATCTAACAACACTGAAACAATAATACAGTCCTGTATTGTTGTTTCAGTGTTGTTAGATGTTTTAGGATTAAAAAGAAAAACTGAACAATCACTTTATTTTTGTCAGTTTGTCTGAAAAACCTTTATCTAAAGACCGCGTGAAAGTGAAGTTCTGAGTACCTATATACCGTTCAGTCGCAATATGTCCAATTCGCAAAATGTCCAAATGTCCAATTCTCAATAGGTCCAGTTCGCAATTGGTCCAGTTCGCAGTTGGTCCAGTTCGCAATTGGTCCAGTTCGCAATTGGTCCAGTTCGCAATTGGTCCAATTCGCAATTGGTCCAGTTCGTATTTAGGGATCTATATGGATAAATGGAATCAACATAGGTATTTTAATCCGTCTCATCGCATAATGACCTTTTCTCTAAATGTCCTTTTGTCAAAATGTCCTTTTCTCAAAATATGTGCACTACAGGATTAACTCCGCGCAATCCGACGTGGATGGGTTAGGTTAGAAGGCTAAGGCGGGAGCGGAGCGCAGCGGAGCTTCCGCATTAGCCTTCGTGGTTATTTTTTTATAACCACCTAAGTTACCACCATTCACTTGGTAAGTTTGATGTATAAGTATGTTATTCAGAACGATCAGTTAATAATTAGAATTTGGGGTGGTTGTGTTTAGGTGGTTATAAAAAAATAACCACGAAGGCTAATGCGGGAGCTCCGCTCCGCTCCGCTCCCGTCTTAGCCTTCTAACCTAACCTATCCTAGTCGGATTGCGCGGTGTTAATCCTGCATTGCACATATATGAGAAAGGATATTTAAAGAAAAGAACATTATGAGAAAAGACATTTTCGAGAAAAGGACATTTTTACTTCGAGCTGAATCTCGCCTCGCAGAAGGTTGTCAATAACGCCTCCCGTAATCAAGCACAACTCCATTTTACGAACTGGACCAATTGCGAATTGGACATTGTGAGAATTGGACGAAGTGAGAATTGGTCAATTTGCGAATTGGACATTGTGAGAATTGGACAATTTGCGAATTGGACGTTGTGAGAATTGGACAATTTGAGCGCGCTGGACATTTTGCGAATTGGACATATTGCGACTGAACGCTATATACTATACTATACTATACTATACTATCTTCACGCCAAATCCCTTGCGGGGTAGGCAGAAAGAACCGAGCGCCACACGGCACGGTCCATACACACCTCACTCGCCTCTTCAACTTTCATTTTTCTTTTCATGCATGCACGTCGGTTCCTACGGCTCTTGACACCACCCTCCACTAACACATGATTAATTTGGTCGTGGTAGGTGTGTCGTGGCCTTCCCCGACTCCTACGTCCATCCACTTTCGCGTTGTATATCTGTTTTGTCATTCTTTCATCTCCCATTCGTTCCACATGCCCGAACCATCGTAGCATGCCCTTCCTTACTTTAACACCGACACTCTCTTTCAGACCAACTCTCTTTCTTACATCTTCATTCCGAACGCGATCTGCGAGCGTTACTCCGCAGATTTTGCGTAGCGCGCGCATCTCGACCGCGTTTATTCTACTTTCATGCGTTTCCTGCCATACCCAACTCTCGCTTCCATACGTTAGCGTAGGTATCAGCACCGCATTGTGTACTGCGAGCTGGGCCTTTTGACTTAAGGCCTTGGTACCTAAAAGTTTGCCTAACGCTCCATTCACACTATTTCCCGCAGTTACCCTCTTTTCTACATCAGCGGTGTACCGTCCATCCCTGCTAAATGCACATCCAAGATATACAAACTCATCCACCTGTTCCAGCACTACATCATTTACAGTTATCCTGGCATTCGTTCTGTCCTCTTCTCTTTCGAATACCATCACTTTCGTTTTAGTCGCGTTCAAATGTAAGCCTCTCATTAGACAATCATCTTTCATCGTTGTGACTAGTGACTGTAGTTCTGATGGCGATTCGGCTATGAGCACGGCATCATCTGCATACAGCAAACAGTTCACAAGTAAGTCACCCATTCGCAATCCAACATTCATCGATCTTACTCTCTTAAGACAATCGTCCAGGTACAGGACAAACAGCAGAGCCGACAGCACGCAACCCTGTCTGACGCCAATGTTGACGTCAAACCAGGGAGACAGGCTGCCGCCCACCCGCACACATGCCGTACATCCCACATATGTAGACTGCACAGCACGAAGCAGCGCACCATCAATCCCGTATCCTGGCAATATATCCCAGAGATCCTTCCGTACAACTCTGTCAAATGCTTTCTCCATGTCCACAAAACCGCAGAAAACCTTCCGGCCTACAGCCAGCTGCTTCTCTACAATGTTGCGGAGCGAGAAAACTTGGTCCATACATCCCCTTCCATTTCGGAAACCACCTTGCGCCTCCCACAGTAATCCGTCAGATTCCACCCTCATTCTCCTTTCAATAATTTTGCCATACACTTTAGCTGCTATACTGATCAAACTGATGGCCCTATAGTTGGCGCACTCCATACGTGAGCCCTTGCCTTTATACAAGGGCACGACGATAGCACGCCTCCAGTCCATTGGGACCCTTCCAGTCTTCCAGCATAGATTGCTCAATGACCAGAAGGCGTCCCGGACGCAAGGACCACCTAATTTGATCATTTCAGCAGATATCCTATCAATTCCCGCAGACTTTCCATTTTTCAAGCTTCGTATCGACCATTCAATCTCTTCCAAAGTAATATCTCCGCTTGATGCTTGCACCGCAAGATCAGTTATCGCCTCCCTCGCAGTGCCCGCATCCGGGAGATATTCATACATTTCTCCAAAGTACTCATTCCACCGCTCTAACACCTCTAAGGGGTCCGCAAGAATGTCCCCAGCTTTACTCTTTATCTTATCCATTCTGGAAACTGACGAACAGCTCCGAGACTTCTTGACCTCCCTCCAAAAGAGTTTGGTATTCGTCTCGAAGTTCCTCGTCAGCTTCTCTTCCGCAATCATATTTATCCTTTCACGCTTCTCTTTCACTAAAGCTTTGGCTTCATTCTTGCAGAGGCGGTAAATTTCTTTCTTCGTGTCTTTCATACTGTCATTCAGTTGCAAAGATGAGACATAATCCAACCACGCTTTCTTCTTTCTTGCTACGCAGGATTGAACTTCTGCATCCCACCAGGCATCACCTTTCGAATGTTCATGTCTCTTTGCACTCCCACATGCTTCTTTTGCACTATCCACTATACTTTCTTTCATAATATTCCAGCATTCATCCACATCTAAGTCGGAAAGGCTCGCGTTTGCAAGCCTTTCACTGACTAAGCCAACATACATACTCCTTACGCTTTCATCTTCCAGTTTTTCACTCTTTATCCTTTCATAGTCTCCGAAAGGGACACGCACTCGCCAGTGCCTCCACTTCTTGAAAAGACCAACAAACCGGCTTACCACCAGGTAGTGATCAGTTTCAAGAGTGGGGCCTCTGTAGGCTCTTGTATCCCTTATAGCCTGTCGAAGACGATTGTCTATCAAAATCAAATCAATCACACTTTTTTCTTCCTTCCGTCTCCATGTATACGTGTGGATATCTTTGTGACGGAATAAACTGTTCGCCACAAGGAGGTCTCGTTCCAAGCATACGTCTAAGATTGACTTACCAGCATCATTCGATCTCTTATCTCCATACGGACCAAGGACAGCATCGAAGCCATCTCGCTTGGTCCCCACCCATCCATTCAAATCACCACACAAGATCAACTTTTCATTCCCGTCAGCCAAATCGAGGACGTCCCTAACGGATTCCCAGAACTCCGCGAGCACTTGGGGATTAGCCGAGCTGACGGGAGCATAGGCTGCGACCAAAAAAACTCTCGTGATCCCCAGTTTTATACGTACCCACAGGAGTCTTGGGCCTACCAATCCATAATCTTTCACTCCAGAGGCCAAACGGGAGGAGAGCAAGACACCCACTCCCTTACTGGCATGATCCTCTTGGTCCACTCCGGACCACAAAGCAATTATTCCGCCAGGAAGATCGTCGATGCCGCTCCCCTTCCGCTTAGTCTCTGTGACACACAATACATCCAGGCATCGCTCTTTCATTACATCCATCAATTCATTCATCTTACCTTCCATACCACCACGCACATTCCACGTGCCTATCCGGCACTCGGCTCCTCGCATCCCGCCAGAGTTGGCGCTGCGTGAAGGGTGGCGGCCCCCTTCGCCGCGTGCGCATGCAGTCGTACCGACGGGGGCACACCGGTACGCGTCGCCTTGGGGGGACGCCCTAGCCCTGTCGGCACTCATCGGTAGTGTTTTGTTTCGCGTTTTCGCTTTCGCCGCTACTTACGGGGAGGGCCCGAGCACAGGTATCGCTCTTCGTGAAGGCACACTACATCCCCCCCTATATGGTTTTAATATTGAAACCATTTCTTATTCAGGTCAGGGTGTCGATGACGCACTATTTTTTTTTCTTCTAAATATAGACTAAACTGTAAAATCTATAGCCTAAATTAGCTTGTGCTATAAAATTTAGACATCTGATATACCTACGTTACATTTTCCAATTATAGATTTACTAAATTATAGAAAACGCTGAAACTCCGAAATATTTGCGGTTCACAAAAATCAGACGATTCATGATAAGGTCTCGGGGTTCGAATCCCGAGACTGCAATCAGATACATATACCACTGTGGATTAAAAAAATAGAAAACAGACTAATAAGTAAACATATTACAGAGAAACGCAAGCGTCAACGCGCGGAGGAATCGATAACACGTCGTCGCGACTACAGCAGTCGGTTTGGCAACTACAGAAATGAGCGGGATCAAGACCAAGGTAACACGAACCTGCCATTGTACCTTGTTTGCTACACTCTTTTGCTTTACCCATCCTCAGATAAACCCATTACAGCAGAAAATAGCTGAAAGCCGATACTAAAAATAATGGATTATGTCAATTCTTAATACTAACATAGTCAAGGATCCAATTTTTGAATTAATTACTTTCAAACTTATTTTGCCTGAGTAGCTTCAGTTTGATGAGACGCCTAATATTACTTTTACGAAAATTCTACATTATGATTTTGAGAATCTCAAAAAGTAAGTACTAGAAATAGGAAAACGGGTTTTTAAATTAACTAAGCAAAAGTACAGTAAATTCAAAGTTAAGGGTCTGTAACACAAGAATAGTTTTACGCACGCAATAGCATACGATTTTTCACCGCTCGGGTGATAAATCTTATGCGATTTTCTCGAGGTAAATCTCGCCATACAATTCTCGCCTATGGTCGTTTACATTTTGAGAAAACTATTGCGATTAATCAAGCAATACTCCATTAATCGAATGCGAGAATTAACTCGGAGACTCGCATCTTTAAGAGTGTTTGCACTTAAGGTGACAGTGGCACTGCCGCTAAAAACTGTACTCTAAGGCCCTTCGTACACTAGGCTACGCAAATCTTCGATACCCAACGATTTTGGTCTCTAAGCGACTACCGCAATACAAATTCAAAGAGGTTCGTACACAGACATGCGTCGCCGACATTTTGTTCATTCGTCGCCGACTCCAGTCGCGCGCTACCTGCTGGTCGAGATCGTCGCTACTAACGTCGTTGCGATTTCCAAGATGGCAGAGCAATTGTTGAATATTCAATTTGAATTTAGTATCTGTTTGTTGTAATTTTTTTTGCAGCTACAAACAGTCTGACACTTTACATTTTTTTCTATAAATGGATGAACCCAGTATTTCCAATTACGACGATTTCTTCGTTTTCGGTTTACCGAACTATGATTTTGGCTAACAAACTAAGATTTTGGCTTACTATCTTTAGATAGTAAGGCAAAATCATAGTTTCATCGTCACTTGTGTCACACATTTCGTAAATTAAATTAGTCTGAGACGTGTTGTCGCTATGTCTACAGTAGAAGAATGGACAAAATCGCGTCTTGAGATATCTCGTGTGTACGGTTCGTGCGCTACCAAATATTCGCGACTTAAGTTTACAACATTAGTATCGAAGATTTGCGTAGCCTAGTGTACGAAGGGCCTTAAACTGAAGAGTCGGTTCTTTTGAAGGCGAAACTCGTATAACAGGCTCCCGGCCTAAGAGAGCTTCAGTAGCGATAATCATATTTAAAAGGCGAGACTCGTGGCATGTAAATAGATGCCACGAGTCTCGCCTTGTGTAACAGACCCCTTACAAATATAAAATTCTCATTCTGCAGCATTACCATTGAACACTTATACGCTCACTCATTATGCATCCTGTCCTGCCTTGTTCTGTTTATTATAAGAAAATGCCCTAAAATCGTGCTTTTTGAACGAATTTGAATGAATTCATTATATTAACTCATTAGTCCATTGAAATGTTACATGAGCTTTGCATTTATTAGAGGACGCAATTTTATTTTCGGGACATGTGTGGGGGGTCAATAGAAGCTTAACCTCAAGTTTGTGGGGTCGCCACCCTTGTCCCCCGGCCGCCATCTTGAAAAGAGGGGGGAAAAAAACACTTTTTTCGCAATATTTCGGAAACTATGAGTCTTACAAAAAAATTGTAGAGGCATAATTTGTAGCATATTGTTTTGCCTACAAATGTGTATATAACTTAACAAAAAAATTATCAACATTTTTAGAAAATTTTTATAAAAATTTTCTTTTTTGCTCTATAACTTTTTTTATACATTTTACAAAAAAAAATACCTCAGACTAATCTTGTAGATGATCTTTTAAGAGAAATTAAAAAAAACGTCACATTGCAAAAAAGAAAATTTTTATAATTTTATTTTCAATGTTTTGTTTATAACTTCTTTAATTTTTAATTTAGGGCAAAAATTTATTTAACATATTTGTAGGCAAAACAATTTGCTACAAATTATGATTTCACAAATTTTTTGTAAGATTCATAGTTTCCGAGATATTGGGAAAAAAGTGTTTTCACCCCTTTTTAAGATTGCGGCCGGGGGACAACGGTGGCGACCCCACAAACTTGAGGTTAAGCTTCTATTGACCCCCCACACATGTCCCAAAAATAAAACTGCGTCCTCTAAGAAATGCAATATTCGTTCCTCAAATTGTAACATTTCATTGGACTACATAGAGTCAGTAAAAAGTATAAATGCTTGAATCGCTTTTTCGCAAATTAACAGTACAGCTAAAGCGATTACAACGCATGAAAGTTTGAAGACAGGCTGTGTTTTTGCGACACGCCATTTGCTAAATAAATGTATGCAGTTTTCATGCAGTTCATAACATTTCATCGAAACTGGGCACCAAGTGTCTAGACTACTTGCATTTGGTGTGCTTCTAAAACAAAATACACACCAAAGCATTCGTTTCTCTGTCGAATCATAGAAACTTAGTGCTCTGCCAGCGAATGTGATTCCTCCCGAAATTGTTGGATTGTGGAAATTGTGGAGCGTGGAAAGGCACGTCATTCTGCCTCTTGTGGACTGTGAGGGTGGTCCCTAGTTTGATGTATTTCGCCATGGTTTTAATCGGGCGGGTGCGGGCGGCGTCATTATGGCGAGCTTAATATTAACAAAAAGTCGACGCAACATTTTTTTTACATAGATTGAAGTCTCCATCTAGTCGAAGATGGAGACTTCATTTTAAGTTAAGAAAACGTTGCGTTTACCGCCGATTACGATTGGAATCAACACTGGGTGAGTGGATTACGTTATGTCAACTGTATGAAAAATGCATTCAAATTTGGCAACTGGTGTTCAGGGCCTGAATTCTGCTGTTTTTACTCTAGTGCAAGCCATTTTCGTTCCACTACCATCCTAAAAAAATATCGGAATACTGATTAATTCCCAAATCTAACGAATGTTTTTGTTTGTTATAATGACTTATTATTATATTTTGAGAATTCATGGATATTAACTTAGAGTAAATGATTTTGAATTGAAAAATTGAAAAAGCCAAGTGGAATTACAGTGGCTCAAGTGAACATAAAATAGCAGAATAAAGACCCAGTTAAAACACAGCTCGTCTATTCTGGGCCTTAGCTTTGGAACTGAATGATATGAAAACTTAAAATAAACAGGACCCTTCTTTCCGAATCATCATTAATATTCTTGGTTATTGGTCATTTGGCGCACGTTTCAGCCCACACCGGGCTTTTGAACGACGTGGATTCAGATTACTACGTGCAACCCAGCCCGGAACGAACTCAACCGCAGCTGACGGGCTACCAGAGAGCTGAAGTACCTTACAACCGATCACACTTGACACTTGAGGACGAACTCGCCAGTAGATTTGGAGAGAGTACCCTACCTTCTATGAGGTCGGAGTTTGACGATAGAAGACGGGATAATATGACGATGCCGCCGAGAGGCCTCTTTGATGACGTATAGAGTGCAATTTATTCATTTTGTGTTACTTTTGTAAAGGTATTATAACTTAGAACTACTTTCGTATAGTACTTAAAATAGTTCTGTTTGAAAACGTTATAAAGTTCCCGTTATGTGGAATTTGTGATATCACTTATATGCTTATTTTATTATATACTTTCATCATACGCAAATTTTACAGATTATGTTAATTTAATATAAGACATATATTATTGTAGATAAAAAGTCTCGAGATTATCTGTAAACTGTAAAATAACTATTTTACAGAAATTGCTTTGTAAGTTTTAAACTATAATATCTGTACAAAAGCATGTTAAGTTATTATAATTCTAGGTGGATGAATAGCATTACTACCCGTTCGCTCTAACTTTGCCGCTGGCGTAGAGGCGTTTACCCGAAATGTTAATTAGACGAAGTAAATTGACAGTAGCTAATGTCACTTCGTCATAGAAAATACGCTACATTGTATGAAGAAGTGACATTAGTTGCTGTCAATTTACTTCGTCTAATTAAAAAATCGACTTTAGTATGGAGCCGAGCGGCAAAGTTAGAGCGAACGAGCAGTACCTGCCTTTCTACTGATTAAGGTTGTAGCAGTTAGCTCAATGTCATTTCCACGACTCATATTTGTTTTCAATGGAATAGCACTGACTAGAATGTGATCAGTCTAACACTTATTTTAGGATTTAGCAATATACTTGGGCGTGGCTTTCCCGGCGTAGAAAAGTTAAGAATAGACTAAAAAGCCTTCTACGTAGGCAGCACAAGACCAAATGTTGTGTCGATCACACGACTAAAAAAAAATGGCATAATTTGGCAGCTTTCGTAAATTCAGTGAAGCGGTATATTATTGTTTTAGTCATTTGAGTAGTCTGTCTTTGATAAAATAGATTAATTTTGTAATATTAATTGTATATTTGGCATATTATTCTGTACCTAATTAGGGCATGGCAAAGGGAAGAAAAACCCGAAAATCAACTTTGAACCAACCTGTATAAATTATGAGGCCTGCCTCTACGTAGACTGCGATAAACTGATTTGATTTGAGTTCAAAGAGTCGTAGCTCGTTGAAAAAGAATTGACTTTTAAATTATGGCAAGGATATAATTAGTACAAATTACAAATTTTTACTTAGTTTTGTACCATGTCACAGAATTTATCAAACGTGTGCCTACCTGTAAACGTACGCAGTATGCAACCTTTCTTAGTAAGAAAGGGTAGATTTCTAGTTTAGTATGAACTCGGACGTAGTAAATAATGTAAATGTATGTCTCACCATTTTCGATTAATTTATTTTATAAAACAACTTGTATAGTGCAATTTAAATCATTAAGTCTATACCAGTAAGAAAAATATCCAAAAATGTTTAATGACAGTTTAAAAATTTCATTTTATTATTTTTGGTAATTGTTTTTACGAGTTTGTCACGAATTTCAACCTGGGCTCGAACCGACGTAATTTTTAAGTCTCTTTTCATCTTAGTTGTAACAATCTAAGTATTGGCACGTATTAATCATTTTATCACTATATTAAAAACTAAAATCGCCACTTTTCACCTGAATATCACCCTTCTAAATATTTTCCAAGTAATTTGACTGTCACCTTTACATCTGTCAAGTTATTTTAACACATTGTTGTAGGTACTAAGAATGAACGCCTTTGGTAGAAAATTATATTATAAGCTGATAGTTTAATGTTGTAACGGGTTTTGATGTTCTGGGGCCGCACTAGGACCTTCAAAGCACCTTAGGCAGACATAGGTACAGGTTGCGAGATCAGTCGGCAGTCCGTCCCAACAATTCTCAAAAATACAAGACCAATAAGGGTTGAGTTACATTTTACCATATCGTGCCACTTTCTCTTATATTTGCAGTCCTTTTCTGTTACTTAAGACCGCTGTTTACACGAGTCAGAAAGAGAGTGGCAGTGCTACATAGAATAGAGAATTCTGCCGCGTGCTCTCGTAACCCCAGTCTCTATCTCACTCTAATAAATTATGGTCATAAGTAACAGAAAGAGAAAAAAAGTATAAGAAAGTGCAGGGCTGTGCGATGAGATGAAACTCAACTGTAAGCCCCTTTTCACACGTACCGGTTCCCGGGTAGCCCTTGCCGTTTACCCGGCGGCGAATGCAAGCGGCTGCCGGGCAAATCACGCCGGTACGTGTGAAAACTATAGTACATGGCCATACACTTCAGCCGTCGCCGCTTTTCACACGTACCGGTTGCCGGGTATCCAGCATGCGGCGAAGTGTATGGCCACACCGGCGTGATTTGACCGGTAATGCCATACACTCGCCGCCGGGTACCCGGCACAGGCTACCCGGCAACCGGTACGTGTGAAAAGGGGCGTCGGGTACCCGGCACCGGCTACCCGGCAACCGGTACGTGTGAAACGGGGCTAGAAGTGTTCAGCAGGCTCT
The DNA here is from genome assembly GCA_933228765.1 of Miltochrista miniata. Lineage (NCBI taxonomy): Eukaryota > Metazoa > Arthropoda > Insecta > Lepidoptera > Erebidae > Miltochrista > Miltochrista miniata. The sequence goes on from OW121752.1 coordinate 11,230,376, forward strand.
TAACCCAGGTAGTTTTAGCGAATCGGGCTAGGAAATGTAATTACACCACTTAAGAACCAAAATATTGTAAAGTAAGCCCGAGTAAGGACCGAGCGTTGCCATTTTAAGCGAGACGTTACGTTGCTTATTCAGTTCATAACAAACTTTCAACCCCATATTTGAGTAGTTTGATTACATTGAAATCTAATTTAGAACTTGTTATAATGTAATTTATTTGTATATTTGTACCTTAAATAAGATTATTAATATTATTATTATTGACCGTAAATCTAGAGCTATGTTTACTAGTAAAATTTTAGTTCATTGAAAATCTATATAAATAGCTAATCCTTTTGTTATTTGAGTGTTATAAGTCGCGTTGGGTTTGATTATTTTATAAATTACGTTAATATCGGAATCAAAAACATTTAAGTCATTTTTTCTTATCATGTTTGTGCACTTTGTGGAAGAGTTTATGAAAAGGGACGGGAGGAAGGTGCTTATTTGATTTGATCAATGAGCGCCCTCTGTGGTCGAATCTTAAGATAAATTGACCGACGACCGTTTTCATTTTTGTCATGGAATGCTTTGTTTTTCGGGAGGATTTATGGATTGGTGAAAACATGTCATGTCGAGGTTAATTTGTTAAAGCAATATCGAGTCTTGGGCGAGATGTCAAGTGTTACTGAATTTTTTAAAGTTTTGTTTATTATTTTTCTTTCTTTCTTTATTTTTGCGGTGGCAACGGCATCGCCAAAGTTGGCTACGGGGTGGCGCCTTCGTCGCTCGGTGGCAACGCTAATTTTGATTTTAAGTTTTCAGAATTTGGATTTTTACAAAATAATTTCAGTCACATCGGCCTGGCATGGCTGCTCATATTTAAAAAAATATTATATTAACTTGATAAGTGTCTTATTCAGAAATTTTCTGAGATTTCAGTCGGAAAGATGCTGAGATAATTTATGAATAAAAATTCGTTATAGCGCTTTTAGGCTCATTAGCTCAGCATTTTGGAAAAACTTCACTGCTGCTGTTAAGCATTTTATGCTCAAGTCTATCGTGAGATTCCATTCACGAGCGCTTGATAGCTTCAGAAGACCCGCTGACTCTTGATCCGGAATGCAAGTGACATCATAGTTTTTTATAGCTTATTAGATAGCTTTATGGGCGGCTTGAAAAAACTTACCCTACCCTTTTCAATAGGCTTACCACAACTATAAAAATCATTGTAACTACGCGGTACGTAACACAAATCCTAACTTATTAACAAATAATTATGTGTATATATTTTACCATAATATGCAATGTTTTATGCTTGTTTTGTTACTATGTATTATTTCATTCCATAGATTTATTTGATGCGGCAGCATTAAACTATGATGTGATATTGTTGTTGTGTATTTTATTTTCTATCCTTAGCACACGAGTAAATTAATAATACAGAGAATAAGGGCTTTTTTTAACGTGAGGGAAAATCCTCATGATGTTATGCCGGACTCCTACCGACTAAAAAACCTCACGTTACGGCCAACAGCCTATGGTGGGGAGCAAGGAAGCCCTTGGAAGGATGTCCCAGGACGAGAATAAGGGGCTGAACAAATGATCAATCGGTTGCACTGCTACTAACACGCTGGGCGTCTATAGGCCGCACCTTGCGTATATCCCTGTGTTGCCTCGGGTAAGAGTACAAAATATCGCCACCCGAATACATCCCAAGGGTGTCGTAAGAGCCACCGTCAGAATGGCAGCTGGCTAATTATTATTATTATGGCCAATTTAGAGGCGACTAAGGGAACACTTTCGCAAAATGATCCATTGCATAGAGAAGGAAAACTTGAAATGAAACCCGGTTGTCAGTAAAATTACAATCATTAAGTCAAGTTGAAGGCCCTATGGGCGGCTTGAAGTTCCAGAAGCCCTATTTATTTAATAGTTTTTTGGTTTCTAGATAAAAGTAAGATCGACGATCGAACAAATGAGAAAAAAAGTCTTAGTAGTTTGACGATTGAACTAATGAGAAAAAAAAATCTCAGTAGTTCGACGATCGAACTGACGAGTGAGAACAAACGAAAATTTCAACTGCGGGTCGCGGCGAAATGCGAGTGTCATTTCAAACGGGAATAGGCTCACCTCCTATTACGTGGGACATAAAACTATAAGGTGAGATGTGAGCGTATACTATGCCCCTGCCTAACCATTCGAGGATAAAGGCATGACTTTAAGTATGTATGTATGTATGAAAGTTGGTGACAAGCTGAATTGAGTTCCTACTCATATTGGCGTTTTTGAGTTTCACCTCTGCAGTGGCGAACCAGCATACGGCCCGACTGATTGATATGAAGAGTCACCTGTTTGAAGTGGCTACAGCGACATTGATTTTTTGACTTTTTTAACACGACTGTAGGGACAAGGAAAATGAAACTTTAGATAGTTCTTTCTCGAGTGAAGAACAAGAAAGCCGTGAGATCGTTCTCACCAGACTACCCCTCTCTAACACGTTTATTGTGAAAGTTCAATCCGATTGACGTTGTCATTTTTGTTTTATTTCAAACTTTGAACAGATGATCTATGTGACCTAGTGACGTCGTTTAATGCAACAGAGTCACAGAGTCACACTCTATTTTATAGAGAGGGTCTAAAATCGGGCTAAGACAAATCGATTTTTTTCAACGTGAGAAAAATCCTGGATGGATGCTACGTCGGCTAAAAACCACACGTATCCTACCTAACAGTCTACGGTTGGGAGCTTCAGGTAAGCCCTCGGAATGATACCCCAGGAATAAGACAAAACGATACTATACGACATAATTATATTTAATCAGTAAAATAAATAAGGGACTATTTAAATAGTACTTTGATGCTGTCCACTTTGGTCCGCAGTTCGTGAGACGGTTCCTTAGATAAGTCTTGGACGTACAATTGGTAAATACTTCTTAGCTTTTCTAATTCTTCTGTTTTGTTAAGATCTGCAAACAAAAGTTACTTAGATTATTTTACTAGTACTCCTGCGCATACTTTTATACAAAACGGGATTTCGCGTGGCACTATTCTATCTTCTATAATATAAAAAATCATCGCAAAATGTGTTGGTAAGCGCATAACTTCAGAACGGGTGGACCGCTTTCACTAATTCTTTTTTTGTTGTGTAAGGTCAGGAGAAGGTTCTTATGGAAGAAAAAATATTGTATTCCCACGGGAACGGAAACTACGCGGGTGAAACCGCGTGACGTCCGCTAGTTATTAATAAAAGGTTTCGGTATCTTTACTTTCCTTGACGTTTCGACAGGGTTACACCTATCGTTAAGTGTAACCCGTTTGCCGATAACCCGCTACGCGAAATCCCGTTTTGTATAAAAGTATGTGTTTAACGCGTGTTAGTTTAAAACAAATAGTACTCCTGCGACCTGTGAGGAATCAGGAATAATATCCTTTGTTTCAGCCAAAAGTCGTCAAGCTCCGTTGATAAATAACGCGACAACAATCTTCATTTATTTATTTATTTATTTATGTACACACAAGAAATAAAACAAAAAACAATATACAGAGATATAGGTACAATGGTACTGCTTATTTCTATAAGAAATATCTACCAGCAGACCGGCGAAAGGAGAACAAGAAGGAAAAAGAACGTTGAAAAGTGTGTAAATAAAGGAATAGGTTAGAACTAAATTATTATACATACAAATTAATAAAAGAAAAACAATATAAATCTCAATATGTCATTGATAGGTACAAATATATAAATATGTAATAATATAAATACGGTATAGATAACATAATATATACTTACATAAACTAAATAAATACATAAACAGGTTTATAGTGTAGATAAATAATATTCACGGACTTTTCTTCTAAAGGTAGTGATAGTTTTACTGTCTCTGATGTTAGGTGGTAGTGAGTTCCACAATCTGACCGCATGCACAGTAAAGGAATAAGAATAGAAATCGGTTTTGTGTCTAGGAAGTTTGAGAAGAAGGCGGAGGTTAGTCCTGCAGGGAGCGTCGGGAGAGCGTGCAAATGAGAACCGCTCCCGCAGATAGGAGGGTGAAGATGGATTGTAAAGGATATTGAAAAGGAGATTGAGAATTCGAGTGTTCCGGCGAAGACGGATAGGGAGCCACTTGAGTTCTTTGCGAAAATGGGAAACGTGATCATACTTTCTGAGATTGAATATGAAGCGTATACATAAATTTTGCAACCTCTCAAGTTTATCTAGAAGCTCCTCGGTGGCGTCTAAATAGCAAGCGTCAGCGTAGTCAATAATAGGTTGTAGGAGAGTTTGAGCAAGATTTATTTTCGTCCTCAGGGGCAAGAGGCTCTGGAGGCATCGCAAAGAGTGAAAGGAGAAATGAACCTTCTTGCTGACATCGTTAATGTGAGTACTCCAAGATAGCGTGGTATCCATAATCACACCCAGGTTCTTCACGGAGTTTGCATATGGAATGTGAACACCAGCCAATAGCACCGGACTCAGTTCCGACACCGGTAGTCTGTCGCATTGGTATCTACTACCAATGACGATAGCTTGGGACTTAGATGGGTTAATGAGTAATCCGACCGACCTGGCCCAGTCACTTAGTCTTTCCAAATCCCGGTTTATCGATGAAATTCCAGAAATTGCGTCATAAGTCGTAAAATGGCGATACAACTGCAAGTCATCAGCATAGAGATGGAAGTTACTGGAAATGTGACTCGTAGCAGAGTTGATGAAGATAGAAAAGAGAAGAGGAGATAGAACGCCACCCTGAGGAACGCCCGCAGATAGTCCGCACCAATCAGAGGATATCTGACCGATACGAACACGCTGAGAGCGACCCCGAAGGTATGAGTCAAACCAGGATATAGCGGTGGAGGACACATTTATAGACCTCAGTATACCAAGCAATATGTCAAAGTCGACAGAATTGAAGGCACTACTGAAGTCAAGAAGAACTAAGAGTGTTAATTCTTTTCGCTCCATAGCCCATCGGATGTCATCTGTCACCTTAATAAGTGCAGTGACGGTGCTATGTCCAGCGCGAAATCCTGACTGAAAGGGGCTGAGGGAGTTAGAAGACGATAAAAAGACTGTGAGCTGCCGATGAACAATATGCTCAAGGACTTTGGAGAGAAACGGAAGTATAGAGATAGGTCGATAATCAGTCAGCAAGCAGGGGTTTGTTCTTTTAGGCAGAGGCACAACGTACGCTGACTTCCACACCTCAGGAAAGGAGCCAGAGAATAACGAAGAATTAAAGATATGAGTAATGACCGGAAGTATGACAGGAAGAATAGGGAGGATCATCCTTGAGCAAATGCTATCGCAGCCCGAAGCTGAAGAAGTAATAGACAGAAGAGATCTCCTAACGTCGGACTCGGAGACAGAGGCAAATTGAAAAGGAGAGGTCCGGGGCGCAGGCTCGCCCATAAGTCTAAGTAAGGTAGCAGTCTTTACATCTGGATCCAAGGAAACCGGTGGTTGTGAGAAGTGCTTATTTAGAGCCGCTATATCGATGTCCTTGGCGTCAGAAACAGGAGATTTGCCTATGCCCACGGACCGAAGAAATCTCCAGGTATCAGCAGTGTTCCGACCGTTAAGAGAATCGTAGAAGTGGCGTCTCCTTGCATCCCTACACATCCGACTGCAGCGATTTCGCAGAGACTTAAAAGCTACAAAATTTTCTTCTGAAGGGCTATTTCTAAAACGCTTTTTGGCTCTATCTCTGCGAGCCATTAGGCTCTTTATCGAATCATTTAACCAGGGTGCCGGATAATGTTTGATTCGAACACTTTTAACTGGGGCATGCCGGTCGAATAACCCAATAACCGTAGCATTAAAGATGTTGACCTTATCATTGACGTTATCGGAGTTGAACACCAACGACCAGTCAGCAGAGCCAGCATCTCTTTGCAATGCCTCCAGATTCAAACCCCTGAAATTACGAAGAAAACAGATTTGTGGTTTACGTTTAGGGGGGCGAACGCGATAAGAGAGGAAAAGTAAGTCATGTAAGGAAAACGGAGCAAGCAACTGACCATGTGTGCCCACATCGTCAGGAGAGGAAACTAGGATGAGGTCAAGTAGTGAGGGTTTACAATCGCGGGCATGATGAGTTGTAGAGAGCGGTAGAACATGTAGATTATAGGCAGACAATAGAGATAATAATTTACGAGAGCGGCAGTCATTTTTTACCAAACAAGTATTGAAGTCACCCATTATGACTACGTGACTATAGGATGGGGTAAGGTCATGTAGGAGGTTATCAAAAGAGTTGAAATAGTCTATGTGCATATCAGGGCTATAGAAAACTCCAAGAAGAAGTTTTGTGTGAAGTAACGAAATTTCCAGAAACAGGTGTTCAGCTGATTCAGTGTAGGCATTAGGAGATGCGCTAATAATCTTATGTGGAATGTTAGCACGTAAATAGATTCCTACACCGCCACAGCGCACACCCGTTCTATCGTTTCGTATTAAAACATAACCTGGAAGCGATACCAGTGTAGATGGAATGGATGGCTTAAGGAAAGTTTCAGAAATAAGGATAGCATCAAGAGAGGAGTTACTAAAAGACGCCAGAAGATCGGAATAATGGCCTTTAACACTCTGCGCATTAATATGCGCTAGATTAAGGTTCTTAGGATAGTTTGAAGATAAAGAGGAAAGATGATCATGCAGGGTCAGAGAAGCAGAGGAATCAACATCCACACTGTGAAAACTATCAGAGGCAGAAGAGCATGAGAAAAAGCTACTATTTAGGTCGCAGAGGTCATCCGTATTATCCATTATTCAGAAATAAAATAAATATTAATAAATATATATTAAATAATACTAAACAATATGTATATACCGTTGAAGAATAAAAAACAATGTCTTGCTCACTCACTCGCTGATATAGTGGCAGAAATTTTCACAAGACATCGTCACAGGTAAAGAGAATTCATAAAAAAAAAAAAAAAAAAAACTCCATAACACAGCAAAGGAGGCATAAAAAGAGCTGAGTGTAAAAAAAAAAAACAAAAAAAAATAAGCATATAATTATATCCCTCACGCATCCTGACTACAAAGAGTTGACATGGCACCTACCTAATCAAAAGTACGACGAAAGTGTGGAGACGGCATTATCTTCAAATGTCAGTGTGTCAATGTCAATTACGTATGATCGATCCGTCAAGTACAATTTAATCAAAACATAAACATATTTTTACTTTAAATTACAAAAGTAGGTATTACATATATATAAAGTTTCTTCACCCCTTTTATCCCCCATTTTCGTTCTATAAAAAAGCTCTCGACAAAAATTGTGTTTTAAGTTTGGTCAAAATCTCGTTCGCTTCGCTCACTCGGTCAATTACTATTTTGTTTACGATTTTAATGAGATTTGGTATATGTATAGTAATAGGCGTTTTTTTGGGAAAATGTGACCACCAGAATGGCCCTGTTTCGACGATACATGAGTACGTCTATAAATACCATGAGTCTTCGGTTTATAAATTACCTTTTAGTTTTTTCACTAGAATTTCCATTATGTTGAGAGCGTCCCTCCTGTGTCTGACTTGATTGCTATTTTCTGTAACAAAATGCACAATGTTAGAACGAATTGTCAATTTTTTATTCATCTTCCTCGGTATCTTTGCCGCCGCTAAGTCTGCGCTGAGCCATTGGAGTCGGTAGTTACTCAACACCGCAATAGGCTCACCACTTATTGAAAAGCTCTGCCAGAGCGTGTTTGCTTCCTACTACGACGGGATTTTCAAATAATTAGACAGTTGAGGGCCTCTGTTAATAGTCCATATCTCGTTAGGTTTTGCTAGGACTGTCCATCAGGCGGGAGACGTCATTTTGACTAAACTCGCAATTCTAAAAATATTATAGAAATGCTCCGGAAAATGTGTATAAAATTACACATTTTCCGGAGAGAGAGAGAGGGAGAGAAAAAGAGAGATAGTATCTTTAGGATTGCGAGTTGTGTCGACCGAGAGCTAGATTTATTATTCTGCCAGGTTCTTTTCTCACAGATTCTACTTACCTTACCTTGCTAATCTGACAGTAATTGAAGTCATAAGTCATTTATTCAGAACAAAATACAAATCTGTGTTTAAGGTTTCAGTTCATGCTAGATGCAGCTTTTAAGATGTCAGTAGGAAGGTGAAGCAAGGCAGAAGAGACAACGACCACAATACTACTACTAGGACACTACCTAACCAACAAATTGCAACTTACTAAGAGTATAATCAATGATAGTGGCAACTTGTCCGGTCACATAGCTGACGGCCTTATCCCTCTCCGTAAACGTGTCCGGCAGTGCCCAGTACGGAGAGTCTCTCCAGTACGCACGCAATAGACGATAGGATAGCTAGTTCGGTCGATCGAGAGCTAGACTTACTTACTTTATTGCTAGACTAGATTCTTTTCTCACTGATTCTACCTACCATACCTTGCGAATCTGGCATTAAATATACTACTCAACCAAGCGATTTAGATCAACGCGTAAAATGGCCCTTACCGCCTGCACCCTACTATTAAGTACCGTCCTCAAGGATGCAAACCGTGCTCATGTATCCGTTTTCATAAATTTAGTTCAGAACAAAAAAAACCGATCGGTCATAGAGACTTATCGGCACATTTGAGTCGTCTACTTCGCTTGGTCGAGTAGTAGCAGCAATCATCTTGACGTCCAGGGTTGTGACCTATACGAATAAACACATTCTCAAACAACAAATTGCAACTTACTAAGCGTATAATCAATGATAGTGGCGACTTGTCCGGTGACGTAGCTGACGGCCTTATCCCTCTCCGTACAAGTGGTGACATTGCTGTCGGTCTCCATCGGCTCGCCGGCACTGCCCAGTACGACGAGCCTCTCCAGTACGCGCGCAATGGACGATAGGATAGCCAGTTGGGTCGATCGCGAGCTTGATGGGTAAGATGTGGAGCAGTGCTCGAAGAATACTGATTGGTATTTTTCTGTAAATAAGTAATTATTGAATTGTTTGGGAAATATTTGTGAGTTAAACGTGGGTTCTGTTTTTGCAAAAAAAAAGTAGACTTAAATCGATAAATAATATTTCTAACAACGGCCCGCGACTATATCAAGTTCCGGGCCAATATTTATGTTGATGAACCGTAGGGCGTTTAAATTTGCCTACGTTACAATTTGACTGTTTTCGTGGCTGTTGAGTTACGATTACAGTTCTGTTTTGACATAATTGGAATAGCAGACTTAGACCCCTGAGCCGGCTAGGCAAAGGTTAACCGTTTGCGGCAGTCTCTATCCGATCCACGGTATGTCGACTCCTGGACTACAACTTCCATAGTTCCATGACTGTATGTCCAAGGGAAATGAACTGAATATATTTCGAAATTACTAGGGCTCTAAGTAGTCGTCGCACAAAATAATAAGTTACATAAGGCAATCTACAAACAAAGCGCGCTCGCGCTACGCACACATGGATACCCGCCCACGGACACGAGGACAGAGGATTTTCATAGTATAAGTAGCCCGTTCTCTGGGTTTGCCGCTGGCGTAGAGGCTGGTGTAAAGGCGTAGTATGGGAGGCGCGCGGCAAACTTAGAGCGAACGGGTAGTAATTACGATACTAGTTTGAGCGCAAGATTGCGTAGCCGAGAATGGGTATGAAAAATAAAGTACATACATGAGATTGCTTTCTGTGCCTTTTTATTTTGTGGTCATTTTCTGTAGTTCAAGCACATACCTTGTGTGTCAGCTTCTTTAGGCCACGCCTTGCCTAATAATTCATAGGCAGCTTCCTTCAGCGCAGTCAGCTGTTCCTGTCTCTGGCGGGCCCCTTCGTTGTCTTCTTCATCTGATTCTTTGCCCACGGAAAATTCAGACTGTAAAAGAAAATTAATACATGTAACCATAACACTTTCTTCTTCATTAATGCTGTACATATTTTAATTAAGAAGAACATCGGTATCGAGATAATTATTGGAGAACATTATTTCAGAAAGCAATTAAATAAATCAAAATTTTTGGGACATTCTATTATAACGCCATCTGACCGAAATTAAGTTATAGCTTGGTAAATACAGCTGGTGATACTCCCATACACCATGGTCTGCGGACGACGGGAGAGGAAAAACAGCAGTGTGATGAGTTGTGGGTTTTATGAAACGGCGGTGTCATCGTTTCAAATTGCTTTGATGTCGAACAAAATGTGCCTAAGTATGAACTCGATATTGTCCTAGAGCGTCATTTGAAGCGCTCGTGGCCCCGCGGACTCAGTGTTCTGTAAACGATCACTGTAGTAAGCAACGTTCACTATGGCCGGTCCAAGGATGGGTGACTATCTATGTGATCACTTTGTGACATTTATTTGAGCGTTTCCGTGCTTCGGAAGGCACGTTAAGCCGTTGGTTCCGGTTGCCAGTAAAATGGCAGTCGTTAAGCTAAGTTGAAGGCTTTATTTCAACAGCAGGCAGTCACAACCTGCGCCTGTCCATTTAAACACGGCAATACGGCTCACCACCTATTACGTGGAACAAATTATACAAAGGTGAAATGTGGGCATATAATATGCCTCTGCCTACCCCTTCGGGGATAAAGGCGTGACCATATGTTTGTATGTCATCTGTACAGCATCTCTTGCTTGCGATCAGTGCGACACTACATCTCACCTTAGACAGTATCCCTTTGACGATGTCGTAGAGCTGCTGGAAGCTGTCGACGTGTGTAGCGGAGAGCGCGCGGCCCAGTGCGGCGATGGCGTGACGCTTGTACACCATCTCTTGCTTGCGAGCTTCTACCAGAAGCGCATTGATACACTCCGCTGCTACTGCTGACGATACTGCCGGCTCGCCTTCCTTTACCCTAAGGGGAATAACGGATGGTGAACACAATATTGGTTCGTCAAGTGAAGTTGAAGGCCTTATGTTCGATGGTAAAATCGCAGCGGCGACGGTGAGTAAATACAACAACCTGCGCATATTCGCGTGGACGTATAGTATACATCTAGCTTTAGTTCATGCGTAAATGCGTCTCTTTTAAAACATAATAAAATATTCAACGCCTGGGAGAATAGAAAAGATACCATAGGTTTATTCCGCGATCTCTCCAAAGCTTTTGATTGCGTTGAACATAACACAGTATTGCGACAACTCGCTTATTATGTTATCAGAGATTCTGCACTTCACTGCATCTTCACTATCTTAATGATCAAAATACAATTTGTTGACATTAGTTGAAGTTGGTTCCATAAAGCATCTATAGCTCTGGGCGTACCGCAGGGATCAATTCTAGGTCTGTTTTACAATTTGATTGATGTGTTTTAATTTACAGTAACGATTTATTACGATTATGATAGTGAATCAATCGATTCTCAAGTGCTTTTTATAAACCTCTTAGTCCGAATGGTCTATTGCCTTGGCAGAATGGTCTATTGCCTTGACAGAGGGGAATGCTTCAGTAAGGTGGGTCCTGTGCTAAATAGTCAAAGGGCTTATGTCGAGACTTGGTCTGTAGTCTGTGACTCTGCCGCATTAAACTACGTCACTAGGTCACGTGGATCATCTGTTCAAAGTTTGAAATAAAACAAAAATGACAACGTCAACCGGATTGGACTTTAACAATAAACGTGTTAGAGAGAGGAAGTCGGGTGAGAACGATCTCACGGCTTCTTGTATAATATTACTATAGATATAGGTATATAAACTCACGCGCACAACTCAGCCAACGCATCAATAACATGTTGTTTCCCATCGAACGTCTTCCCATGCACGGCCGCTAGGAGCGCTCGTATCAACTGCTCGCGTTGGTCGCCCAGACCCGCCGACAATTCTTTGCAGATCGTCTTTATTGAGTTTGCTGCCTGTGAGTGAACATTATGTAGAGTAACAAGTTTTTGTAGGGAATTTAAGGACAGTTCTTCAAAACAGCGAATGCTCGCCTGTACCCCAAGAATCCAGTGGTTCAATACACATTACAGCGTAAAATAATTAAATCTGAGCTACCAATTTGGAGGAAAGAGGTGAGATATTGCTCCCACAAAAAAATAGGGATACTTCAACCAAGTAAGGCAAGGCTTGAATATTCAAGGCAAAACAGTATTTGCTGGAATGTTGTGTTTGCCGCACTACGCGATACAGAATTCTTTGCTTGCCCTTTTCATCACTTTTTATTGATCTTCAGATCTATAAGAAACTAATAACCACGAGTGTGGTTTTCTCTCGTTTCAGGGTTAGCAAGGATATCATAATGATAACAAAATAAAATATATAACAGATAGTTTCAAACATCAGAAACAATCGTATTGCACTAATCTAATTTTAACTTAATATCAATGCAATGAAGTTCATTTCGACTATCAACTATGCTCTCTTTCCGGTAGTACTGACCTGTATCTTCTTAGTCCAACTGCTAGACCCAAGTGCCCTTTCAATCTCGTCCCGTATCGCGGGCAAGTGTTGCTTGATGCCGCTCTCCCGTGCAGGGCTTATGTCCGTCCAGATCTCTTCGAACATCGCCACTGTCGTTGTATCTGTTATATCAATCAAATATGACATATAAAAGTCTACAGAGGTACACCGGCATATGTTTCTATTATAACGTACAGGAATATTAATCCTGTATTAGCTTTTGAATAAATTACGGAGTATAGAGAATTCTGTATGTCAGTCACTACCGTGCTACAGAAGCATCAGAATCGCTTACCGATCAAAAAACAGGTTTTATTATTCCGATGATAACATAAGAGATACAAAATAGATTAAAGGAAATTCTAGAAAACTTGATGAATCTGCACAGATATAAAGGAAACGAGTGTCTGGCCCTGAAGCCCTACCCGCCATGTCAATGTGACTTGACGTTGTAGAGGATGACATGCGCGCTGTTTGGCTTCGCTACAAGGGATGCTGGAGTAAAGCGGACCCACGAATTAGAGACGAGGCCTCAGATGCTATCGGGTATAGGTCTCGGATGATAATGATGATTACCTCAGCAGATTGAAGCCCACCCACTACCCACTGACGAGCATAGCACTATCGCAAGGATCGCTTCAACATTCGGGTGAAAAAGAATAATTTAAGACGTCGGTAAGTACTTTATGGGACTGATGGAAAGACATGGCGACATCTATTCCAGCGATCTACAAAGTCCACAAGATTATTCTACGCTAGTGGACGTCACGCGGTTTCACCCGCGTAGTTCCCGTTTCAGTGGGAATACGGGAATAAAATAGCCTATGTTGATCGGGAACAGTGTACCTTTCCAACAGTGGAGCCTATCCGATGCAAAGAAACAATCTAATCTTTTCTCTTTATAATATTAAGTAGAGATGTTCTCTTACCGTCTTCCTTAGGCCCATGCATAGCTAAGAACACCATAGCAGCCAGTATGTTCTCATTGTCTTTAATATGTTCTATTTTGGCCTTAGCGATCGCTTTAAGCGTTAAAGCGATCGCTTGCCGCGATGTATCGTCCTCCTTCGTCTCGTATAATGATACTAATTTCTTCATTAGCTTTTCGACCGATGTGAACTGGAAACGTAATTTCGAATTGATAACACAAATCGATTTGTAGTTCTGTGCAGAAAAAGCATGTAAACTAAGAATTTTATAGTGTGGTGCTCGAATTACCACTGCAGTTATAAAAATCAATTATGAAAATATAATAAAACCCAGTCAAGTGCGATTTGAATTCGCAAAAAAACAGCAAGAAAATAACGATTTCTTTTTGTATTGGAGCAACCCTAAACATATCTTTTTAAATTATTTTAGTATGTGTCGCTACAACGGCCATATAAATACATCATCATCTGGGATGATTTCAACTGTCTAGCCATCGCGGTCTACGGTATACAGACTGATGACAGACATACAGACGAACAGCGAAGTCTTAGTAATAGTGTCCCGCTTTTACCCCTTGGCTCTGGAACCCGAAAAATTAAGTAGAATGATTCCCTTTGTAACACTAAAATGGCATGTTTTCTTACCTTAGCATGAGCAGATACTTGTCCCAACGCCTCCGCATAATTCTTCCTCACAGTCGCATTCCTATCGAAAGTTCCATTTAAAAGGTTGTTCATAATCTTCCCGGCTACAGGTTCTAAGTCCCCCCTTAGGTAATGTGCAGCTAGTACTATGAAATGGCAGCAAGCAACTTTTGTGCCGAGTTGTGGAGACTTCATTAGTTCGAGAATTTTTGGTAGCATTTCTTTCATGACTTCTATGTCGATGAAGGGCATGCACTGTGGAAAATTATAATGATTATTGTGACTATTAGTTTTATATTGGTGGGTCATGGGTTGGCTGCGAAAGCTTAGATATTGATATATTTATCCCCTTTAAAAAAAAATTGAGCGAAATGATGAACATGAAAATTTGACTAAGTTAAAGTAGGTAATACTATCTTGTGCCATTGAACTACGATTTGTTCTCACTATGGCCTTCGCTTTAGTTTACGGAAAAAAAAACTACTTTTGGTCTTTTTTTTTTTTTTATCGACCGGTTTCCCCCCTATATTGTCAGGTTCTTTCCTCACATGTTCTACTTATTAACTAGTGAATCTAAAAGTAAATAGAAGTAGCTCACCCACTAGCATACTTTCTCTGCGGATTGTTTAAGAAAACTATTTAGTCTGCTGGGGGCAAAAATATACAAACAAGAATCTCGACATTCATATTTTTATTTTATACTAGCTGAGCCCGCAACTTCGTTTACGTCACATAAGGTGTATGAAAAGAAAGGTATTTCTTCATCAGAGTCATCAAGCAGCGTCTGAAACTGCCCTGTTAGCTTAATCATAAAAGAGCTTAATGATTAAGTAGAAACCCCTACAATTAAAATTTTCAAAATATCTGATTCTTAAAAGTGTTATAACTCTTTTATTTCTAAACCGATTTACATAAAACAAACGCTAAATGTTAACTGGAGCAAACCTCAACACAATAAAAAAAACCGCATTGCAATCGGTTGAGCGGTTACTGAGATTAGCGTGCACAACCGTACAGACAAACAGATATACAGACATACAGACAAACAGACAAACAGACAAACAGACAAAAATTCTAAAAATCATTGTTTTGGGTTCTATTGCGTTCATAAAGCCCCCCTATAATATTTTTTCTTATTTATCTTCCATGTACAGACAGCGACCTGTTACGATTTTATTATATGTATTGATTTAGCTCGCCAAATTGACGTCGCCACCAGCCTGATGGTAAGCGGTGGCTCATCTAGCGATTGGGGACCTGCCTCACAGTCCGCAAGACTTTCGACATTGGTTCTCAAGTTGGCGGCCCTGTGATGTGCCTCATCACGCTCCTCTTGAAGGACCCGGGATTGTAAGATGAGGGAAACACGTGTGCGGGCAGATCTTTCAAAGTTTTTATAGTTCGACAGGGGAACGATCTTTTGAAACGCTCAGTTCCGGCGAAGATTCTCTCCACTGTGTATGAGTGGTATCTCTGCCCGGCACGCGTTGTTCCATGTATGTTTGTGTAATGTATATTCGTTTACCCCATTCATAAAATCAACTGTACATGTGTAGCAAGATCATACTTTAGTAATGTTGCAATGTACAGTTCGCATTATATGTTCAATGCCAACAGGCGCACTTTTATTACTCTCATACATTACAGTTTGTGTGTTTTTGATCAACATAAATAAAGATATCTTCCTTACCTTAACCAAAGTATCGGTAGTATAGTGTTGTTTAGCAGCATTAGCTCTCATATCGTCCAACATATCTCTCGTAGACGAGTCAGCCAGTGCGGTGCTAAGATAGGACAGTTTGACATTCTCAAGGTCACCAGCTGCGCCCGCTAGTGCTGGGATTAGTCGGGATAAAAAGGGTTTTAGGCTCTCTCCGGCCGCTGTTACTAGTTTTGATACGGTTTGTAAGCTGAAACGAAAAGATAAACTTAAGATACACGGCGATATCTAGTCCAAATTAAGGTAAAATGAGATTGTGTTAAGAGTTGTACATAACTTTATGTAGGTGGTGCAACTTGTTGAAAAGGCCAGGTCAGGAGTACCTTTAACTGGCGATCGTGTTTGAAAACGGTTCTGAAAGTACAAGCAGCGAAAATTGTATGCCAGGATCGCAGCAAGTGGAAAGCCGTAGTTTCTGCCTACCTCGATGGGTACAGGCGTGATGCTTTGTATGTACTAGATTGTGCCCATGTATCTGCCCGTGTGGAATTCTGTTCCTAATATTAGTAAGGATCAGTGGCTTCTGGTGGGTCCTCGATCTGGTGGTGCACTTTACCTGCTGTCTTGTTTTAAATTTAGTAAGCGTTAATTTTATACCTATCAACTTTATTTTGAAAAGTTTTGTATCGTTTTAAATACTTAGGTACTTAGTTATTGTTTATGCTCATTTTCACACACTCCACACTTTGCACGCAATATAGAATAGAACTAAGAACAAAATAAAACAACTAACAATATAAAAATCAAAACAATCAATACATATTTAACGCGTCACAGATACAGCGAAAAAATACCGGGAGAATTCGAATTTCGTCATCAACAAAACATCGAGGACTCTCGGTAATCTTCGGATTGCCTGAGTGCGTGCGGCGCACGAGAAGCGACTCATTGCCCGGTACATTTTCTATGAACGATGTTTTGTCTCACGCGCCAGGCGTATATAACTCGTACTAGTACAAGTTGTATGAGCAGCCCTCGTGCACTCGGGAAAGCGCACGCCGATTTTTGTTGCAGGGCATCAAGAGCTTAAATTGTTTCGTCATAATTGAGACATGTTATTAATTTTGAGTTTTTGTATGTTTAAAGAAAAAGTGTTAGGTAAATACCTAATTGTAAGTAATTTAATAATAAATTTTGTTATTTTTAAATCCTTTGAGCCGGTGGTTCACTGCACGAGCGCACTTAAGGTACAGCCGCCACTGGTAAGGATTTACATTTCAAGACTCACCTGAAAGTGCTTATTAATAACGTTTAGATGTCTGCACCACCTTTTAACCTGGAATATCTTCCCATGGGTGTGGGAACGGAAACAAAATCCAACGCGGGTGTAATCACTGGCATCATGTAAGTGTTAAAATTATCTTACCTTACACTCCTAACTTCTCTGACTAGATTAGTAATGCCGGTGTCGAGTAATACAGGCAGAATTACCGATACGACTTCCTTGCCGTTTTTGCCTTGGTTCACGTCAGATGCTCGAATACACAGCTGAAATTATCAATATGCGTTATAAATTTCACTTATACAGGGTAATTTGTAATTAACTAGCATCCTTCCAGGGGTAGGTAGCAGACATCATAAGTAACACCGTTGGATCACCGACTTTTAATAAAACTGAATACATTACTTAATAATAAGTTTTCAAGTTTTTATTGTTATAACCCGGCACTATTAAGTCTATGTTTCATTCATAAACTGAAGGTCGACGCACGCACGTTCGCGCGCGCTTTTGCTACCGAATAATACGTACTAAGAGGTACCTAGGTACTTTCTTCGCCAGTTTATTAATTGCTCGCGTGGTTTGTTGCGTGTAGAAAGTAACTAGGTATTTACACTAAGTCCACAATCCCTTCATACTTAACCTGGCTTAGGACTGGCAGCATTAAAAAAACAAAAAGATGCTAAAGACGAAAGGTATCTACCTACACTTATCATCCAAGTAACTATTTTTATAACAATCATGTTTTAATGTCTAAACAAAGATTGGTAGGTAGGTAGATAATAATATGATTCACTTTTGATTTTTTAATACAGGCGTATTTAAAAAGTGGAAACAGCATATTTACAATAATTGAACTAATGGTTGATTTTTTTACAATATTTACAAAGTATGTAAAATTAATACCTCTGAGGTTCAAGTCCCGCGCATGCCGATGAGTATCGCGCACATAACGTTCAAAATAGTCACCTTCAACACCAACACAAATACCACACCTAAAAATTAACTGTTCTTTAATTCTGGCTAACACTGCGCGATTTGTTTTAATTTGATTAAAGGCACTCATTATTTTTTCTATTAACACGTCCCGGCTTTCAATTTCTCCGCCAGAGTACACCATTGTTTTAACATGTCCCCATAAATAAAAGTCCAGAGGTGTTATGACTGGTGATCTGGGAGGCCAAGCGCGAGGTCCACCACATGTGGTCTGGGTTCGTGAGGATTTTCATAACACTACAAATGTTCGTTGTGGGTATTGAATAATCCCACTCTACCAAAGGTGGCTTCATCAGTCCACAGAACTTTAGGACGTTCAGCCAGCAACCAACTGCAAAAATCCACACGCGCAGGTTTGTCTGGGTCGGTGAGTTCCTGGACACGATGAAGATGGAATGGATATTTGCCTTCGTTGTTAATGACACTCCACGCGAAGGACTGCGATACATTAAACCGTAGCGCGGCGTCATTGGTACTTGCGGCGGGATTATCCTCAAAGAACTCCAGTATTCTTTCTTGTTCCCGTACTGAGCGCCTCGGTGGACGTCCACTATCACTGAACCCGGGCCGGAACTGTCCGTAATCGCGTAATCGCTGTGTGGCGAATAACCTCGTTGCCCGGCTCGGTGTAGGTAGATTTGGAAACCTTACTGCATATTGGCGGCAGGCTTCCGCCACACCTGCCGAGAGCCCTGGGACATCCTTCCGAGGGCTTACCCGGGACTCCCGGCCGTAGACAGTTGTAGAGCATCGTGTGGTTTTAGTCGGTAGGAGTCCGGCATAGCATCCATGTAGGATTTCCACACGTAAAAAAAAAAAAATACTTCCGCCACATTATCATCGCACCTTACCATTTCCGTGTATTCCACATTGGAATATTGATATGGCATGGTGGTAATGGGTGTAGTGGGGCCCTACCAACACCTTAGGGGCCCAAGTCAACCTCACGTGCAAGCTCGTGCACCTGCTGAACAACGGACGAGGCTCTGACGGCGGCGGTCCATTTCAACACGGCGATGGGCTCACCACCTGTTACGTGGGACCGAATTGTACACGGTGAAATGTGGGCCGGTATAGGCCTCTGCCTACCCCTTCGGGGATAAAGGCGTGAGTATATGTATGTATGTATGTATGGTGATAATACTCGTAAGATCGACGCATCACGGTAATACGAAAAATCGTGGCACACAAGGACAAGTGACGCACACCTGTGACGCGTGCGCATCTAGCGACCGACTGGCGGCTTGCAAAAAGAAATGGGTCGAGGACAAAGGCGCTAGCGCTGCGTCGCGTCGCCCCGCGCCCCCGCCTCCTATCCGTGCATTGACTACATTGCATCAATTGATGATACGAGTTTGTTTACTTAATTTTACGATGCGCGTAAACTGCGGCATAGAGTTAATAACAATTAGACGCAAAACTAAATTATTATTTTTTTTGTATGAAAGTTATGTTTAAGGAATTATTAAAAGTCGTAAAACAAACTTTGTTACTTATGATATCAAATATCTGCCCCTGCGGGGATGCTAGTTAATAACAAATAACCCTGTATAAGAACGAGGAATAAGATACAGGCACAGACATTACTGCAAAGGGGTAGGCAGAGATAAACTAAAGTATATGCCCAGAATTCAGTATTTGTATTTTGTTCCATGTCATTGGTGGTGTGCCTATTGCCGTTGCTGGAAGCTTGTGGCTGCCTGCTGTTGAAATTTTCAAGCCGCCCATAAGGTCTTCAACGTGGCTTAACGACTACTATGTTACTGACAACCGGGACCAACGACTTAACGTGCCTTCTGAAGCACGGAAGTCCTCGTTATTGGAAATGTCATTGTCATTTACCTCAGGACCAGCCATAGCGTAAAATGCTTAAGGCAGTGATTATTGCAGTAAAACTTCTTTAGGCGCGACTAGCAAGTAACTCAGATTTTTTTTCTGACGGAAGTAACGCTTACTATTCGAATTTGAATACCGGAAACAACTATTCAAAATTGGCAAGAATGATATTAATATAACATTTGAATAATCTTCGTAAAACACATGAATAATACATATAATTAAATAATTATAATATAATATTTATTATTTAAGTTAAAATTTAATCATTTCAGTGATATATGCCGTCAATGGCAAAGAAGTTTTACTTCAATCGCGCGTAAAGGTTACACATACATACATACATACATATCATCACGCCTGTTTCCCATCGGGGTAGGCAGAGACTATGGCTTTCCACTTGCTACGATCCTGGCATACCACTTTCGCTTCTTCTACTTTCATAAGTGCTTTCATACACGCTCGCCGGTTAAGGGTACTCTTGACCTGGCCTTTTTCCAGCAGGTCATCAATTTGGTTACCATGCGTACGCCGAGGATGACCCCTACCAGCTTGCCCATTCATTCTTGCCTTATAGATCTGTTTAGTCAGTCTATTTTCATCCATCCTCTCAACATGTCCAAACCATCTAAGCATCCCTTTTTCTATCTTTGTCACTACATCTTCAGTTATACCACATTGTTTTCTAATCACGCTATTCCTTTTTTTGTCCATCAATTTCACTCCAGCTATACTTCGCAGACTTCTCATTTCCACTGCATTAATTTTACTTTCATGCTTCTTCTGCCACACCCAACTTTCACTACCATACATAAGTGTGGGGATAAGCACACCCCTATGCACAGCCACTCTCGCCTTCTTAGACACGTTTTGACTGCTCATAAAGGTATGCATCGCCCCATTCACTTGATTTCCTGCCAAAACTCTTCTCTCAATATCCTGGTCAAAAAGTAAAGGTTACACGCACACACTTTTTTTTACAGAACGCCAAGTTAGAGAAAGAGTTTAGAGCTAAAGCCCTTTATGAGTCCATTCATGAGGAGGTTGGCCTTGGGTTACCTCTAACTTACCTTAGACAATACATTTGCAGTAGAAGTGGCGGCTTGTCTAGTTCCCTCGTGTACGTCGTCCATCACTCTAAACAACTGCGCCCAAATCGTCGGCAACTGGTGCAGGGAATCGTGTAAACTATTGGCTCCCCTACAAAATAATAAAAAATCTATATATACAGCATTGACTGACTAGCGTTGACATGAACTCAAAAAAGCGTTGGACCTAGAATCTTGATATTTTTAAGATAAGGCAATGCTTATTTTACAATGTACCCACCAATAATAGTTATTTCAAAATTTCACCCACAAAATAATCAAGTTTCTAAGTGCAGCGGTTTTCGCTAGTCGTTGATATAAGAGTGCGTAACTAAATAATATGGTATTAAGTTACGTATCTACGACCATACCTCAATAAATCAGAAAGTCCGTTACAACACGACATGCGCACGCGCCATTGATTCGACGTCAGGTTTGTGACGAGGTCGTCCAGGATCTCTTTGTGATATTTATGTACCTGTAACAATACATGGTCAGTTTAAATATATATTCACAGACAAATACGTTTTATGAATTAGACACGTCATGCACTAACATCATGGCTTTAATTTAAACAAAAACTGTGGTAGCATGCAAGACGAAGTGAGACAATTGCCTGACTCCCAAACTGAGTTTCGACAAATCCTTCTACGACAAGATTTTACTTCGACAACATGAAACTCCGACACGAGGAAGAAACGCTTCGTCGGAGTACAGTAATGTCGGGATTAAGTTGTTCCGATCTAAAATATTGGTGAAAAGTCGTTTCCGAGTTTCATGTTGTCGAAGTAAAATCTTGTCGTAGAAGGGTTTGTCGAAACTCAGTTTCGGGCGCCAATTGCCTCACTTTCGTCTTGCCATTTCACAGTGATGATAACGTATCATTGTTTACAATATATTACGTTGTTGAATGTAAAAACATTAATAAAGATTTTTTTTTATACTACTTAGGTGGCAGACAAGCTTACGGCCCACCGGAAGGTTGGTAACCGTAGCCTATAAACGTTTGCAACACCAGAGGCGCTACACACGCGCTGCCGACCCGGGCGCAGGTTGTGACGACCCACAGTTGAAATTTTTCAAGCCGCCCGTAAGGCCTTCAACTTGGCTTAACGACTGTCATTTTACTGACAACCGGGACCAACGGCTTATCGTGCCTTCCGAAGCACGGAAACGCTCGTAAATAAATGTCACAAAGTGGTCTACGTGGTGGTCACCCATCCATATCCGGCCATAGTAAATGTTGCTTACTGCAGTGATCGTTTACAGAACACTGAGTCCGCGGGGCCACTAGCGCTTCAAAAATTCTATTAATTTTATTGCTAAAATGCGTAAGGTGGTCAGCGATAATCTTAGATAGTACTCGAGGCTTTTTGAGATCGATTAATCTAAGTTTTCATTTTATCAGTTCCAAAGAATTATTCTTCGGAAGGGGGCTATTGCTTCGGTGAGCAACGGGATGCGACAAGTAGCGGAACGATGCTATGTGACATAATGCGACCCATACATACTTATTGAGTGTCGATGCAGCGCGACTCTGTAGGTCACAATACATAACGACAAGTAGATATTTAAATATGTTACCGCGTGTGTCGTTCACCTAGGACAACGCTTGATGTTTGAGTAAAATCAACATAAACTGACGATTCAAAGTGCTCGAAAATCACATTCAAATAAAATATAAATCGTCTGATAAAATCCTCTAAACTTCGTTCATTACACCAATCTTACTTACGGTAGCTTGCGTATTAGGTACGATAGCGTGCCAGATGCTCTGCATAGAGTTCTGGATCCTTGGCGTGGGGTCGAACCTGTAGCGGTACAGTCGAGGAACTATCTTTGGAAGGTGTTCCGATAGCTGGGCACCCGCTTGGAGCGCTATGGAGTGGAATCCGAATGCAGCACCTGGCAGACAAATATAATGTTTTATTCACTTCTCTTCTCTTTTCTATCTCTACTTTTAAAAATAGCTGTGACGGTATATTGACGGTATATCGACAAATTTAGGGCTTCTGAGTCCAAATCTATGATTTTTTTCTTCGTGTCTGTTTGTTTATTTGTTCGGGGTTGGAGCAAAATTAAATGACTTAGGATTTTGTAGGTATATTTTCAACCTAAATATTGCTGATGTTTCATCAAAATCGGTTCAGTGGAAATCGCAATACAGCTTGACCTCTATTTTACTAGAAGCCCTA
This sequence comes from Miltochrista miniata, assembly GCA_933228765.1. Classification (NCBI taxonomy): domain Eukaryota; kingdom Metazoa; phylum Arthropoda; class Insecta; order Lepidoptera; family Erebidae; genus Miltochrista; species Miltochrista miniata. The sequence continues at coordinate 11,253,341 of OW121752.1, forward strand.
TGCGATGGATAGGTCAAAGTTGTTTGGTTTTTAGTTATAATAGTTAAACTCATCTCGCGAACAAAGTTCCGGGGAAAAGCTAGTTATGAATAATATAATCTCGTATTTGACGTGGTATATTTGACATTTCAAGACAAAACGTTTCACGAACCAACTATTCTACAAATATAATAAATGCATGGATAACTGAATGTTTGTTACTTAATCCTGCAACGACGGGTAGTGGAAATTTATTGCTCTGCATAGAGTTCTGAACCATCTTACTAATAATATTATAAATGCGAATGTTTTGTAAGTGTGGATGTGTTTGTTACACTTTCACGCTGAAATTTGTGTCAGGGGTAGATTATAGTTTGGAATATCACATAGGTTACTTTTTATACCTGGAATAAGTTCCCAAGTGAAGAGGGAACGGGAATAAAATTTCTAGACAGCTAAAAGCTTCAATCTCAAACGAAATTCGAACATGCACATTTTCTTATGCCGGGTAAATCCGGGTCCGTCGGGTCATCAATTGATAGTCACCAAATTAAAAAAACTGGCTAACCTTTTTTTGAGTTCCACATTGAGTTGTGATGTGCAAGGTGCATGAACTTATACAGTAAGTCCGGTTGATTCAGATCTGACGCCAATGAACATAATTCCTTATACGTTGAAAGGTTTCCGCTAAAAAATTAAACGTTCTATGGGTTACATTAGTGCTTAGAACTCTATAATCTATGCTAATATGATTAAGCTGAAGTTTGTTTGAACGCTAGAATCTTAGGAACTACTGGTTGTAATTCAAAAATTCTATTTATATCAGTTTGATAATTCAATAGACAATAGGCTGTATACGCTATGACAATTATGAGCTGAGCAACATTAATATAATGTTACTAAAACTTGACTTACTTGACTTATTGCGTGCGGGTTAAAGTTACTTAAGAATCGTGTATTACGAAGTTGTTTTAATGACTCTCATAAATGACGTTAAAGAAGTTGGGCCAGTCACATAATACAAAGAATAATAAATCACTACATAGTATCCCCCAATATCTAATATAAAGTGGAAAGTAGTGTTTGTTTGTCTTATTCTACTTATATTATAAATGTGAAGGTTTGTGAAAATGTTTGTTACTCAATCACGCACTAACGACTGAATGGATCGGGCTGAAATTTAGTACCGTGGTAGATTATGGTCTGGAATAAACATAGGCTATTTTTCATACTGGCAATACGTTCCCGTGGGAACTGGGAACGGGAACCAAATTTTACGCGGGCAAAGCCGCGAGCATCAGTTAGTAATCAATAAACGAATAATAAATAAATAAATATTTGCGGACATTCCCACACAACGCTATCTGATCCCAAAGTAAGCTAGGAATAACATAATAATAATGCTTGTGATAGGGGTATCAGACCACGTATATAAATACATATATACTTTTACTTTAAATACATACTTATCATACATAAAATCACCCAGACTCTCGAGACAAACATTTATGGATCACACAATTTTTTGTCTCCGGTGGGAATCGAACCCACGACCTCGTGATACGCAGTCGCACATTTCGACTTCTAGACCAACGAGGCAGTCAATCAAATAAACGAATGAGAGAAAGGAATAGAAAATCAGCCATACCCAGTAGGCGCCTTCCCAAGCTGTCCTTCTTCAAATATCTTAGTGTCCTCAGTGACTTGCGCTACAGACCGTTTGCCGCTAGTCAGCTGGTCTATAATCTGAGAGACTAGCTCCTGCTTCTGACTTTCCTCAGAGTTCTGGTACACCAAGCTAAGGCCTTTGCTGGCGACGTCTTGAACTATATCTGTGTTTAGTATTATAGATTATGAATTAATAGACGTATTGGTTATACGTCACAGGCATGGTCTGTATGCGGAAGGCGCAGAACCGTGTTGTGGCGTACATTGAGAGAGGTATACCAGTGGCACATAGTTTGATTTGTTTCAATTAAAGTCTGTAATAGTTTGAGCTCTGTGGCAGTTTTTAGTAACGTAAATAAAATGAACTTTTATTTCAAAGGAATAAAGTAGTATTTATAGTTTGGGCTCTGAGTTCATACACTCGGCATTTCAAAGATATGAGCTTTATGACGTTGAAATAATGCCTATTTTTGTTTACTGCCAGCTGAGCGTGAAGAGGTCGAATAAATTAAAAGTACATATGTTGATCTCTGGTTGGCTTTCTGCAATTTTAACCTATTGCTTCTTATCAATAAAAACAGTGGTAATTATAATTTGACTGCTATAAAACACCCACGTTCTCAAATAAAGGACATCAATTTTATAAAATAACTTATTAGAATCTGTCATACACTCACCATTATTTTCCGATAAAAAGTCCATAAACACATTCTGTAGTTGTTGTAACTTGTTCTTGATGGGTTGTCGTTCAGGGCAGTTCTTTAGCAACGCTAGCAGCCAAATACTTGTAGCCTGTACGAAGAAATAATTTACTCCTTAGAAATACAGACTCTACACTGAATACCTTAAGTATTCATAAGTTTTCAATAATTCAGTATAGAGCCTTAAGCAGTTGCATCCCAACGAAGGGAATTCGATGTCAGCACATGTAAAATAATAGTCTTGTTTTGACAATGAAGCATATACACTCAGGGACAAATTTAGAGGAACGCAAAAAAAAAGGTCGACTACGTTAATTTTTTTATACTTACACACTGGCCACCTATAACAGCATTTGTATTATTTAAAGAAAGACATTTTATCGTCTTTTGTTTCAGAATAACATTTGTTTTTTTTTTCTCTACGTAGTAATGTAATAAATGTGTGTCGTAACTTCGTAAGAGAACAATTTAAGAGTTTATTTTCGTATTTGAAAACTTTAGTAAATCTTTTTTTTTACAAAAATTATTCGTCAGAGTGTTACTTAGAGACTTTTTAAATAGACTGAAGTGATAATGCCGGATCTCAACGTAGCATAGGTGTCCAAAGCTGTAACTTTAATCGAACAAGGTTACACTTACAATCAAGTGGCTCAAATGTTGCGAGTTTCCAAATCAGTTATCTTTCGCAACGTAAAACGATACCGGCAGACAGGCGAGTACACAAGATGCAGAGGACAAGGGAGAAAAAAGAAGACCACAGCTAGGGACGATAGATTTATCGTAAGCAGTGTGCTAAGAAATCGTACCTCGACGTCTTCTGAGGTAAGAGCAAGGCTCCAAGAAGTCCGAAATGTGGCAGTTAGCACTAAAACGATACGAAGAAGACTCAAAGCAGCCGGAATAGGGGCATTTATACCTGCCAAAGGACCTCTTCTTACCACAGGTCATCGTGTAGCTCGGAGTAACTTTGCTCGCATTCACCGTCACTGGAATGACAATGACTGGGGAAGAGTATTATTCACTGATGAGTCCAGATTTTGCCTTAAGCCAGATGATGGAAGGGTGAAAGTGTGGAGACGACCAGGAGAAAGATATGCACAGTGTAACATTGTCGGAAGAGAACCTTACGGTGGAGGGTCAGTAATGGTATGGGGCGGCATTTCCTTAGGAGGACGTACGGAGCTCCACGTCTTCGAAAATGGATCTCTGACAGCAGCAAGCTACGTAACTAACATTTTAGAAGAAATTGTGATACCATTTGTCCCATACATCTATACTAATATTATAAAGAAGTAAAGTTTGTGTGTTTGTTAAATTGTAAGGGGTAATCTCGGGATCTACTGAACCGATTTTAAAAATTCTTTCACCAATAGAAAGCTACGTTATTGTGGAGTGTCATAGGCATATATAGCATCACGCTACAACGAAAAGGAGCGGAGCAGTAATAGTAAATGTTTCAAAAACGGGGGGAAATGCGACGGGAACAGGTAATACTCTCTTATGTGGCGCAAACGAAGTTGCGCGGGTCAGCTAGTAGGTGATAATTTTCTACTGATGCATGATAATGCTCGGCCACACACTGCCGCTGTAGTTTCAAGATACCTTCAAGGGTTCGAAATCGATGTTTTGGAATGGCCAGCCCGCTCGCCAGACTTAAACCCGATTGAACATGTCTGGGATAAACTGGGAAGACAAATAAAAAAAAGAATCCCTGCAATAACCAACTTACGACAACTTAAAACGGCGTTGGTAGAAGAATGGGACCAAATGCCACAAAATTTCATAGCCGAATTAATAAAAAGTATGCCCAGACGATTGGAGGCAGTTTTAACAGCAAGAGGAGGTAACACCAAATACTGAATGTAAGGTCGACCAATAAAATCCTTTATCACCCTAAGGTTGAACACTCTTTGTATGTTGCAGAATGATAAGGTCTGTTTTCCTTTGAATGTTCAAAGTGACAGTTTCTATTGCTGTCTTTGTCATATCGCGTATGATCTTTGGCGTGACCTACTATTAAGTGCATGACATTATTGACGTAATATCAACACTAGCGCTTCACGCGAATTTACTAACTTGCGGTCCGATTTAGCCCATGAGCACTGTAAACACGTTTACGATCGGTCCGAATTGGAAATTTCTAAAGCAGTCGTAAAATGCTCACAATTTGGTCACAGTTTGGTCGCTGTGCTCAAGGGCTCTTTGCGGGGCTAAATCAGACCGCAAGGTAAGTAGCACTATTACAGTTGATAATATTGATCCAAATGTTAATAAAACAAACTATTTATTTATTTCCATAATTGCTAACAGAACCATAGAAACTGTAATTAAAATAAATTCTTCTGTATTAACAAAAGGTAATTTAAGTAAACTATGAAGTAATTAAAACATCAGGTTCAATTAATCTAGTATCAATAATGTGTGTATCCACCATTAGCTTCAATAACTTCCAGCAATCGGCTCCTCATCGATCCAACGAGACGTGAACAAATATCCGTACCCCGCAGACCTTCCCATACCTCATTGCAGTGTCTTTCAATTTCATCCCGTGTTCTTTCATTCCGGTTATCCCACCGTTGCACCATAAGTCCCCTAAGGTTCTCTATTGGATTTAGATCGGGTGATCTTGAAGGCCATGGTATCCAATGAATGAATGGATGTCGTTGAAACCATTCGCGGGTTACTCTAGCAGTGTGTAATCGGCAGTTGTCTTGTAAAAATTCAAATTCACGCCGCTCATTTCCCGGGTACACGTTTCGGACAGTCGGTAGCATACAATTTTCTAAAATTTCTACATAATTTAAAGCGTTTGCTCTGGGAGGTAAACTGAATAGATCACCCACTCCATCAGCCGACATCCAGCCCCAAAGGTTTGCACTAATTCGACCAGATTCCATATTTGGTACCACATGGGTTTCGCTGTATCTAGTATTATCATAACGCCAGAGAGTTACTCGACCATGTTGGCTGGACTTGAAAGTCTTTTTTGATGTTGTGTGAGAATGTCCAACAATATCCAACAATATTTATTTATTTATCTGTAAATATCGTGCTGGCCCAATTAAAATTTAAAAACTCTCTTGCAAAATTCAAGCGTGCTGCTTTATGGGCTTCGGTCAAGTAAACTCTTTTAGCGTGACGCCTGTAGTGCAGGCCCATACTGTGCAAGTGCTTCCGCACCGTCTCAGTACAGACATCGAACTCTTCAGCATAATGAGCCGTACGTGTGAAACCATTATCTTCGTAAGCCCGTCTCATAGTTTCTCTTTGCATGTTTGATAACGCAGAAGGACGACCACTGCGCCTGCGATCTTGAAAATTGCTTTCCTCGCCTTCTCGTCTAATCCATAAACGTACGGTATACCGCGATATATTTAGGATGCGCGAAATTTCGCTAATGTTTCGTCCCAAACGGTGTAAACGGTTATATATTAAAATACCAGAAATCAAAATGCCTTTACTTAAAATGCATTAGACCAAAATACCCGAATTCAAAATACCTTAACATTCAAAATACATTATTTCAGTACACATTACCGTAAAATGTCTAAATTTAAAATACAAATAATTATTATATCAGAATTCAAAATACAAATTTTCAAATATCCTTAATTTAAAATACTTACCGAAAATAGAATACAATGTGTCACTGTCACTCACACGTTTTGTTATTTGGCTTTAACTTATTTACACGCCCCTCCACCCCCGCCCCCCCCCCCCCCCCCCACCTAATTGAAGCCGCAGTTGTAGCCGTAGGTCTGTTGGTCCTTGGGTATCCTTCTGAGGGCTTACCCGGGGCTCCCAACTGTAGGCTGTTATGTAGGATACGTGTCGTTTTTAGTCAGTAGGAGTCCGGCATAGTATCCATGTAGAATTTACCTTATGTTAAAACACTTTGATTCAGAGTTACAAAAGTACTACAGTGGGCTAACGAAAAATCAAAAAAAAATAACCACGAAGGCTAAGGCGGGAGCTCCGCTTCGCTTCGCTCCCGCCTTAGTCTTCTAACCTAACCTATCCGAGTCGGGATACTCTGAGTCGGGGTGTTAACCATTCACAGATATAGATATAGCATCCATGTAGAATTTAAATCATGTTAAAAAAAGGTATTTTGTGTTTGAACATTTTAGGATAAGGTATTTGATAAATTTATTTTTTGGGTTTCGGTTATTCGACCGTAAGGCATTTTAAATTATTAGTATTATAAATATTTGCCTTTTGAATATTGATATTTCGATTTCGGGTATTTTGGGCTACGATATTTTGAGTTAAGGCATTATAATTTCTGGTATTGTGACGGTATACCGGTGTAAACTAATAATTTCAGCCCTTTCGGCAATAGTTAAATTGCGTGACATGTTTACATGACAAATGTTATTTTATTTTTCTCCATTTTTCATATCTTTCAAAAAAGAACTCAATACGGGAAATCATAGCTAAAGAGATTATATTCATTTACGCTCTCGTTACAAAGTTACAATGTCTATGACTTCAAGAGATAGATTTACTGGTAGAACATAATAATACTTTTGTAATAGAGAACTAAGGTTAAAATGTCATGCACATTTAACTTTTATATGATTGGCTTAGCGACGACCAATCAGTAATCAATACTTCAAACTAAGTCTTAACGAAATTTTAAATGAATGGGGATTGTTATAGAAACTGATAAACGACTTTCTTGGCCGACTTTACCTACGAGTGGTCATGTTAACTTTTACTAGAGAAGAAATCAGACATTCCATAAATTTCATGATAAGATTACATTTCATTGTTTCCTTAACATTCTCGTTAATAAGCGATAACTTCAATATTTGTCTATTTTTAACAGTAAATTGTACATTTTTGTATTTTAAAAAGTTAAATTAATTAAGAATACTCAAATGAAACTGTATTAAACACAAATAAATTGTTTACTTTATTACTACCTGAACATTTCTTTGCGTTCCCCTAATTTTGTCCATGAGTGTATTTTCATCGTAAGATGGTTTGACCGTCTGATTTAGCGGACTCGAAAGCACTAGTGGTTCTCGGGCCGCTGGAGCAGCGTTCAACAATGGAGTCTCTAGCTGTATTCTACCTAATCTATAACGGCAAGTATTCTGAAGATATCATTAACTTAATTAAACCCTCTCGTTTTCGATTCCGAAGATCGCGCATAGGTACAACTCTCACACAACGGAGAAGATCTTCACCGGAACAGAACTATTTAAAGATTATTTTTTGAAAACGCTCTGCCAGCGCACGCTTCCCTTTGTTTAATCAGAGCGTGAACAAGCAATTGAATTGCAATGAGTCCTAATTGTTACTATACTATTTCCATTTCTTTATTTGCTCGATGACAGTTCTAATTTGATAGTTGTAGTGTTGTAACCAAATAAGTAATGATATCTATTTTGAACAAAGACAAATACGACAAAAACATTCAAATATATACCTATACAGGGTGAATTTTTCAAAAGGGATTGGATGGCCAAATCCGAAACTATAAGGAATAGCGAAAAATGCTCAAAGGAGTCACGAGCCCGATTTTGACGAAACTGAAAACCTCATCATTAGAATTTTGGAAAACTAATAAACCTAGCTGGGAATCGAACCCATTGGTTATGAAAAAAAACACACCCTATATTATTTCACCATACGATAGTGTTGCTATTAAGGATCTTATTCTGGGAAGTAATGACATACGGCAAACTAAAGGAAAGTGCTCATCTTTAACAAAATACAATTTATTTTGCTTACGTTGACTGATTAACTGTTCAAAATGTAGACCATTGTTTTCAATACATAGCTGGATTCGAGACCTCAAAGATAGTACTGCATTCAATATTATTGATTCCGTTTAGAATATTCTCCAAATAATCATTCTGAGCATGATTTAAAACACGGTATAGTTACTATCTATTCTGGGATTTTGAACGAAACAAACTATGATACAAAATTTAGGTACATGAAATATGAATTCTATTAAAATTCCAAACTTTCCTTAAATTTGCCGTATATCATTACTTCGCAGAATTTGATCCTTGTCAGCGACACTATCGTATGGTGTAATAATAAAGGGTGCGTTTTTTTTTTCAAAATCAATGGGTTCGATTCTCACCTAGGATTATTGGTTTTTCAAAAATCTAATGATGAGGTTTTAAGTTTTATCAAAATCGGGCTCGTGACTCCTTCGAGCATTTTTAGCTATTCCTTATAGTTTCGGAGTTGGCCATCCAAGCCCTTTTCAAAAATTCACCCTGTATATAATAATACGTGATACTAATACGTAATAATAATACGTGAGGCTGTCAGTTTGGCGGTAGCGAGAGCGAAAAAAGGATTAACCACAAACAAAAGAAATGACATTGCGTTTGTAAAGGAAGGCTGTTCAAAGAAAGTACCTCAAAAGCCATACTCAATTTTGATGGCTGCCGCCGATTGGACTATACTCTCAGACACGTATGAAAAACACTACAAAATCCCGTAGGATGTATGTGCCTCGTCATCCAGACCCGACATATTCCTGTTTTCGAGGAAACACAGGCGTGCGGTGCTCGTGGAGCTACGGTGCCGTGGGAGACCAACAAACCGAAGGACCACGCCATGAAGACAAATAAATACTTTGACTTGACCAATACATACATACATATGGTCACGCCTTTATCCCCGAAGGGGTAGGCAGAGGCATATTATATGCCCACATTTCACCTTTGTATAATTTGTCCCACGTAATAGGTGGTGAGCCGTATTGCCGTGTTTAAATGGACAGGCGCAGGTTGTGACTGCCTGCTCTTGAAATAAAGCCTTGAACTTAGCTTAACGACTGCCATTTTACTGGCAACCGGGACCAACGGCTTAACGTGCCTTCCGAAGCACGGAAACGCTCAAATAAATGTCACAAAGTGATCACATGGATGGTCACCCATCCATGGACCGGCCACAGTGAAAGTTGCTTACTGCAGTGATCGTTTACAGAACACTGAGTCCGCGGGGCCACGAGCGCTTCTTCTTCACTTGACCAATGAGTTAACCAAAAATGGCTATGTGGTTGAACTCTATGCCGCATGCCGTAGAAGTAGAAGCAAGGGGAATTCCAGCTAAATCCCTGTATAATTTATTTAAGGACCTTGCATTGCCAAGAGCTTCAGTAAGCTCTTTACTAAAACGAGTATCCAAAGCGTCATTGATAGGATCTTACCAAATCTGGTTGTGGGGGGAACATTGTTGACGGTGGAAGGTGATCGTTTATGCGCATAGTAAGGTGGCCACCCTGAACCTACTCGAATGGGTCGCGCAAGTCCCAGACGCCGTCGGGGTGTTACCCCCTGTGCCACGCTATGGACCCGGCGCCCGCACGGAGAATCCATGGAATGCTAAGAATACGGTCTCACTTTAGACAAATTGATAAAATGCCGATACAGGCCATTAGAAATCAAGAGATAAGTGACTGGCTCCAACGTCATTGCGAAAATGTGAATACTTAATACTGTACTAAAATTGTTCTAATTATAGTGACTATTTTAAAATCAAGAAAAGCCTCCCTAAAACATATGTAATCGACGAAATGGCTGCCGAATGTGGTCATTGGGTTCTTCGACTTCCGCCGTATCATTGCCAGTACAATGCTATAGAACTATTATAGGCACAAATCAAAGGACAAATCAAAAATTTTAAGAAGTGGTATTATCACTCAAGAATTAACACGTGTAACATCTTGTAATATAATATTAGTTAATACATTTGTACAAAAGTATCCGGCAGTAGATTAGTTTCTTATATTTTGTAAAAAGTATCGGATCTATTATCGTGTTACGTTTATCGATAGCTCAATCCCTATCAGTTTCTCAAAGTCAGGTATAACCTTGTACGTGCGTAAATGTCATATTTTTATAAAATAATGCATACATTAAGTAAAAAAGACGCTGGTTCAAGTTTTCACAGGTGCTGTCATCGAGCTGTAATCGAGAAAATAAAGAAATGGAAAGACTATACTTAATCGCGGAGTTGCCGACATCGGCCCCGGCAGAAAGCCATAACCAAAAATAGAATAGAATAGACTATACTCAATATGCATTGTTTCCCAAAATGCTGGTCAAGTTTTAATTTTATTGGTGACAAATAATAGTAGTTTATGACACTGTTGCATAATAAGGGTTCTTATAACACGAGTGTGTTTTAAAAAAACGAGCCGTAGGCGAGTTTTTTTATAGTATCACACGAGTGTTATAAGACCAAGTTATGTACAGTGTCATACACTACTTTATCTACTCTCATACTATAATACCTGATTTCATTTTGTTGTGATATATAGTTGCTCCTTGATTTCGCCGGTAACAGGCTCATGGTCATGTTTGACGCAGTTTCCAGAATGTCTGGTGGTGTACAATTACCACCATCCTCGCTTTAAGACATGTTTTTACACAAAAACTAATTTATTTTACAAACAAAACCAAACTTTGTTTAATTTAAATGTAAAATGTTGGCGCCAAGGCGCAAACATCGATTGCGCATGCGTGTTTCTTTTTTTTTAAGCTGCGGAGACCATAGATTTAGGATTTTTCGCTACTCTGGAGACACAATTTTTTTTTTAAAGTAGAGGTTCAAACTTCTTTTTCAGCTGGAGATTGTTTATGGTGTATCGTAATGATTAAAAAGTTTTATTATGATATAGGTGTCCATACAAGACCTGTATCGTAATAAAACTTTTTTTTTGGCCTGTGCGTAATGTTTGTCATAATAGTATTGATTTCAATTTTATAATCTCTGTATTATAGTATCAGAGTAGATAATAGTAGTTTATGATACTGTTGCATAATAAGGGTTCTTATAACACGAGTGTGTTTTAAAAAAACGAGCCGTAGGCGAGTTTTTTTATAGCATCACACGAGTGTTATAAGACCAAGTTATGTACAGTGTCATACACTACTTTATCTACTCTCATACTATAATACCTGATTTCATTTTGTGATATATAGTTGCTCCTTGATTTCGCCGGTAACAGGTTCATGGTCATGTTTGACGCAGTTTCCGGAATGTCTGGTGGTGTACAATTACCACCATCCTCGCTTTAAGACATGTTTTTACACAAAAACTAATTTATTTTACAAACAAAACCAAACTTTGTTTAATTTAAATGTAAAATGTTGGCGCCAAGGCGCAAACATCGATTGCGCATGCGTGTTTCTTTTTTTTTTTCAGGCTCCGGCGGCAAATTTTTTTTTTAAAGTAGAGGTTCAAACTTCTTTTTCCAGCTCGAGGTTATTTATGGTGTATCGTAATGATTAAAAAGTTTTATTATGATATAGGTGTCCATACAAGACCTGTATCGTAATAAAACTTTTTTTTTGGCCTGTGCGTAATGTTTGTCATAAGAGTATCGATTTCAATTTTATAATCTTTGTATTATAGTATCAGAGTAGATAAATATTATTATCTATCTATACATCATTGGGCCACAAACTTAAAGTCTATCTCCACTCCGCTCTTAGACATATAGCCGTATAATATACTAAGTGGAACATTACCTGTCTCGAATGAGGATGTGGTTGCCTTGCAAGCGTGAACAGCTGTTGCAGCAGCCATTCTAGTAGTTCATCGTTGTGTTTTAAAGCTTCATGATTTTTGACCTTGTCTGCTCCCTGCGTATTGACAAAATGAGGTGAAATATAATTCAATTCCAATCCCAAAATAGTTTGGAAATAGACAACAATAATAGGTATAGTAAAAGGATTGATATCGTAGCCTATTCTATGCAAAACACAATCGAATATTTTCTCTTCAAAGATAACAAATTACCTCTTTCGGTAGCTCCGTCCAGCAATCCCTATTCTCATTAGAATTGACACCTTCGACACACAACACCAGAGATTCGCCAACTTGTAAATGGATTTCGAACTCTTTCGTCTGAAATAAATAGATTAGAATATTTAATTCGTGTTATAAGGTAGATTCGGGAAAATATTAATAATAAACTTTAGTCCGCATTAATAATTATACATACATACATACATATGGTCAGGCCTTTATCCCCGAAGGGGTAGGCAGAGGCATATTATTTATATGCCCACATTTCACCTTTGTATAATTTGTCCTACGTAATAGGTGGTGAGCCGTATTGCCGTGTTTAAATGGATAGGCGCAGGTTGTGACTGCCTGCTGTTGAAATAAAGCCTTCAATTTAGCTTAACGACTGCCATTTTACTGGCAACCGGGACCAACGGCTTAACGTGCCTTCCGAAGCACGGAAACGCTCAAATAAATGTCACAAAGTGATCACATGGATGGTCACCCATCCATGGACCGGCCATAGTGAAAGTTGCTTACTGCAGTGATCGTTTACAGAACACTGAGTCCGCGGGGCCACGAGCGCTTCCGAGAATACTTATACATACTTTATAATTTAAATTAAACATCATTTTGTTATCAATTCATCTTAAATTCAACTCCAACATCAATATTTAACTTTAGATGAACATTTACTTCTAGATTTTTAAAAATGTATGCTAAGAGAGAGCTTATATCAATTTGATGCTAAAAATATAGTACCTACTATACTGTCTTATAGTAAAAGTAACTTACATCTTTAGCCATCCGCAAGAACGCCTTTATAATTTCTTTAGCAAACTGAAACTGTTCACCGCAGCACATCAGCGCAACAGAATAAAGCGCCCTCTCTCTTACTTTCGACGGCAACTTCGCATTGCCAACTATTTTAAACAGATCGTGAACTATCAGGTATTTAGTCACTTCAGATTGTTCAGTTAATAGGTGGCTGGTATTGAGATCGAAAGGGTCTTCAGTGGATAGTAATTCGCGTTGTTTGTCCGTAGCGTCGGGTAATGGTAGTCCGTTTGATCGAACGAGTAATGCTATGGCGGTGACTGCGGTGCTGATCATTATTGGATCGGTGCTTTCCAGGAAGTTTGCTGAAATATGAATATGTTGTTAATATGTGCTAAATATAGTGTAGTGTAGTGGTTATGAACGACAGTGCTCTTTGATTAGAATAATACCATTAAAAAGGGAGGAAATGTAATAATAAAAGCTACAAATATTATAAATGTGAAAGTTTGTGAATATTATTAGACATTTGTTACTACAGCTGCATGGATCTGGCTGAAATTTACAATAGGGATAGAATGTAGTCTGGAATAACATATTATATAAGTCATTTTTATCCCTGGAATATGTACCCATGGAAAATGGGAACGGACAACAAATTCAACGAGGGCGAAGCCGCAAATATCATCTGGTATTAATATTTTTAAGTGAGTTTTCAGCATAGTATAATAGATAAGCATATATATTCTCTCTGAGTTAGTTCGATTTGACATTTATTCATTTTGGAAATTCTCAAATCCCTCAATTGTTACTGTAACACGAAACTCTTCTATAAGCAGTTAAGTTATATTTGGAATCGATAAACCCCGAAACGATTGACCCAAATATTAAAATTCTTTTACCATTACAACTTTTAAAAGTAATCTACTATTTAAATGAACATGTAATTAAAATACATACCAATCGCAGTAGCTAGTGTCTTGTAACTTTCCCAGTTCCTCGAATCAAATCCTTTTCCACCAAACATAGCTCTCTTAGAGTAAGCGAGACACCGCTCGCAGACATTAGACAATGCTACCAACATTCCGCAACGAGTTTCCAAACTCTTCGAATCATTTTGCTTACTCTGAAGTTCTTTAGCAGTCAATAAATCCTTATCTATAGCACTTTTCTCGCTAGTGCTAACGAATATTATAGCGTAAATCGTTCCCGCTATGTCTCGAATTTCTTCCTTCGTGCTGGTAGTGTACAGGTTGCGTAGAAATGGTAATAAGTTGGAGTATTTCGCGCTCATTTCTTTAGGACAACACCCAACGATATCCAAAAAGCATGTAAGCGGCATCAGTTCTGAAAATATACAGTTGGTTAGCCTTTAAAATAAATAAATATTCACAGATATTTTCATACAACGCTATCTGATCCCAAAGTAAGCTTGGATTAACCTGCTTGTCTTATGGGTAAATAAATACTTATCATAAATAGATACACCCAGACTCTCGAGACAAACATTATCACACAAATGTTTGTCTCCGGTGGGAATCGAGACCATGACCTTGTGATCCGCAGTCGCATATTTCGGACTCTAGTCTAACGAAGCAGGTAACGTAACCTTTAATCTTGAAATATGGTATTTATTAAAAATGATGGCATTGAAGCCAGAAGGATTACTCTATGATCACTTAACAGTATTCAAATGATAATGACATCACGTAAGAATATGATTGATCAATCACAAAACACTATTAAGATTTGCGTCGTTGCGATCGACTTAGGCATAGCTTCTGCGTTCTTTGAAATAGCACCTTATGACGACAACATAAGTAACAAAGTTGCTTAACTTACCTGGACTAGAATTCAACAGCGCAGTAATTAAATTGAGATAGTTCTCTAACACAGTAGTGCCCACAAGATGTTTACGACAGTACTCAGCAAGGAGAGGTGACGTAGCGTTCGGGTGATTTGAGCAGTCTTGAAGATTGGCCTCGCGGTTTAGACACATTCGCATGTATCGTAGTATCTGTAAGAATCCGGTATTTAACAATATTAAGATATAGTGGATATAGTGCATAATACGTGCATAGTTCGCTGACCGATATAATTTTATACGGATACATTAAGTCTATTAGAATTCTCAGCTACAAATGGGGATAACTGGCGAAAGACGTAGGATCTTCCAAACCTACATGTCACCCCTTTCAGCTTATGTCCAATTTCTATCTTTTTTAGATATATATATTTATATAATTAACTCGTCAAATTGACGTCGCCACCAGCCTGATGGAAAGCCGTGGCGCATCTAGCGATTGGGGGCCACTTCTGACAGTGGTCCTCAAGTCGGCGGCCTTGTGATGTGCCTCTTCACGCTCCTCTTGAAGAATCCGGGAATGTAAGATGAGGGAAACACGTGTGCGGGCAGGTCGTTCTATGTTTTTATAGTTCGACACAGGAACGATATTTTGAAACGCTCATCATCTATCTTTTTCTTACGATTTGAAACATCAGTAATGAGAACGGCATGCACAGCAAATCAATCAAATCAGCCTATGGCAGTCCACTGCTGGACGAAGCCTCTCCCAAATTACGCCACTATACACGGTTCTGCGCTTTGAGCCTCCAGTTCAATCCCTGCAACCTTTTCCAGGTTTATGGTACATGTGGCGGAGGTCGTCCTACCACATGTTTACCAAGTCGTGGTCTTCACTACAGAACTCGTTTGCTCCATCGGCAAATAGCACATACGTGTTCACACAGCGCCGGCGAACGCGAATTGCTGTGTATCTCGCTCGAATTTCGACGTTTAAAATCTTTGAAATATGGCATAAACTGAACGGGGTTGAAAAAATTGTGAACAGTTCCTATTCAGCATGCGTTTGTCTGCCTCTGTGGCGCAGTCGGTAGTGATATCGCCTGCGGCGCTGGAGGTCGTGGGTTCGATTCCCACCAGAGACAAATATTTGTGTGACCCATAAATGTTTGTCTAAAGAGTCTGGGTGTTTCTATGTATAATATGTATGTACATATTTAAAAGTATATACTACCCGTTCGCTCTAACTTTGCCGCTGGCGTAGAGGCGTATACCCGAATTGTTAATTAGACGAAGTAAATTAACAGTGGCTAATGTCACTTCGTCATAGAAAATACGCAACATTGTATGAAGAAGTGACATTTTAGTTGCTGTCAATTTACTTCGTCTAATTAAAAATTCGACTTTAGTATGGAGCCGAGCGGCAAAGTAAGAGCGAACGAGCAGTAAGTATTAATATCCGTGGTCTTATACCCATAACACAAGCAGGTTATTCCTAGCTTATTTTGGGATCAGATAGCGTTGTGTGAGATGTCCGTGAATATTTATTATTATTATTATTTATTGTCCTGGTTATTATGTACACAACTCATAAAAGTAACAAAAACATATTGGTAGGGAGGGATATATAACTTACCTCATGATAGGTCGCCGGATGAAACTGCAATACATTATTACCAATCACAAACCGATGTTTAGCATTCGACCCCTTTTTCCTCTTCTGCATCTGATCCCATACATACGTCACTACGTCACGAAACTTAGGCACTATCAATACATCACTATTGTTATCCTTTTCTCTCTTAGAGCTATCCTCGTCTATGTTGACTGTTGTTGTCTCTTTCTTGGATACGTTATTGACTACGTCATCGATTTCTGTGCTGCGTGAGGTGCCGTATAAACATTTTAGGGCTTCAGTTGATATATCGTCTTGGCTGAAAGAATTATTGAGGTGTGGACAAAATAATATACTCTTTATTATTACATTACTAGCTGACCCGCGCAACTTCGTTTACGCCGCATAAGCTGTAGGATAGGACAGGTATTTTTTCAACAGACTCATGGGAGCGTATGAAACTGCCCTGTTTGCTTAATCATAAAAGAGCTTAATGATTAAGGCTATTGTAAAATAATTCAGTCCGCGCCGAAGACTGAATTATTGACGCCAGTTTAGATTTACCCTCACATGCAAAGGAATCTTTGAATTCTAGGTTTCGCAAAAGTTGAAATGTCTCTAATTCCTGAAATACAAATCCCTCAACATTGAAACTTGTGTGAAACAATCGTTAAAATACTCCCTCTATAACACCGGTTTTTTTTTTGAATCGGACCATGCCAAGAAGTTAAAACTAAAAAAACGGTTTCCATCCCCTCTCCTAAAGGAACTGCGAAAATATCGGGTTAAAAAGTATCCTAGAACCTTTCTCGGATTATAAGCTCTGATCGTATCAAGTTTCATTCAAATCGATTCAGTAGTTTCAGCGTTATACTTATTCGGGATACAGACAGACAGACAGACAGACAGACATGAAAATTTAAAATTACATTTTCGGCTTCAGTATCGATTTGAGAGTGCCCTACAATTGAAATTTTCAAAATATCTTTCATGTACAGACTCTCGACCCTCAACAGTTTTATTATATGTATAGATATTTCAATCTTTATTACAAAGCCTAAAGGTCAGTGTTGGTATGAACGAACTTAATAATGAGACTCCACAGAATATAATCACATAAGTCTATAAACATACGGCAAAAGTGAAAGCTCGTTAAAATTGAAGTCACATCGTGAAAAGAAGTTTTATATGAATCGGTTTAGAGTGCAGAAGGGCTCATGTTCAGATTTTGTCTGTAGTCTGTGTGTCTGTTTCATTAAACTACGTCACTAGGTCACGCGGATCAGCTGTTTAAAGTTTGAAATAAAACAAAAATGACAACGTCAATCGGATTGAACTTTCACAATTAACGTGTCAGAGAGGGGCAGTCTGGTGAGACCGATCTCACGGCGTTCTTGTTTTATCTATTTTTCGAATACGGACTTTTACATTTCACACTAAATCAAATAACAATAACAATATATTTTTGTTAGTTAGTTATATAGTCTTCGTTAATATATTTCATACAGAGTCAAAAGACGTTTTATTCGTACACGGGTTATTTCGTATCACAAATCAACAACTTACCTATCCCCACTGGCAAGAAGTAACAGATATCTGGACGGCACATAGTCTTGTGGGAACACGACTGCCGAGTAGCGCATGGCGATGTAGCGGATCATTGACTCTTCACTCAGCATATAACTGGAAATAAGTATAGTTTTTGTTAGCATGCATGTTGTTAGGCCCCAAACTGCGTCAGCGGCGCGATCTAACGTTTGAAGTCTCTTTTTTTTTTTTGTTTAACGTGAGGGAAAATCCTCATGGATGTTATGCCGGCCGGACTCCTACCGACTAAAAAACCTCACGTAACGCCCAACAGCCTATGGTTGGGAGCCACGGGGAAGCCTTCGGAAGGATGTCCCAGGACTCCCAAACGTATGAAGTCTCATTGAAGCCATTATTATTTTTCCAAAAATTTACATAGTATTTGTACGAGTACGAGAGTCCAAATCGGTCTTAGTTCTCCAAATATAATCAAAAGTATCCTCAATCAACACTAAACGCAAGAATTCGTCGCCGCGACATGAGCGATGTAGCCGCTGAGATCCAGGTCGGGGACAGGTTGCCGCTCTCGCGCCGCGGTCGCCCTCGTCCCGCTCCTCGCTGACATTCAGTTCGAGGTCATACAGCTCAAACAAAACGACTTACATTTTGTTAATGTACATAATTCCACAGTGCAAAACATCAAAGAAACCAATAACTTCCATTCGTGGGGTTAGGGAATAAATATTAGGACGTTTTTAAGATAATATATAGCTTGAACAATGGGATTTAAAGTTGTCAAAAAATACTGGGTCCGTTGTCCTACTCTCGTTGGCAGTTTCAGTGGCGAGAATCTCATTGGTGGAGTCGGATCCATCACTGAAAGGCGTCGCGGTCGCGATGACAAATTAGTACTTATTACCTATAACATTTTTACAAGTGCAATCAAAGCTACCTTTTCGAACATGCATGGGAAACCATCACCATGGTCAATCCGCGGACATTAGCTCGTAATAAACTAAGATAAATAAATTCAAAA
Source organism: Miltochrista miniata (assembly GCA_933228765.1). Classification (NCBI taxonomy): domain Eukaryota; kingdom Metazoa; phylum Arthropoda; class Insecta; order Lepidoptera; family Erebidae; genus Miltochrista; species Miltochrista miniata. The sequence continues at coordinate 11,272,216 of OW121752.1, forward strand.
ACTCACTGATCCAACAATGCGAAGAGCGCCAAAGCTTGAGGCTCATCAAACGGACTGGTAGCTTCGTTCCCTTGAGAGGTGCCCGGGGTTTCGGCTGCAGCTTTCTCTATCGAAAAATATAGATAGCACATTAAATCATACCGTTGGTGCATGAAAAAAAAGGCTAGACCAAATTATTTATGTCTTTGATTCCCTATATTATGTCAAAACCCGGCCAAGTGCAAGTCAGGCTCGCGCATGGAGAGATAGGTACCAAAAAGCGGCAAACTAATTTTATTACTACCCGGCGGAAATATCTGCGATCCTGGCTTCCCCTTGCGCTTTCCCGCACCTCACCCCGTTTTCGCCTATTCAGTATAACTCACGCGCGATTGAAATATACTTGTAATCAATCGGCCATTTTCCATTGACTTTCACAAGGTTCAGCACATTCTCGTTGCGCTCGAATTATACCGTACAGTTTGCATGACGTCATTATGACAGGTTCGCAGATATTTCCGCTGGGCTGTACGTGTGAGACCCCTTAAATATTATTTTATTTTTAATATTCATTGTTGTAGTTGTAAAAAAATACATAATCTATGAAATTTTCTAATGTCTAGCTGTCACGGTTCTTAAGATACAGCTTGGTGACCGACAGACGCACAGCGAAGTCTCGATAATAGGGTTTTTCTTAATAGTGTGAAAATAGGGTTCCATTTTTACCCTTTAGGTTAGTAACCCTAAAAACAAGTTAACGTATTTAAAAACAAACCTATATCAGAAAATTCCAAAGACTTACATTTTTAGCTTTTTCGGTTGGCGATCGGACAACTGAAAGTGAGTTTTTATCGAATGTATCGCCTTAACGGAGGGTACTTTAATATTTAAGTATCCTCTATGGCACAAAATAATAAAGCATTGAAGGAAATCTACATACAAAGTGCTCTCGGTGTACGCACACATAGACACAGCTCACAGGATTTCACGGACACCAGGTCAAAAGGATATGATATTTTTGGTTAGCAGCATAAACACGTCCACTGTGAATTGGGTGCTGCACGCCGAAACACAGGCTCTAGCCTAGTTCGGCTGGCAGAGAATTTAAAATACATTTACTGTATTAATATGCCTCACAATTATTTTTGGAATGCTATTGTATTACTGTGCTTTGTGCTTAGTCTTAGAGCATGAATTCAATAGTGAATGTTAAATGTGCCAACTATGTAATTCTGTACGAAATAAATAAATAAATTAATTATTAAAATTATATGATTATGAAACAAGAAGCCGTGAGACGGTCTCACCCGACTCCCCTCGAAAGTGTGAAAGCGAAAGTTTAATCCGATTGACGTTGTCATTTTTGTTTTATTTCAAACTTTGAACAGATAATTCACGTGACCTAGTGACGTAATTTAATGCAACAGAGTCACAGACTACAGACACAAGTCTCGCAATAAGCCCCTCTGCATTCTATTTTTAGAGAGGGGCTAAAAGGATTTTTATAGTAATTTCGATACTGGTTTATGCGCGAGTGCGCGTAGTCGAGGGTAGGTTTGAAAAAACAGTACTTACAAGAGATTGCGTTCTGCACCTTATTATTGTGTTTATTGAGCCGCGTAAAGAAAAGGTATGTACAAATGAAACTTACGATAGGCGTTTTGACTATCGAAGAAAGAATACCATATTTTTAACCCACTTTACAAAAGGAGGAAGGTTCTCAATTTGACCGTTTATGTTTTTTTTTTAAAGTAATACAAGCTTGCATACCTAAAGTATTAATCTTGTAAGCGGCAGACATTTCTAGCAGAGCGTCTCGCAGTGCAGTCTTCATTTCAGGCATGGCTTCAGGGATTTTCTTCACGAGTTCTTCCAATAACGCGAATTGGTTGTTTATACTGTCGGGGCATTTCATTGCTAGGCGACCTATGAAAAATAATATTACTTTATCATACATACAAGTCACTAATCCAATAAGTTACGGTTTGTTTGATCGTAATCGATAAAATTTATAACTAGCGAACACATTTGTAGAAGAACTGATGGTCAATGGAGCAAGCGAGTTCTGGAGTGGAGACCGCGTCTTGGTAAACGTGGGGTAGGACGACCCCCTGCCAGATGGAGCGACGACCTAAAGCAGGTTGCAGGGATTGACTGGATGCGCAAAGCGCAGGACCGTGTGTTGTGGCGAAATTTTGGGAGAGCCCTATGTCCAGCAGTGGACTGCTATAGGCTGAATTGATAGGTATAATTCTTTCACCGCTTAGAAAGTCAAACTATCCTGAAGTATCGTAGGCTTTATTATTAAGCTACTGTCCAAAAGAGTGGATTGAGAAACGTAAAAGAAATTGCAATGATCTTGCCAGAACATGCTGTTTCACATAAGTGCGCTATGAATTATTTGCTTTTCTATAGGATACTGGCTGGGTGGGCTGTATGTTTATCTTCCACCTTAGTGTCAGTCGAAAAGTAAATAAGGGCATATTTATATGGGGTCAATAGGTACCGCGGGGTACGTAGTAGCAAATTCTGATACATACAGATCGGCAACTCCCTGCCGCGCCACAGCTGTCAATATAGTTGACGTACGTGTTGAGGGAACATTTGCTTAGAATTATTGGTCACACGCACACATTCAAGCTAGAGTTGTCGCCCTGTGGTAGTAGCTAGTATAAAGCTCAATAATATTAAGTACAAGTGAAAGAAACCCACCTAAGCACGAGTATGCTTTAGCGTGTTGTTCGACATGCTCCTCGGATCTGACGATCTTCAGTAGACCTTGCAGGAATACCGTCGATACCTTCTTGAGTTGAGACTGGTCTCCTCTGTTACCATACGAAATATGTTACTATTGTATTATGGGTATTGACGGAGGAAAGATAACAGATATGTATATGGATGTGTCTGAAATAATGAGTGAATGGTTTTGTGTAAGTTCCATAGTGACAGCCGTACTTTTGTAGTGGTGTAAATGAATACGATTTATTCCGCAACATATTACAGACAGATTACACAGGCCTGCAAAATGAGGGTCATAACTTCCTCTCTGGAATTTGATAGCTGATTCTAGGGTATTTTGGTGCGCTGATTACGAATATGTACTTAGATTTTCTCCATCACCTCCAGATTTTTCGAAAAAGGCACAGATAGAAAATTGAAAAAAAGACCCACGTTTTCTCATAAAAAATATATATTTAAAAAAGTACATTACCTTTAACTTATAAAACGACTAAAATATAATAATAACTTGTTACTAGTCTAAATTACACGTAAATTTAATTTGTGGAACCTGGTTCTTTTTTCCTGGAACCTTCGGTTGTGCGATTTTCGCTTAAATTTCCAGTTTGGATCGTCGCGCTTCAATAAACAACAATAGTCCGCCATCATGTTAGTATTCCATCTTCCACGATATCAGACTTCAAGCTCTTTCAAATCTAGGTAACATCTTTCGCCTTGTTCTTTGCTAACGGCTCCTAAATTTTCTGGGAAGTAATCAATGTGCGAATTTAGGAAATGATGTTTAGTGCTTGTTTATGTCCCTTTTATTTTAGAATTGTATCCAGTTATGTCACAACAAGAAAAGTAGCCATCATTATCATGGTCTTTAGCCTCTCTTCATAGCATAGGTGGAACGATTTTGAAGCTATTTTTCTGGCTTTTTAAACACTTGCGAAATTGTAAAAAACAAGTCGAACAAAGTTTATGAGGTGTCGAAGTTTTGTCTTGGTTACTTAATACGTGTCCAAAATAACTTTTGTAAATATTTTTCACAAACTCTGTAATGCTGTTTCATTGTTTTATCACCATAAAATTTCGGGAGATATTACAAAAACAATTCGTAGAATTTAAACACCTTCGCAATGACATTTTAAAGTTCATGTTTCAAGATTCAACTGTTAATTTTCTAAATCAGTTTGGGTACTTATGCAAAAACCCTTTGGTTTATCTTTATTACACCCTTTTCTAATAATATTTACAAAAAATAGGTATCTAATATTACTACTAGGTAATTTTTTGATTTTATTACAAAATTAAGTCAAAACTACCCGTTTTTAACATGGTTAAGGCGAATTACTTATACTTTTTATGTAGTAATTACCAAATTACTGATTTGCATGATTTTCTATGTCCCCTTACACTAATTAAATGCAATAAAATTTAAACTGAAGTAATATAATGACGTTATAAAAATTTTAAAACGTAGGCGCTCAGACATTTTAAAGCAAAATCTTAAATATTCAATATCAAAAAATCCTGACGTGTAAGATTTTTTTCATTATTTTTCTCGTAATCAGCACATCAGAAACTATAGAAAATGCTACTCAGATTTCAAAGAGGAAAACCATTGCAGACCTGTGTTATGTATAATTGTATATAGCAAACATGGTATGTCTTCTTCGCTTGTACTGGTCGCGTTGCTCTATTAGTTGTAATATGTAGAGGAAGGAGTAGAGAAGTATTTTACAGTGATGCCAATGTAGCGCACTTTTATGGCCACTTTCTCATATTATACAGATAATTCTCCTTAACTTACCCTTTGAAAGCTACCTATAAACTACACAGCCAATATGATTCCTCAGTGGTGAAATGAAATTATCACCACAGAATAATTGAAATTTTCCCTCATAGTCTTGTTTTAATGAGTTTTGGCATCTTAAATTAGAACATTTTGGATAAACATTGAATCTACAAGCAAACTTACCCATTGATAACGTTGAGAAGATACACCAAAGCTTGATTCCGCAGTCGAGTATTTGTGTTTGGGTCAAACAGTGAGGAAAACACCACCTGCACAATATTATGTTCATTTTATGCTTCCTCCACATTACTCGCGAAGTAGAACGAAGTTCGTCGGCGAAGTTGCCCGAGTCAAAGAAAAATTTTGACGAAGTAGGCCGAGGAGCCCCTCTACACTATCGTACTCGTCCAACTTCGTTCAATTTCGCGAGTAATGTGGAGGAAGCATTAAAGTAGTAAGTAGGAATATTTACGAGTAGATCGTCACTGTCGCGCTAAAATAAATTATATAATTGTTGTTTAGAGGTTTTTCAAATTATTTATTATTTATTTATTCCATAAATTAGTTTCGTTCCCACTACAACTCCGGGTTCTTCAAGCGGAGCATGAACAGGTACATCACTGGACCGACAACTTGAGCAACACTGTCTATCTCTATAGTCTTGTGGACTGTGACCCAGTTTGCTAGACGTCATGGCTTTCAATCCGGTAAGTGGTGTCAATTTGACGAACTAAATAAAAAAAAACACTAAACCGATTCTGTGGAAATTTTGGTACAGAGATGAAGACCTTTTTTTATCAAGCATACGGCTCACCAGTGAAGTACCTTGGGAAAGGACATATTATAAGACAATTTTCATTTCGGGAGTAAGTTCCAGTGCAAAGCAAATACCGAAAAACCTCACAACGCGGACGGAGACGTTAGTACTTTATACAAACATACCTGCACACAATGCGGAAACATGATGGCTGCTCCAGTTGCCTTGTTTAAATACTGTATTAACTTTAAACGCAGCCTCGTGCAGGCAGGCACCTGAAAGTTTAACAGATACATTACTTATCACTTGAGCTCTGTACTACTTATGGATATGCCTCAGTGCCGCAATGGTAAGTGCATACGTCTAAAGTACATGGTTCGAATTCCAGGTTCTCACAAAAGATTTGAGTAATTCGTACATGTGTGCACGCTGAAAAAATGTATTCAAATATATTGTGTGCCGTGCACGTTACCTACCTTGCGATCATCTGGTGGTACCTTCATGCCGCCCCAAGTGCCCAAGTACAGCGAATACAAGGGCGCTACTACCGAGGACTGCGACCAGTCCACCGAACTGTAACAACACACAACACAGTGTTATATCTACCGCATAGGTTGTCTCTTACTTGTTTATTGAAATTAACTTGAATTAAATGTACTATATCTCTTCAATGTATCTCAGATTATAATAGAACTAGAGGCAGATGACGTTTACCGAACAAGAAAGTGAGGTCAAGAAAGCAAATACTAAATCAGAAGTACCTACCTAAATGCAGTGCGAAACACTGTTCAGCATTTCTCATTTTTCGTGAATTATGCCCTCATTATGACTTAATCTTATTTACGTATTAACTTAAAGAGAGACTACACAGTATTCACTTTTGAATTTGCTTTAAATGGCGTTATTGCCTTTGGTTTTTATTGGGAAATTGATCAAAATATTCTAAAATATTGCATCTTTCTTTCATCTTTCATTTTGGGAGCGAAAAAAGTTATCAAATTATTTATTAAGTATTTGAAATTTTTTATAAAGAATACTTGTCATGTTCTTCAAAGGATACGAACGTATTTCCATCCATTCATCGCGCAGAGCAATAATCGTAAATGCGAACATATCGAGCCGACTTTCATACATTACTTGAAAACTAGGTCGTGAAGTCAGAGATGTGGGGTGAAACAGAACTTCGACATATGACCCATACCGGGAACATAGCTAGTGTTATTATCCCACTATAATATTATAAACGCAAAAGGTTTATCTTTACTTACCACAAACATCCATCCATACCTACATATGGATTATATGTTATGGCATAACGGATTTGGCTATGGTATAGCGATAGATTATAGTCCGGAATAACACATATTTAGGGTACTTTTTATCCTGGGAATCAGTTCCCATGGAAAGCGGGAACGGGAACAAACTTTTGCACGGATAGGCTGCGGGCATCAGCTAGTAATGTGTAGCTTCCCGATTTCAATGGCAACTTACCTGTTACATCTGATTAGTGGACTATTGGCACTATTAGCGACACTGAACCGCGAGTCGGCGGCCGCGACGATCAGCGTTAGTAGAATATCGTTCATGTTGAATATATCTTTGCTAATAAAGTTCACTATAGACAGCTTCATCTGAAAACCAATATGTATTATCAAAACAAATTAGTCAATTATATTATATCCTGTGTTTGATTTCAGAGTCAGTCCAAATTTTTGCATGATCCAGGAATGTTTGTTTCGGTCTATGAGTGTTTTCTACATTTAATATATTTATTTATTTATTGTAGTCCACTGCTGGAAATAGGCCTCTCTATTAGACTACCACACCTTTCCGTTGCGCCCTTCAACCGTTTATAAAGTTGTCATAAAACATACATAATGGTCACGCCTTTATCCCCGAAGGGGTAGGCAGAGGCATATTGGATATGCCCACATTTCACCTTTGTATAATTTGTCCCACGTAATAGGTTATGAGCCGTATCGCCGTGTTTAAACGGACAGGCGCAGGTTGTGACTGCCTGCTTTTGAAATAAAGCCTTCAACTTAGCTTAACGACTGCCATTTTACTGGCAACCGGGACCAACGGCTTAACGTACCTTCCGAAGCACGGAAACGCTCCAATAAATTTCACAAAGTGATCACATGGATGGTCACCCATCCATGGACCGGCCATAGTGAAAGTTGCTTACTGCAGTGATCGTTTACAGAACACTGAGTCCGCGGGGCCACCAGCGCTGTCATAAAACAATAGGCTCATTTTGACATTTGATAAAGCGCCACTCTCATTTGCAGATTCTGGAATTAGCGAACGATAGTACATTCAGTAGCGAGAATCTCATCACAAATCTCTCCTGGTGGAATCGGAAATCCGCCATTATGAGACGTCGAGATGACAAAATGTCAGAACGGGCCTGTACATTTTTACGAGTATACGTCGTCGGTCCATCTGGCTGGGGGCTTTCTTTAAGGATAAATAATATCTTTCGATAGCCTCGGTGGTACAGACTACAGTGAAATGTACTAGTTTAATCCTACAACATTTTGTAAGATTAAACTAGTACATCATCATCAGTACATCGTGTATCCCTGTGAGTGCCATAATGAACTAACCAAAGATAGTGATGTTTGTCTCTATCTCTGGTTAGTTCTAGTCGACTGTATAGTCGCAGTGTCTCTACCTTGCTGAGATTTACTGTTCGAATACAAGACGAAATATTTGTGTGATCCACAAATGTTAGTTTTGTATAATATGTAGGTATGTGTATATATATAGAAATATCGTAATTTATGCTTATCAGCTTAGTGAAAGATTTGATACTCTGGGAAATTTTTATTCAGAAAAAAAATCCTACAATATCAAACCTAAGGCAATAAATGATAAAGAAATATCTTAGATACCACCTACCTCCTCAAGCTGATTTGGGTTCAACTTATTTTTATCTATAATACGCTTGTATGTCTTCATACTCATACCGGGTGGCACTTGAAATTCACTCTCGCCTGGATTTGGCAAAGCTCTGAAAACATCAGAATAAAGTAGAGATGCGCCGAGTGACACTTTTGCCGAGCAACGAGTACCGAGTTTTACTCGGTTCAATTTTTTTCCAACCGAGTACTCGGCCGAGTAACTCGGTTTAATCAAATTCCCGTTTCGGGCATGAAAACAAGTACAAACAGGTTCACGCGGCACGAGCGGCCAACTCGCATTGATACACCTCTCACCCCGCCTGCGCCTTTTATCTATCAGTCGCTTGCTAGTTTACAAACAAATATGTAATTAGTAATAAATACTTATTGATTAACCCTGTTGTATTAATTATCTACCAACCAAATAAATCAACTTCTAGCAGCCCACTGCTGGACGTAGGCCTCTCCCAGTTCACGCCACAGTACACAGTCCTGTGCCTTTCGCATCCAGTCCCGGCCTGCAACCTTCACCAGGTCGTCGGTCCACCTGGCGCGTGGACGTCCTACCCTACGTTTATAGATGTGGCCGGTCCATTGCCACTTTAATGTGCTTATTCTGCGAGCTATGTCGACCATTCCGGTTCTCCGCCAAATAACTTCTTTTCGGAGTTTATCCCTCAGAGATACTCCAAGCATGACTCGTTCAATAGCTCACTGTGCAAATTTGAGGGCATGGACTAGCCCTACCGTAAGTGTCCACGTTTCGGCACCGTATGTCATAACTGGTTCTAGTATTACGCACTGATTGTAGACTTTCGTCTTCAGACACTGCGGTATAGACGAATTGAAAACGCGACGTGGCTTGCAGAAGGCTGCCCAGCCCAAACGGATCCTTCTAGCGATTTCCTTGTCCAGACGCAATGTTTAAATTAATCCACCTAAATATATTATATTGCTCTACTTAAACCGAGTATACTCGGCATTAAAACCGAGTTCTTCGGCCGAGTACGAGTATCAAAAAACCCGCCGAGTACGCCGAGTAGCGAGTATCAACCGAGTACTTGGCCCATCTCTAGAATAAAGTAAAAAGCAATAAATCAAATCAGCCTGTGGCACCCCACTGCCGGGTGTAGGCTCTTCCAATTTACGCCACAACGGATGGATATAAGAATACAGAAAATTCAACACTAGATGCTTGAAGCCAAGTTTAATTTTTTTTATATCTCCATTGTACAGACACAACCAATTCACATTTTAGCCCCTCTCTATAAAATAGATTGCAGAAGAGCCTTTGGCGTGACTTGTGTCTGTAGTCTGTGACTCTGTTGCATTAAATTACGTCATTAGGTCACATGGATCATCTATTCAAAGTTTAAAATAAAACAAAAATGACAATGTCAAACAGATTGAACTTTCACTTTCACAATAAACATTAGAGGGGCAGTCGGGTGACACCGTCTCACGGCTTCTTGTTATAATAGTATAGGGGGCCGTCCATTAATCGCGTGAGGTTTTTTTGGGCATTTTTTGGACCCCCCCTCCCCCTTGGTGATATTTGGTGAGGTTTCTGATTACCCCTCCCCCCTGGGCCGAATCACGTGTATTTTTAGTAACAACAAAGTTTTTCTTTTAATTTTATACATAGAAATCTCTATTGTTATTATCTATCCAAACTTCTAGCTAATTCGCGCAACTTAATTTGCGTCACATAATAGAGACAGATATGGTATTGATATTTTAATATATTTCCCGTTGTATTTACTCCCGTCGTGTTTCTATATAATATTCATTATTTTGGAGCTAATAAAGAAGGTGTCAGTTTGTCAAGCTTAAAATCTTACGTTGGTTTGATCGCAGTTGGCTAAATAGAAGCGAAGTTATGAACAAAAGTCTATTATTCAAGGTTGAATTTCCATACGATCATTATGCTTTTGGTCACGACTATCGATATCCACGTGGACTGAGCTGCCTTTTTTTGTTACGAAGGGAACTCGGTTTGGCACCATCATCCTAGCCGCGGGGCAGCACCTACCCACTAAACCCCGCGGTGTCCCTCCTCATCCTACAGCTGGCATTGATATCCAAAGATATCGTCGACCCGGCCAGGCCGGGGGCCCCAAACACTTCAGGGTTCTCGCCCGCATCGCACTCGAGCGCTTCTTTGGAAGCAGAAAGGGGAAGAGAGCGGTGAGCGGGTGGGCTCTGAAGGCATCTCCGGAACAAGAAGAGGGGCCTTCCCCCAAATGATCATCGGTGGACCGGGTCATAGCTGCGTGCATCGGCTAGTCTAATATATATAAGATATCATAAAGCTATAAAGAGTTTAAAATCTGTACGTCAAAAATATTTTTACCAAGATATTCTTTTTTACTAGACATTCTATGTAAGTTAAAATTGTGTAAGCTAAAATAGTTTTTTTTTGTATGTCTTTCTGTATCACGCCAAAACTATGGATAGTACCATTCTAAATAATACTGACAATTTGAGATTATTAATGATCGGATTGATGCCGATATTCTGCGCAGTTCCTTTGGGAGACACGATTAAAAAAACAAAATGATCTTTGTGTTGATCAACGCAAAGGTATTCCGATTTCAATTAATTTCTGATGTAAGAAAGGAATTAAGTGCTTTATGAATTATTACATACAAGTTTTAATATTGTAGGTTTTGTTGTTCAGAAATTACAGTGATCTCAAATTCAGGGTTGTAAGATTGCTGTTCGAAATAAATACACGTGATATCTCACTACACCCCCCACCCCCCCTGGTGATGTTTCGTGATTTTTGTCAGACCCCCTCCCCCCCCTTTCGAGCCTCACGTGATTAATGGACGACCCCTAGAATCTAGATAGGGACAGATGATAAATGAAATTTCAATGTTCATTGTGAAATTCCTATGTTACATTGTGACCTACAGGAATAAAACTACTTTTTATTTGTAACTGAGTAATCTGAGCATGGTGAAGTTATTTATTTTTGTTTACTTATTGTCATTATAGGCTATGCATACAACAGGAGTGTAAACAGTATTGTATGAGGCAGGCCTCAAGTCACTCCAAATGTATTATACATACCTGTATGGTAGCAGCAGAACATCTGTAGCAAACTTGAGTATCAAATTAGCAACTTTTGGTTTCTCCTTCAGATTCAAATCTGTCTCCTTGATGTCACCTAACAGAGGCATGACTAACAGTAGGATACTGCAATAAAGCACATATTTAAGATTTAGAATAGAAATAAATGAAGTAATGATGAGTGCAAAGAGGCATCAGACTATGTTTACCTATCTTGCTGGCCCTGTGGTTTATTCTCCACAGCTTCTAATAAAGATGGAGCTAGTTTAATCTGCTGGTCACGGGGCAATCTTGGAAAACCCATTGTAATGTAGATAATAGTAAAGTTCTGAAAATAAAATGTACCAGCTTAATTCCCAGGAACAATAAAGTGTCAGTTGACTTTAAAAGCCGTGGCAATTGGATTCGAATTTTCGATCAATTTGTCCATTAGCAGTCCATGGACATATCTCCACGGTAAATCTATGGAATGCTAAGAATTGGGTCTATGCAGAGGTTACTCATCAAGCTCTCCAACATTACAGCACTCAACTAAACAATGGACTCATCCATAGCTTTACTATGAAGGACTCAAACTCACAAAAAAAAAAGTACAACTTACAATAATAAAGCTGTTCGATGCAGGATCTCTGTACAATTCCAGTAATGTCTGCACCGGTAACTGAACGCTGGCACGACATTTGACTCTCTTGTTCACATGCACCAACAACTCCATTACTTTGGTTCGCACCTGTTCGAAATAACAATTTGTAAATACTTTGTATGTGGTATTGTTACATGTCAATATTCACTAGGGCACTTATTTTTAAGTCCTTATAATAAATAAATGTTACAAAGTGGTCACATGAATCGTCACCCATCCATGGACTGGCCTTAGTGAAAGTTACTTACTACAGTGATTGTTTACAGAACACTGAGTCACCATTAGGGGTTCGATTTTACAAGTCCTTACTAATATTATATGCATAAAAGTTTATATGTATGGATGTTTGTTACTCGTTCACACTCTAAAAGCTCAATAAATGTTGCTGAAATTTGGTATGAGGACAGATTATAGTCTGAAGTGGTGCAGACTTTTTATACCCTTAATAAGTCTTCATGAGATTCAGAAACGGGAACTGAATTCCATGCGAACATTATCTAGTCTTGTCATGAAAATATGTTTAAGATGATAACTAATACCGAAGAACACAATTATACAGGCTGTATAGTTCACAAGCACACAGGCACACCTTGAAAAAAGACCTAGTGGTGGTCTTTTTTAAGGTGTGTCTGTTCTGAAATAATTTGTCTTTCTAGATTAAACAAAGTGCAATAGTTTTCTAACTATGGCGCTTCGTGTAAGCAGTTTTTGTCAAATTTTTGCTTTTCCTGTACAATTAGAATGTACACGACTATTTGCTTTAGTTTCTCATTATGAAATATTATAAATGCGAAAGTTTGTGAGGATAGATGTGTGGATGTTTGTTACTCTTTCACACTCTAATGGCTAAACGGATCTGGCAGATATTCGGTACAGGTGTAGATATAGGTCTGGAATAACACATAGGCTACTTTTTATCCCGGGATTAAGTTCCCACGGGAAGCGGAAATGGGAACAAAACTTGACGCGGGCAGAGTTGCGATCGTCAGCTAGTTATGAAATAAAAATATGGTACATTTTATACCTGTTCATAGGATGATGACAATTTGAGGATCACAGGAGGGAGAAACCGAGTAAGACAGCTCTCCAGTTGCTCATCGCTATCAGCGTTACCCAGTCGTAGGAATACACGGTCCAGGAGTACTGCAAAAAAGCATAATAGGGTAAAATATCAACATATAAACAGCCGGTCCAACAAACCTAGGTTATAGTTATTTCGTAAGTCTCTTATTCTGGCTAATACTATAATACTTACGTAAATCATTGGAACAATCGTTTCCACTCTCTACCACTTCCATTTCCGACATTTTCGAGGTTTTTAAGTCACAATAACTTGGATAAGTTTATGTTGTGTTGAAACAAGATGACAAACAGAAATAAATATGACATGTCAACTTGATGTTTTCTCATGACTTTGACATTACTTGATTTTTTTTTAAATATTAATTCCTTGGCGTAGGCATACAACATTGTAGAGACACACTTTTTCATCTTTTTGCTTGCACTTTGAAAATTATTTTCGTTTTAGCTACCCACTCAGGTAAAAACAAATAAAAATATTGATGCCCCAAAGTTTTAACATAACTAGGAGTCAATAATCAAAATTGTGTATAATAGTATCATAATGTCAATGTAACCAATAACTTGTATGTGTGGTACTATACTGTAAGTATAAGTTGGTTAATAAATAAATAAATAAATAATCATCTATATTTTTTATTTGTTTTACCCCTCGGGGTTTAGGGGTCATGCGTTGCTTCTCATGGAGCTAACGTTACACCCTGAGGGTACAGTAGTGGCTTCTTCAATCAGATCCCTAAGATTCAATATCTTAGGGATTAACGAAAAAGCCCACATTAGGAGGAAAGGCATAACGGTACTCCGTTCGGTGAGCAGCCCGCCTGGGGCAGTACCTCCGCCCTGCAGAAGACCGCGGTAATAGTAGCCTGACTCCGGTTGGGTTATGTTCTCCGTCGGTTAGCAGGGTTCCAGAGCTCATTGAGGTGACTATGTGCCGGTGACGGTGAGACCAGAGGCTTAATCTGTCTCCATTGGCGGATAGAGGCGCGGAATATTGGTACGGCGGTCAGGGAGACCCGGTGAAACGGTTGACCGCTGACCGCCCGCAGGCTGTACGGAACCCGAACCTAGGGATTACATTATCTCCGCCCCAGGAGGCTGATCCAGCAGCCTGTGTAAAGTCCCTGGTGCTGTGGTCGTGCCGGAAGAGGATACCGGAGTGGACGTGGCCACTGCATCGGGGGGGGGACCGGGGGCCCTTCCGTACGCCGTGCCAATCTACCGCACTACCTCTATCTGCCTTTGGTTAGTTAGAGTCTCACTTAGTCTCTTGCGCCACTGGCACACAGGCATCCCTTCACTTTTCTAACCCCCCTTTCTTTAAAAACATGGCTAGAAGAAGAAAAAGAGAACGAGTATACACAGCGGCATCGTCGTCCACACTTTACATGGGCCTTTGCAACATCAGAGGTATGCTTATGAACCTCAATGTAGTCCACCAACATCTCGAAACTGCGAAGCCGACTCTTCTTTTCTTGACGGAGACGCAGATCTCATGCCCGGGCGATACATCTTACTTAATGTACCCAGGCTATCAGCTTGAGTACAACTTCAGGCCGAAAGCCGGGGTATGTATGTACGTCTGTGATGATGTCTGCTGTCGCCGTCTTACAAGCCTTGAAGACAGGGACCTGTCTACGTTATGGGCGCGCGTGGATCACGGGGGCCACACTCGGATCTACGCGTGCGTGTACAGGTCTCACAGCGGTAACACGGACACAGTTCGCCTTGTTGACCACCTGCAACAATCGACTGACAAGGTGATTGAGCAGTATCCCACTGCGGAGATAGTGATTCTGGGGGATTTCAACGGTCATCATGTTGACTGGTTGGGCTCCCGGATGACCGACTTTGCGGGGAAAGCTGCACACGAATTTGCCCTGACCTATGGGTTCTCCCAACTGGTTAAATCCCATACGAGGATACCAGACAAGGAGAACGAGCATAGTGCATTGCTGGACCTCCTACTGACAACGCGTCCGGATGGATACAACGTCTCAGTGGATGCTCCGCTCGGATCGTCGGACCACTGTATCATTCGGGCGCATGTGCCACTCGCAAGACCTGAACCACCTCGGCCCAAGGAGTGGCGACGATGTGCGACGAGCGATGTGTGGCACTATAAGTCAGCAGACTGGGATGGACTGCGGGAGTTCTTCGCGTCGTACCCGTGGAGGCGGCTTTGTTTTGCCTCAGACTATCTGGATTCCTGCGCTGCAGCAGTCGCTGAGGGGATCTTGGAGGGCATGGAGTGCTACATTCCTAACCGCTGGATCCCTGTAGGAGCAAAAAAGTGACCGTGGTTCAATCGGCTCTGCAGAGAAGCTTTGATGCTGAAAGAATCTGCCTACAGAGCCTGGACCACGGCTCGTGCAAATTCAGATCCAAACATCTCTGAGGTGAAACGCAAATTAAATGCCGCCTCGAGGGCTAGCAAGAGAGCAATTGTCAGGGCTAAATTCGATTTCGTCGGCAGAATTGGTGAGCGGCTAGCAGGGTACCCTTCAGGGAGTCGTGAATTCTGGTCGCTTGCCAAAGCTGCCGAGGGAAACTTCTGTCAGTCAGGTTTACCACCTTCGCTTAAACCCGACGGTAGTCTGGCCCAGAGTGCCGGGGAGAAGGCCGACCTTTTGGGTTTTCTCTTTGCTGCTAACTCGACCATGAGCGACGGGGGTGCTGTGGCGCCGGACGTTCCGTGGTGTGGAACTTCCATGCCGGAAGTTAAATTCACGCAGCGGGACGTCCGACGGGAGCTTCGTTCTCTGGACGTTCATAAGTCGAGTGGGCCGGACGGTATACCCGCGGTGGTACTTAAGCAGTGTGGTCCAGAGTTGTGTCCGGTACTTACACGTCTTTTCACGCTTTCATATTCTATGCGACAAGTCCCGGCGTCGTGGAAGATCGCGTATGTGCATCCTGTGCCCAAGAAGGGTGATAGGACCGACCCGGCCAATTACAGGCCTATAGCCGTCACTTCCCTATTGTCTAAGGTGATGGAGCGTGTAAATAATACACAGCTCCTGAGGTACCTTGAGGAAAACGACCTGCTCAGTGACCGGCAGTACGGTTTCCGTCACGGTCGCTCGACGGGCGATCTTCTCATGTGCCTCACACACCGATGGGCAACGGCTATCGAGAGTAAAGGCGAGGCTCTAGCAGTGAGCCTCGACATTTCTAAAGCCTTTGACCGGGTCTGGCACCGTGGTCTTCTTAATAAATTGCCTTCCTACGGACTGACCGAAAGATTATGCGGATGGGTGTCCAGCTTTTTGGCCGGTAGAAGCATCAGGGCTGTTGTCGACGGCAGCTGTTCTGACTGCATGGCCATTAACGCTGGAGTACCGCAAGGCTCAGTGTTGTCCCCTACTCTGTTTCTGCTGCATATCAATGACATGTTGTCTATTGACGGCATTCATTGTTATGCAGACGACAGTACGGGGGAC
The DNA here is from genome assembly GCA_933228765.1 of Miltochrista miniata. Taxonomy (NCBI): domain Eukaryota; kingdom Metazoa; phylum Arthropoda; class Insecta; order Lepidoptera; family Erebidae; genus Miltochrista; species Miltochrista miniata. The sequence goes on from OW121752.1 coordinate 11,288,618, forward strand.
ACTTGTTACACAGGCCGCCCCGGTATCTCTCGGGACGCAGTGGAAGAAAGTCGTGAACAGCTTGTGTCTGAAATCGAGGCTACTCTTACTAGAGTGTCCGATTGGGGTAGACAAAATCTTGTCCAGTTCAACCCCTCCAAGACACAGGCGTGTTTCTTCACCGCTAAGAAAGCCCCAATTACTGTAGCGCCACAATTCCAGGGCACATCTCTTTCCATCTCTAAAAGTATAGGGATCCTTGGTGTTGACATCTCCAGTGACGTTCAGTTCCGCAGTCATTTGGAGGACAAGGCCAAGCTAGCGTCCAAGAAGCTCGGAGTGCTCAACAGGGCGCGGCGGTACTTTACTGCGGCGCAAACACTGCTTCTCTATAAGTCGCAAGTGCGGCCACACATGGAGTACTGCTGTCACCTCTGGGCGGGGGCACCTGAATATCAGCTTCGTCCATTTGACTCGGTGCAGAGGCGAGCTGTGAGAGTTGTCAACGATCCTTTACTGACAGGTGGTGACTTTGCCTCCTTATGCGTGTTCTACCGCCTGTACAATGGTACCTGCTCTGAGGAATTGTTTGACATGATGCCCACGGCTACGTTCTATCATCGCACCGCTCGCCATAGACTAGGATTTCATCCTCACACCCTACGTCCGGAGCGTTCGAGCACGGTTAGATCCGATAGGGGATTTCTTTCGCGCACGCTTAGGTTGTGGAATGATCTTCCTGCCTCGGTTTTCCCAAATGCCTACAGTATGGGGTTCTTCAAAAGGGGTCTAAGAAGGTTTTTACAGGGTCGGTAGCGCGAGTGTGGCGCCTCTGGTGTTGCAAACGTTCATAGGCTGCGGTGACCACCAGTCCTCCTGGTAGGCCGTATGCTTGTCTGCCACCTTAGTGGTATAAAAAAAAATAGTTTTTTGTCTAGTATTAGAAAATACTGATACTGAGACTAGATGGTGCTTATCCCAGCATAGTCAGTAACGCTATTTAATTGTGTACCACCTAATTTAAATGACACTACATATGTTTTTTGTGTTATATCGAACCCTAAAATTATTAATTGGGATCCCTACTCCCTACTATTCCTACCGCTACTATCCCTACTAATATTATAAATGCAAAAATAATTCTGTCTGTCCGTCTGTTAAATTTTCATGCCTAAACAGCTGAACCGATTTTGATGAAATGTAATATAGAGATAGTTGGAGTCCAAGGGAAGGACATAGGCTACATTTTTACTGACTGCTCAAAGGGAGAGTAACGATTTTACGCGATACCGACTTCTACGCGGACGAAGTCGTGGGGTACAGCTGGGTACCTAATGCGCCAAAATTTCAATTTTTTTCCTAATTTCCATGGCATGATATTTTTTTTTAAATTAATGCCTACGTGACGGTTCATTGCATATAAAAACTTCGACAATATTTTTAATGCTGAACGGGTCTTTCCAGGTGCTTCCAAAAAAAGTTATGAGCTCCGAAATTTTGTTAAGACCAGGGAAATTAAGACGACTCCAGGGAAATTATTTCTCATTGCAGGGAAATTAAAACAGGTAGGGTGTACAGGGTTGCTTAGCAAGAGCGCAACAGCGCCAGGTTCACTGGATGTCGACATTCTCTCGCTGGACACCTTGGTGCGATTCACGATATCCGGAGGGAGTTAGTGGGACGCCGTCGTGTCTTTCTCTCTCAGGTCATGCTCGTGAAAGCGGTGGCAGAGACGCGGCGGTAGAGAACTTTCCCCCCTGAGTTCAGCAGTCTTTGTCCTCGCCCAAGACTATTGGCCTGACCTGTCATCAAGGATGAAGGATAATGGCGTGACGTGAGAGTATGACGCTTGCATCAGGTTCAGGAAGCGGGATAAAACCCAAACCAACCCCCAAAGACGCGGGTTAGTATCTGAACCCCTATGTGAGGCCGCGTTGGTATCCAAAGTCTGTCGGGAATCCTATGACATCCCTCCGTGGGCTTACCCGGGGCTCCCTGCAGTAGGCAGTGATAGGGCACCGAGTGGTTTTAGTCGGTAAGAGTCAGGCATAGTATTGGTGGATGGGAGCCGATGGGCAGGTCACAGACGAAGCTAGCCCCTACGTCTTGTCACTCACTGCTGCAGCAAATGACGCCCTACTTTACGATACCCTTCATTGAATATCATGGTAGGGCACTAGGGCACAAAACTAACATTTTAGAGGTGGAGTTCTCTAACATCATATTATGCAAACCTCGACACCGTCTCTACCGGTATACCGTCACAATACCAGAAATCATAATGCCTTTACTTAAAATGCATTGGCCCAAAATACCCGAAATCAAAATATCAATATTCAAAAGGCAAATATTTATAATATAAATAATTTAAAATGCCTTACGGTCGAATAACCAAAACGCAAAAAATAAATTTATCAAATACCTTATCCTAAAATGTTCAAACACAAAATACCTTTTTTTAACATGATTTAAATCTTACATGGATGCTATATATCTGTGAATGGTTAACACCCCGACTCAGAGTATCCCGACTCGGATAGGTTAGGTTAGAAAACTAAGGCGGGAGCGAAGCGAAGCGGAGCTCCCGCCTTAGCATTCGTGGTTTTTTTTTTTTTCGTTAGCCCACTGTAGTACTTTTGTAACTCTGAATCAAAGTGTTTTAACATGAGGTAAATCCTACATGGATACTATGCCGGACTCCTACCGACTAAAAACCACATGTATCCTACCTAACAGCCTACAGTTGGGAGCTCCGGGTAAGCCCTCAGAAGGATACCCAAGGACCAACAGCTACAACTGCGGCTTCAATTAGGTGGGGGGTGGGGGGTGTGTAAATAAGTTAAAACCAATTAACAAAACGTGTGAGTGACAGTGACACATTGTATTCTATTTTCGGTATTTTAAATTAAGGATATTTGAAAATTTGTATTTTGAATTCTGATATAATAATTATTTGTATTTTAAATTTAGACATTTTACGGTAAGGTGTACTGAAATAAGGTATTTTGAATGTTAAGGTATTTCGAATTCGGGTATTTTGGTCTAATGCATTTTAAGTAAAGGCATTTTGATTTCTGGTATTTTAATATATAACCGTCTCTACCATCTTGATATGGCTAAAAGAGAAGTTTATAAGCAGTGAATTCTTCCAGTTACGACCCACGGTGCCGTGATGTGGAGACTCACAGTGGGGCTAGTCCCAGCTAGTAATATTATAAATGCGAAAGTAACTCTGTCTGTCTGTTACGCTTTCACGCCTAAACCGCGCTGAAGCGATTTAGATGAAATTTCGTATGAAGATAGTTTGAGTCCCTGGGAAGGACATAAGCTACTTTTTAACCGACTACGCAAAAAGAGCGTATTGATTAAACGTGATTTTACGCGATATCGACTTCTACGAAGCCGCGGGGAACAGCTAGTGGTACAGCTAAGTTAGTTTTGGATAATAATAGTTATATTTTGTAATTAAAAGGTATTGCTTTTCTTTGGTTCTTTCTTTTTAACCTGCACTTATTTGAAAGAGCAGCGTAACTTGAGGACCACTGTCGAAAGTCTTACGTACTGTGAGACTGGCCCCCAATCGCTGGATGCGCCACAGTTTACCATCAGGTGGTGGGGTGGGGGTGGGGTGACGTCAATTTGGCGAGCTAAATATATAATAAACTAGCTGACCCGCGCAACTTCGTTTGCGTGATAAATGAAGAACCGCTAGACCGATTTTGAGCAAACTTCACATAAACCATCTACTAAATAGTCCGAATAAAACCTTAAAATTTGGTTTGGATAGGTGAACCCGTTCTTGAGTTATAAAATTACAACGAAATGTGGCATTGATTTTTATATATTTATAGATAATATAAAAAAAAACACCCCAGCTGAGCGATTAGTAGGTAATGAATCACACAACACTTATATCCTGACGAAATAGAGCTCACAATAATCTCGTCCGCTAATTTATACATTCTCCCCCAGAAGCTGTTAATTAAACAATTTAGTTAGTTAGTTATGCTTTATTGTAACACCAAAACACATTTACATTTTATACACATTGATAATCGACGCCAAATAGACTATTACTTTGATCTAGATCTCAGGACTCATGAGGTCTGCTGAATTACAATTTGAACACAGACAACTTCAGTTCATGAACTAAAAACGCTCTAGGCTCGAAACACGATTACTGATACAATCCTCGATAGATTTTTGTGTTGAAAATACCTCGATTTCGTGAAATTTTAAGCTAGATCTCGTATGTTATAAGTTGTTTTTATAATATAAAATATTTATTAGAAAGACAATAGTAAAATCTTCATTTGCTCTAGAGCATTTTTTTCATATTGGTTATAGTTTTTTTTTAATTAACAAGCTTATATTAGCCTAATTTGGGCTAGATGATGTGTGAAAATTTCGACAAATATTTATTTATTACTAGCTGACCCGTGCAACTTCGTTTGCGCCACATAAGAGAGAGTATTACCTGTTCCCGTCGCATTTACTCCCGTCGCGTTGCGTTTACTCCCGTAGCGTCTCCTCGTTAATATTCAATACATAACAATAAATATTTACGCAGCACACGCAACGAAGCTCTCAAAAGGAATAACTTTTCCCCCGTTTTTGAAACATCTACTATTACTGCTCCGCTCCTATTCGTTGTAGCGTGATGCTGTATAGCCTATGACACTCCACAATAACGTTGCTTTCTATTGGTAAAAGAATTTTTAAAATCGTTTCAGTAGATCCCGAGATTACCCCTTACAATTTAACAAACACACAAACTTTACTTCTTTATAATATTAGTATAGAAGTATAGATTTATTTCGTTAAAAGTGCACAAAAACCGATCGCATCTCTCTCTTTCTTGCACGCTAAAATGTATATCTTCTATCTTCTTTTAACAATTTGGCGTCTGGTAGGCTCTTAAATACAGGTTTTACAATTGGCGGCCTTATCGCACAAGGCAATTTTTTAAGGCAACCTTTGGATGGAGACTTTTATACGAACTAAATTTGGGTCAGAATGGTATTACTTTGAAACATTGTCGTTTTATCAAACTAAATTATAAAATTTACCTAAACGTTTAATTTAATTTCATTTATTTATTTATTTACTCGAAAACGTGGTTACAGAGATTTTCACAATTTGAGTTGAGATTCAGTCTATTCTAAAACAATTTATTCTACCAAAATTGAATTATTGTATAGTACCTATCCTTAATCTTTAACTTCATAATTATGTGTGAGAAATTACAACTGAAAAATTATTTCGTCTTTCATCCCCTATCCCACAGGAACCGCACACACAAAATATCGGGATCAAAAGTATCCTAAAACCTTCCTCGGACTATAAGGCTAAGCTCAGAATGTAACAAATATCATTTAAATTGGTTCAGTAGTTTCGGCGTGATATTTATTCGAGATACAGACAGACAGACATTAAAAATTTAAATTACATTTTCGGCTTCAGTATCGATTAGAGAACGCCCTACAATAATTAAATTTTTCAAAATATCTTCAGACTCTCGATCCTCTGCAGTTTTATTATATGTTTAGATAATAGCAGGTAGTACCGGCATAGCACGGCAGGAGAGAATTTTAGAACAAATCCCCACTTTCTGTTACTGGTTCAGGTAAAGAAATAACAATAGCACAAATAAACAGCACCCTTCCACTCAAATATTTTCAGTAATTGGTTATGTTGAGTAAATCAGTATAACACACTATTCGTTTGGCAGCAGCGGCCCTGTGTGGTTGATAGTGACGGAATAAGTTTCATTACTTTACTGGTTCTTAAATAAATTATTTACTGGCAGTAGTGAAGTGCTTTTTCTCTCATCACAGACAGACATATAATTTTATTGTTTCTGATCCTGCGTGAAATTAACTAAGATACCTAATATTTGAAATTGATAGATTTAAAGGTGATGTTATTGATAAATTATCCTATTCGATCAGAAGTTTTGGATAACCAGGTACAGGTTAGTGAATCTTCTGTATCTTTACATAACATAATAATATGCTTAACTTACTGACGAATTTGCTTGATTTGAGCTTTTAAACTACTCAACGGGTTAATACAGATTTCAGTAATTGATAGATAGATTCAAGAGTAAGGTTTATGAATACTTAATTATATTTTTTTTTATTGATTGATTGTTGATATTGCAAAACCGAGCTGTAATATAAACGATTAGAAATATTATGTGTGTTGACTAACTGACTGACTGACTGACATAACAAACAATTTTATTGCCAGGCTAGATGATGTGAATATTAATTTATTATTCAAACACATATATAGTTACGCCTTTATCCCCGAAGAGATAGGCAGAGGCATATTAAATGCCTACATTTCCCCTTTAAGATTTTATCCCATGTAATAGGTGATGAGCAGTATTGCCTTACCGTGTCTTAACAACTGCCATTTTATTGACAACCGGGACCAACGGCTTAACGTGCCTTCCAAAGCACGGAAATGCTCAAATAAATGTCACAAAATGGTCACATGGGTGGGCACCCATGCAAGGACCGGCTATAGCTATAGTAAATGTATAGTGATCGTTTACAGAACACTGTGTTCGCGGGGCCTCGAGCGCTTCTTTTTACAATACAATTATATTAATATTATGTACATATCTTATCATGGTGTGATAATATAATATTTGTGAATTACAGGTGAATACATCACTAAAAGACCAACGGCACTCCCCGCTGAAGAAGCAATGCGGTGTGACAAAGGGTGCGGCCTTGTGATACCGAAGGGTGCAGAAGATGATGACCACAATTGTGTCCGTGAGCTGCGCTCCTTAGCGCTGGCACATAGAGGGAAGCTTTTTGATAACCACCGACGTTTAGAGCGACATAAAGACCTTATACACGAACATAAAAGGCAGTTTATGTGCGTCAAAGTAGATGTGTACTTTATGGGAGTGCTACTTTTTCTTGTAATGTGTATATTTCAAATATTGATGTGTTTCTTTATGTATATAGATAATAAAAATAGATTACAATAATTTTAATAAAAATAACACAAAAATTGACATTAATTTGTTTGATTTTGTAAATGCCATTTTAAATCTTAACTTATTGCGACAACCCGATCGACCAAAATAGCTTACCGCAGTTCACTACTGCACTAATGGAGCAAGCGAGTTCTGGAGTGGAGACCGCGACTTGGTGGACGTGAGGTAGAACGACCCCCTGCCAGATGGAGCGTCGACCAATAGAAGGTTGCAGAGATTAACAGGATGCGCAAAGCGCAGGACCGTGTGTTGTGGCGAAATTTAGGAGAGGCCTATGTCCAGCAGTGGACTGCTATAGGCTGAATTGATTGGTGATTGATTTAGTTCACTGCTGGACGTATGCCTCTCACAACCACATAGTGAAGTGACTGGTCTCCCTGTGCTACGCTGACCAGACGGGCTTGGAGTGGCGCTGGTATCGACTTGGCTTATCGACTACCATTGATATTTAAGTAAAGATAAGCATGCGCAACATGCATATAAAACAGCGTTCAGTGTTTGTTGAGTTATCATTTCGAGTACTTACCTATCGGTACCTAATAGATTTTATCTATGAATACAATAGAGAATATGAAACGTATAACACAGAAAGAGATAGCTATTGGCAGTCAAGACTAACGAAAAGATAATAATGTGCGTTCTTCTATGTGTCCAACTAGGTCTGAACTGTGAGCCATAAATATCCCCCATTTGGTTTTTGTGTAAGATTTTTACTCTAAAGTTTGTTTGAGACTTGAATGGTATGTGGAAAAGAATCACATTTTGTCACCTTATGCGACTGGTTTTCGGCGAGGGCAATCTAGTCTTGACTGCTTAACTCGTTTAGTGACCCAAATACAAATAGGCTTTACAAATAGCGACCCAACCCTGGCTTGTTTCCTGGACATTAAAAGCGCATATAATAACATTTTGATAGAAAAACTATTGTGCACCCTGGATAGTCTAGATATAGGTAGAAGTATATGTTATTATCTATGGAACTTTCTTAGTGAGCGCCATCTGAAAGTCACTAACAAATTTGCTGAATGTAGTGAAATAACCAGATATACAGGAAAAGGCTTAGCTCAAGGTGACCCCATCTCACCATTGCTCTTTAATATAGCAACTTACAAACTTTGCCGGGAAATCATAAATGTGTGTATATGCCAATATGCAGATGATTTTGTTATATATACAACTTTCAAAAATATTCTAGAGGGTCAAAATAAAATTCAAAATGCATTGGAAATTTTTATTAATATTTTAGATGAATTAGGACTAGAATTATCTATTAGCAAATCAAAATACTGTGTGTTTAGTAGAGGATTTAGAAGACAACAGCGGGTGCAAATTTTTATAAATAGTTGTGAACTTGATGCAGTTCAATCTTACAAATATTTGGGTGTTTGGCTAGACGAAACACTGCGGTGGGGTAAACACATCAATGAAGTCATCGAAAAGTGTCAGAAACTCGTCAACTTACTTAAAATTCTTACTGGCTCCTCATGGGGTGTTCATCAAATTCATTTACGTAGGCTATATATTGCACTTATTAGAAGTAGGTTAGACTATGGAAGCTTCTTATACGACAATAGTGCAAATTCAAATGTATACAAATTGGTTAAAGTGCAAAATCAAGCCCTGAGGGTTGTAGGGGGTTTCATTAGAAGTACTCCAATTCACGTGATGGAATGCGAGCTTTGTGTACCTCCACTGCATTTAAGACGACGATGGTTAGCCGTTAAATATTGTTTAAAGGCGCGATCAATAACTGATAATATAACAACCAAGCTGCTGTTGGAACTTGGCACTCTTACACACACCAGGTATTGGACAAACAAGAAACTTCCCTTACTTGTTAGTGTCTTTGAAGAAGTCAGAGAGGAAAGTATAAAATCATCGTCAATTCTAGAAATGTTTGCTCTTGATATTTGGTTGACTAAGATTCCTGTTCAAAACATAATAAGAGACCATTTAGATTCAATTAAGCTCCTAAAAAAACATACGACTATAATTTGGTAAAACCGGAAATACTTAAAGAACTATGGGAAAAATATGACGACTATTATACTATTTTCACTGATGGGCCTAAGAGTGTTAATGGAAGCGGCGCTGCTTACTATGATCCTTTGGAACAGGATAATGAGTTGAATAATTGTTTTAAAATAAGTAATCCCATGTCAATCATGTCCGTGGAGCTCCTTGCAGTTTCAGAAGCACTAACTTATATACAAAGAACTGGTTATAGGAAAACTGTAATTTATGTAGACAGTAAATGCGCACTGCAACATTTGGCTCGTTGCGCCTCTGGTTGCAGAGGCACATCGATAGCCTATGCTGTATTGGCACAAATTTACACCTTAATGAACAATGGGTTTGATCTGAAGCTGCAATGGGTTCCCTCACATATAGGTATAAAGGGGAATGAGGAGGCTGACCGTTTGGCAAAGTTTGGAATTAGTGGGGGGAAAGAGATTAAGATGGAAAGTAATTACATAGAACTATTACCTAAATATAAAAATAAATGTCAAGTGCTATGGAAAGAATATTTCAACGAAAAATCGAAGGATAAAGGTATTTGGTACAAAACTATAGTGTCGGAGCCTCCTCATGTACCCTGGTTTTTACATACTAAATTAAGTAGGAAACTGAATGTGATCGCCCACAGACTGAGGTCTGGACATATTCCACTCAACAAGTTTGGGTTCTTAATGAAAAAAACTGAGTCACCAAACTGTGAGGTTTGTGGTACTGTGGAAGATGTTCTACACTTGGTGGTGGAGTGTGCTAGATATCGGTCTGACAGAGAGGAGCTTTTTAAGGAACTAAACTTAAACTTGTATGATGTAGGAATCCTACAACAAATTTTGTGTACACCAAACTCTGAAGCTGCATGTAGTATATATAAATTCACTATGTTGAGATTTTAGGATTGCCATGTATAAATATGTGTAACATTATCTAAATAAGGTACGATGGGACTGGCATATACGGTTGTATAAAAGTCCCAAAAAAAAAATAAAGAGGAAAAAAAAAAAAAAAGTTTGTTTGATTTCGTCATTGTCCCAGTAATAACACAGGCCTGCAAAATGAGGGTCATAACTTCCTCTCTGGAATTTGATAGCTGATTCTAGGGTATTTTGGTGCGCTGATTACGAATATGTACTTAGTTTTTCTGCATCACCTCCAGATTTTTCAAAAAAGGAACAAAAAGAAAATAGAGAAAAAGACCCAAGTTTTCTCATAAAAAATATATATTTATAAAAGTACATTACTTTTAACTTTAAAAACGACTAAAATATAATAACAACTTGTAACTAGTCTAAATTACATGTAAATTTTATTTGTTGAACCTGGTCCTTTTTTCCTGGAACCTTTGGTTGTGCGATTTTCGGTTAAAATTTCAGTTTGCATCGTCGCGCTTCAATAACCAACAATAGTCCGCCATCATGCTAGTATTCCATGTTCCTTGATACCAGACTTCAAGCTCTTTCAAATCTCGGTAAAATCTTTCGCCTTGTTCTTCGCCAACGGCTCCTAGATTTTCTGGGAAGTAATCAATGTGCGAATTTAGGAAATGAAGTTTAGTGCTCGTTTATGTCCCTTTTATTATTAAATTTGTATCCAGTTATGTCACAACAACAACAGTAGCAATCTTTATCATGGTTGTTAGCCTCTCTTCGTAGCATAGGCGAAACGATTTTGAAGCTTTTTTTTTGTCCTTTTGCCCACTGGCGAAGTTCTAATAACGAGTCGTACAAAGTTTATAAGGTGTCCAAGTTTTGTCTTTGGTTAATTAAAACGTCTCCATAATAACTTTTGTAAATATTTTTCACAAAGTCAGTAATGCTGTTTCGTTGTTTTATCACCATAAAATTCCCCCAAATATTACAAAAACAATTTGAAGAATTTAAACATCTTCGCGATGACATTTTAAAGTTCATGTTGCAAGATGCGCACTTCAACTGTTAATTTTCTAAATAAGTGCGGGTACTTAATAAAAAAAAGCCTTTTGGATTATCTTTATTACACCCTTTTTTAATAATATTTACAACAATTAGGTAATATTACTACTAGGTAATATTTTTTATTATTTTATTACTAAATTAAGTCAAATTACCCGTTTTCAACATGGTTAATGCGGATTACTTTTACTTTTTATGTAGTAATCATCAAATTACTGATTTGCATTAATTTCTTTGTCCCCTTACACGAATTAAATGCAATAAAAATTAAGCTGAAGTATTTTAATGACGTTTTATAAATTTCTAAAGGTAGACGCTCAGACATTTTGGACCTAAATCTTAAATATTCAATATCAAAAAATCCTGACGTGATGGATTTTTTTTATTATTTTTCTCGTAATCAGCACATCAGAAACTATAGAAAATGTTACTCAGATTTCAAAGAGGAAAACCATTGCAGACCTGTGTAATTACTGGGACAATGACCAATTATTGGTCTCCTCCAAAAATCAGTGCTGATCGCCACGTTGACCGTAAAGCAGCAGCAAGCTGAGAAGACACATATTCTATACTAGGGTGAACTAGATGATAGTTACAGTAGTAGATAGTTTTTTTGTAGAATAAAATATAATAGATGTATTGTTTTTTTGTTTTGCAATGTCGATACACACACACTTTATATTGTACCGTGTCAGTATAACCAAAACAGTACACTACGAACGTCTACACTCGTAGCTCGTAGCTACGAGTGTAGACGTTCGTAGCTCTGAAGCATTACGCGTAGTAAAAGCAATATCTACATAGGCGCTAGGTAATATATCATCGCGGATCTCTATTACGTACTGGGTTGCGTATTTCCTTAGAGACGACAGTAAATGCTCGGAAAGCGTCCGTTTAACACCCAGGTACTAAAATCAGAATTTTATTTGTTAACGACTATTATTACCTTGGAAACTATTGTCGTAAAACTAGTCATCCTTTTGTGTTTTTAGGGTTCTGGGACCGTATTCATGAGACTTCGCTGTCCGTCAGTTTGTCTGTCTTTCTGTCAAAACTAGCCATCTTTTGTGGACGTAAAGAGTCCTTTGTGCCTGTAAATGACGTATTATTTTTTTCTGCGTCTTTAATTTTTGTGCATACATTATTCTTTTTATAGTACTGGGATCATACTTTTTAGCCAGTTTAAGGATAATTTTAACTCTTTTTTTAGTATATTTTGTTATTATACAACCATAAAATATAGGCACTGCAATGAGAAATAAAAAATAAGGGAAGCAAACCGGCGGGCGAAGTTTCCAGTGTCCAAAAAATTTAAAAAAAGCGAGTTCAAACAAATATTAAAAATTGACAAATAAAATTTACTTAGCACACAGGTAATGATATATTTTGATTTAAGTATCAGTTTATATTAAATTTATTGTTGAAATTGGTGCCAAGTAAAACTAAAGATTTAGGTAGGTAGAGAGATTTGTCATATTCAAAATGGAAATGACTTTAATATTAAATTTAATTATATCTGATAAACCGAAATATATTACTACTGTGTTCAAAGTAAATTTTATTTAAGTTGTTTGTTTTTGTTTGAGGTCGGTTTTTTGTTATTAACTTTTTATTCATTATTTTTAGTGACGGATAGACTGCAAATATATCTTGTAATCTGAATCTGAAAATATATGTAATAAAATAATTAAATAAATAATAAATATTCACGGACATTTCACACAACGCTATCTGATCCCAAAGTAAGCTAGGAATAACCTGCTTGTGTTATGAGTATCAGACCACGGATATTAATACTTATATACTTTGATCTATATATCATCTAGGTGTAAAGTTCTCGACAATAAAATTTAATCAAGTCTAAAAAGTGCTGTAAATCGTTAAGGGATTCCCTCGACTGTCTTTCGGCTCCATCATCAGATCAAGTCCTTACCTTCATTAGATTGTAGAACATTACAGCACTAAAAAGTTGGCGAACGCACTAATTGTCCCTAGAGTTTTTGAAAGATTTTCTTGATTTCTCCAGAATGCTATCATCAGTTCCTAACTTTCTTGTAAAGGAACGACCTTGAAAGTATTTATTTTCCAACGAAAAAAAAAATTAATTGATTCATAAACAATTAAGTTTTCCCTCCTCTTACAATCCCGGTTTCTTCAAGCGGAGCGTGAAGAGGCACATCACAAGGCCGCCAACTTGTGGACCACTGTCAGAGGTGGCCCCCAATCGCTAGATGCGCCACGGCTTTCCATCAGGCTGGTGGCGACGTCAATTTGGCGAGCTAAATATAAAAAGAAAAAGAACATATATAAAAAAATGTGCGGTCGAATTGATTAGGTAACCTCTTCCTTTTTTGAAGTTGGTTAAAGATACCGATCAGGTTCAAATTCTATTGAAAAATAAAATATATACATTTTTAATACAAAAGAATATTTTCTCTTTTTATTGATTAAGTGCATTTTAAGTATAAAGCATTAAACATTTTCTAGAAACTTTTTATACAAAAAGTTTCTAGAAAATGTTTAATGCCTAATACCATTATTTTATGCCATAAATGTCAGGTAACACTGGCGTATAATGGCACCTAGTACAATATTTCAAATGTTATACAAAAAGCTCCAAATGATATTCAAACAATGCTCTCGAAGGTCGAGCCGACACCAAATCCCTGGTCTTTGTTTAGACAATAGATTTGTTGTCGGCTCAGATAATGAAGTAACAATAACACAAACATACAGCGCCCTCTACTCAATGTTTTCTGTAATTTGTTCTGTTGAGTAAATGAGTTTCACACACCATTCGTTTGGCAGCAGCGCCTCTGAGCGGTTGACACTAGAAGTAGTGAAGTGACGGGATAACTTTCATTTGTTTTCTATTATTTATTATTTTTATAATCGCATATTGGTCTACTGTCTGCAATAGGGAAGTGTTTCATATCACATTCTGGGTGGAATTAGTTAAGATGGGATATAATATAGACAGATTTCAAGGTAACGTTGATAGAGAACTTATTTGTGGTATTTGTTCAGGAGTTTTGGAAGACCCATTACAGGTAGGATTGTGGTTAAATACTAAGCTAAGTATAAATAATATGTTTAGCAACGATGCGCTATGTGATTTCTAAACTTCATATTCTGTATTCTAGGCACCAGATTGTGAGCACGCGTTCTGCACTGAGTGCATAACGGAGTGGCTCACACGTCAGTCTTCGTGCCCAGTTGATGGACAGACAGTACCTTCTAGCCAGTGCAGGCCGGTACCGAAGAATCTAAGGAACTTGTTGTCCAGGTAATATACAATTTTAAACTATCATAAAATTTTACACATAAGTATTATACTTATGTGTAAAGTTTTATGATTGTAGGCAATCTGTCGGAAAGCGAATGTATCTCCTGGAGATACATTAATTGAAGTTTTATTTTTGACAGGTTTCTCCTGGAGATACAGTCACTGCCTAATGTAACACTAGACACTGTGTGTTACATTAGACAAGATTATTATTCAGTCTAAGATTGTTAATGTTACACCAATGATTGCACCGAGATAGGTCTAAAATTATCTGTATCTTAAGCGCAACCAGTCTTGAACAGAGGTATGACTTTACTGTGTTTCATCAAAGCACGAAAGACGTGGTAATACCACCAAAGTACCTAACATTACAATATACTGAATTACATTATTCGGAGTCTAACCTATTTAATTTGTTTCAGACTGATTATCAAATGTGACAACGCACCACACGGCTGCAGTGCTGTGTTGAAGATGAACTGTTTAGCCTCTCATTTAGAGACGTGTGAGTGAAATCATTGTTTTCTGTCTTTTGGTTAACTAATAATAGATATTATTATATATAATGATGTTTATGAGTGCTCGTGGCCCGCGAACTCGGTGTTCTGTAAACGATCACTGCAGTAAGAAATTTTCACTATGGCCAGTCCTTGCCAGGCCAGTCATGTGACCACTTTATGACATTTAATTGAGCGTTTCTGTGCTTTGGAAGGCACTTTAAGCCGTTGGTTCCGGTTGCCAAAAAAATGGCAGTTGTTAAGCCAAGTTGAAGGCCTTTTTAGGCGTCTAGAAAATTTCAACACGGCAATACTGCTCACCACCTATTACGTGGGACATGTATGTATGTAATCAATGGCTGCTTTAGTGGCGCATTCGGTAGTTTAACCGACTGCCGCGCTGAGGTACGGGTTCGATTCCCAGTTCGGGTATTCCCAAATATTTTTAATCCAGAAATGAATATTTCGGAATTTGATAGTTCTATTCATAACATGTATTAGGGTGTTTCTAGGCTTGTGTCCTAAAGGAGGATGCAAATCCTGGTCCACCCCTTCAATAGCTATGTGTGTTACATAGCTGGATAGGTATTTTTGACCTGAATAAAAGTTACTATGGCGCCAAGTTCCAAATGTTAGTCCGTTCAGAGTTATTTTTTGTTTATATATTTATTCTTTATAAACATTGTAGTTTTAGCAGGAGCCACGCAATTATATTTACTTGCATTTCTGTACTACATACACGTTCTGTAAATCATTTTATTAGCTTTGGGAACCTACCAAATGAAGTTAGCTAGATCTTACTGCAGCGAACATCTGCATAAATGGAATGTATACAATAGAAGTATACCGAGAAGCTGCACTAGATGATTTACCTGATTTTGGCATTGATGGTGATGCTTGGCTCTTACGTGTCGTATACAGTCGCGACACGTGAGAGCTAGAATGTACTTCTGCTATTTATTGGTTCACGATAATAATATTCTGCAAAGATATTGTACCTGCATGACGGGACGACGTACAGTAGGAACCTGTGCGCATATTGTTTCAATAGTTTGGTATCTGGGATACGCCAGACACGAGGCGTTTGTAGGCCCAGCCTTATTTTTAAATGACGTCATTGTAGATCATGATCATTAATAAATAAATGTTTATTATTAAAATATATTATCTTTTATTTATAAAAAGCATGTGTTAACGATAAGGTCTGTTTAAAATTGACATTTTTGAAAAATAAAACATTTAACATTGTTTTTGAATCTTGTAAAACCACTATGTTTAAAAAAAGAATAACTCTGAACGGACTAACGTTTAAACATGGCGCCCTAGTAACTTTTTATCAGCTCAAAAGTACCTATTCAGCGTCGCAACACACGTAGCTATTGGAAGGTGGGACCAAATTTCATAGAAACCCTGGCATCCTCCTTTAAATTGTTTAATTTTGTAGCTTATTTTATATGATCACAAAAATGTAATAGGTACTGTGATTTAAAACAATCATTTACATAGTTAATTTATTTATTTTAAAAATGAATTTAAATTTGTATCGAAAACGCTCCAAACTGTCAAGGCGCCTTGTGTGACGTCACTTGTTGCCAAACAAAACAAAAAGAAAATTTGTATGTTTTATGAGTCACATAAATGATTTTGTTTAGTGATTTAGATTTTTAAAAAGTTTTATTACATAAAAGAAACTACTAGATTTTGGGCATATTACAGCTATTTGCCTTAGTAAATCCCGCCTCCATGACGATTTATATAACTACTTCTTATGATGAACTGTTACTGTTCAAATCGATTGTTTTATGAAATCATGTGAGAATCTAAACAATTACACGAGATGACACGACTTGTGACCTTAGATCATCTAACCACAGGATGCGCCTTACTTAAGCATTGTTTTCTGCCATTGCACATGACCATTTGGTCTTTTGGCTTTATAAAAAGCCTGTACATCAGTACATCATTTTATATGATTAAACTAGTACATTTCATTGTAGTTGACTGTACAATGACAATTAACACACAACAGCCATTACGCGTTTGTCGATTAATACATTTTTAAATGCAATGAAATTTTATATGTCTTTGTGTTTCCCCCTTCACTTGTATGAAAACTGGCAGAATATTTTTGTAAGCGGTGGTTCGCAAAGGCTAGTCCCGTGTTATATGGTCTAAGCTTGTGACACAAGATGTCAAGACTCAAGACTGCCAGAGTACGTAAAACGTCAAAGCAGTAAACTGTGACGTCACACTTTCTATTAGAGGTGTTTGATTGTCTATTTATTCCAATCTTATTTTCTAAACATAATAGTAATCCTTAATTTTGGTACCAATTAATATTACTTTTTGTTATTTAAATGTTGGACATAGTCGTTAGAAACACACATCAATGAGATTTATTCTTAGTGGACACAAGCCTATTGGAAATATTTAAGTATATCAGTTGAATACTGCATTCCTTTTGTTTTATACTACTGTGATGGTACGGCCCATCTAATGGAAATTGGTGACCGTAGCAGGAGGTGCAACTAACAGGCTTTTTCTGTACTCGTTTTTTTTCTTTGTGGAATCAACATATAACAGGATTCGAACCTGCATCTTCTCGCATTCCGTGCAAGATGCTTAACCACTTAGCCACCGAAACCTACTCGAAAACCAACCATATTTTCCACCTTATATTCTACTTGGGGTGACGTAGGCGCCATCTACCGGTACTTTTTTCTTTTTAGAAAGTTACACGGCACAAATGTATAGAATTGCATCTATATTCATTTGATTTGTGATGAAACCAGCCCAAACATTAAGATTATTTTTGAAAAGCAAATAATATGCTAACTGATCATTAATTTTAAATATGTAAAAAGAATTGGTTTCGAGCAGGATTCAAACCTGCATCTTCTCGCATTCCGTGCAAGATGCTTAACCACTTAGCCACCGAAATCTACTCGGAACCACCCAAATTTTCCACCTTTTCCACCTTATATACGTCTTGGGGCGACACTTTTTTTTTTAGAAAATTTATGATCAGTTAGTATACTAATTGCTTTTCAAAAATAATCTTAACATATAACATGACTAGCTACTTCAGTGTTCTCAAACACAATATATCAACAAAGTTTATTTCTGGTTCACAGGTGAATACAAATCCAGGAAACGAGATTGTGTGTGTGAAGTGTGCCTAGGTGTCATTCAAATAGATGAACTGGAAGATCACAACTGTGTCCTAGAACTGCAAGATATGTTATCGTTTCAAGAACAACTAATCTATGAGTCTGAAGTAGAGTTTGCAAAACAGCGACGGGTGTTCACTCGACAGGATCGACAATTGCGGCGGTTTAGTGATCGTCTATACAATTTAGCGGTGATATTTTTCCTAGAAATAGCTATAATAATTATATTTTTAACTTTATACTGAGTAATATTAATAGAAAATAAATCTTTTAAAAAGAACTTTTCGTTTTTTGCGAATAACATTTTGTATCTTTATTGCTACAACTGAAAAAATATTAACTACACTGAGCAAACGGGGCTAAGATGGATTCTACGAGTATTATTTAGTATTCACAAAGACCCACGATCTAATATGATGGCAAAGCAACATTTTGTAGGATTTTCTGGAAATAATTACATAAATTATATTTGTCTGTTTGTACACTGATAGATAAAAAATAAATAAAAAAGAAACTACGAGATTCGATTCTGGAACTTCTTGTTTGCCATCATATTAGAAAATGCCTGTATATTGTACCTAATGGAACAGGTCTGAAAGCGTCCACGTAGGTACCACCCAGGTACTAAAATCGTATTTTTTAGGGATCTTTGCCTAAAAGTAAAAAACCGAACCCTTATAGGATCACTTTGTTGTCCGTCTGTCTGTAGAGACCCTTATTCTGTTCTCTACAGCTGTTGTCTGAGCGGTATGTATGAGTCATTACAATGTGCAAATAAAGTTATTTTTCCACGCCGACCACAACGGCATGTGACTCTACTCCGGTAGCGGTGAAGGCACGCGTAATTACCTACTTCTACATCTAGAAATGCTGACGCTAAGGTTGCCGTGAAAGAGCACGATACAATCTTTTGAGGCATCTAGGAAATATAGGCGCCTAGAGTCTGCAACACGGCAGACTGATGCGGAAGGCATAACAGTAGGGAAGAAAAGGCGAAAGCCTTCCAGTCGAAACCAGTGTGGTACCAGTGTAACGGGGCTAAACATGTTGTTGCGTCCGGCTATGACGACTACACAGTTGTATGTATCTCAGTTGCATCATGCCACCAAGGCCGAGGAATTAGTCAAATATATTAACATAAAGACTAACTGTACCGTGAGGGTGGACAAACTAGACTCGTATTGTAACGTCGACTTCATTTCGTTTACGGTGCGGGTCCGGACACAAAATCTGTCCACCTTCCTAATTGAAGAATTCTGTCCGAAGGGTGTAGCGTACCCTTAGCATGGCCCTTGCGCAAGGATGACACGCAAAATCGTGAAGCGTTCCACATTTTTACAGAAGCAGGCTCATGACGACAGCGTGACGTGAGTAACTCACGCACGTCCCCCCACTTAGAAGCGGGATCACACCTGATACCCCCCCAAAGACGCGGGTTAGCACCCGAACCACCCCCTGGGCGAGGCTGCAGAGGCTGTAGGTCTGTTCGGAGTCCTGGGACCTCCTTCCGAGGGCTTACCCGGGGCTCACAACCATAGGCTGTGCAGCACACCGACGCCGTATAATTCGTGTACATTAAATAGGTGAACAGTAATAGATTTTTTTCGTGACAAAAATAATAAATGATTATTAGGATGATTATTTTAATTATTAATTATATCACTATTTTTGTACGAAATTTTGCAAGTAGGTAAGCGCATTTTACAAGTTAAACCTCTAGCACCGCTATACTCAAACGGTGGCCCGCGGGCCACATTTGGCCCGCCGAGCCTTTATTGTTGGCCCGCCGGCGCCGGGCCTTTATTGTTGGCCCATAATTTCGTACTCATCAAAAAATGGGCACCGAATGATTTTGGCGTAAGTCGGAACGCAGCATTTTATTATTAGTAATCTGGGATTGCACGATAACAAATTATAAAACCACCCTATATAAAATAATATCTGAATTGTCTTCTAATCATAAAAACTAAAATTCTTTGGTTCTACACACGTGTGTGAATCGTCTTTTTCAAAAATGAAGTACACGAAAAACGTAACAGAAATAAACTATCACATTCTCATCTCGATGATGTTCTAAGATTAGCAGGTAGCGATAAGCCAGATCTTGATAAAGTTTTAAAAATTTGTTCACAATATCAAAAATCGCACTAAAACAATATGAAACACCTTTGTATTTTTTTTTCTTTCATTTATAAAAGTTCAGTAGTAATAAAAGTTAATTTATCGTAAAAAAATGAAATTTTAATTAATATCTAAATAATCCCCCCCCCCCCCTCCGGCTTGTGGCCCGCAACCCCATGACTGAAACGTGTTTGTGGCCCACATAAAAAAAAGTTTGAGTATCGTTGCTCTAGCACTTCTGAAGTAGGCATAGTTTTTTCCTTCAAGGTTCGTCACATTTTTCCGATATTTCTTATAAATGGTTTAGTTCTTAGAGGAATATCTTATTTGTGCAAAATAAGCGCTTAAGAACGCAAGTGGATACTTAAATCAAAGAATCGTCTTATAAACCTCTCAATGTTTTTAAAAGACATTTCTAATGATACATTGTACTATGGCGTAGATGCGGTTTATCTCGAAAATTCTTTTTTTACAAGTTAAATGTCGTAAAACTAGACTTCTTTTGTTGTGATTTTTTGTTATTATTTCCTAAGTTCTGTTCGTATACTGTCTATTGTTTTTTATTTTCAATTTGGTTAGAATAAAAGACAATATACAGTTTCAGGAACTTGAGACCTGGGGAAGTAATACCAAAAAAATATTACAAAGGAAGTCTTGTTTCTGACATTACATTTCTAAGAAATAGAGTTGGTAGTTGCAGTTAAAAAAAGAATAGCAATTATATTACATGCTTGGGTGGTCCACAGACACTTCCAGAGCTGCACACATTAGGTATAATTAATATACAATTTACATCAAAACCATATTTTAAAATACATCTTATAGATAAAAATCTATTTTAAGCTATTATTTTTCGTCTATCTCGACACAAAATGATTTCATTTGAGTCTCTTTGAACGATTGTAAGAAATCACTCCGCGCGTCGTACACAGCCGTGCATAGTTTTTGCTACAAAGAGCTTTTAATTTGTAACTTTTTCGAAACAAAAGTGGTGCGGTGAATGAAGAGGTCTAGGTTTAAACGGGCTGGTTTCCGCAACTTGACGTCCTTTATTGTGCCTATTTTCCGAGGGGGGTGGGGGGTTGTGATATGACTATAGCCATCCCAGTTCTTCCAGAAAGTCTAGCACACTCTTTATGTTGCCGACGGCTTCCTACAGCAAACTGGAGTAGATTACGTACCCATCCATAAGCGAGGTGTAAGGTTGTTTCAGGGCCCACTGCCGACAGCGGAGAGCCTCTTCTTGTCAGCTCGTAAGTCGCGTCATTACCTCGTGAGCCACTGTGTCCTTTTATCTATTGTAGGGTGACATTGTTCTTTTCACATTATATACATGAGGCCCATGTGGCACTCCATAATAAGGCTAGATGTTATCGTATGGCTCTGTGGCGTTTGTAGGAACGATTTAAAAACTACACCACACTATTATTATTAAATGATTTCTAATTACTTACTGGAAGTTAGAATAAAAAAATAGCCCGTAAGATTCATCGTCGGGTTCTCTCCGGCTCAACATTATCCCAAATTTATCTATCATCTAGAATTTGGCTGGAAGTTTGGTGTAGAAGCAATTTTCGACGCTAATAGGTGTTACTTTATGAATAAAGATTTTTAATTTACGTTGCTTGTCGAATTAAATCGATTGATCTATGAAAAGGAGTTAGCGTAGTAATTCAGAATTTACGAATACTTATATCAAGTAAATCAACATATATTATTGCAATCTAATACTGCACATAGGCTGTGTTACATGAGCGAAAGCTATAACGGATTAAACAAGCAATCAAACCCACGACCCCCGAATCAGTAGTTAGGTACTCTAACCACTGGACCAAGAGGCCAGTCGTAATAATCGTAAAAAAAACACCGGCCAAGTGCGAGTCGGACTCGCCCATGAAGGGTTCCGTAGCAGCAAGTAACATAGTATAAAAGTTCTTGTAGTTTGTTGTAACATTAATTGATGTTTGAAGCGTTCGCTGTGGTAGTGATTTTTCTAGCCGAAAATTGCGGTTTATGACGTTTTAAAAAAAAACTACTTCCGAGATCTCGTTGAAACCTATTTTCGTTGGATTTTTTTATGGCAATGTACATATCATATTTTTTTTAGAGTTATCACTCTCTTAGTTAAGAATTTCAAGTGGGGAAGGGGACACATTTTTCCACTTTAGAAGTGTCCCTTGCGCAAACTCTTCAGTTTTAAAAAAAATTGTTAGAAACCTCACTAGCATTTTTGAAGACCTATCTATAGATACCACACGAATAGGTTTGATGAAAAAAAATAGTTTGAGTTTCCGTTCTGAGTATGGGGACCTCCAAAACTTTCTGCTTTTTTTCTAGTTTTATGTAAAAATCTTAATTCACAGAATACATCTACTTACCGAGTTTCAATAGCACATGTCTTATATAGCGACATACGGGTGGACAGACAGACAGACATGACGAATCTATAAGGGTTCTGATTTTTGCTATTTGGTTACGGAACCCTAACTAGAGCTTCCATTCCCTGAAAATTTTCTATAAAATGCAGAACGGAAAAGGAATTATATTTCTTTTTATCTTATACGATTTCTTTGATTAGTCCTTGTTCTGTTATTATACTATAGTTACTATCTCGCTGCAGACTCGGTCATAAATCATTTGCGTGTTTCGCTCTCCTTCCCACTCACTGACCTTATGGGCAGCATGGCAGGTAGTAAAAGATTTCAATTCTTATTCACAAAGCGCCAAATGATATCCGAACAATGCCCTCGTCGTAAGACAAAGACCCACTGTCTGTTGCCGGCTCTGGTAAAGAAGTAACAATAACACAAACATACAGCGCCCTCTACTTACGAGTTTTCAATAATTTGTTCTGTTGAGTGAATCAGTTTCACACACCATTCGTTTGGCAGCAGCGCCCCAGAGCGGTTGACACTTAAAGTACCAAGTGAAGTGACGGGATAGTTTTCATATATTTTCTGTTCGTTAATTATTTTATTATAATCCGATTTGGTCTACTGGCCAGACACATTTGACTGCAGCTAAGATGGGATACGATAAAGACAGATTCAAAGGTGACGTTGATGAAGAGCTTATATGTGCAATTTGTTCTGGAGTATTGGAAAACCCCTTACAGGTAGGATTGTGCTTAAATACTTTAGATTAACTTATCTATTTGGAAGTGTAACGCTATGTGATAACTAAACTTCATATTCTGTGTACCCAGGCACCAGATTGTGAGCACGCGTTCTGCACGGAGTGCATAACGGAGTGGCTC
This sequence comes from Miltochrista miniata, assembly GCA_933228765.1. NCBI lineage: Eukaryota > Metazoa > Arthropoda > Insecta > Lepidoptera > Erebidae > Miltochrista > Miltochrista miniata. The sequence goes on from OW121752.1 coordinate 11,311,889, forward strand.
AAACGTAAATCAACGTGTCCTATAGATAGACGGGCAGTCACTGCTAGCCAGTGCAGGCCAGTTCCGAGGATTTTACGCAACTTATTGTCCAGGTAATAAACAGTATTAACTAACATAAAATTCTGTAGCGATAAATACTTGAATAATTTATTTATTTCTTGTGATTTATATACATTTCATCCCAAGGGTGTCGTAAAAGGCGCCTAAGGGAACGCTTTCGCAAAAACATCCATTGCGTAGAGAAGGAACTCGAAATGAAACCCGGTTGTCAGTTAAAGGTCCTAAGAGAGGCTACAAAATTTTCTTTTCGCCGCGACCTGCGTCTGTCCATTTTAACACTGCAATAGACACCACCTATTACGTGGGATATAAAACTATAGGGTTTAATGTGGGCGTATATTATGCCTCTGTCTACCACTTCGAGGATAAAGGCGTGACTAAATGTATGTATTAAACAACAATAATTATTATTAAAGGGGAGTAATTAATTTAAATATTAAAATGTCACAAAACTGTTTCCATTAGTTCAAAGACGATATGCTGTGTTAAGTGTCAAAACTATATTTGCACTTGAACTACTTCCCAAATATGAAAGGTTAGAGAGTTTCTCATTTCAACAACATCTGTCTTTTGTACTGCTGGTTTTTTTTTTTTTTTTTTTTTTTTTAACGTGAGGGAAAATCCTCCTAGGATGCTATGCCGGACTCTTACCGACTAAAAAACCTCACGTAACGCCCAACAGCCTATGGTTGAGAGCCCCGGGTAAGCCCTCAGGAAGGATGTCCCGTGACTCCCAACAGACCTACGGCCGCCAATGCGGCCTCGCCCAGGGGGTGGTTCGGGTGCAATCCCGCGTCTATGGGGGGTTTCGGGTGTGACCCCGCTTCTAAGGGGGGGGGGGCGTGCGTGAGTGCTCACGTCACGCTGCCGTCATGGGCCTGCTTCTTATTGATGCATTGCACACATGCACATAAAAGAAAACGAGCATTCATCAAAACACATCATTATAAACTATTTAAACAAATCACTATTGCAATTCAATTCGACTGACACGCCATCTATCGAACACTTAGGAACTTATTAACTTAATGCAACGCAAACATTCTGTAAACATCTGAGAAGATGAACAGAAAACGAAAATATGCCTTCTCAAAACTATTTACTTTGTTTCAGACTGAGTATTACATGTGACAACGCAGCTCACGGTTGCAGTGCAGAAATAAAGTTGGACTCTTTAACCTCCCATTTAACTAAATGTGAGTGAAACCGTGTTTTTCAATCTTTTCAATCTTATATATAAAATTCTCGTGTCACAGTTTTCGTTTCCGTACTCCTCCGAAACGGCTTGACCGATTCTCATGAAATTTTGTGAGTATATTGAGTAGGTCTGAGAATCGGCCAACATCTATTTTTCATACTCCTGTGACCGGGAATAACATTCCACGCGGGCGGAGCCGCGGGCATCAGCTAGTAACATATAACATTTTGATATTTCAATTCACCCTATTACTGCGATTTTAGTGTCTTCAAACACAATATTGAAAAATGTTATTTCTGGTTTACAGGTGACTTTAACCCCAAAAAACCAACACCGTGTGAGGAAGGGTGCGGAGTTGTCATTCCCAAGGATCAAATAGAACATCATAGTTGTGCCTATGAACTGAGATGTCTGATAGACACAAATGACGACATACTCAATGAATATGAAGTAGACTTAGCAGAAATGAGACAGGTCATCACTCGACAGAATCGAGAATTAAAGCATTTAGATGTACTTGTTAATTGCAAAATTTTAGGGATGTTTTTTCTTCAATTACTTATTTTTGTAATATTTATATTTTTTATGATGCTGAGAAACAAGTCATAATTCCTTTAAAAAACTGTTTGTATTTATAAACTTTTTTTTAATAATAACGTATACTATGGCATTTTTATCACACATTCTCGATAGTAACAATTCAAATTTTTATTACAAAATACTTTTTAACAGCCTGTTTGTTACTTATTATATTCATTGTTGTCTATTACTATTCACTTCAGCTATGAGAAAGATTGACATATACCTAGTTATTAGGGTTCGGTACCTAAAGTGTAAAAATGGAACCCTAATACTAAGATTCCGCTGGCCGTCTGTCTGTCTATCCAACAGGGTGTATCTCATGAACCGTGATAGCTAGACAGTTGAAATTTTCACAGATAGTGTATTTCTGTTGCCAGTATAACACAAAAAAAAACATTAAAATAGAACCGTATCAGGCCACGCATAGAATAGGGTTCCGTTGTCATTGTCACCCATTGTAGCACATGGGTTTACACACACATTGTAGCAGATGGTGGTTAAGTAATTTTATCGATATTTTTGTACGACGTTTCCAAGTAAGCGCATTTTACAAGTTAGACCTCTTGCACTCCTAAAGTAACAAAGTTAGCCAAGCCATAGTTTTCCTTTTTGGATCATCACATTTCGTTCCGATATTTCCTATAAACTGTTTTTAGTTATTAAAGAAGCCCCCCCCCCCCCCCCCCCTTCTCTAATAACTAAAAATAATTTATTTTTGCAAAATTAGCGCTTTAGAACACAAGTGGATACCTAAATCAAAGAATCGTCTTAGAATCCTCGCAATATTTTTAAAATACATTTCTAATGATACACCGTACTGTATGACGTAGATGCGGTTTATCTCGAATATTCTTTTTCTTACAACTTATCTAACTATCGTAAAACTAGACTTCTTTTGTTGTGATTTTTTTGTTATTATTTCCTTAGTTTATTATGAGTAGATATAAGTTTACTATTGTTTTTTATTTTAAGCCTTTACTGTCTATTGTTTCTTATTTTCATTTTGGATAGAATCAAAAAGAATATACAATGTCAGGAACTGGGGAAGTAATAACAAAAAAAATACTACAAAAGAAGTCTTATTTTACGACATTTAATTTCTAAGGAAAAGAGTTTGCAGTTGCCGTTAAACAAAGAATATCGATTATAGTAGGTACCTGCCTGGGTGGTCCACAGACGTTTCAGTGCTGCACACATTATACTATGATTATAAATTTCAGTCAGTAAAATGATATTTCTGGAATGAAAATTCAGTACTAAATTCAGTATAAGTGACAGTTGCACTTGTCATTTTACTGACTGAGATTATTAACCGTACTTTAGGTATAATTCATATACAATTACAACAAAACCATATTTTGAAACATCTTGTAGATACTATGATCACGGTTGATATATCTGATTGTGTTTAGTAATAATTTATAATAGTATTTTGTTTTATATAGGTAATATAAGTTGTATATATCTTAATATATGAAAATATTTTTTATGTATCTTGTAGATAAAAATGTATTTATTTACAAAGACTTGTAGGTATTCATTATTCATAGGTACATTGGTAGGTAATACATAACAATGGTGTGTTTTTATGCACATATGAGTTTAAATTAGAAAGTGACCGGCTGGACATACATTTTTTTCTTGCTAAATATCTCCTGTTCTGTTAAAGATTTCTTGGAGTTAATACATTCATCGAGAGGTACATTGGCACAAGTTACGATCTGCATTTTTTTTATGTATTTCGAGCGTAATACAACCGCGTAAAATTGATGAGGTACATACATAGGATCTTGTTGATAGATTCGTGAGGTAACTACATTGAAAAAACAAACCATTGTCACTAGTTTTTTGTACTCCTTAAACTGTGTCCAGGTCTTTTTACAAATGACTTATTAAGGTAAACGCAGGTATTACCGACCCTGTTAAGACAATTTTAAAATCGATGACAATTATTAAGAGTGGCGATTGGCTTTACACCCAATTTTTTGTTTTTAAATGAAACTCTAGTTTGTCTAGTTTATATTTAAAACCCTAAATTGCCCTTATTACCTAACACTCTTAAAATAAAAAATAATTAAACGAACAAGTCCATTGTTTGCATTACCGACCCATACGAAAGGCTATGAAGCTATTTACCGATTTTTATGAAGCTATTACCGAGTGTAAACAACAAGAAGAATGTAATAGGCAGAAAAGAAAAAACACATTATGGTTCTTTTGCTAAAAAATCATGTAGGTTTGCTCTAAGTCCTTTCATACTACCTTTTATACACTTTCATACTATATACTTCATAGGAAAAGTCACTTAGTCACTCTGGTCAATGCTGTTTGACTATGACATTATTGTTGCAAAAGAGATTTTATGCGTTTTACTTTAAAATATTGTTCGTTTGTTAATAAGCTAACATTTTATATTTTAACTAGTGTAATGTTACATAAACGGCCAGGATTTGTATAGAATCGGTAATAGCTTCCCGTACTTGCTATCGCCGACTCATATAGATCGGTAATAGTCGATATAATACACAATTACGAAATTGTATGGCCGACTCATAAAAAGTAGATTATATGTATTTATTTAATTTTTCTAGCCAAAGCAGAGATTTTAAGTAAATAATTTTGCAAATAATATAAATAATTGCACACATTGTGATGCAATAAAAAGTAATTTTATAACGTTTTTTTATAATAACAATGAATGATGAAATTCATAATTCGTAGTCAACATAAAACGATAAAATAAGTAAACTAGACCAAATAGTATAGATCGGTAATGGTGTGTTACAAAGGCTGATTGTATTAGATTAAGATGTCATATTAAAATAATTGCTTTATTGTCACATATCGACGAGAAAGAGGTAAAACTAAATTTAATATGCATTGCAATCACCGACCCATGAGTGTCGACCACACTCACACACACATACACACAAACACACACGCACGCAAGCAAACGTACGCACTCACGCCTACATTTTAATTACCTTGCCTTTTATTTTAACTGTTTTTATTCTTTTTATATTACCAATTGTTTGCCTACTCCTTTGTTAATGCGCAATTATTGTACTGTCTCAGAGTAAGACACTTCGGTGGAATGGAAGCCTGGTTATCCATATCACAGGTTCTTTACCTAGTTTGGAAACCAGTCTCCCAGTTACTTTATATGTGACAACAATAATGTTCATAAAATGCACACAATAATGTACATGGAGAAAATAAATAAAAATATTATTATTATTATTCCTCTTTATTACTTTAAAATACTTATAAATTACATTTTTAAATATACATTCATATAAAAAAAGTACATTTAAAAATATAAAAAATAGTAGCCCACCGGTATCGGGTACAGGGACCAAGTTACCGGTGGTCAGGACTTCAGAGACAGGAACCTCCTCACAATACGTGCCGTGTTAAGAAGAACCGCCTTCTGCATCAAGCCCTTGACCCAACTGCCCACCGCAAGCCTCTTAAGGTGTTGGTCGAGGCTTTTGGCTATTAGTCCATGCACAGAGATCACTATCGGTACAATAATAGCTGAGTCAATACTCCACATGTCCACGATCTCGTGGGCTAAGTCCAAATACTTGGCTTGTTTGTCTACTTCTGCCTTCACGAGATTGTCGTCATGTGGAATAGTGATATCAATTATTATTGCAAGGCGCTCTAAACGATCTATTATCACTATGTCAGGTCTATTGGCAAGAATAGTCCTGTCAGTGATAATAGGTCGGTCCCAGTACAACGTGATATGGTCACTTTCGAGAACTGGGTCGGGCACATATCTATAATACGGTACCTCTAATTCAACAAGGTTATACTTCAAAGCAAGTTGTTGATGGATAATCCTAGCTACTTGGTTATGTCTATGCAAATACTCACTATTGGCCAGACTAGAACAACCAGAAATAATATGCCTAAGAGATTCTCCGGGACGGTGACACGCCCGACATATGTCAATCGTACCATCCTTTAAGATATATTTTCGGTAATTGTTAGTCATCACAACTTCATCAGTAATTGCAAATACAAAACCTTCGGTTTCCCCAAATAGGTCACCGAATCGTGGCCAGGATACAGAAGATGAAAAATCTATATCTGACCCATGCAGGGCCCGATAAAAACGTCCATGCAACTCCTTGCTCTTCCATGTATCCTTACGATTATTGAGACTTAGTATCATAGGTTTATGCCAATTCTCTTTTGCCAGAGCAAGCGGGGTAAGTCCGTTATCAACTTCAACCACATCACGATGCACATCCGAGCCACCGTGTAGGAAATATTCCCTGAGGTTGCACAACTCACGATTATGAAGGGTCTTGGCATTTAGCAAACCACGACCCCCACATTTCCGCGGTATGTACAACCTCATCACTGATGAACGCGGATGATGCATTCGGTATGTGGTGAGTAACGTACGGACTTTCCTATCCAGGGCTTCAAGTTCTGTCTGAGTCCACCTGAGTATGCCAAAGGAGTACATTAAAACTGGCATGACCCAACCGTTATAGGCGCGCACCTTATTACCTCCTGACAAAAGACTTTTTAAGACTTTTTTCAAGCGGCCAAAGAAGCGCTCCTTCAACGATTGCTTCATGCCAACTTCACAAATGCCTAACGCCTGCGACATACCCAGGTATTTATATGATTCGTTTGCGGAAAGACATCCAAGTTGTATAGAATCTGAAAGTTCAACTCCTTCAGATTCTATTATCCTGCCTCTGTTTACATGCATGACCGCACATTTGTCAACACCAAACTCCATTCTGATAGAACTACTAAAAACTTTTGTTATCTTTAGTAATTCCATCAGTTGCAGCTTGTTGGATGCAAATAGCTTTAAGTCATCCATGTATAGGAGGTGGGATATGACTTGGCCGTCCCTCCGCAACCGATAGCCTAACCCTGAATTCTCTAGTATAGTACTCAGAGGATTCAGAGCTAGGCAAAACCATAATGGACTGAGACTATCACCCTGGAATATACCCCGCTCAATCCTTATAGGCACACTGTTCCCGCAAACCTGTCGACATCCTGGATAGCACAAGACTGTTTTCCATTGCCCCATACATGTCTGCATGAAGGCACGTAGAGTTGCATCAATTTTATACAACTCTAGTACCCTCAAAAGCCATGTATGCGGCACAGAATCGAAAGCTTTCTTGTAGTCTATCCAACATGTCGCCAGATTCTTGCGGTTACGGCGTGTCTGTTGGCTAATGGCCATATCAATTATAAGGAGCTCTTTAGTGCCACGAGACCCACTTCTGCATCCATTCTGAGAGGTGGACTAGATGGAATTGTCAATCAAGTGTGACGATATTTTCCCTCTCAGAATAGATGTTAAAAGTTTGTAGATGGTAGGGAGACACGTAATGGGTCTATAATTTTTTGGGTCTGTGGCACTACCAGACTTATACAAAAGATGGGTAATGCCAGTAGTGGCGAAATCTGGCAACGATCCTGACTTTAGGCATAATTCGAATTGAGATGCCAAACGTTCATGCGAGCTCTTAAACCATTTCATCCAAAAATTGTGCAATCCGTCTGGTCCCGCTGACTTCCAATTCGGCAGCAGACGGACCGCACTGGAGACGTCTTCCGTTAGTATGCTTATTGGCTCCATGGTTTTAATAGGCTCACATAAACGTTCAACATCTCGCATCCAATCACCCTCAGTGTGACCAACGGGCACCGACCAAATGTTGCGCCAGAATGAGGTAGTTACATCATCATCTGGTCGCCGCTCGTTGACCCCAGTAGAGTCAGGACGCTCCCAATTTCTGTATACCCACCTTTCGTCTCTTTGGAAAGTGCGATTTTGAGAATAGCGGTCTACTCTTTTTTTGTATCTACGAACACGATTTGCCCACGCATAAATTTTTTGCTTCAGGTAGTCTATCCGCTCCGTGGCTCGTGCTGAAAATTCCCGAGGTCTGATATCAGTCCCCGAGAAAGCCCGAGTCACGAACCGCATCACTCGTGGGCGAGTATTTCCTGACCTGAAGCAAATCAGCTTTCCAATGAGTGCCCTAGTGTCAGAGATACGACGCTCAATTCTACATTGCCAAGCCGGCACTGTTGGTCTGGGTCGTATAGCAACGTTATCATTATAAAACTTAACATTTGCTATACGACAAGCTGCGACGGCTCCGCAATACAGAATTGAGTGTGTATCACCGAGATCTTCACTATTATCAAAATAATCCGATAATAGCGAATCCAGGGCACACACTAGAGCTATATTTTTCTTATGCGTGGGCAAACGTGGTAGACGAGGTCTAATTTGTGACGGCATAGACCGAAATTCTCGAATCGCACACTCCAAAGCACTCCTTAATTGCTCGTTGCAGTGGATACTTACGTTTGTAGCACTGGCATTCATCACATCATCGCTACCGTGATTTAATGGTAAAATTGTAGTTACAGTTTGTGTCTCAGGTAGCGATGATGTTGATGGCTGACCAAGACTGCTACATACGTCCGAGCGTAGCCTCTCAAGTACGGTAGCATCCAACAGATGACAACGTTGTATGGCCCGCACTTGATCCGATAGACGCTGTGCTGACACGTTGACTGATGGTTCAAGTTCCTGAAACAGAGGTAGCATTCTCACACGATACGCAGTGAGGTTAATTCCCCCCTCTGTAGCCATGAAATATGCCCGCATGACGTTCTCATTCAATGAATTCGACCATCGCATGCTAAAGCTGATGCCCGCAGCTTCGCCTGCGTGAAATTTAGTTCCTACACTGTCTCTAACCTATCTCTGTAGGTATCGCATCCAACAGATGACAACGTTGTATGGCCCGCACTTGATCCGATAGACGCTGTGCTGACACGTTGACTGATGGTTCAAGTTCCTGAAACAGAGGTAGCATTCTCACACGATACGCAGTGAGGTTAATTCCCCCCTCTGTAGCCATGAAATATGCCCGCATGACGTTCTCATTCAATGAATTCGACCATCGCATGCTAAAGCTGATGCCCGCAGCTTCGCCTGCGTGAAATTTAGTTCCTACACTGTCTCTAACCTATCTCTGTAGGTATCGCATCCAACAGATGACAACGTTGTATGGCCCGCACTTGATCCGATAGACGCTGTGCTGACACGTTGACTGATGGTTCAAGTTCCTGAAACAGCATTATTACATTGTTATTATTATTATTATTATGAGTCGGCAATAGCTGCTACTATTGAAATCATCGAAGGTATTACCGCTCTATTTAAATGTGAAGTTTTATAATATTAAATTATTTAAATTTTATGAACTACTATACGAAATTAAGACCTCACACTTAAATTAACACATTCAATAATACAGAACAATCATAGGTTACGTACATTTCTTTAAAAAGTCTTAAAATAAATTTTGATGTGCTTAACTGTAAGAACAAGGACTTGTACCACACGATCGGCGAGTTTACTATCGTCACAGAAAAAATCGAATTTCGTCTATTTCCCGCGATGCCACGCACACTAGCGTAAGTATTTGCAACATTCAATGAACAAATGTGCGTATTTTGTCAAATGTCTCTAGCATAGACCGCTCCAGTAACGTAAAAATTGCAGGTTAATGGAATGGATCGGTAATACCTGCGAATTTTCGATGGGTCGTTAATAGCTGCGTTTACCTTATGCAGTTTTTGTTGGCATAAAGAAATAGAGCATATTTCGTTATATATTTGCTGAAAGTAATCCTCCCTAGCCGCGCCACATACCTACTTTAAAGATTAGGTAATTTAATCAAAATGAATAGTTTCTTCTTAGAAGCGCTCGTGGTGGCCCCGCGGACTCAGTTTTCTGTAAACGATCACTGCAGTAAGCAACTTTCACTATGGCCAGTCCATGAATGGGTGACCATCCATGTGATCACTGTGACATTTATTTGAGCGTTTCCGTGCTTCGGAAGGCACGTTAAGCCGTTGGTCCCGGTTGCCAATAAAATGGCAGTCGTTACGCTAAGTTGAAGGCTTTATTTGAACAGCAGGCAGTCACAACCTGCGCCTGTCCATTTAAACACGGCAATACGGCTCACCACCTATTACGCGGGACAAATTATACAAAGGTGAAATGTGGGCATATAATATGCCTCTGCCTACCCCTTCGGGGATAAAGGCGTGACCATATGTATTTATGTATGTATAGTTTCTTGAAAGATGCAGGATCAACGAAGAGTAGAGAAAAGGTACTATTATATAAATTGATTTATTAATAGTTAATATTAAATATTGCAAAATTGACTTGCTGCAGAGTATACCTTCCAGCCGGACCACACCTTAACCCTACGACCAATAACTCCTTAACTAAAAGGGTTTATTGGATATTTGTCGTATACAAGGTACTCTTTAGGTAGTTTTTCTCGGGATATTTATTTATTAATAGTTCATTATACTCTATTTAATTTTAGGTGGCGCGGCCAGAGAGCACTGCCTGGCGGCCGGAGCACATTAATTGTTAATTATAAAGATATCTCTTGAGGTACTAAAAATCTATACATATAATAAAACTGTAGAGGGTCGAGAGTCTGTACATGGAAGATATTTTAAAAATTTTAATTGGAGGGCGTTCTCTAATCGATACTGAAGCCGAAAATGTAATTTAAACTTTTCACGTCTGTCTGTCTGTCTGTATCCCGAATAAGTATCACGCCGAAACTACTGAACCGATTTGAATGATACTTTGTACGATCTAAGCTTATAGTCCGAGGAAGGTTCTTAGATACTTTTGATCCCGATATTTTGCGCGGTTCCTTTAGGAGAGGGGATGAAAGGCAAAATAGGTTTTTAGCTATAATTTATCACTGCGTGGTTCGATTTCAAATATTTTTTTGGTGTCTGAAAGGGAGTACTTTAAGCATTATTCCACACAATTTTCAATATTGAGGGTTATGTAGTTCAAAAATAAGGGGCATCTCAACTTTCGGTAAATCTAGAATTCAACGTTTCTTTTGAAAGTGAGTCTAAACGGGCGTGTTGGCTTAATCATAAAAGAGCTTAATGATTAAGGCTATTTTAAAATCATTCAGTCCGCGCCGAAGGCGTGGACTGAATTGTTTTAGAATAGCCTTAATCTTTAAGCTCTTTTATGATTAAGCAAACAGGGCCGTTTCACGCGGTGCTTGACGAGTCTGATGAAGAATTACCTCTCCTTTCGTGCACATTATGTGACGTAAACGAAGTTGCGAGGGTCAGCTAGTACATATATATTTCGATGAAAGTAGACTTTAGGAAGGTATTATTTCGAATTATAGCAACTGAGTACTAAACTATGGTCCGGCCACACATTTATAAGTTTGCGTACCTATCAAACACAGTACATTACTGAGATTGGGCCGTCCATCTGTCTGTCTGAATTACATTGTTTCTGTGATAGTAGGTACAGTCAACTACAATGAGATGTACTAGTTTCACCTCACAAAATGATGTATCCCCACGAATGTCACCATGAAGTAACCAAAGACTATGACAAACATGGTTTACAATACAAGAAAACGAATAGGTACTCTTAACATTCATTTCTTATTTTTTTTAATTTCAAAGGGAATAAATATTATTTTTCGTACTTTATATTACTTATTTTATTTTAAGAAGAGTATATACATTTTATCGTGCAAGATGCGATCGGTTTTTGTGCGCTTTTAACGAAATAAATTAATTATAAAAAAAACTATAACCAATATGAAAAAAATGCTGTAGTGCATAAATGAAGATTTTACTATTGTCTTTCTTATAATTATTTTATATTATAAAAACAACTTATAACATACGAGATCTAGCTTAAAATTTCACGAAATCGAGGTATTTTCAACACAAAAACCTATCAAGGATTTTATCAGTAATCGTGTTTCGAGTCTAGAGCGTTTTTAGTTCGTGAACTGAAGTTGTCTGTGTTCAAATTTTAATTCAGCAGACCTAACTTGTCCCGAGATCTAGATCAAAGTAATAGTCTATTTGGCGTCATATGGACTCTTGACTTAAGGTGTAGTCATAAGCCTGCTAAATGCTACATGACGGACTTTTGTTTGGTATACTGCTTATTATGGGTCATATCAAATTTTAATTTCTATCTATACTTATAATAAATCTGTAGAAGTGAAAATTCTGTACATTTAAAATATCAAAAAAATAAATAGCAGGGGGTGTTACTAGACCGACACCGAACCCAAAAATGTGATTTAAAAATTTTTTGTCTGTCTGTCTGTCTGTCTGTCTGTCTGTCTGTCTGTTTGTTCAGGCATCACGCAAAATTTACCGGTTAGATTACGATGAAACTTGGTATAATTATTCTTTAATAGCCTGGGCACCACACTGGGTACTTTTTATCCCGGAAAAGTATATAGAATTCAAACTAAACTTACCCAAAGTTATTATCAATTATTGCTTAAACAGTTAATGGTACGATGATGAAACTAAGCATATGCGTTGTTTGTTACAATTTGAAAAAAGTAATTTTAACATTTTTGCATATTCCACCTCCAAAGGTATAAAAAAGGAGGGTAAAGTTTGTATGGGACAACGTGATTCCTTGGTCCGATCTACTTAAAATTTGGCATATAGCATTACCAACACAATTGATGGAAGACGTGTTTCGTATTTTATTGAAATTTACACTTTATCGAGCTAAAAAGGGAATGTAAATTATTTCGGGAGTGATTTTCTCCGGAGTTGATATCAATACTCCTTAAATACTCTTATTTTATACTTAAATTACTTTTTATTTTGACATATAATTTGTGAAAGTTCAATACAATTGACGTTTTCATTTATGTTTTACTTCAAACTTCAAACAGATGATTTTAGTCTTACGTGGTATTGTATTCTCTTTGATTTTAGTATAAAGCCATAAAGTTAAATAAAAGCGCTATATTGGTATAATATTAACCAAATATGCTTTATGGAAGTATTATTGCTAATTTATTAAAATTTTGTGTGATAAAAATACAATTGTGAAAAGAAGAAGAAAATTCTAAGATGGCTAGCCAGAAAAATGAAAGACCACGCTTCAGGTAGTATCCACTGCATGTTCCCATCTACGCTCAATCCTTACGACAAAGTTTGTCAGCAGCACTAAGCGACTGGTCATGGAAGGCATGAACTTTATTCTACATAGTGCCGACTGCATTCTGTCAGGTAACAGACTCAGTCTTTGTAAAATACGGGAATGGCCTCTACGTAGACTACATTCGAGAGGACTGAAAAGAGCCATTACAATGCACATTAACGCTCAGCTGACGAAATTTACATTGTTATTACGTTACCAGGTCTTGGTTGGACCACCTGTATTAGGAGGACAAAGCCTACAGTAGTTCGGTTTGTCCAAACATCGTAGGCTGGGACTACCTGAAGAAGGAACTAAGTTACGATGTCAATGGCTTAGAAGAGAAGTTGTGTCAAGTAATAGTTTAGCCATTGAATTAAGAAATGTATTAAATAAATAAATTTACTTAGCTCATATTATTTTGCGTTATGAATTTGTTAATCAGAAATCTATCTAACTAGGTATTATTATAAATGCGAATGTTTGTGAGTGTGGATGTTTGTTACTCTTTCACGCTGTAACGGCTGCACGGATCCAGCTGAAATTTGGTGCCTACAGAGATATGTTATAGTTAATCCCGATTGTGGGAACAAAATTTCACGCAGGCGAAGCTGCGGGCGTCAGCTAGTTCTTAATAAAACAAGCTATAATTACGAGTACTTAGTTAAATAAAACAATTATTCTTAAGATTTACGAACGTCTGCACATCATAGCCGCGAGCTACGAGCTCTACAAATGCTTACATAAAGGACCTTCTAAACGGGCCATGTTTTGCTGCAATTTGTGGCTGCAACACTGTGGCCCGGCAACATTGCAAGCAATACCGGCCAGACTATGCAATATTGCCGTAGTGTCCCGGCCATATGGCCAAACATGTTTTGTGTTGCCACATAAGGTCGATATTGCACCGATGGGTGGCCGAACGATCGCTAGGCGGTCGATTTTACTGCAATATTGCTCGGCCAGTTCTATTGTTGTTTCAGTCGCTCTCTTTGTTATGACACAGTCTATCCTTTTCTACGCGACATGAAGTTTGCTGTGAGTGATGCCATGTTGCTATATTCTGTGTTTTGCGAACAGCTCCGTGTTTTTTTCCAGGTTATGTTATTATGTTGATAAATTATTATATTTCAAAAATGCTATTAATATAGAATAGAATCTAACTTTATTTGTACCTGCACCAAGTCATAGTTTACAGAAAATAGCTCAAATTATCAATAGTTTCACGCCTATTTAAGTAAGGTCGAATCCACAATCGCTTCTTTTCTGTTTATTTTTTAATAAAACATTATAAATGCTGCTGCTACAAGTGTGATTTCGTCAGCCATTGTTGCCGGTTTGTGTAGCCCGTTTAAGAATGTGCATCAAGAGCCATACTATTGCAGACATATTGCAACACATTGCCCAGTCATTGTTTGTTCGGCCATCAGTTGCAATAAAATATTTTTGAGATTGCCGGGAAATTAGTTGCCAAAGGTGTAGCCACAAATTGCAGCAAAACATGGCCCGTTTAGAAGGTCTTTAAGAATAATCAAAGCAATATAAGGATGCACAGGCGTCATAACAACATTTCAACAATATTACGTCCCAATTCCTTGAAAACCTACACCACTGTAGTTGTTAAATGATTTCTAATATTACTTACGGGAAGTAAAAACAAAAGAGTAACTCATCATCTAGAATTTTGCTGTAGTTAAATGTAAATGTAGAAGCAATTTTCGACGTTAATGACTAAGTGTTCCACCACCATACGTAACTAAGTGTTAATTTATGAATAAAGATTTTTCATTTACGTTGCTTGTCGAATTAAATCGATTGATCTATGGGAAGCTGTTAGCGTAGTAATTCAGAATTTACGAATACTTATATCAAGTAAATCAACAATACTGAACATAGGCTGTGTTACATGGGGGAAATCTAAAACGGATTAATCAAAGCAATCGAACCTACGACCCCGAATCACTAGTCAGTCTAGTACTCTAACCACTGAACCAAGAGACCAGTCGTAATAATCGTAAAAACAACTGGAGCTTCTATTTCCTGAAATTTTTTAATAAAATGCAGGAACGGGAACAGAATTATATTGCTTTACTAGCTGACCCTCGCAACTTTGTTTAAGTCACATAACCTCTATGAGAGGAGAGGTATTTCTTCATCAGACTCATCAAGCAGCGTGTGAAACTGCCCTGTTTGCTTAATCAAAGCTCTTTTATGATTAAGCCAACACGCTAGTTTGGATTATTTTACCCTCACAATCAAGGGACCCTTGAATTCTAGGTTTTGAAACAATCCTTAAAATCCGTACTCACTTTATGACACTGTAAGCATTTTTGGGATTATGCCACGCGTTGAGAAGTTACAACTAAAAAACCATTTGGTCTTTCATCCCCTCTCCCAAATGAACCGCGCAAAATATCGGGATGAAAAGTATCCTAGAACCTTCTTCAGATCAGACTGATCATAAGCTCAGACTGAACTAAGTTTCATTCAAATCGATTCAGCAGTTTCTGCGTGATACTTATTCGGGATACAGAGAGACAAACAAACATGAAAAGTGTTAACTACATTTTCGACTTCAGTATCGATTAGAGAACGCCCTATAATTAAAATTTTCAAAATATCTTCCATGTACAGACTCTCGACCCTCAACAGTTTTATTATATGTATAGACTAGCTGACCCTCGCAACTTCGTTTACGTCACATAAGGTCTATGAAAGGAGAAGTATTTTTTCATCAGACTCCTAGGAGCGTGTGAAACTGCCCTGTTTGCTTTATCAGAAAATAACTTAAAGATTCATTCCCTTAATCTTTAAGTTCTTTTATGACTAAGCAAACAAGCCAGTCTAGAATGACCCTTACATTCAAAAGAACCATTGAATTATAGGTTTAGCGGAAGTTGAGATGTCTCTTATTTCTGAACAGAAAAGCTTTTAATATTGAAACTTGTGTAATATAATCCTTAAAGTAGTCCCTTTCCAACACTAAAAAATGACCACTCGTTGAGAAATTACAACTGAAAATCTATTTTGTCTTTTATCCCCTCTCCCACAGGGACCGCGCATCAAAAGTATCCAAAAACCTTCCTCGGACTATAAGCTCAAAATGTACCGAGTATCATTCAAATCGGTTCAGTGGTTTCGGCGTGATACTTATTCGGGATACAGAATGACAGACAGACTGATATGAAAATTATAAATTACGTTTTCGACTTTAGTATTGACTAGCTGACCCTCGCAACTTCGTTTACGTCACATAAGGTCTTTGAAAGGAGAGGTATTTCTTCATCAGACTCCTAGGATGGTGTGAAACTGCCTGTCTGCTTAATCAAATAAGAACTTAAAGATTCAGCCTATTCTAAAACAATTAAGCCCCCGCCTTCGGCGTGGACTGAATTATTTTACAATATCCTTAATCTTTAAGTTCTTTTTTGATTAAGCTAACACGCCATATTCAAAGGAACCCTCGAATTCTAGGTTCGGCGAAAATTGAGATGTCTCTAATTTCTGAACTACAAAACTCTTAATTTTGAAACTTACGTGAAATAATGCTATAAGTACTCCCTTTCTAACACTAAAAAAAATTTGAAATCGGACCACGCATTGAGAAATAACAATTGAAAACCCATTTTGTCTTTCATACCCTCTCCTGCAGGAACTGCGCAAAATATCGTGATCAAAAGTATTCTAAAACCTCCCTCGAATTATAAGCTCGCAATGTACCAAGTATCATTCAAATTGGTTCAGTAGTTTCGGCGTGATACTTATTCGGGATACAGACCGACAGACAGACATACATGAAAAATTTGAATTACATTTTCGGCTTCAGTATCGATTAAAGAACGCCCTACAATTAAAATTTTCAAAATATCTTCCATGTACAGACTCTCGAACCTCTACAGTTTTATTATATGTATAGACGTCACATGTGCATTTACGCCCCATAAGGTGTATGAAAGGACAGGTATTTTTTAACAGACTCACGGGAGCGTATGAAACTGCCCTGTTTGCTTAATCATAAAAGAGCTCAAAGATTAAGTAGATTCTAAAACAATTCAGTCCGCGCCGAAATTTACAATTGCCTTAATCATTAAGCTCTTTTATGATAAAGCTAACACGCCAGTTTAGATTTACTCTTACATTCAAAGGAATCCTTGAATTTTAGGTTTTGCGAAAGTTGAGATGTGTCTAATTTCTGAACTATTAAATCCTCAACATTCAAACTTGTGTGAAACAATCCTTAAAGTACTAACTTTATGACACTGTAAACATTTTTGGAATTGGACCACGCGTTGAGAAGTTACAACTAAAAAACCGTTTTGTCTTTCATCCCCTCTCCCAAAGGAACCACGCAAAATATCGAAATCAAAAGTATTCTAGAACCTTTCTCGGATTATAAGCTCTGATTGTACCAAGTTTCATTCAAATCGATTCAGTAGTTTCGGCGTGATACTTATTCGGGGTACAGACAGACAGACATTAAAAATTTTAAATTACGTTTTTGATTAGAGAACGCCCTACAATTTTTTTTAAATATCTTCCTTGTACAGACTCTCGACCCTCAACAGTTTTATTAAATAAATAAATTATATTAAATAAAAAATGTACTAGCTGACCCTTGCAACTTCGTTTAAGCCACATAAGGTGTATGATAACTTGTTACGCCGACGACACCGTCGTTACGGCGCAGGGAGCAACGCACCGTGACGCAGCACTAAACGCCACGGCAGAGGTTGCTGAGGTCGTGGGACGGATTCGGCGGCTGGGTCTCGAGGTCGCCCTTCACAAATCCGAGGCTCTGTGTGTTCCACGGAACTCGGATGGGGCCACCTGCGGGATCTAGCCTCCAGGTAGGGCCGATGCTGACGCCAGCATCGGCCCTACCTGTAGTCTCGCTCGTACGGATCGCTAACATCAGGACCATAACAGGACCCAACGCTCCCTACAGGAGACTGTACCTGGGGATCGTGCGAAGCATGGCCCTATACACTTTCGGCTTCAATATCGATGAGAGATCGCCCTATTTACAATTAAAATTTTAATTGTAGAGTCTGTACTCTCGACCCTCTACAGTTTTATTATATGTATAGATAGATGTAAAATACAGACATGTCTTTTGATTAATCATTGTTTATAATAGTATGAGGACTGTTAGGCACTAAATGGAGCCTGGAACGTTAATCCGAAACTCGTTTGTTCGAATAATCTGTTGACAGAATCATTTTTGGAAGACGTCTCTTTTCATAGAAGGCACAGTTGGCAGAAATCACTACTCGTAGAAAGCACGGTTTGCCGAAGAATACTTCCATTATTGCACAGATGTCAAGGTTGTTCGAAAGCACTGTAGGGAGAAACCACTGTACATAGATAGCACGGTTCGCCGAATTAATTGTTAATAGAATCATTATTCATAGAAAGCGCGGTTCACAGAAACCTCTGTGCTTAGATAAAACTTCATTCCGAAAGCTTTTTTTAATAGAAACCACTTTTTCCAGATACCTACATCAATTTCAATTCAATTTCAATTTATTTCATAAACAACATACATTGTGTCGAAATCAGATGAATAAATTACAGATAATTCATGAACATGCGATAATAACATTAGGTATAAATACAAATATTAAATTATAAATTACAAGATGCCGCAGGGCGTAGTGTTGCTGAGGCTCAGGAACTGCTTCAAAAGGAATTCGACTTAGTGATAAAATGGTCCCATGACGCTGGTCTTGTGATAAACGAAAAAAAGACAAAACTGATGTATATTAGCTCCAGTCAAAATCGTGACATCTACAGACCATCACTTGTCATTCACTGTCATCACTGTTTACATGGTTGCAATAGTGTAATGACATCATGTTACTGTGCCGAAGTGGACATTGTAGAAAAGCAAACATATCTAGGACTCACAATTGATAACAGAATTAACTGGAAAGAACACATAAACCAAGTATGCGCTAAACTTAGAGGTATACTTGCGAAATTCTCGATAATCAAATGTAGGGTGCCTTATCAGACACTACTCATGCTCTATAAATCCTTGGCTGAGTCAATTATATCGTATGGTCTGTCAAGTTACGGTAGGACGTATAAATCTCACCTCGACAAAATTTACACGCTCCAACTGCGTATACTAAAAAAAAATGTTCCGTTTAAAATTAAAAAGAAATACGAACACAATTATCACCAATTATTTGGTTTATGTAAAATTATACCAATACACGATAAAGTAAAAATAGCGTTAATAAAGGAAGAATATTTCAACGAATCACTTAAAAATGTAAAAGAAATAAATTCAAATAACAGAATAACTCGTAGCATGAGCAATTCCATGTTGTTATTACCGAGGTACACAAACATGTATGGTAAAAAAAGACTAAAATATGTTATACCGCATCTTATAAATGAATTGCCGACATTAGTTAAAAATTCCTTTACAAATATGAATATTAAAAACAAATTAAAAGATTATTATTTAAAAAAGTTACAAGACAACACTAATCAACCTATATAACCCGTCATCGAATGGCGCTATACGTAAGCGCGCTGCTCGCTGAAATGTGGTGGGTAGTATAATAACTTTTTGTAAATGTAGGTAGGTACCCGCTTATGCAGTCAAATAAGTATATCATTATTTATTACACAAAATAATGAGGTACAGATGAACTTCGACCAAGTAATGGTACTTTTGCTTGATCGAAGGTACCTATATAACGCAATCTTATGTATGTACTTTTTTTTCCTTTTGTATTAGTCATGGGTAATTATTGTTACATTGCTTTTTATTGTCTCATGTGTTAAATGTTACCGATGTTGGATGCACGGTAAAACTCGAAAGAGTTTATGTTTGCATCTTTTATGTACTGTATATTAAACTGTATGATATTTCAATAAATAAAATAAAATAAAAGAAGCAGCAGTTCAATTATTACAATTTATGTGATTTCATAAACATATTTAAATAATGTCAAAAATAATTATGTCAGGATTATGAATAACATTTTTAAAACAAAGTGAAATTAATGTCAATTAAATTAGTCATGCTCAAGTGTTATAGTTCCTTTAACGAGTAAAGATTTTTTTCCAAAAGAAACGCCTTTAGATTTGATTTGTATTCATGTGTGTACATCTTAGATCATCTAACCACAGGATGCGCCTTACTTAAGCATTGTTTTCTGCCAAGCCAATAGACCATTTGGTCTTTTGGATTTATAAAAAGCACTGTACATCAGTACATCATTTTATATGATTAAACTAGTACATTTCATTGTAGTTGACTGTACAATAAAAATTAACACACAACAGCCATTACGCGTTTGTCGATTAGGTAATACATTTTTAAATATAATGAAATTTTATATGTCTTTGTGTCTCCCCCTTCACCCGCTATGAAAACTAGCAGAATATTTTTGTATGCGGTGGTTCGCAAAGGCTAGTCCCGTGATATATGGTCTAAGGTGTACATGGATCTTTTTAGATCTATCGGTAGTCTGTAAAAAAGTTTGATAGCGCTAAAAAATGAACCATGCTTAACAATGTCCAGACTAGGTGCCACCGACGAACGCATGTCCAGCCTTCTGGATTTTTCCCGTCGTTGCCTTTCATTTTGCGTTTCGTATTCATGATTTTTTTTTAAGTTCATTAAAAGGACCATCACATACAAACCAGGTACCCTTAAAATTTTTAGACTTCTGAAATGTTGACGACAAGACTCTTGCTGCTGGATGCGTACCATGGTTCTAATTGCTCGTTTCTGAATCATAAAAGCTTTATTAATATTATATTCATAGCTTCCGCCCCAACAAAGAATGCTATATCTCAGTCTCGACTCCACCAAGGCATAGTAAACAGTCTTAAGTTGGTCCATTTTGACAACATCTCTAAGAGTTCTCAGAACATAACATGCACTACTAATGGAACTCTCTATGGCTGTCAGTTCATGTTTCCAATTTAGTAAAGAATCTACTTGCACCCCCAAAAACCTAACCACATCTACAGTCTGCAAGGGAGTTTTATCAATTGCGCAGCATAGCTTGTCCTTATTGTTGTCTTAAATAATATTATGTTTGTCTTTTTTGAATTTAAAGTGAGGGTATTATGTAAACCAGTCATGAAAGAGGTTGAGTGCCTTGTTCACCCCCAACCTGAGACCGTCCAAATCATTTCCAGAAACTATGGCGTTCGTGTCATCTGCAAAAATTGACAATTCAACATGGTCAGGAATTTTATATGTCACATAATTGATTAGGTAATTTATAAATATTACAAAAAATATTGGACCCTTCTGTGCTGATTGCAGAGAACCTAGATCTAAAAGTATTACATTTGTTATGTACCTTTTCTGTCACATCGGGTCACAGAAAGCTCGTTACAAAGAATAAACTAATAACTTTGGCCGTTTGAAGCTTTCCTAAATCTGCAGTTCCTTTCTTGCCCATGATACTATCTTTGGGGTATAACCACAGGTAAAAAAGTATCCGAGGGACTATCAAGCTATCCAGTAGTACTTTACAAACCTTAGACCAACGCGACGAATTTTTTGTGATCCGATGAATCTGGAAAAATTGTTTTTATAAGATACAACTTGGGCGTTTGGTATTTTTAGATTGCTAAGGTTATTAATAAATACGAGAAACAATGTAGGACCCAATATACTACCTTGTGGCACGCCGTACTGAATGGGAAGAACCTCACTTTTAAAATTATCAATTTGTACAAATTGAGAGCGATCAGAAAGGTAACTTCTAAATAAGTCAAGGGTAATACCTCTGACACCCACATTTTCTAACTTGGATAAGAGGGCCGGAATTGGAACAGCATCAAAAGCTTTTGCTAAGTCTAAAAATATGGTTAATACCTTCCTGTTACTGTCTAAATTTTCTGCAATGTATTCTACCAATTTGTGTAAATATGTTGTGTACGTATGAAAGGAGACGTGTGCCAAAATTTTTTCCGTTAACAGATTATTCGAACAAACGAGTTTCAGATTAACGTTCCAGGCTCCACTAAATGTGCAACACGTCAATGAATACAAACCAAATAGCACCACCAGTTCGGAACGCGGTCCGTTTGAGAAAAACTGGCAAGAAATTCGGCGGGCTTTTCGTCTTGTGCTCTATTTGCAAAAAAATTTAACGAAAGATCACAAACTATTGCTTGAGAATGTAGTAGAGCAAGCAGATCATTTTCATCCTTCCATGACATTGTATAGTAGCCTTTGCAGTATACTTTACTTTTTATACATGACAGAGCAGGGGTGTCAGGGTAAAGCTTGTGGAAAGCATGACACAGCTTCCCTTACCTTCATTATGAACATTCATAGTAGTTGAAAACCAAAATACCACTATTCAATGACAAAGCCAAACTTCATGTTAGAAAACATTTATTTCACATAATCCTAACACATAAGAACATAAGAAACGTCAGTGATATAAAGCAAAAGTAGTACCACCAGCTCGGATCACGACCTGCTTGCGAAGAACTGGCAAGAAACTCGGCAGGCTATTCTTTTAGTGCTCTATTTACAATAATCACTTCATTAATTCTAAACGGATAGACATCTGCAGTTTATCCACATAAACGGCATGAAAGATTTATCAAATAAGAGTACAAAAACCCTAGGTACTTATCTTATTCTATTCCTCGTCCGTCCGTCTTTAACCGATGCTCGAACAGAATAGACAATTCCTTGGTTCTCAAGCATTTACATAGCCAACTAATATTTCTGTAGTAAAACAGTTTTGCAAATAACATTAAAGAGTATTATGAATTTGATTTATTGAGTGTGCATTATTAGTGTGCACGCCAGTTTTTTTGGTTTAACTTTGAAATAGTTAGTTCCGAAAAAGGGAATATACAGACATCGATTTAAATACATGCCTTTAGAAATGACCAATAGTAATCCACAGCTACGGAAGTAGTTGGTTTTGTAAATACTTTACAACATTATTATATTACATGTAATAAAATGTCTAGAATACATTTGGGGTTCTATAAATCTTAACATAATTAATTATCATTATTATCAAATTGCATTGTATTTTCTACAGACACTTTAGCGAAAGTATCTCTTAAGTAGAAGCTCACAAATTGATAATAATCGTTTTTGGACTAGGAAAATATCTTGATGTGATCAATTACCTTAGGTACTTTTTATTTTAGTACTCCACAATAGTTTAGTTTTGCTATAAATATTTAAACATTGTCGATCTCGCGTTGACATTCACTTTTTGAGCTTAGTTGTCTGTTGTAAAGCGTATACAGTTACCCAGGAAACAATTACTGACTTTTTCAGTCTACGCTGATGACTACCTAGTTATTTTTATATCTGATATAATATATATTGTGCATATCGCTTAACTTAACGAAACAAGATCCGAACAATGACCTCGTCGTAAGACAAAGACTCACTGTCTGTTGTCAGCTCAGGTAAAGAAGTAACAATAACACAAACATACAGCGCCCTCTACTTAAAAGTTTTTAATAATTTGTTCTGTTGAGTAAATCAGTTATCACACACGGGATAGTATTCATGTATTTTCTGTGCTTTAATTACTTTTATTATAATCCGATTTGGACTACTGGTCGCAATAGTGAAGTGTTTTATATCACATCACAGATACATTTGAACTGTTCACTTTTGATTCAGTGAGAAACCAGCTAAGATGGGATATGATATGAATAGATTCCAAGGTGAAGTTAATGAAGAACTTATTTGTGTGATTTGTTCTGGAGTTTTGGAGAACCCCTTACAGGTAGGATTGTGCTTAAATAGGTGGTACTTTAGATTGAATTATCTATTTGAAAGTGTAACGCTATTAGCTCACTAAACTTCATATTCTGTGTACCCAGGCACCAGATTGTGAGCACGCGTTCTGCACTGAGTGCATAACGGAGTGGCTCAAACGCAAGTGTCCAACGGCATATTTCCCGAGGTATGGAAGAAAGCAAGAATCTTACCCGTTAATAAGAAAGGCAACGAAGAGCACGTTCAAAATTATCGCCCAATTTCAATCCTGTCATGCTTCTCAAAGTTATTCGAAGCTCTTGTAAAGCCTTTGTTATCAGGATTAGCTGAAACATGTCTGTCGTCTCATCAGCATGGTTTTAGAGCCGGTCGTTCAATAGAGTCTAACCTCGTTCCGTTTGTTTCGGAGTTGTGTCGGCATGTCGATAGGGCTTTGGAAGTTGATGCTATATACACCGACTTTAGCAGTGCCTTTGACAAAGTTGATCACAAGATTCTAGTTGACAAATTAAGAGGCTTCGGGGTGGGCGGGGTTTTATTACAGTGGTTTAAATCCTATCTCAGCAACCGACCACAGAGTGTCGAAATCTGTGGATTTACATCAAAAACATATATTGCTGATTCCGGAGTTCCACAGGGATCCCATTTGGGCCCGGTGCTCTTCTTGATTTTTATAAATGACATCACAGACCACATCGTTCATTCGAAACATGCACTGTATGCAGACGATTTAAAGATTTATAGGACGGTAACCAATTTTCATGACGCAATGCTTCTTCAAGACGATGTAAATAATGTACTCACATGGTGTAATAATAATCGAATGACTCTCAACGTAAGGAAATGTTTTTTTATAAAGTACTGCAGAAAAAAGAAACCACTTGTTACTGGGTACAGAATAGGCGGCACAGATTTAGTAGAGGTCCATGAAATACGTGATCTAGGTGTTACACTTGACAGTGAGTTAAAGTTTCATACTCACATTGACAACATAGTTCAGAAAGCTGCGCGGATGCTAGGATTTATAAAGAGAAACTCTGTTGGATTTACTCAGACAAGGACTAAAATAAGTCTTTTTAACTCTTTAGTACGTAGTCGCCTCGAATTCGCCTCCGTAGTATGGAGCCCTTTCTATTGTGTTCATTCACAACGAGTTGAGAGTATACAGAAAGCATTTTCCAGACACCTAGCATTTCACACCAAAAATTTTTCTCATAGAAATTCCTATGATCGTCGCTTATTGCAGTTTCGTATGCACAGCTTGAGTGACCGACGAAAAATGTTGGACCTCTGTTTCCTACATAAAGTCATACACGGTCGAATCGGATCAATCGAGCTGCTTGAAAATATTTCGCTATCTGTGCCTCATAGATATCCCAGGCACCCGATTTCTAAGCCTCTTCATACACCGCCAAGTAGAACAAATCTCGGACTGCAGTCTCCTTTGGTACGTATATGTTCCAGCTACAACGAATGTGTACGCAAAAAAAGTGACCTCGACATCTTTCATGACCGTCTCAACGCTTTTATTTCAAAATTATTGGGTGCGACGTAGTTCTAAAAGTAATTTTATCTATTTTTACCCGAACTGCCGAAGACAGGAGGGTAATGTTTTTTTTGTTTGTTTTTGTGTCTAAATTTCTTTTATTCTTTCTTACCAGCAATGTATTTGTGGGACTTTCGAGAGTCTGTCAAAAATCATAACCACTCTCATTAATTAGTTGGGTGGGTGGTATTAGCACAGATATTATAATATATTCTATACCTATTATAAGTAAAGTCCTGTAGTTAGATTAAGTCTAAACTTGTTTATCTATATTTTACCGCATATGATCAATAATTGTTATGTACTCCATAAATGTTATATATATCAGAAAATATTACCTTTAATACAATAGTTTACAAGAGTTGTAATATGTATGATGTGGATGTACTTTTATAAATAAATAAATAAATAAAGTCTACGTGCCCAATAGATCGACGGGCAGTCACTGCTAGCCAGTGCAGGCCCATACCGAGGATTCTACCCAACTTATTGTAAAAGTTTTCAATAATTTGTTCTGTTGAGTAAATCAGTTATCACACACGGGATAGTATTCATGTATTTTCTGTGCTTTAATTACTTTTATTATAATCCGATTTGGACTACTGGTCGCAATAGTGAAGTGTTTTATATCACATCACAGATACATTTGAATGTTCACTTTTGATTCAGTGAGAAACCAGCTAAGATGGGATATGATATGAATAGTTTCCAAGGTGAAGTTAATGACGAACTTATTTGTGTGATTTGTTCTGGAGTTTTGGAGAACCCCTTACAGGTAGGATAAGAATAAGAATAGGATTGTGCTTAAATAGGTGGTACTTTAGATTGAATTATCTATTTGAAAGTGTAACGCTATTAGGTCACTAAACTTCATATTCTGTGTACCCAGGCACCAGATTGTGAGCACGCGTTCTGCACTGAGTGCATAACGGAGTGGCTCAAACGCAAGTCTACGGGCCCAATAGATCGACGGGCAGTCACTGCTAGCCAGTGCATGCCGGTACCTAGGATTCTACGCAACTTATTGTAAAAGTTCTCAATAATTTGTTCTGTTGAGTAAATCAGTTATCACACACGGGATAGTATTCATGTATTTTCTGTGCTTTAATTACTTTTATTATAATCCGATTTGGACTACTGGTCGCAATAGTGAAGTGTTTTATAACACATCACAGATACATTTGAATGTTCACTTTTGATTCAGTGAGAAACCAGCTAAGATGGGATATGATATGAATAGATTCCAAGGTGAAGTTAATGAATAACTTATTTGTGTGATTTGTTCTGGAGTTTTGGAGAACCCCTTACAGGTAGGATTGTGCTTAAATAGGTGGTACTTTAGATTGAATTATCTATTTGAAAGTGTAACGCTATTAGGTCACTAAACTTCATATTCTGTGTACCCAGGCACCAGATTGTGAGCACGCGTTCTGCACTGAGTGCATAACGGAGTGGCTCAAACGCAAGTCTACGGGCCCAATAGATCGACGGGCAGTCACTGCTAGCCAGTGCAGGCCCGTACCGAGGATTCTACGCAACTTATTGTCCAGGTAATAAACAGTATTAACTAACATGAAATTCTGTACTGAATATATTTGGATAATTTATAAGTATATTTCTTGTAATTTATATAGGTATATACATTTTAAACCACAATAGGTAATTGTTTTTATAAGGGCAGTAATTAATTTAAATGCGCCAATAAAACTGTTCACATTAGTCCAAAAACGATATGCTGTAAATTTCTGAGAAGATGACCAAAAAGAAAAGATTCTTCTCTAACCTCATTAATTTACCTTGTTTCAGGCTGAGTATGAAATGCGATAACGCACCTCACTATTGCAGTGCTGTTGTGAAGATAGGTACTTTAGCCTCCCATTTTCACCAAGAACCCCCTGTTCCGGCGACGACGACGGATACACCGTCGTCACAGGAAAAAAGCGCAAACCGCGCTAATTAGCGGCCCCTCCAGCCAAAAGCTCCCGCCTCACTCCAACACCAGCGCCGATTTCCCAATCGCCGCAATCCCCTTCCCCCTCGCCTCTACGCATCCCGACGACTCGCAAGGAGCCCACCCCTCCACCAATTTTCATCCACGCCAAGGAGGAGTGGACAACCATTTCCACGTGGTGTAACTCAGAGTGCATAAATTACACACAGGCGCGCTCTACCAC
This sequence comes from Miltochrista miniata, assembly GCA_933228765.1. Taxonomy (NCBI): domain Eukaryota; kingdom Metazoa; phylum Arthropoda; class Insecta; order Lepidoptera; family Erebidae; genus Miltochrista; species Miltochrista miniata. Next base: position 11,339,234 of record OW121752.1, read on the forward strand.
TCAGGGAATAAAAGTTTCCGTCCCAACCTCAAGGGACCATCGAGACCTCACGAAACTACTCCAAAGAAAAGAAATCCCCTTCCACTCATACACACTAGAAGAGGATCAGCATCTCCGCGTGGTGATACGCGGAATCCCGAAAGAAGTTCCAGTAGAAGAGATTACCGAATCTCTTAAAGAACAAGCCCTCCCAGCCCAACAAGTCCATAGAATGGTGCGTGGTAGGTCTCACGAACCATTCGACATGGTCCTAGTCTCTCTGGACCATAACCAATCAGGAAAGGCTATCTTCCAAGTCAAAGCCGTCTGCCAACTATCAGGCATCATTGTGGAGCCACAACACAACAAAGGCATCATCTCGCAGTGCCACCGCTGCCTCAGCGCGTAACTGCTTCGGCCGTCCGAGGTGCGTCAAGTGCCTAGAGGACCACCACACCTTCCAGTGCGACCGTCCTAAGGACAAAGAGCTCTGTTCCTCTCCACCAGCCTGTGTGCTCTGTGGAAACATAGGTCACCCTGCGAATTACCGCGGTTGCCCCAAGGCCCCGCGCCAACCACCCCGCGCCCCTAGGTAAGTAACCGCCGAGTCGCCAAAATCAGAAGCACCCAGAAAGCCTTGCCCGTGGGGACCCTCTAATGCAGCTGACAAAGTCGGCCCCTACGAACTCCCACCCTTACACTCCAGAACCCAACTCATTAAACCAAAACCCTACACCCCACCTCAAACCCGAACCCAACTTCAACCCTATCCCCGATCTCAAACACCCACCCCACACGTCGAGGACTCTGACCTCAACGTAGTGGCCCGCTTTGCAAGGGTCATTAACTACTCTGATCTGCGCGACATGGCAGCACAGATCAGGGCAAACGAAGGAGATCCTATGGCCCTACTGGGCATAACCATTAGATACTCGACCGTATTCGAGGCCCTATCCAACTTCCGCGTAAACCCATAATGGATCCACATCCCACCGGAAGAGTCAAACCGAAATCCCTTAGGATAGGTTATTTCAACGCAAATGGACTTCTCAAACAGCGCACTATTCGCGATCACAACTTAGACATTTTTATAGTGCAAGAAACGTTTCTAAAACCATTCAACAGGGACCCTAAAATTGCGAACTAAGTTTTAGTTTGAAATGATAGGGTCAATTCTGCCCTCGGCGGCACTCTTATCTATTTTAAAAGATCCTTGCACTGCGTCCCAAAGGATCCGCTTCCGCTCAAACACTTGGAAGCCTCGGTGTGTCGCATAGGAATGACTGGACATCAGCCTATAATAGTAGCTTCAACATACTTCTCTCCCAACAATCCAACCGACGCGTCGCTTGAGAGCGACACTAAAGCCCTCTTAGACCTAGGTAGTGCCGTTCTTCTGGCAGGCGACCTTAACGCTAAAAACAATCTCTGGGGTTGCCGGATAACACCCCCGAAAGGTAGGGAACTAGATCGCTTCTCCCAGGTTTTAGGGTTCAAGATTATAGCTCCCACAGAGCCGACTGACTCGTTATCCTACCGATAGGCGTATGTTCTTAAGAAGTGTCAAATCTAGTACTTCGGGGTTATCCCCGAAGTACTAGATTTGACACTTCTAAAGAACATAGGGCTACGCCTATGTTCTATAGAAGTTATCAAAGAGTTAGACTCCGATAACAGGCCCGTAGTGTTAGACTTCGCTCCCCGGATAGGTCCCCGAGATTCAGGCCAATACCCTCTTACTAGGGAGGTTACGGATTGGACTCGCCTTGAGGAGAAACTCAAGGCGATCGAATCTGTACATCTCGACCGTATTCCCGACGAGTTACGATCAATAGACGAAACCTCCAACGCGATAAACTCCCTCACCACTTACGTGCAGTCGCTTATTAGCGAGTGCACTCGGGTAGTCCCCACTGAGAACGATCTCAGATGGATTCTCCCCGACGCGACGACGTACGTGAGTTGTTGCGAGAGAAAAATTCAGCCATTAAAACCTACGATCGTAACCCGTCCGAACAGAATAGGGCCAGGTTGCGTTCACTTTAACGTGACGTCAGAGCACGTATTGACGAACTTCGTCAAAACCAATGGGACAGCCGACTGAGCGCGTTAGAGCCCACTCAAAACGCGTTCTGGAAGCTGTCACGTTCCTTACTTAAGGACACCATTGCTCCAATGCCACCGTTAATCAGGCCTAACCCTAACCAACCTCCGGCGTTTGACGATGACGACAAGCCGACAGTCTAGAGGACCAATGTGCCCCCTCTACACTCCTTGTCGACCAAGACCACCACCTATTAGAGCTGGACTCAGAAGTGGAGCGGAGAGCCTCACTCCCGTTACTCCCTACCCAAGAAGGGGAGGACGACCCTCTCCCCCCAATCAGTTACGAAGAGGTATCAGATGTCATCAAGACTCTCAACCCGAAAAAAGCTCCGGGGTCAGACAAGATAACAAACAGAGTTATAAAACTCTTCCCTCCCGCCTTAATAGCCCTTATGACCGTCATCTTCAATGCAGACATGTCTAACAATATCTTCCCACAACAGTGGAAAGAAGCTATTGTTATCGGTATCAATAAACCGGGCAAGCCCAAAAACAACCCCACGAGCTACCGACCCATAAGTCTGCTCAACGGCATGGGGAAGATTTACGAACGACTTATATACAGTCGCCTCAAAGCATAATATGCCGATGCACGTCACCTAATTCCACACGAGCAGTTTGGCTTTCGAGCCAGGCACTCAAGTGTTCACCAAGTCCACCGAATTGTTGAACATATCTCATCGCGATTTCAGAAAAAAATGTACACAGGCGCTTGTAACGTTGTGAAACAACGTTTAAATAAATTAATTAAATTAGCTAATTCAAATGGAAAATTAGCTCAAAGGACCATGATAAATAAAAGCGCCATCTACCGAGCAGGTGTCGCAACGACAGAATGTTTAGTTTCATAGTCACACTAGCGGTCGTGCCTTGAGTTGGTAACGAATTGTGCCACCAGAGGCGCTATTCGTGAGTATATAAAGCGATGCACAAGTGCGTTAGCCACCGCCAGTTTAATATTTAAATTCACGAACGTCTGAGTTCATCGATTGACATAGTGAGACATTTGAAGTCGTCATTATTATAGTAGTTTATGACACTGTTGCATGTTAAGGGTTCTTAAAACACACTTACGGCTCGTTTTTAGGGTTTCGTAGCCAAATGACAAAAACGGAACCCTTATAGATTCGTCATGTCTGTCTGTCTGTCTGTCCGTCTGTCTGTCCGTCCGTGTGTCACAGCCACTTTTCTCCGAAACTATAAGGTCTATGCTATTGAAACTTGGTAGCTAGATGTATTCTGTGAACCGCATTAAGATTCTTATATAAAACTAGAAAAAAAGCAGTAAATTTTGGGGGTCCCCATAATCAAAACTGAAACTCTAAATTTTTTTTTCATCAAACCCATACGTGTGGGGTATCTATAGATAGGTCTTCAAAAAATGCTATGGAGGTTTCTAACATCATTTTTTTCTAAAGTGAATAGTTTGCGCAAGAGACACGTCCAAAGTGGAAAAATGTGTCCCCCCCCCCCCCCTCTAACTGATTTTCATTGGTAGTTTTTATGGCAATGTACATTATATATTCTTTTTAGACTTATCATTCTCTTAGTTTAGAAGTTAGAGGGGGGGGGGGGGGACACTCATTTTTCCACTTTGGAAGTGTCTCTTGCACAAACTATTCACTTTAGGAAAAAAATATGTTATATACCTCAAAAGCATTTTTGAAGACCTATCTATAGATACCCCACATGTATAGTTTTGATTAAAAAACAAAATTTTAGTTTCAGTTCTGAGTACGGGGACCCCCAAAATTTACTGCTTTTTTTCTAGTTTTATATAAGAATCTTAATGCGGTTCACAGAATACATCTAGTTACCAAGTTTCAATAGCATAGGTCTTATAGTTTCGGAGAAAATTGGCTGTGACACACGAACGGACAGACAGACATGACGAATCTATAAGGGTTCTGTTTTTGCCATTTGGCTACGAAACCCTAAAAAGCCAACGCCGTGTCAAGCAGGGTGCGGGGCTGTCATTCCAAAGGATGAATTGACACGGCATAATTGTGTGGGCGATATGCGACGTCAATTAGCGGCATATAAAAAGCAGCTCAAAAATTTTGGAAGAAATTTTGCTAAACAAAAAGAGACAATTGCTCAACATAGTAACATGATAAGTCTGTTAAAGACTGAAAGTGTGCACCATATGTATATATGTTATTTTTCCTTTTAATGTTTTTAATAGCACTACTTGCATTCCATGTGACGTATGCACGTCCTACCTAGATTATAATCTCTAAAAAATATAATAATTTAAATGTGTATTTAAATTTAGTTAGTATTTTATTTAGGTTTAGTTTAGATATTAGGTAATTTTGTAAATATATAGATATGTAATAATTATGTTTCTCCGTAATTTTTAACAATAAATGTTGTAATATTTTAATATAATGATGACTTTTATTAACATAGGTACACCATCCTGTGTTGTATGATATCAACTGAAAAAGCCTTTTGTAAGGAACAATTTCTTTAACAACATAGTAAGTATCTTAAATCAAAGGAAGACCAAGTAAAATATGTTTCATTTATTGTTTACCTCACTCAATGTGTATAGACCAATGTCCATGTCCAATTGAGAACCTACTCCTTTTTTTAAAGTTTGTTAAAATATTGTTCTAGTTTCTGTGAATGGGAATATTCGTTCTGATCACTTAACCAACGAACTTCAAAAAAAGTGGAGGAGGTTCTCAATTCGATTCTTTTTTCTTTAGATAGTGAGTAAGCTGTACAATAAAACCTATTTTACTTGGTCTTCCATTTATGTAAGGGAGAAATGAAATTGTTGAGTAAAAGAAATGGTTCCTTCTAAAAGACTTTCGGTTGGTATCATATAATACAGGTGTTTTTTTTTTTCACATCTCCCATGCTCGGCTCCGGGCCCGGTTATGCAGGTCATTTTTCAAAATTATTAATAGGTATACAGTTTTACTTACTTTTGAAAATAAAACCATGTGTCAATATTAAAGGTACTTTACCTCCAACCACGGTCTGTATTTCTATCCCGGTATAATCTATCCCGGTACCTAATTTCAGACCAATCCGCTTTGCCTAACGGCAAAGCGGATTGGTCGTGAAGTAACTTTCACATATTTTGTATTTAAATTCAGACACATATGTGTTGATACCTCAAAGGCATATAATTTATTATATTATAATTCATATAATTTTAAAATATCCTGCGGTCCCGACGTAGTTCATAGGGCTAACTCCTCAGAGCAAACTCGCGCCATTACAGTTCGCGTTGACCTAGCTTCTAGTACTTACCTTCAGTTATTCAATCAGGAGTTAATGCAATGTCACTTTCATAATTCGACGTAGAACTCATTATATTTGCTGAATATAATAAAATATGTAGGTAGGTATAGGAACACTGATTACAAGAGCAGAGAGATAAATCGCGCTCCTTACTAATCTTTAAGCTATTGCATAGCTTTTAACGCGGACTTGGAACGTGGCGACCGAATCAAGAAATTCTGTAACGAAAAAACCTAACACCCCCCACGACTACACCAAGCACGCACGGTTCGAGACGAGCTGCTCCGAAATAAGTAAAGTCAAGTCCAAAGTCTAAAAGTCCAAAAGTCTAAAAGTCCAAAAGTCCAAAGGTCCAAAAGTCCAACATTCCAAAAGTCCAAAAATCCGATAGTCAAAAGTTACTTTACATTGTTGAAGATAGGCCTAAAAATAAATAAATATCTAAATAAATAAATGTTATATCCTTATTTTGATGATTTTATCTGTATTCTACCGATTTGATTCCCGGTGAGACAAGCAAATTTTACAAAATCGTTGTACGCCATTTGTTTGTTTTTAAAAATAAAGCAATGTTACCTTTCAGTAAAATGAGTTAACCAGCCGACTAAGAAAAAGATTTTCTCCACCCTGTTTATATTCAACTAGCTGACCCGCGCAACTTCGTTTGCGTCACATGAGAGTGAGTGAGAAATAGAGAGGTACGGTATTTTATATTTTGATTAATATATTGTTTCCCGTCGCTTTTACTCCCGTCACGTCGCTTAGATTCATTAGAGCTGACCCGCACAACTTCGATTGCGGCACTTGAGCGAGAAAGAGAGAAGTGTGGTATAAATATTTAAAGAAGGTAATATAATGTCGCGTCGCTTATATTCAAAAAGTATAGCTGACCCTCTACGGTACGGAAATTATCGTGTGGGAGTCCGACTCGCACTTGGCCGGTTTTTATCGTTCACTTGACTGACTACCACTGCGGACCACGTCGCGTCGCTCATATTTTAAAACTTACTATGAGGGTGAAGTGAAGCTTAAAAGATAGGCATATACTGTTGAGGACTTTATTTACAACTTTTTAATAGGAACAATTTTGTAATACACAATTTTAGTTAACTTTAGCCATTTAAGCAGCGTACGCAATGAAAGCTCTCAAACGAAAGAAATTTTCCCCGTTCTCGAAACATTATTCATGGCTACTCCGCTCCTATACGTCATAGCGTGATGTTATATCGCAATTAGCCATCCTCAATAAATGGACCATTAAACTGTATAATATTTTTTAAATGGAATCAGTAGTTTCTGAGACCCTAGCACAAACAAACTCTTCACCTCAATAATATTGTGAGCGATCCTGACAAATTAGGTTATTGTGAGCGATCCTTAAACGATAGACATATACCGTCGCAGATATTTTTTTACAACTTTTTAAGAGAAACAATTTTGTAATACACCATTTTTACGTAACTTTAACCAATTACGCAGCGTACGCCTCGAAAGCTCTCAGACGGTAAAAATATTCCCCGTTTTCGAAACATTTTTGATTGCTGCTCCGCTCCTATTCGTCTTAGCGTGATGATATATAGCCTATAGCCATCCTCAATAAATGGACTATCAAACTGTAAAAGAATTGACAAAATCCAACCAGTAGTTCCTGAGATCCTAGCGTTCAAACAAACAAACAAACAAACTCTTTAGCTTTATAATATTAGTATGGATAAATATTCACGGACATTTTACACAACGCTATCTGATCCCAAAGTAAGCTAGGAATAACCTGCTTGTGTTATGGGTATCAGACCACGGATATTAATACTTATATACTTTTTAAATACATACATAATATACATAGAAACACCCAGACTCTTGAAACAAACATTTATGGGTCACACAAATATTTGTCTCCGGAAGGAATCGAACCCACGACCTCCAGCGCCACAGGCGGTATCACTACCGACTGCGCCACAGAGGCAGTCATTCGAGTTATATTCCCCAAAACAAGAAGTTGGAGATGAAACTTCTAAGCACTTTATGTGCTTAGAAGTTTCATTTCCATTCCATCCATTTATACAGAAACTTTTATCGATAACATAGGTGTGACCATTCAACAACACTATTTAACTCACACATAGATCTTTCATTTTTGGTCTAGCTGTTCACTATGGGAGTGCCACATAGCCTCGTACTCATCATACGAGACTTTTTATCAGATCGAAACTTTCACTACAGAGTGGAAAAGACCTTGTCCTCCCCCAACCCTATTCGTGCCGGGGTCCCACAGGGATCAGTTCTCTCTCCGTTTTTGTTCTCGATTTACACAAGCGACTTACCAAAGCACCTTAAAGCACAATTAGCCCTGTTTGCGGACGACACTGCTATCTACTACTCGGGCACCAACCCCATCAGGATGGCCACTATACTCCAGTCCGCAGCTAACGCCCTAGGCGCCTGGTTTCGCAAATGGAGGATAGAGGTCAACCCCGAAAAGAGTCAGTCAATTCTCTTCCATAAGAATATAAAAGCCAGGCTCAAACCTGACCTACCTACCCCAATCTCCCTATTCGGAAAGCCGATCCCATGGACGGATAATGCCAAATACTTAGGAGTTATTCTTGATGAAAATCTCAAATTCAATCTGCATATCACGTCTGTTCGCAACCGAGCCAACTTTGCACTTGGTAGACTCCAAAACCTAATGGACACTCGCTCAAAGCTCTCGCTCGCCAATAAAGTACGTCTATACACTACTTGTATTCGTCCCATAATGACATACGCATCCGTCGTGTTCGCACATACATCTAATAGACAGATCCACAGACTACAAACACTTCAAAATCGTTTCACGCGTAAAGCCACGGGAGCCCCGTGGTACTTATGTAACGTCAACGTACACATAGACCTAGATATTCCTACAATTAGACAATATTCATGAAAAGCTGTTCGCAAACCTTCTTTGACTCGACCGCTTCCCACCCAAATCCTCTTATAGTCGCCGCGGCTTCATACACGCCATCCCGATTATCGCGCATTCGTCGCCCGAGACACGCACTCGTCGACGAAGACGACGATATCTCAAAGGCACAACACAAAATACACGAGAGTAGGAACACTACGGCAAGCACTCACACACCACAACACGGACCAAGATTCTGTCCCCGCCGGCGTCGGAGGGGCAGAAGACACCGTGTGACGCCGCGTAACGCCGCCCTTGCACACAACTCAGCAACGCCCTAAGCCGAGGTTCGTACCCCCCTGAGGGGTGTTGCTTAGTTACCCTTCAGGTTGGGAGCACAAGCTCACCTAAAAGCCCGCGTAAAGTTGTATACAGCCACACGGCTTACAACCACAAGCCATTAGAAAAAACCAAGAACAGTGGGCGCCACCAACGAAAGTGGACGTGTTTTGAACGTGTTTCGTATTTATATGAAGTTAAAAATATAACGTTCTTTAATTGTTGAGTAATTGGTTCAGAAGAGTGACTGAATTAAGGACTCCTATTACTTATTGGTATTTCTTTAACGATTAAGTCGAAATAAGTGACACAATACAGACAGTGACTGTGCAGTGCGCGACGGACAATCTTTTTTTTTTTTTTTTTTTTTTTTTTTAACGTGAGGGAAAATCCTCGTAGGATGCTATGCCGGACTCTTACCGACTAAAAAACCTCACGTAACGCCCAACAGCCTATGGTTGAGAGCCCCGGGTAAGCCCTCAGGAAGGATGTCCCGTGACTCCCAACAGACCTACGGCCGCCAATGCGGCCTCGCCCAGGGGGTGGTTCGGGTGCAATCCCGCGTCTATGGGGGGTTTCGGGTGTGACCCCGCTTCTAAGGGGGGGCGTGCGTGAGTGCTCACGTCACGCTGCCGTCATGGGCCTGCTTCTGTAAGGACGGTGAGCTGCCCTCTCACCGTCCTCAGACCCCCGGTCATGGAGGCCGATAGTCCTCGGCGAAGACACGTCGGCGGCGCCCAGGGCGCCGACTGCGGAACTCGGGTGGGAGAGTTCTCTCCCGCACCCGGCCCGCCGCCTCCTTCGCGAGCATGACCTGCTCGCAGAAAGAGGCGGCGCAGTCCCACTTACTCCCGCTGGAGAGCATGGCTCGCACCATGGCCTCAAGCGAGAGAGTGTCCACGCCCAGACCCACTACGAGGACCTGTCGCTGTTGTGCCCACGCCGTGCACTCCACCAGCGTGTGGAGCGCCGTGTCATCGCTGCGGTCCTCGCAGTGCTGACATTCGGCCGTGGTTTCCCGGTGTTTTCGCCATAGATACCTACCGAAGCTACCGTGCCCGGCAAGCATCTGTGTCAACCGGTAGGAGAGAGCACCGTGTCTTCTCTCCAGCCACTCGTCCATGACCGGTCTGACGGCCGCGATTGTGGCGAATCCCCCCTTTGGTTGCTCAAGTCGCATCTTCCATGTCTCCAGGGTTTCCTGGTGGAGCAGGGTCCGCTGGGCCTCGATTTCTCGAGACGCAGGCCTTTGGCCCCGCTCCAGCGCCTCCTTGCGCCATCTGAACAGTGACGCAAGGGCTCTCGCTTCCAGGTCCCATGGAGGGGTCCCGGCTAGGAGACATGCCGCCTCACCGGAGATCGTGCGGTATCCTCTTATCACCCTGACGGCCATCACTCTCTGTGGGCTCATCAGTCTAGCCACATTGCTGGCCGTCAGGGTCTCCGCCCATACGGGAGCCCCGTACAGGGCCATGCTTCGCACGATCCCAAGGTACAGCCTCCTGTAGGGAGCGTTGGGTCCCCTGATGTTGGGCATCAGCCGCGCGAGTGCGGCCGATGCTCCCCTCAGTTTTGGGACCAAACTTCGGAAATGATGTCCGAAGTTCCACCGGCCATCGAGTACGAGCCCCAGATACTTCATCGAGGGCTCGATGCCGATGCTGACGCCCCCCACCTGTAGGCTGGATCCCGCAGGTGGCCCCATCCGAGGTCCGTGGAAGCACAGAGCCTCGGATTTGTGAAGGGCGACCTCAAGACCCAGCCGCCGAATCCGACCCACGACCTGAGCAACCCCTGCCGTGGCCTTAAGTGCTGCGGCACGGTGCGTTGCTCCCCGCGCCGTAACGAGGGTGTCGTCGGCGTAACATGTTACGCCGACCCCTCTGAGCAACGGACCACGCAGCACCCAGTCGTAACCGATGTTCCACAGGAGCGGCCCTAAAACCGATCCCTGTGGAACACCGCACGACACATCTCGCCGACCCGGCCCTAGCCAGCTCGGGTAAGTTATGGCTCTCTCGGAGAGATAAGCCCCGACAATTCGACGGAGGTAGGGAGGCACTCCATGATAGATAAGCGCCTCCCTGACGCAGCTCCAGGGCAAGGTGTTGAATGCGTTGGCGATGTCGAGAGACACCTCCACCACCACCTCACCCTGTGAGACTGCTTCCTCCGTCAGGCCTCTAATGCGCATGATCGCGTCCACGGTGGAGCGTCCCTGACGGAAGCCAAACTGGCTATCCGCCAGATCAGGCCCCACGCGTGTGAGGTGCCCGACGAGGCGTTGTGCAATAATGCGCTCAAAGAGCTTGCACACCTCGTCGAGCAACACGATCGGCCGGTACCCTGATGGGGAATTTGCCGGCCGCCCCGCCTTTCGAATCAAGACCAGTTTCCCTGTCTTCCAGACCTTGGGAAACTGGCCTTTCTCGAGGCATGCGCTAAAGAGCCCAATTAGTCGAGGCCCAAGCTCTTCGAGGGCCAGGACCCACGCTCGGCCTGGAATGCCGTCGGGTCCAGGGGCGGTGTTTCTGCGGGATTTAAGCCGCAGTACAGCCGCCCCTAACTCACCCTCGGTGACTACGGGCACGTCGTTCTCGCTGCCTTCCGCGTTGGGCGCCTGAGACGGAGCCATGCGCGGAGAAATATGTTCCTCCGCTCTCGACGGGAACAAGGAGTCCAGGACCTCCTCCAACCGCTCCGGCTGGAGACTCTGAGTCAGTGGGGGCGCCTTAGGGCGTAATTTGCCCCTTACCATAAGGTACGGGCGCCCCCACGGGTTCCGCTCCAGAGTCTCCATCAGCTCATCGCGGCCCAGCTTTTTGGACCGCTTGATGGCCGTCTGGAGGGCCCTCTTGGCCTCCTTGTACCCATCGTAGAGCTCCGTCTCTCGGGCTGCCGCATCGTCTGGGCGGCGATGCCTCCGGCGGAATCTGGTGTACCGGCGGCGCGCGGTAACGCACTCCACGCGCAACTGCGCGATTTCCGGCGTCCACCAGTACACCTGCTTCCTCGCCGGTCTGGGCCTAGCCCTGGGCATCGCCGCATCGCAGATATGCGACATGGCTCTCCCGAACCACTCCACTTCGGCATCAACATCAACATCGGCAGGCCCGTCCGCTGTCGGAATCCAGGCCTGCACGATGGCCGCCTCCAGGAGAGCCTCCCGATCCAGGCGATGGAGTGCCCAACGCGGTTCCGGGGGATTCGCGATTGTTGGCGGCAGGTTAGGTGGAGGGGAGACGTCGAACCGAATATATCGGTGATCTGACGACGTCTCCTCCTCCTCCACCACGCGCCATCCCTGGACACGGCGGGCGAGCTCAGGGGTCGCAAACGAAACGTCTATGACCGAGCTGAGCCCCCGCCGCGTCCAGGTTGCGACATTCCCCCGGTTCAGGATGACTAGGCCACGTGTAGTGACCCAGTCCTCCAGTATCCTCCCCCTGCCTCTGGTTTCCCGGGAGCCCCAAGCCTGCGACCAGGCATTGAAGTCTCCCAGGACCAGGACAGGGCGAGGCTGGCATGCAGCGAGAACGACGTCCAGCTCAGGGAGCCATAGCTCAAACTGATGCTGGTCGAGGCTCGGCGAGATGTAAACGGCCACGACAGCCACACCCTCATATTCCGCCGCGACGCAACCCGGGCCCCTAGCAATAAGCGCTAGGCGCGAGTCGTCCGCGCCGGTCCCCCCAAAGATGGTCGCCATGCCGTCCAGATCCACCGGGCTTCCCGGGTGAACCCAGTACGGCTCGGCGACGACAACAATATTAATGGACCACTGCCTGATGCTCTGGTACAGAAGGTCCTGAGCACCAGTGCAGTGGTTCAGATTCACCTGCAGGATGCGGATATGGGTGTCCATTAATGGACGTCCATATCCGCACCCTGCCGCGAACGTGCATCCACACCCTCACCCCTCCGTGCGGACGGACGGGGCTTCGGCCTTGAGGCAGCGCAGGTCTTACTGCCCGCCCGGTGGTTTGCCTCCTTGCCCTCCGCCACGCATTTAAAACAGCGTGGCGGAGCGTCACAGGCAAGGGCCGTGTGACCGGGCTGACCACAGCGGAAGCACCGATCGCCCACGGTGACTTCCGCCGTACACTGCACTCCTACATGCCCCACGACCAGGCACCTATAGCACCTGTCTTCGCGGGGCTGCAGGAGATGCACCTGCGCCCTCAGGAAGCCTCCAATAAGGAGGCTCCGTCCGTCCGCCACTTTCTGGGCCGCCGCGACGGGACAGCTCACGACCGCCGACCCGTGACCAGTGGGGCCAAAGCGGATTTCGCATGACCTCACCTGATCACGGGGGCAGCCACTCGCCTCCACGACGGCGGAGATTATCTCCTCCGTCGTGGCCGCATCATCCAGACCTGAAATGCGCATACTCGCGCATTTGTTTGGTCTGGTGACGCGGACGTCGCCCGTGTCCAGCGACTCCCTCAGCTTTGCCGCTAGGGCATCCGCTTTAGGGCCGCTGGTGGCGCCAGAGACCTCGAGGAGGCGTGCTCCGGTGCGCGTCACCTTGCACCGGAGACCTCCCTCAATCTCGAGGGCCTTGAGGTCGACTGAGGCTTTCGCCTGCCTCAGGACCTCGGCGTACCCCACGCCCTTCGCTTTGCCCTCTGTCGTCACCGTGATGACAACGGCAGTGGAGCGAGGAGCGCGGAGCCTCTTTGGCGCCTTCGCCGCGGCGGCCTTTGCCGCTTTTGCGGCGGCTTTTGCCGCCTTCCTGGCGGCCTTCGCCGCCTTTCTGGCAGCCTTCGCCGCCTTCTTCTTTGCTCCCGCCACCTCCCAGACCCCCTCTCGCGAGGGAATCTGGGGTGCAGTGGGAGCGATGGCTGTGCTGGGGGAGGTGGGGTTGCCACTCCCCCCCTTTGCCGTCTTCCGGGTAGCGGTCGCGGCGGAGGCCATCTTTTTGGGACCAGATGCACCACTGGGTGCAGCCGTCGTCGCGTATGACGTGACGACGGGTGCCGCCAGCGGCGGGCGGTATGCCCGGACGACGGACAATCTTGCATGACATGGAATCCGAAGCAAGTACCTTTTACTTGCTTCGGATTCCATGTCATAATAATATACTAAGATAATACTTCGTTGCTGTGCGAGTTGAGTGTTATATGTTTAATTGTGAAGCAAAATCAAACTCGTTTTGAACTACATTTGATAAACAATTTAAAGTGTATAATTAAATTAAAATATATAATTTCATTTGAAAGATTGCATAATTTTGTACCAATCTACCTGCCAAAATAAAAATCAGCTGTTGTGTTGTGTAGCACAGCTGATAGGAATAGTCCAGAACAGCGACATCTATCGATTTAACAAACATTGCCGGTCGAATAAATTGATACACGGCGTTGATCTGATCTAAGAGCAACCAAGTGTGGGGCTTGCACCAAATTTTTGTCATTGTCAGACAGCACTGGAAACGCCAGATGCGAGAAATGTGCCGCTTCTTACCATAGGGCGTGTGTAAATATAGTTACACACGCCCTATGGTAAAAGTTACTGTGCCTGCTGGGTGGCAATGCCCGGAGTGTAAGCGCCAACGCGTTAATAGGAGCAAGAATGATGAGACGCCGGTCCGCACGGCTTACACGGAGAGTGCATGTGACCGAGGATGTCAGGGCAGTCCACTGGGTGAAACATTGACACCCGGGACTGTAGCCGCTGCGGATGATTTCGGGGGCCCATTCCAGAATTATTTCAACAGATTGTTAAATGAGATTCAGTCGTTGCGATCTGACGTTAGTATGTTTATGACGAGCATGGTGCACGAGATGGAGGCGTTGAAGAAGTCCATGCAGATCTGTAAGACGCATATGGATAATTTTAAAGAAAAATTGCTGGCGTTGTAGAATCGGGCTCTGAGCTCGCGGGACCCCTAGAGGCGGTAGTCGAGGCACTGCGGCAGGAGCTTAATGATAGAGACCAGGAACTGCTGGCCACCGACATAGAGTAAAACAAGTAGTAAGAAGCAAGAGTACAACAACATAAAATGTGAGTAAAACATTGTTTTTCAATCTTTTTAATAACATATAACATTTTGATATTTCATCTACCCTATGACTGTGATTTCAATGTCTTCAAACACAATTTTAACAAATGTTATTTCTGGTTTACAGGTGACTACTCGTATAACCCAAAAAAAACCAGTGCCGTGTGAGGAAGGTTGCGGAGTTATCATTCCGAAGGATGAAATAGATTATCATAGTTGTGCGTATGAATTGAGATGTCTGATGACAAATGAGCAAAGAAATAAATCATAAATCCTTTAAAAACTGTTTGTATTAATTACCATTTTTTAAATAACGTATCTCATGACATTTATAACACACGTTCTCTACCTACCCATCTAGAGCAGGGCACCCCCGCTATGTCCTGCCTACCCTAGGGCTCGATATCAATTTTCATTACAACATATCTATTACGCGGGCAAAATTACGGGCAACAGCCTGCTAGTCTTGTCGTGTATATCACGTGTCACCTGTGTCGTAGACGACGGGCTGTGGTACATTTGTACAGTTGTCAGTGTGAACGAAGCACGGAGGGAGAGTCGTTGAAGATACTTGAAACAACCACTTTAATCGCAACTTAGTTTACTTATTTATTTATACGTCAAAAAAAAATTATAAAGATTTAAATATTGCCTACTGTATTTAGCCCAGAATTTCAATTTAGTTGCTTTATTCATTGCTTTTCTGCAGTAAAAGTGGATTGGTGGATTTTCAAATGTTACTAAAGTTAGCAGACAGGGCATAATTTTGCATAAGAATTAATTGAAACTGCATACCAACTGATTTTAAGTTCTGAAATTGACACTTTGTAGATAATTTCACCTCAAGACTGTTGAAGATACCTAAGAGGTCGAGAGCAGTACAAAAACTTGCAGAATCGTAGACTTGCATAATTTGGATACATCGTACTGACAGGAAGTAAATAAAATGGCTTTGACGGGAGAAAATATAAGCACCATTCAAATAACAAATACAACGATTGTTGAAGAAATTAAAGTAGAAGATGATTATAATCATCTGGATATGGAAATGGAAACTGATATTAGTTTTGACTCTCTAATTATAGATAGGTACGCCCACAAAATATTTAATTTCGACTTCTAAATCAAGACAGTCTGATGTTTGCTTAGAACAATTAACTCTGAAAAAAGGTCTAAGTAAACCAAATACAGTGCAAAATATTATGGAAGTAGAGTTTTGCCTCGATGAAGTATGTCCGGTTCTAGGGGTAAGTAATATTAGTTCATTGTTGAAATTATTTAAACTATCTGATAACCATTTCTAGGTGCCTACTAAGGAGAGTAACTGTATAGCTATCTCCCTCAGAGACTTGTGCCCTGTGTAAACAATAATCCATATAATTGTCTACTAATACAGGGTATTAACTGTCCTATCTTCGTTCATAAAACTGCAGTTGGTCAATGGTTCAGAGGTCGGAAGCGGCTTGAGTACCAAACATTACAAAAGTTTTGATTTTGGACAGTTACTTAACTGTCTGTTGACTGTGACTGTTGAGTGAAACATGAAATTTTTTCAAACTTATAACGTGACTTAGCGCAACTGAAGACGTACTTACGAGTATAATTTGGAATATTATGTTATGACAGTGTGTCTCGATCTAATATTCACAGGATTTTATATCATTATTAGGTATGTGTTATAGATGCCGACAACATTAGATATGGTCATGAACCGGCTACCAAGTCCATCACAAGATCCTGAAGCCGCAAAAATCGCCTGTCATCTAAGAAGTAACAAAATAGCTGAAGATTACCAGTGTAAGAACAAACAAGCTGATAAATTTACAGATGTCAATTTCAAACTCAATATAAATGTGCAGACAAACTGCAGTGAAGTTCTCTCTCCACCAGAAAAGCCCAAAAATCTTCTCTAGTCTAGCCCTGCGAAGAGATTCCAACCTCAGTCCAAAACTGGCACTGGGCGGAAATCCTCATGGAAACATCGTAATAATTCGATAAGATCTGATTATGATAATTATCCATTCAGTGTAAAAAATTAGTAATAGATACATAGATGTGAATGTACATTGATTTATATGAAATAACCTTTAATTTAGTTGGTTTCCTCTTCTAGAATGCTACGAGCTTTTTATTACCTACCTATTAATTAGAATAAGTATGTACCTTACCTACTTAAAAACGTCTAGCTTTAAGTTTTAAGTGTAAAATTAAAGTGTTTTTCTACGACCATTTGGTAATTTGCTTAATACATAACCACAAGCGAAAAATCCTATATCTTTGACCACAAAGTGTCAACGGTACTATTCGGTATGTGATTTGATAATAACCGAATAGTACCTTTCGAACCTTTAAATCGATGTCAGACGGTTAAGTATTATTTGCGTATTCTATAAAATGGAATCGCTTTTACCCCGATTGCTCAGTTTTGTGATAATTCTTCTGAGTTGAAACAATGAAGATACAAATTGGTATTCGCAGATAAGACAGATTCTTTTTAAAAGATTTATTTTTAGTTTAAAGCAGTTCTTATTAACTAGCTGTGCTCCGCGAAGTCGTTATCGCATAAAATCATAACCCCTTCTTTTGCGCAGTCGGTCCCTATACAAAATTTCATCTCAATCTCTCCAGCCGTTTAGGCGTGAAAGCGTAACAGACAGACAGACAGAGTTACTTTCGCATTTACAATATTAGAAGGAATTATTGCTATAAACTAAAAATAAATCTTTTAATAACTTATTATCATAAAAATACCATTAATAGAGCTATTTCAAGGAAGAATATCGCTGCCATATACCGCAGACGAACACCAAACCGCCACAATTGTTGGTCCTGTCGAGTGAACACCCGTCGCTGTTCTGCTAACTCTGCTTCATACTCATTGATTAGGTCTTGTTGTTCCGTTATTAGATCTCGCAGTTCTTGGGCACAGTTGTGATCTTCCAGTTCATCCTTTGGAATGATAATTCCGCACCCTTCACCACACGGTATTGGTTTCTTGGGGTTAAATTCACCTGTGAACCAGAAATAACGTTTGTTGATACATCCTGTTTGAAAAAAAACTAAAATAGAAAATAGCTAAACTAGTTCAGAAAAAGCTTGAGAGTGGCACTTTGGTGTTAGATACGTCCATAGGCTGCGGTGATCACTTTCCATCAGGTGGGCCTTAAGCTTGTTTGCCACGTCAGTGGTATAAAACAAAACGAATGCAGTATGCAACTGATAGACATTCTTAGATATTTCTGAATACATAGTTACATATTATCAAAAGAAACATCCAATTCCGAAACCAACATTATATGTGGAAAACAAATATTTATACCGATCCTAGCTGGGATCGAACCTAGGACCTAAGTGCGGCAGTCGGCTACACTACCAAATACGCAACCGAGGCTTTGATATATTTTTTGTTAAAATTGAAAACATAGTTTTTACTTACATTTCTCTAAGTGGGAGGGTAAAGTATTTAACTTCAACACAGCACTGCAGCCGTGAGGTGCGTGGTCACATTTAATTCTCAGCCTGAAACAAAGTAGGTAAATAGGTTAGAGAAGGACACCATGATATATTGACATTTTGAACCCCCGACGGAAAACAAGGGTCGTTAATATTAACTGGCAGTGCCTCAGTATCTATCTGTCTGTTTGTGGCATCATAGTTCTTGAAGTGAAGAATCAATTTTGAAGAGGTTCTTTTTTATTTGATAACCCATGTCATCGAGATGGTTCTTGGCTTGATTTTTTAAGATTATTGAGTCACATCTTGGGTGATGAAGAGATCACTAAAACCAACAGGTCCAATTGATCTGAAATTCGGTACATTGTTATTTTGGCGGTATTTCCACGTCACTGTAACATACGTTTATTATTAATTTAAAACTGTTCATTACCTGGCCAATAACTTGCGTAGAACTCTAGATACTGGCTTACACTGACTAACAGTGACTGCCCGTCTATCTATCGGGCAAGTTGACTTCCGTTTGATCCGCTTCATTATGCACGCTCGACAGAAAGCGTGCTCACAATCTGGTGCCTGAGTACACAGAATATTAAGTTTAGTTATAATCACTTACGGCATCACTGTTATAAAGATTATTTATTTCTAAGTATATAACCACAATCCTACCTGTATCGGGTCTTCCAAAACTCCTGAACAAATAGCACAAATGAGTTCGTCATCAACTTCACCATTGAATCTGTCCGTATCGTAGCCCATCTTGATCTTAACTTATTTCACACAGGATCAACAACAAACAGCAAGATGTGTGTGAAGTGATATTGGAACCTTCACTGTTTGCGGCCAGTAGACCAATATGGATTATAAAAAAGAATTAAAGAACTAAAAAGAAATGAAAATTATCGCGTCTTCACTACTTCAAGTGTCACCGCACAGGGGCGCTGCTGCCAAAAGAATGGTGTGTGAAACTGGTTTACTCAACAGAACCATTTGCTGAAAACTTTTGAGTAGAGGGCGCTGTATGTTTGTGTTATTGTTACTTCTTTACCTGAGCCGGCAACAGATAATGGGTTTCTAACAACGAAGGCATTGTTCTTGTCAAATTTGGCACTTTTGAAAGAATTTAATTCTTGTACTATCTGCCATGCTACGCCATTGTTACCTGAAATATAATGCAAAAACTGTGAGAAAAGAAGAAGAACAAAGCGTTTCGTACTTAAGTACCTACTTTTTTAAGTTTCCGCACCCAAAGGGTAAAAACGGGACCCTATTCATGAGACTTGGCCTTCCATCTGTCTGTCTGTCTGTCTTTTTGTTAATATAATAAGCGCGCCAAATTGACGTCGCAGTCTGATGGAAAATCACGGCGCATTTAGCGATTAGGGGCCACTCTCACAGTCGGTATGACTTCTGACAGTGGTCCTCAAGTTGGCAGCCCTGTGATGTGCCTCTTTCACGTCCTGCTTGAGAACCCGAGATTTCAAGATGAGAAAAACACATGGCAGGTCATTCCAAGTTATTATAGTTGGACAGTGAAACGATCTTTTGAATCGCTCAATTCTGGTGAAGATTCTCTCCAGTGTGTACCTATGATGGCCCGGCATGCGTTTTTCGGGTACAAAAAGGAGATCAGGTTGAAGAGCTCTTCAGAACACTCGCCATGATAAATTCGGTAGAAGGCAGATAAGGACGCTATGGTTTTTCGCTGCGCCAACTTGTCGAGGGCTCTCATCACCTCCAGAGTCCAGACAACCAAATTCGGATAGCACGTCTCTGCATAGCTTCAAGCGCGTCTAGTAGGTAGGTACCTCATGGAGTCATCACAAAACGGTGAGAATAGTTTTGACGCAGCACAATCTCGCGAATGTATTGGATGGTTTATCTATAGATTCTATAGGGCAAGGTTGCTCAAGTCGTACCACAGCCTAAGTCGTACCTCAGCTGTATCTCGTGTGATACCTATAAATTTCACCCTCTAGTGGTGCCAACCCTAACTATTTAGTCCACCGAGCTAGCAAAAACAAATGGACCGCTGACCGTATACACGGTCACTCTCTTTTTATGGCCAATAACGATAGATATAAACATAGTACAGCATAATATGACACACCATAAATTTTAAAAAAAATAGTTTTGAAATTATCAAGCTTTTCTTAAAAGGTCATTGAACTTTGACAAAAACATTTTTACAGATTTTGCTCTAAATAATCAAAATTTACAGTGGTTAAAATTACCAATGAATGGAGGAATATATTCGTAATGATTTGTAGAAATTACAAGTCCGCACCTGCCCTAGCATACGAAATAAAAATTAATTTTCAGATTTTAGAAAAATAAATATAAAAACTTTTCTAGTGAACGGTCGCATTTTTTTTTACTATCTAACTAATGTCCAGTTATGTAGCTTCCTACTCATAAATTTTTAAATTTTTTCTATGTAGGATAGCTGAGATAAGACGTTTCCAAGTTTTTTTTAATTTACTATGGAAATAGGGTTGTCACAAAAAGTTTTGATATCTGAAATTTATAATATTTAGAATGATGATACAAATGAGATTTAATTGAAATAAAATTAAATATTGGCTTTCAAGTTTTGGAATGGCTTAGTGATATTGTAGGTACCAATTAATATAAAAAGTGTACTTGTTTATTTCAGCGAGATTTTTAAAATTAGGTCTTTATTTTCATAGGAATTCCTTGACGGCCACATTTTTTTTAAATTTTTTTTGTTTGCACTACCACAAAAAAAATTACGCGCTACAAGCACTGGACAGCTGCGATATTCAGTTTTTAAGATTTGAGTTAGGGTTGTATCTCAAGTCTATGGTATTGTTCAGTTGTGGTCTTTATATTTGTTAGGAATCAAAAAAAAACCAGATTTTTTCATTGATATTACACTTATCTTCTTACGATATGACAAACTGAACTATAGGTACCATAGACATGAGTGACAACCCTTACCCCTCAAAACTTTAAAATTGAATATCGCAGCTATCCTGGGCTTGTAGCGTCTAATTATTTTTTTACTATCTGTACTATCCACAATTAACAATAAAGGATTTTTAAAAAATGCGACCATCAAGAGATGCCCTGGAAAAAAATTAATGAAATAATATGAAAATAAAAATTCTCTCTAAAATTGATGACATTAGTTTTACTTTTTTTTTAATTCGTGTCTTAATAACTTAATCATAACAAAAAACATAAATAGAAAAGGAGATGAATGTTTTTTTATGGTTTCTACGGGCTCTTCTCTCGATTTCTTCAATTCCTCTTAAACTATGACAGATAAACATTTTGGAATTTTATTACAAGCTTAGTTTCGCATTATACACCATTGCGGTTATACACCATTAAAATCTGTACTACTTGGTTTCTTTTGATAAACGTTTTTATTTAATTGAAATTCAGGATTGTTATTATTATTTCAGTAAAATGTAGTTTACTCTTCATATTTTTTTATATTCAGCTCGCCAAATTGACGTCGCCACGATGGATAGCCGTGGCGCATCTTGCGATTGGGGGCCACTTCTTACAGCGGTCCTCAAGTTGGCGGCCCTGTGATGTGCCTCTTCACGCTCCTCTTAAAGAACCCGGGGTTGTAAAATGAGGGAATCACGTGTGAGGGCAGGTCGTTCCAAGTTTTTATAGTTCGACAGAGGAACGATCTTTTGAAACGCTCGGTTCTGGCGAAGATTCTCTCCACTGTGTATGAGTGGTATCATATACGTAAACATATAATTAATACAAAAGAACAGACTGTTTTTATTCATAATCATAACACATAAAAAATTTAAGGACCACAACTGAACTATACCATAGATTTGAGTGACAACCCTAACTCAAAACTTTAGAGCTGAATATCCCGGCTGTCCTGGGCTTGCAGCGTCTAATTTTTTTTGTGGTACTAGTACTATTCACAATTAACAATTCGGCATCTAAAAAAATGCGACCGTTAAGGGATGCCCCTAGAAAAAAAGAAATAAAATAATTACAAAAAAAAATATTCCCGCTAAAATAGACAACATTCGTTTATTTTTTTTTTATAAATCGATGCTTAGACTGTAACTCAATCATGCAAAAATGAAACCACGAAAATAATACGAATAACAAAGGAGATGAAGGGTTTCTATGGTTTCTATGGACTTTTCTCAATTTCTTAAATTTTTCTAAAACTATGGGAGATAATCATTCTATCTGCTTAGTTTGGCTATTATCATCATAAAACATAAAAAGAAGAGAGTGACCGCTACTGAGCGATTATAATACACTGTCGTCATGCAGCAGAAATAATCAAAAAGTTAGTTTTTTATGCAGTTTTCATTAAAAATTTTGTCTCATTCGTAAGCTTTTTTTGTCAGGAGTATGATCCTTACCTTGTTTCTTTATTTACATCTATTTGTAATACTTATTTGACAATCATTTAGGTATAATCAAACGTTTGAACTTTTATAGGTTATATCAGTAATTTTAATTTTAATCTTGGAAACCCCACTGCTTAAATCGTACCTGTGCAAAATTCCTTACTCGTACCGGTACGACTTAGGTATTGAGAAAATTGTTCAATAAGCAGGAGCGAACCCCCCTTCGGGATAACGGTCGTGATGATATGGATGGATCCATGTATAATAAAATTTTCCTTATTGCTTACTAGATTATAAATATGGCGACTTATATATATGCAATACTAGCGGACGTCACGCGGTTTCACCCGTGTAGTTCCCGTTCCCGTGAGAATATGGGAATAAAATATAGCCTATGTTCACTGCAAAAAGTGTAGCTTCCCAACAGTGAAAGAATTTTTCAAATCGGTTCAGTAGTTCCGGAGCCTATTCGTTACAAACAAACAAACAAAAAAACAAATCTTTCCTCCTTATAATATTTGTATAGATGCGATAGAAGCAAGAGGATATGGACGAAACTTGACAGAAACATCGGAATAGAGAAATTGGTTTTAATGAAGCCTGTAAAAGATTTAATATAGTAAAGCAAAATAAAATAAATATATTTGTAATATCTGTGATACAAGTCTTCAAATTGGGATGCGGGGTCCTACTAACATCTTAAGGACCCCAATGGGTCGGATCCTCCTCGTGGTGCATCCTGGGCAACGGAGTAGCGACCACTCCCCTTCCTCTGTGGGGGAGTTGTGCTACTCTGGCTAATTCCGGCCGAGGCGGGAGTAACCCACCTGTGAGTTGCTTGGTGGTGTGTGTTGCCGTGCCGTTATTCATGGCCGGCAGCAGCAATGCTGGGTCGCCGTCGCTTTGCCACCTTTGCTGGCGAGACGATGGCGGCAAAGTGGGAGAGGCACTGCGTGGCGGGCGGGAGTTTGGGTAAATGCTCCCGCCCTGTCACGCAGTTCGGGCTGCCGGCCGTGAATAACGGCGCGACCGGCGGCAACAGTGCTGGGCCGCTGTCACCTCGCTAGTTGGCGAGGTGATAGCGGCAAAGCGGGAGGTGCACTGTGCGGGGGAGCGGGAGTAACGGGTAATGCTCCCGCTCTGCCGTGCAGTTCGGGGGCGCCGCGGTGAGGAGTCACTGCGTGCCTCCGATTGTTTCTTGACCGTGGGCGTAAGGCCGGGGGACCCCGCCCACCAATGGTCACATGGCGGTGGACACCTTTCCCGTGTTCCGGGGGTCCCCTTTAGCGCACGCCTGCGCCAGCCGCTCTCTGTCTCCTCTATTACAGAGGGGCGCTCGAGAGCGGTGCAGGCGTGGTCTTCAGCTCCTTAGGGAGCTTTGGGGAGCCGCCCATCTGGCTCCCCCGAGGAGAGCCCCGAGTTCACGGGGCGCCCCTAGCCGGGTCGACCTGAATAATCTTTTGATATCCCTCGGCCCGGCTAAAGGGTGAGGAGGAACACCGCGGGGTTTAGTGGGTAGGACGGTCCATTCCGGACCGGGCCGGGAGTACCACACACCATCCTGGCTGCCCCCGCAGCTGGGATGAAAGCGCGTAAATGCGTTCCCCGCGTCAACAAAAAAAAAAACAAGTCTTCAAATTCAATAATTTTCTACACATTATTTTGTGTTTTATGTTTAAAATTATATTTCTTGTTATTTTAGTAGGTAATTAGGTGCGACTATGTTCCAAAGTGAAAAATGTGTGATCTCTGATAAATGTTTTTCTATTTAGTTTTTAATATGCTTTCTAAAATCTATTCTCTACGTACGACTTAGGCTGGGGTACGAATTAGGCGACTTTACCGTAACTACTATTTGGAAAAACGTCAAAATTTTAATTTTAAAACAAGATTTTCAAGTTTCTGTGATTATTACTTAAATACCAAATAAATAAAGATTCTTTGGATGCAAAGGATTCTGCATTATTTCTATTGCACTGAATTTCACAGCATTATTTCTTATGGGGTACGACTTGAGCAACCTTACCATATAATAAAACTGTAGAGGGTCGAGAGTCTGTACATGGAAGATATTTTGAAAATTTCAATTGTAGGGCGTTTTCTAATCAATACTAAAGCCGAAAATGTAATTTAAATCTAAACATAAGTATAATAAAACTGTAGAGGGTCGAGAGTCTGTACATGGAAGATATTTTGAAAATTTCAATTGTAGGGCGTTTTCTAATCGATACTGAAGCCGAAATTGTAATTTTAAATTGTCATGTCTGTCTGTCTGTATTCCGAATAAGTATCACGCGTAAACTAGTGAATCAATTTAAATGATACTTGGCACAATCTGAGCTTATGATCCGAGGAAGGTTCTAGGGTACTTTGATTCCGATATTTTGCGCGGATCTTGTAAGAGAGGGGATGAAAGACAAAATGGTTTTTCAGATGTAATTTCCCAACGCGCAGTCCGATTGCAAATATTTTTTAGCGCTAGAAAGGGAGTAATTTAAGGATTGTCCCATACAAGTAACTTGTAAGGTTAAAATAGTAATAACTTACCCATTATCGTTGCAAATAGTATTTAAATTGCTTACTGGCGTTAATACACACCTATTTCAACTATAGTATTAAAAACAAAGGAATTTTAATTGGTTTACCTAACGAAACAAACGAGTTCACTTCCGCAAATATTCTAACGATTTTTTTGTCTTACTTTAACTGCTTAGAAGGTACTTAGTGACATTTACTATAAAAAAGCTAACTATAACTACCCTCATCAGTCATCATATATGCAGAATTTATCTATGATTGTATTGCCATACCACAATATAGTATTTAGGGCATTAAATTTCGAAAATATTTATCTATACTAATATTATAAAGAGGAAAGATTTGTTTTTGTTTTTTTTTGTTTGTTTGTAATGAATATGCTCCAGAACTACTGGACCGATTTGAAAAATTCTTTCACTGTTAGAAGGCTACACTCTTAGCGGTGAACATAGGCTGCTATATTTTATTCCCGTATTTCCACGGGAACGGGAACTACGCGGGTGAAACCGCGTGACGTCCGCTAGTCTATACATATAATAAAATGATAGAAAAGCCAAAACTGTACATTGGAAATATTAAAAAAAAAATACTTGCTAGGTGTTCTACGTAAGATACCGAACCCAAAAGTATAGTCAGAAAAATTTTTGTCTGTTTGTCTGTTTGTCTGTTTGTCTGTTTGCTTTGCTTTGTCCGGAAGGATCTCGAAAAGTACTGAACAGATTTGGTTCAAATTTTGCACAAATATTACTTAGAGGTGGGGCCTTAAAATAGGCGATATATTATCACGCTACATATCCTAGGGACTAAGCAGAGAGCAATGAAATGTGTAAACCGGTGGATTGATTCGACTAAAACGTAGCAGGAATATTAGTAAGAGATAGGTTTTACACCAAGACAACATATTATTACGCTAAATATTTTAGGAGCTCGGCAGACAACAATGAAAATCTGTTTGCATATTTTTGCAAAATACAGAAACTACTGAATAATTTTAATTAATCTTTTACTTGAATAGTAAATCTAGAGGTAGGATCTTTAAATATGCTATATATTATCACGCTACATATCCTAGGGACTAGGCAGAGGGCAATGAAATATGTAAGTATGGGGATTGATTAACCTAAAACGTTGCAGGAATATTAGTAAGAGATCGGTTTTACACACCGGCTAATATTATCACGCTAAATATCTTGTAAGCCCGATAGAGAAAAATTAAAACCTGTGTTTGCTATGATATCCAGACGACTTACTTATATATATTTCTAAATTCATACATATTATATTTTATACTAGCTGACCCTCGCAACTTCGTTTACGTCACATATATTATGGTGTATGAAAGGAGAGGTATTTCTTCATCAGACTCATCAATCAGCGTATGAAACTGCCCTGTTTGCTTAAACATAAAAGAGCTTAAGATTAAGTCTATTCCAAAACAATTCAGTCCGCGCCGAAGGCGTGGACTGAATTATTCAACAATAGCCTTAATCATTTAGTTTAGATTTACCCTCACATTCAAAGGGATCCTTGAATTCTAGGTTTTGCGAAAGTTGAGATGTCTCTAATTCCTGAACTACAAAACCCTCAACATTGAAACTTGTGTGAAACAATCCTGTCTTTCATCCCCTCTCCCAAAGGAATCGCACAAAATATAGGGATCAAAAGTATCCCAGAACCTTCCTCGGATCTTATGCTCAGATTGTACTAAATTTCATTAAAATCGAATCAATAGTTTCGGCGTGATACTTATTAGGGATTCAGACAGACAGACTGACTTGAAAAATTCAAATTTCATTTTCGGATTCAGTTTCGATTAGAGACTGCCCTTTTTCTTTACGTGAGGGAAAATCCTAATGTATGTTATGCCGGACTCCTACCGACCAAAAAACCTCATGTAACGTCCAACAGCCTATGGTTGTGAGCCCCGGGTAAGCCCACGGAAGGATATCCCAGGACTCCCAACAGACCTACGGCCGCCACTGCGGCCTCGCCCTGGGGTGGTTCGAGTGCAATCCCGCGTCTTTGGGGGGTTTCGGGTGTGATCCCGCTTCTAAAGGGGGGCATGCGTGAGTTCCTCACGTCACTCTGCCGTCATGGGCCTGCTTCTGTAAGGACGGTGAGCGACCCTCTCACCGTCCTCTGACCCCGATAGAGGTCGATAGTCCTCGGTAGAGAATGCCCTACAATTAAAATTTTCAAATTAACTTCCATGTACAGACTCTCGACCCTCTACAGTTTATTATCTGTATAGACTAGCTGTGACCTTCGCAACTTCGTTTACGTCACATAAGATCTATGAAACAAGAGGTATTTCTCCATCAGACTCATTAAGCAGCGTGTGAAACTGCCCTGTTTGCTTAATCAAAAAGAGCTTAAAGATTAAGTCTATTCTAAAACAATTCAGAATTATGAAATAATATTCTGAATTATTTTACAATAGCCTTATGATTAAGCCAACACACCGGTTTAGATTAAACCTCACATTCAAAGGGACTCTTGAATTCTAGGTTTTGCGAAAGTTGAGATGTTTCAAATTTCTGAACTACAAAACCTTACCATTGAAACTTTTGTGAAACAATTCTTTACGTACTCCCTTTATGAAACTGAAAAAAAAATGTAATCGGACCACGCATTGAGAAGTTACAACTAATGAACCATTGGTTTTTCATCCCCTCTCCCAAAGGAACCGCGCAAGAAATCGGGTTCAAAATTATCCAAGAACCTTCTTCGGATTATAAGCTCAGATTGTACCAAATTTCATTTAAATCGAATCAGTAGTTTCGGCGTGATACTTATTCGGGATATAGACAGACATGAAAAATTAAAATTAAACTAGCTGACCCTCGCAATAAGTCAGTATAGAATTATTTTACAATAGCCTTAACCATTAAGCTCTTGCTACAGGGCTAATTAATAAACACGTACGTCATACCGGCCTTGGACCCACTAAAACCATGAGGTCTCTTCCTATCCATATAGCGCAGTCCTGGGGTATCCTTTAGAGGGCTTACCCGAGGCTCCCAACCGTAGGTTGTTAGGTAGGATACGTGTGGTTCTTAGTCAGTAGGAGTCATCATACATTTATGTGGGATTTTCCTCACGTTAAAAAAATCCATCTAGCGCATAGCTCCCCGGGTAAGTTGGAGGATGTCCTAAATTTGTTCCCACATTCTGGTTACGACTTATCTTAGAGGCTCGATAGAATGCGGTTCTAACTTTGCTTATAACATAATTTCCACGCGGACGAAGTCGCGGGTAACAGCTAGTTTACAATAAAGGGGCGCGTCACCGTTTGCGCAGGGGCGAATCTGCGTCTCGTACAGCAGACGCCTCCGGTGTGCCTAGCTTGGCTAGAATATATTTTTAAGCGTTTTCTGGCAGCCTATCTGCAGCGGCATTGAATATAAACAGGGTGGAGAAAATCTTTTTCTTTTTCGGCTGGTTAGCTCATTTTACTGAAAGGTACCTAACATTGCTTTATTTTTAAAAACAAACTAATGGCGTACAATGATTTTGTAAAATTTGCTTGTCTCACCGGGAATCAAATCGGTAGAATACAGATAATATCATCAAAATAAGCATTTAACATTTATTTATTATATTGTTAGCAATCACCAGGAATGTTAATAAAAAAATATACACGGAGACCAACAAAGCAGATTTCTATCACTTTATTTAACAAATTTACTACACCCTGAACGTAATCATTACACAAGTAGCTAATCAGTAAATAACTTAGAACATTCTTACAATCACGACGACACTGATATCACATGGATCACACTGATCACCAAGGTGTGTAGTTCTTTACTCTGCAGCGGTCGACCGTCGAAAAGAGGGCGTCCACTACATTGCGCGCCTTTTTATATTGGAAATCTAGTCATAGACAAGTCGACTTCTACACGGCCTCTCCTGACCATGCATCGTCCTCGACTGCATATAAGATGTCTGAACCTCAACAGTCATCGGTACAGATGGACTAGCTTCGGGATTGAACACGCTCATCGGCAGGAGCTGCGATGCTTCCATCGAGGCGGCTTCTAAAATCAATTAGAAATAACATGTCATTACTATGTGTCAATGTAACACAAAGACCTAATTGTTGTATCCATCAACCTTTCAAGGCCTTCTAACGTACAGTCCAAAATACATTAGCTAAGATAAATAGCACACAGCTTATCACACATCACCACATTCATTTAATGTGATTACGTTCGCACGTTAAAAGCCAAGCTATATGAGGATTTCTGATTCATACGAGGTTTATGATTCATTCACACTTGGATTCAAGTATTTACCATTCATCATCACTCTACCAATTCATTGTAGGGCAAACATCCCACGGTCTGTTTGCCGAAAAAGGAACGTACCGCAGTCCGTCCTCTAACTACATGGGAATTGGCATCCCACAGGCATACCAATAGGAACGTCCCGCAGTCCGTCCTGTACACCGACATTCATCTTTACACTACCACGTAGGGCAAATATCCCGCAGTTTATTTGCCAAAAGGAACGTCCCGCAGTCCGTCCTCTACATGGAGTTGGCATCCCACAGTCTGCCAATAAGAACGTCCCGCAGTCCGTCCTATATACGAAACTAACACTTATACATAAAACTAGTACCCATAATTATGTACAAAAGTTGTACCCATACAGAACACTGGCACCCAGCATGTCAGCATGGAACATCCCGTATTCTGTTCCTTCACCAACACTGGCTGCGTTCACATGACACGCACCCGTCAGGCACACGCCACTTAAGTCAACACCGACAACTCATACATACATACGGTCACGCCTTTTATCCTCTAAGGGGTAGGCAGAAGCACATTATATGCCCACATTTCACCTATAGATGTTGTACCACGTAATAGGTGCTGTGCTGAGTCGTATTGCCGTGCTGATATGGACAGGCGCAGGTTGTGACTGCCCACTGTTGAAAAATTTTAAGCCGCCCATAAAAGCCTTCGACTTTGCTTAATGACTGCCATTTTACTGGCAACCGGGACCAACGGCTTAATGTGCCTTCCAAAGCACGGAAACGGGTCACGTGGTGGTTACCCATACAAGAACCTGTCATAGTACATGTTGTCAATATTACCGTCAACTCGCCACTCGAAGAATGCAGTGCAGGTATCAGGCCACCATTCGTCCTGCCATACCACCATAAACTGGGCCGCACGCAGCCAGGTTCAATTCGTGTCATCCGCTCGGCAGCGCTCACATGACTACGTATGAATCTCCATAATACCATACCAGGGTCCAACTTGCATTTTTACATTGAACCTGTGAAAACACAAAATTGTTAACATTTAAACACACGAGGTGAACCTAGTTACTCTTCAGTAACCCGGCCGTGGGGACTTCTGCACCTTTTTGTTTTACAGCTTAGTTGCAAACCTCCCAATGGCACATCTCAGGGTGGCGACCAAATCACTGGGACGGTAGTTTAACTAACTAACTATCTTCACGCCAAATCCCTTGCGGGGTAGGCAGAAAGAACCGAGCGCCACACGGCACGGTCCATACACACCTCACTTGCTTCTTCAACTTTCGGTAGTTTAGTTTCTCTTTATGAGACCCAGGGGAAAAATGAGACGTCCTCCGTTTAATAACGTTAAGGTCAGCTGTAAAAAATACTTAAACACAAATATTTAAAGTGTTCATCAGCAATACCTAGATACTAAGACCGATGTAACGAGCCCCTCATGGTACAAATGCTGCATCCCTCCGAGGATGCGGGCATCCCGCAGACTACCCATTACAGCAGACTACCCATTACAGCAGTAAGTTCCACGCTTCCATGTCGCTGAAATACCATTAAAGTAACAATACGCCAAATTTCAGATTGATCAGTCCTGCGAAGCTTAGGAGAAATCCCTTCATTACCTAGGAAGTGATGATGTTCAAAATGTATAGCTAAGAAACACATTAATCACCTCAGCTCTAAAATAAAAACAAACCGCATCCAAATTGGCCCATCCGTTAGGCAGCTGATGCCACAGACAAACACACAGGTTACACCCACAACAACACGAGTTTTCGTCGGGGGTTAATTAATTGACCTCGATTCAGATCATGTTGAGTATAGTTCGAGTGTAAGTGGACCTGTCTGTTTGCGTGGTGCATCTTTGGTGTAACTTAGTACATAAGTCTCTGGCCCCATTTCTTTCACGGATTTCACACAACCAGCAGACTCAAACCTTTGACAGTAAAATCAGCGTTGCTGTACAGAAAAGGAACACTACATTTGTCATTGTCCCAAACCGTTCGGCTACATCCTGTCTAGAATAAAAAAAAACAAATTTATGTTGTTTAGGCATCAACTTGCTACGGCACAAAATTATAACCATCGGGTTCCGGTTGGGGATCCAATGCATCCAAGTATAGGTATTACTGGAAACGGGGTTATATGTTCGTAAAAAAAACTCAAGCAGCACAAATTTACGACTTCTCAATCAATCATCAATCAAATCAGCCTACAGCAGTCCACTGCTGTATGTAGCCCTCTCCCAATTTACAGGGTTCTACGCCTTTCGCATCCTTTCCTACGGCCTTGTCCAGGTTGTTGGTTCTACTACAGATATGGCCAGCCCATGGCCACTATGATGCACTTACTCTGCGAGCTATGTTGACCACTCTGGTTCGCTAATAGATAAAATCGTTTCGGATGTTTTATCTCAGAGACACCTAAGTATAGCTCGCTCTGTTCTAAGTAAAACACATTTACGCAAGTTGATCGAAAAACTCGTTTTGGTACACTACTTCACGTGACAAAACCATGCCCTCTTCTGCAGTCTATTCTTTTTGTGTCCAGTCAAGGGGCCTTGATATTATACTGACCTGACCTATAAAATTTGGATTGAGATAATCAGCATGTGGCAGTAGAACTCCTTTTCTTTGCTGGAAAGCGGAATCCTGTGTTCGGATCGACCATTGGGCGCCTCTCAGAAAAAAGGAGCAGACTATTTTTTTGTTTTGTTAATTTGAGAGTAGCCTAATAAAGTAATAACAAAAATGTTGAGGGTAACTTAACAAAGTTGTAGCAAAAGTGTTATGAAGGCTTTACGGCAGCTAAAGACTACTTTACCGAATGGAGTATGCTACCACACGCTTCCCATCATCAGCATAGGTCAATACTACTACTAACCTGCGTAACTAACTTGCGTCCGTGTGAACCTCCGTGGGAGGCACTGATTCTGGGTTCACTGGTCACTCTCGTCAGACATCGTATCAAGCCTTGTCTAATTTGTTATTGATGTGAACTCCAAATAAACTTTTCAGTCAATCCTTGTAGCACGGTTCTGGATATGCCTACGAAAATATTCTACAAGATCTAGAACTTGTCGGATCTGTAAGAGTTTTAAGGGAATAGGTGGAAATAATAAGACCTTTACCTTTCGTAAGCTTGGCAATACCTGACCGCGGCTGAGGGCACGCGCGTGTAGCACGCATTCGTGAGCATCGCGTAGACTAGCGCGTGCAGCGCACACCAACGCGCATCGCGTAGACTAGCGCGTGCAGCGCATATCAATGCGCGTCGCGCAAACCAGCGTGCAGCGCGTCGTGTAGACTAGCGCGTGCAGCGCACACCAACGCGCATCGCGCAGACTAGCGCGTGTAGCGCATATCAAAGCGCGTCGCGCAGACCAGCGTGCAGCGCGTCGTGTAGAGTAGCGCGTGCAGCGCACACCAACGCGCATCGCGCAGACTAGCGCGTGTAGCGCATATCAAAGCGCGTCGCGCAGACCAGCGTGCAGCGCGTCGTGTAGAGTAGCGCGTGCAGCGCACACCAACGCGCATCGCGCAGACTAGCGCGTGTAGCGCATATCAAAGCGCGTCGCGCAGACCAGCGTGCAGCGCGTCGTGTAGAGTAGCGCGTGCAGCGCACACCAACGCGCATCGCGCAGACTAGCGCGTGTAGCGCATATCAAAGCGCGTCGCGCAGACCAGCGTGCAGCGCGTCGTGTAGACTAGCGCGTGCAGCGCACACCAAGGCGCATCGCGTAGACTAGCGCGTGTAGCGCATATCAATGCGCGTCGCGCAAACCAGCGTGCAGCGCGTCGTGTAGACTAGCGCGTGCAGCGCACACCAACGCGCATCGCGCAGACTAGCGCGTGTAGCGCATATCAAAGCGCGTCGCGCAGACCAGCGTGCAGCGCGTCGTGTAGACTTGCGCGTGCAGCGCTCACCAACGCGCGTCGTGTAGACTAGTGTCTGCAGCGCACACCAACGCGCATGGCGTAGACTAGCGCTTGTAGCGCTCACCAACGCGCGTCGTGTAGACTAGCGTCTGCAGCGCACACCAACGCGCATCGCGTAGACTAGGGCTTTTGGGGCTCAACAACGCCCCTCGCGTTGACTTAGAACTCCCGGATCGGGCGGCCAGTAGGATTATCGCCGTTACTGTATAGGAGAGTGACAGAGGACAGTTTCTGGACGTTTGAAAAGTTCACGGGCTTGCCACTTTCGGTACTAATTCGCTTCCTTTATGGCAAGTTGTTGAAACATCTCACTTGGAACAATACCGTGCGTGTAACAACGAACGAGATCGGATCCAAAACCGCGATGGCGGTTTCTAAGATGAACGGTATTCCCGTAATACCCTTCGTGACCGATTACTCGACACGTGGCACTCTCGATAGTGTCAGTGCAATCCACTAGGTATGCAATTTACGGCATGAATTATGCGTTTTAGGCATAATTACACGAGAAAACACACTCAAATTGCGTAAAACATACACAACTCACTAAAAGAGGGTACTTTGTAATGATTACGTTTCTTATGATTCATGATACCTCTGGTTCGACTCGGTCAGTTGGCGATAAGGTAAGAATCACACTTCTGATGTTAGCAATCACCAGGAATGTTAATAAAAAAATATACACGGAGACCAACAAAGCAGATTTCTATCACTTTATTTAACAAATTTACTACACCCTGAACGTAATCATTACACAAGTAGCTAATCAGTAAATAACTTAGAACATTCTTACAATCACGACGACACTGATATCACATGGATCACACTGATCACCAAGGTGTGTAGTTCTTTACTCTGCAGCGGTCGACCGTCGAAAAGAGGGCGTCCACTACATTGCGCGCCTTTTTATATTGGAAATCTAGTCATAGACAAGTCGACTTCTACAATATATTTATTTATTTTGAGGCCTATCTTCAACAATGTAAAGTAACTTTTGACTTTTGGATTTATGGACTTTTGGACTTTTGGACTTTTGGACTTTTGAACTTTTGAACTGTTGGACTTTTGGACCTTTGGACTTTTGGACTTTGGACTTGACTTTACTTATTTCGGAGCAGCTCGTCTCGAACCGTGCGTGCTTGGTATAGTCGTGGGGGGTGTTAGGTTTTTTTCGTTACAGAATTTCTTGATTCGGTCGCCGCGTTCTAAGCCCGCGATAAAAGCTATGCAATAGCTTAAAACTAAAGATTAGTAAAGAGCGCGATTTATCTCTCTGCTCTTGTAATCAGTGTTCCTTTACCTACCTACATATTTTATTATATTCAGCAAATATAATGAGTTCTACGTCGAATTATGAAGTGACATTGCATTAACTCCTGATTGGATAACTGAAGGTAAGTACTAGAAGCTAGGTCAACGCGAACTGTAATGGCGCGAGTTTGCTCTGAGGAGTTAGCCCTGTGAACTGCGTCGGGACCGCAGGATATTTTAAAATTATATGAACTAGCTGTTCCCTGTAAAATCATAACCCTCCTTTTGCGCAGTCGGTTAAAAAGTAGCCTATGTTCTTCCCAGCGCCTCGAACTATCCATATACCAAATTTCATCTCAATCGCTCCAGCCGTTTAGGCGTGAAAGCGTAACAGACAGACAAAGAGTCAGACAGACAGAGATACTTTCGCATTTATAATATTAGTAGATAAAGTAGGGAATAGGGAACTATGATAAAACAGAATCGCTCTACCCAGCGTGCTCAGTGCTATACAAGTGTCTATGCCTTTGAGCAGGGCCGTCTTTTCCACTGGGCACTATGGGCACTTGCCCAGGGCCCCGCGATCGAAAGGGCCCCCTCAGACCAAATACAAAGTCCCTAGCCCTAGACCCTAGTCCCTAGGCGTACGACGGCCTTTAAAAACCACAGTAAAGATTTTCTGTGATTTCTTAAAAAAATAATAGGTATACCTACCTATATTAATATGTTTTTAACTTTAGTGCAATCTCTAAGAGGTCCCCCGTCCCTTTTTGACTGACTAAATTGACTCAATAACATTGCATCGATATTTATTTCCGTCCGAGTACATGTCTGTTCTTACCCCAACCACAATGCTATCCCTACCCAGTGAATTTCTTGAACTATTACCTGTAATGATCAATATTATTGTACGTGTATGGGGCCTCTAATGCAACATATTTAATTATTATTTGTATCTAGAAGGGTTCCTCTTTAATTAACATAGATTTTAAGTACTAACTTGTAAATGCAAAAACAAACTACTTTTGTGTAAGTACTATATTACTCTATTCGTTTCATGTCATCTTCTTCTTCTTTTCTATATATTATACTATAAAAATTTTGTGTGCTTATACGTACCTAATCTTTAAAAACTCCAAATTTACGGAATCTATTGAGCTCAAAATTGGACACGATAGGTAGGTATATAACAGGATTCAGAGATGGTTTTAGGCTACTTTATACACTTTTATCATAATAGCAATATAAATAAAACAGCTTTAAAAAGCTGTAACGACAAGCGCCATCTATTGTACCAATAGATGGCAAAGAGAATACAATACAAATAGATGGCGCTTGTCGTTTTTTTTTTTTTCAATTCTATTCTGCCAGCTTCAGATCTAAATATTATAAACAACCTATTTAGAAGGTACCAACCAGATTGCTGATTTTTAAGAGAAGTTTGATTCTTTTTATTCTGAATGCAAGGAGGCCGCTCCTTGCATTCAGAATAAAAAAAGAGAGTACCTACCTTAAAAAGAGGTCAGATAGGTATGTTTTGCATGTTTTTTTAAAGTTTGAGTTTTGGCGCGGTAGCAAAGTATTAGCAGAGTGAATTTGTTTTTTTGAAGCGTGCGCACGATGTTTTAAAAACTGAACATTGATCACAGAATAGATTATTTTTTTCAAGTGAAGCTGCTTTTGATGCGGATCTTAATTGGATTTTCTGAAAGATTTATAATTTTGGGTTGCGGCTCAACATTAAACTTTTTTGAAATGTACCCATCCTTTGGTTTGTTACTCATTTCTCATAGGTACAAGAAACGACCACAAAAAAAGACACAGCGAAGCGTGGCAGGGAACCGCTAGTTGTTAATAAAAATAAATGTTTAACATGGTTTATCCAATGATATAAAAACTATAGATACGTTACAGACACTTGAAAATGGCAACACGTAAAGTAGTACCTGAAAATCCGTGTCGCGGCTGTAGGGTTAGTGAAAGTTCTATAAGCACTGTTTTAAATTCTGTTAGTAAAGAAAACTCGAAAAAAACATGCCTTCATGTATCTTCAGATGATGCACAAGCTACACAGCAACTGTTCAATATAAAAACGTGTCATTTCATGCGTAAGTACAATAGAAATAATCAAATTATTTTATTTTCTCGGATCGATAAAATGGCGGCAAGCATAATAAATTCACAAGGAAAATGTACTCTATAGTCTGTGGTTTGGCGCCCGCGACCCGTAAGGGGATGTCGGGGAGATTTTGTACTAATGTTTTATTTTGCTATTTGAATTTTTTTTTTATTTAGGTAATTATACTAATTATATTTCTTTAAAAAATAATAAAATATAATAATAATATATTAAGATTATTAAATTACAAATATTTGGATTACTTACTAGGTATTAAATTATTACCTTCTTATTAAATAAACGTTTCTATATCGTCGGTGCGCTTGCAAAAGTCGCTATGTATTTTTAACCTACTTTTCAGGAGGAAGTAAAAACCGATTTACTCGAAATATAATTGTGATCGAGAAAGTACATTTTTTTTTATAATGTAAATATTATATTTACGTTGTGGAAAATTACTTTTAGAAAGATAACGTTTTAAGCGAAAATACCAAAAAACTAATATTGTAAATCTGACACATAGCTAAAATTGTTTGGGTCACAAATATCGCCATGTGTTGTTGAGCACATAGCGGGAACAAATAAAACATAATTCACGTTGTTTAATTGCACATAGCTATTTAATAAAAGGTGTCAATTGATATTAATATCAAATTTTATTAAGAAACTATGGCAAACATGTTGTTCTCTGCCATAAAACTCTGCTGCCTTGATGTGTAAATAAATAATAATAATAAGGATGCGTTGTGGAGGATGTGTTGTACGCAATAAAGGCGCCGAGGAAGGAACGGGAGAGCAACAGTTCTCTCCCGTACCGCAGCAGAAGCACTGGTCGCCGGAGATCCCAGAACGATCTCCATCACTCTGGGCTGGCTACTACCCTTTCCTTTTTTTTAACGTAAGGGAAAATCCTCATAAATGCTATGCCAGACACTTACCGACTAAAAAACCTCACGTATCCTGCCGAACAGCCTACGGTTGGGAACCCCGGGTAACTTTGTATATTCTATGAAAATAGTGTCCTGTCGAAGTCATAGGGCCCCATTATCCTAATATGCCCAGGGCCTCCAATAGGATAAAGACGGCCCTGCCTTTGAGGCTTAGACCATATAACACGGGACTAGCCTTTGCGAACCACCGCATACAAAAATATTCTGCCAGTTTTCATACAAGTGAAGGGGGAAACACAAAGACATATAAAATTTCATTGCATTTAAAAATGTATTAATCGACAAACGCGTAATGGCTGTTGTGTGTTAATTGTTATTGTACAATCAACTACAATGTAATGTACTAGTTTAATCATATAAAATGATGTACTGATGTACAGGCTTTTCATAAAGCCAAAAGACCAAATGGTCATGTGCAATGGCAGAAAACAATGCTTAAGTAAGGCGCATCTTGAGGTATCAACACATATGTGTCTGAATTTAAATACAAAATATGTGAAAGTTTGTGAACATGTTTGCACATGTGTTACTCAGTCACGCACTAACGGCAAAGCGGATTGGGCTGAAATTAGGTACCGGGATAGATTATACAGGATGTATAATACAGACAGTGGTTGGAGGTAAAGTACCCTTAATATTGACACATGCCTATATTTTCAAAAGTAAACTGTATTTTACGAATTTTGAAAAGGGATCTGCTTGAGCCAGGATTCGAGCCGGGGAGATGTGAAAAAAAACACCTGTATTTTATGATACCAACTGTAAGAGTCTTTTAGAAGGAACAATTTCTTTTACTCAACATAGTATCTTACATTAATGGAAGACCAAGTAAAATAGGTTTTATTGTAGAGCTTACTCACTATCTAAAGAAAAAAGAACAGTCGAATTGAGAACCTCCTCCTCTTTTTTTGAAGTTCGTTGGTTAAGTGATCAGAACGAATATTCCCATTCACAGAAACTAGAACAATATTTTAACAAACTTCAAAAAAAAGGAGTAGGTTCTCAATCGGACATTTTTTTTCTTTATATAGTGAGTTGGTAAGGTTAACAATAAATGAAACATATTTTACTTGGTCTTCCTTTCATTTAAGATACTTACTATGTTGTTAAAGAAATTGTTCCTTATAAAAGACTTTTTCGGTTGATATCATAAAACACAGGATGGTATACCTATGTTAATAAAAGTCATCATTATATTAAAATATTACAACATTTATTGTTAAAAATTACGGAGAAACATATAATTATTACATATCTATATATTAACATTATAACCTACTATCTAAACTAAACCTAAATAAAATACTAACTAAACCTAAATACTTACACATTTAAATTATTATATTTTTTAGAGATTATATTATACTATCTAGGACGTGCATACGTCACATGGAATGCAAGTAGTACTATTAAAAACATTAAAAGGTAAAATAACATATTCATGTGGTGCACACTTTCAGTCTTTAACCGACTTATCATCTTACTATGTTGAGCAATTGTCTCTTTTTGTTTAGCAAAATTTCTTGCAAAATTATTGAGCTGCTTTTTATATGCCGCTAATTGACGTCGCATATCGCCCACACAATTATGCCGTGTCAATTCATCCTTTGGAATGACA
This sequence comes from Miltochrista miniata, assembly GCA_933228765.1. NCBI lineage: Eukaryota > Metazoa > Arthropoda > Insecta > Lepidoptera > Erebidae > Miltochrista > Miltochrista miniata. Next base: position 11,378,305 of record OW121752.1, read on the forward strand.
GCCCCGCACCCTGCTTGGCACGGCGTTGGCTTTTTTGGATTGTATTCGCCTGTAAACCAGAAATAACATTCGTTAATATATTGTGTTTTAGAACACTGAAATGGCTCGTCCTGTTTTAAGTCAGCGAGACGCAGGGCGACGCGTCGCCCTGCGTTTTTTTTGCCGTTTTCAAAAATCGATTTTGTGCTTCCTATAAAATTCTCACCATTTGTAGGTATTAATTCATTATCAACATCGTAGAGATATGATATTCGATATAGAAGGCTGAGAGCGCGTGGTTAATGCCAAAAATCTATTTTTGTAAATTTAGACACGTATTAGGTAGGTTTCGAAACAACTTTTACGATGTCAATTTCCAATTTTGGTATGTCAAATTTCCAAGTTAACTTTACCTATCTACTAACTTGACTGGACTGTCAAATGTTTTGGCTAATACTTAGATTTTACATATCATTTAAGGTCTTTAGACATTAGTAACATAGAAGTACGTTTCCAATATCAAAAAAATTAAAACAAGATCTTTTACTCACATTTAGCCAAATGGGAGGCTAGGGAGCCTAACTGCAGAACAGCTTCGCAGCCGTGAGATGCGTTATCACATTTAATACGCAGCCTGAAACACAAGATATCTAATGTTAGGATTTCGTTATTTCCACATCTTAGATTAGACAAGTGCAAATCTCTCAGCTTTGATCTGCCTCTGTGGCGCGGTCGGTAGTGATACCGCCTGCGGCGCTGGAGGTCGTGGGTTCGATTCCCACCGGAGACAAATATTTGTGTGACCCATAAATGTTTGTTTCAAGAGTCAGGGTGTTTCTGTGTATATTATGTATGTATTTAAAAGTATATAAGTATTAATATCCGTGGTTTGATACCCATAACACAAGCAGCTTATTCCTAGCTTACTTTGGGATCAGATAGCGTTGTGTGAAGTGTCCGAGAATATTTTGTTTGTTGTTGTTTGTTTGTTTGATGGAAACTAACCTTAGAAATGGCATCACCATAATTTATAATACCTTCTCTAATTTTTTGTATGAAAGCAACGACTTATTATATCAAAAGTATTGAAATCCCATGGAATAAAAATTTGATACATTGTCAATACTAGCTATCTGTGCAGGATTAATGTTAATATTAAATTATTTCTTACTTGGACAATAAGTTGCGTATAATCCTTGGCACTGGCTTGCACTGGTTGGCAGTGACTTCCCGGCGATCTATAGGACACGTCGACTTCCGTTTGATCCACTCCCTTAAGCAACCACTGCAGAAAACGTGCTCACATTTCCGTGCCTGTGTACACAGAATATGAAGTTTAGTATTCACACAGAGTATCGCTAGTTCCCTAATAACAAGATTATTTATATTTGAACCGCATACCTGTAACGGGTCTTCCAAAACTCCTGAACAAATAGCACAAATAAGCTCTTCATCAACTTCGTCTTCGAATCTTTCTAGATCATAACCCATCTTTTTTCACACAAATTCACTATTACGGCCTGTAGAATAAATCGGATTATAACTGTAAGTACTTTACTTAAAAAATGTTAACCGTCCAGAACCACTGCTGTCAATCGAATGGTGTGATGAGGATAAAACTAACCTATTTAACTGAATGAGCGAATATGAAAAACTTCGATTAACTTATTAATTATTTCATTATTACACTATTAGGACGTATTTATTTGCTAATTAGCTGTTAAAGGTCCATTACATTAATCACCTAATTACCAATATTGTACGATCTTATAGCCGGGAGCGGGGTGAAGCTCTCGCTACGGAAAGTCCTACCGATATCACACCATACTAAAAAGAGAGCACGACAAAATAGGATTGCAATATGAATTACTTAGTACCTAAACTCGGGACTTCACGCGAAACAAATTTACTTACCTACATACACCGACATTTTTTTAGCACGTTGAAGCGCCCATGGTCGGTTGGACTGAGGCGAGGATCGACAAAAACCATGAAGTAACTTCTTGTCGAACTACCCTCCGTTATTGTTTCAACGAAGGATAAGGCCGGCGACACACCACACTCACTACGTCAGTTTTTATTGACACAGTTTTACCTTCAACTTTATAATCACTGAATTCCACATCCCGGAAAGCTTATATCCATCATCCTTATTGAAATTTTTGTATTTTTTTTATTTCAATGGCTTCACGCACCGCAACATACATGGATAATAATGACGATCAGTGAAGAGGACTTTCGGTTAGTGAAGTTTGATCCAGTGATTACTGCCCGTATCAAGGTGTTCTGCCATTGCCGATTTGTTGAACTGACGGTTTTTCACGGCAGCAATGTGTTCTTTGACCCTTTCCGCGATGGTCCGCTTGGTTGGACCTATGTACGAACTACCGCAGCTGTAATCCACTTTGTACACACCTGGTGTTTGCAGAGGAATGACGTCCTTTGGTGTTCGTACGTACCTAGCTGCCTTGGTTAACGGTTTAAAGATCGTCCGAATGGATAACCGCCGTAAACACGATCCGATCTTGTCCGTTATTTCCTTTATATACGGCATATAAGCTGGTTGACGTTCCACCCCCGGCTTCACTTTCCTCGGTGCACGTCGTGTCTTTCTACTACTCGCTGCATACCCATTCATCTTGAGTATCTCCTGAACATAGTCCAACTCCTGCTGTAAATGCTCAAATGCTCAGGGTCGCAGAGGTCAATAGCTCGCTTGACGGGCGTCGCGCTGACTGATTTGAGATGAAGTGGGTGATGATGCGAGGAGGCGTGCAGGTATCTGTTTGTGTTAGTGGGTTTGCGATACGCAGATGTTCTCAATCTCATAGGTGAAAACACAATTTACCTCTGAGATTGAGAACAACAGGTCATTGTCTTTCCTTGACGTCAAATTAATGCTGAGAGCAGACGGTTTCTTGGCCTATCGCAAACCTGACCAGCACAGAGGACCAGTAGACATACGTCACCCGTGCAGGAAACTGGCCATTCAACGGCACAATTAAGACGGTCAGCGCAAAAGTGCATATATCCTCAATTTAATCGTATCTACCTATGCAAAAATGGCCTAGGTTTTTATTCATTTTTATGAGACAAAAGAAAAGAATCGAAAGCACTGATCTGTTATATCAAAAGACACGTTATAACGCTATCCGTTGACGTATGGTATGAGATATTTTAAGAACACAACAAATTTTCAAGAATCAGAATTTGAAACACTGGGCCGCCCCTGCGTTGGCCGCCTCCACAACCAAAGACTTCTATATAAACTGAGGTAGACGCGCCGTACTCTAACAAACGAGATTTCAAAAGCAATCCTCAAATACACACATTAATAAGACTACACTCACTTATAAATATTTTTTTACGTAATTGTCACCACACACAATAGCAATATACGAATAGAAAAAGAGTAAAAGAGAAGGCGTATGGACTCCGATTGCAAATCGAGCACCTACTTTCGAAGTTCTGACTCACAACAGTGCGAGCAACGCTGCTAATTAGCTCAGTTAGGTTTCAAAAATCGGTGCGTAGGGCATGTCTACCTCAGTTTATATAGAAGTCTTTGTCCACAACATGCTGAAAGTTTTTAAAGAAGCAATGCATGCATCTTGGAATGGTTCGCTTGTTTTCATAATTTCTTGTGAAAAGAGTTTAAGTTTAAGTGTTTATTACTAGGTAGGTAATCTACTATGGTTAAGGTTATTTAACTGATGAGTTGGGTGTGCAAAGTTTGAATTTGTCGCTTCTCTGATTTGCCGCCCCCCTGATATTGCCGCCCGGGGCATGGGCCTCGGCTTGAAGATCCCGGGCGGTAATACCTACATAATATATTATGAAAATCTATCACGGTTCACCTACATCAGAGATGTTTACTGTACAAGACGCAGATTTGCCCCTGCGTCGAATACTGTTCTCACCTTTGGAATGACTCCGCGAGGTATTTACTAGACGCGCTTGACGCTATGCAGAGACGTGCTATCCGAATAATTGGTTGTCCTGGGGTGACGGGAGGCCTCGAACCGTTGGCGCAGCAAAGAACCGTACCATAGCGTCCTTGGCTGCCTTCTATCGAATGTATCAAGGCGAATGTTCTGAAGAGCTCTTCAACCTGATCCCACGCTCTCCTTTCCGATCCCGAACAACGCGTCCCGGGCAGAGATGCCACTCATACACAGTGGAGAGAATCTTCGCCATAACTGAGTGTTTTAAAAGATCGTTCCTCTGTCGAACTATAAAAACATGGAACGAACTGCCCGCACACGTGTTTCCCTCGTCTTACAATCCCGGGTTCTTCAAGAGGAACGTGAAGAGGCACATCACAGGGCCGCCAACTTGAGAACCAATGTCGAAAGTCTTACGGACTGTGAGACTGGCCCCCAATCGCTAGATGCGCCACGGCTTACCATCAGGCTGGTGGCGACGTCAATTTGGCGAGCTAAATATAAAAAAAAAACATATTTCATGCACACGAAATATACGGCGTCGCCGTCGGTGTGCTGCGCTGCTTGGTGTTTTTTTGATGTTCCTCTGAAGCGACGGCGGTACGCTACACTACAATATAAAAAGGAGGAAGATTTGATTGTTTGTTTCATTCGTTTTATTGCATTGAGTAGGCTCCGAAACTACTCAAAGGGTTTAATAAACTCTATCGCTATGCCCGGATGACAAAGGATATATTCAATTTCTGGATTCCCATGGGACCGGGAACTATCAGGGTTAAAAAGCGTGATGACCGCTAGTCCGATACCTACTATATTTATACCTGCGCTTACGGGACAAAGACGTGTAAAATTAAAGAATTTGAAACAAAATCCATATTAGTTAATTCCTGATCAGTATATTTATTTAAAGATTGAGCTAAACACATAACAAATTTAAAAATTCCAAAGTAGTCGACATAAAACACAAATAATAAAGGTCGATTCAAACCGAAGGTGTATCGAAGACTATTTTTTTACCACTAAGGTTGCAGAGAAGCATACGGCCCGGCAAATAGTATGGTGAACACCGTTGATCGACGTAGCACATGTTCAATCGCAAAAGTTAGAAGTTTTTAAGTTACTGAAGCTTATTTTCAGTGTAATGCTCTTAATGCTGTTCAATGCGCCTTCAACTTGAATCGACCCTAAGTATAAGTATTATTATGAAACGAAATATTCAAATAAAAGTTTGTATGTAATGCAAAAACAATGACACGCCTTTATAAACATAACACAGCATTCGATCACTACTTTAGTATAAAAAAACTTAAAAAACACTAACACTATTAATACTTAAATTTTGAATTCAATAACAAAATTCAATTAAATCATCAACTTATATAAAAAAAATATTACAATTATTTTTTTCATTTCTGTGGGAATGTATTCCATCCAATATTATATTACTAGAAACTCGCATTATTATACACCTACAAAATATCAATATCAACACTCGTTATCGAATACAATTTTTATACAAAGATACTAATATATTGTACAATATCATTGGTCTTACTGTGATCTTTAGAATAATAACTAGAACTTAAGGATGCCTTTGCACAAGAGATGTGCTATGTGGATAAGTTTCACATTCGCATTCGTCGGTCCACAAGTAACATTGAAGTTTCTTGACCGAGCGAGCGAAGCGAACGAGAGTCTCCGATTCGACAATATGGACGAATTTGCTTTCGTTCGTATGTCTGTGTGTATGTCAATTTCGAATTTGAGGACGCATTTCTTAACCGACTTTCACCAAACTTGGCACACGTGTTCTTTGATTTAATATAAAATTTTTACAAAATCTTTTTTCGATATAGGGAAAAAATGGAGAAGGAAAGAGGTGAAGATTGATGTGGCGTTATTTTATGAACGGATATTGATGATTTTTCGCTGGAACATAAAGATTCCTCACAGCTCACAGGTTGTTATTTTTTTCCTGGGTACACAAATTGTGCAACCGACGAATGTGATTGGCGGATATCAAACGCATCCACATAGCACATCTCTGATGGAAAGGCACCCTATAGCTATATACACACGGCAATATTTTTCTGGTATATGGTAAGTATGGTATACTGTATTTCAATAGCTTTGCGCAAAAATGTAAACAAACACATTTGAGCCTATATATCCATAGTTACTTGCAATTGAGTATTCACAAATTATATTTATTCACATAACAACATTCACCCTGATTATATTCCAGTATCCAGGAGTCATACAGTGTTCTTACAATCATTTCGACACCAAAAAACTTCTTTATGATAGTTTATTTTCATTTAAAATACCTTACTAAGGATATTAAAAAATTCAATGATTTGTCATACTATATTTTTCTACTCATCTGTCTTAGACAACGATTGTCAAAACATGACATGTTTACATTATTGCCAGATTGGGCAGGATTAGACTATACAAGGTGATGCCTCTCTACATGTTATTCATTTTAACAATGAAACCAGTATCAAAGATAATATAATAGTATTACATACAGATGGGCAACTCCCTGTCCCCCACAGAGCAAGGCTCCCCACCCCCGCCTCAGCTTTCATATAGTTGAAGGGTTTGGTTAACCTTATTGGTAACACACTCATTCAAGCTCTGTACAAACATAACGTGTTTTTAGTGTTGATGACAGAAATGAAAACAAATTATTTGTATGGAGTTTCCGCCCTGTGTCAGCACTTCAAGGTCATAAACGAAAGCATGCGTAAGGCAAGTTTTCTCCTCAAAGAACTACTTTATTGCTCTAGTTATTATTCCAAGTCATGTTTTTTAATAAATCATGTCTATGTCTACAAACAATTTAAGATAAACCGAGCCAACTTTTTTTATATACAATTGATTTCAATCTGCGAAATGCATAGCAGTGGTCGCTCAGAGATCAATTCGAGGTTCATCTGTGCCGCTTGTATTGTTTCAAGTATGGCGACCACGACAAGGCAAAGACGGGTGATATTTTAACTATAGCTATCGTCCTGTAAGGAATATACTCCCTTTCTGATAGTAGCAAGCACAAAATAATAAGTACATAAGGGAATCTACATACATAGTGCACTCAGGCTATGCACACATAGACACCGCTCACAGAGTTCACGGGTAACCTAGACCTATGAAATTTGACAAGGAATTTCAAATCGATACTGGTTTGTGCGTGAGTGTGCGTGGCAGAGGGTAGGTTTGAAAAAAAAGTACATAGGTACATGAGTTTGCGTTCTGTGTTTTATTATTTTGTATATCAAGTGTACACCTGCTATCCTTCTCATTATTATCAGGACAGAAAGGGAAAGGACATCTCTCAGAATTTACTTCTGAAGGCCGACCGCTATAGTGAATATTATGTAGGTAGATATCTATCTCTTTACATCAATGTGTTAACTAGTTTCATTTATGCAAATACAAGAGGAATAAAACTTGGTTTTATTCCAATTAGTACAATTATTCGGTTTTAAAGTCCAGCTAGATCACCGCTCCATAAAGGCGAATATCAATAAAAACACTTTAAAAATCAATTTACAAATAATTTAAAAATAAAACTTGGTTTTATTCCAATTGGTACAATAAAATTAATCAAATTTACATGTCAATGAAGGTCTGTGCATAGGCTAAGTCTAGCCAGACCTCCTTATACGCGGATGTACATAAAATACTGAAAATGCCAATTTACAAAAGGTATAGAACTTGCTTTCCATTCTAATCCAATTGATACAATTTGGATTTAAATGGCAGTGAAGGTCCTGCGCATTGACTAAGTCCAGACAGGTCTTCTCATATGCGAATAAAAGTCAAGCCAAGTATATTTCCAGCTTAAAATACCAATGATCCTTCTAAATCCTTCCAAATTCGTACACAGCCTTGCAAGTAAATTGTGGAAGTGCGAAAGTCTCCACAGCCAAGTTCACAATATTTACAACTCGCACGAGAGCGTCTGTACAGTCTGTATTAACCACACCGTTTACGTCATTCAATGCCGTGTGCGAAGATCATCACAAGACCGGGTTCCACCATCATATGTTCGTCAACGTGAGTATTATCACAGTGTAGTACGAGGACTGCTTGCTTACCCGGTACTCTCTTGCATACGTATTTTTCGTACAATCTGAGGACAAAGGAGTGAAAATAGTACTAGTTGCGTAGTTTCTGAAGTGAATTATTGTCATTTTTTTAGGGGTACAGTAAATAGAGGGCTCCGCTGTCCGTAAGTCTAATCAGCAGGCTGTATCTATATGAACCATGATAGCTAGACAGCTAGACAGTTGTCTATACTAATATTATAAAGAGGAAAGATTTGTTTTTATTTTTGTTTGTTTGTTTGTAAGGAATAGGCTCCGGAACTACTGGACCGATTTGAAAAATTCTTTCACTGTTGGGAAGCTACACTCTTTGCGGTGAACAAAGGCTATATTTTATTCCGGTATTCCCACGAGAACGGGAACTACGCGGGTGAAACCGCGTGACGTCCGTTAGTAATTTATACAGACGATTTATTTCTGTCGCTGCTATAACAACAAAACAAATACTAAAAACAGAAAAAATACTGAATTCAAGGGAATTCAAGGGAATTATATGGCATGTATTTAAATCGATATCTGTTTATTCCCTTTTTCCGAACAAAATATTTCAAAGTTAAACCAAAAATACTGACTTGCACACTAATTATGCACACTAAATAAACCAAATTCATTATACTGTTTAATGGTATTTGCAGAACTGTTTTACTATAGTATATAATATATCTAAAAATTCCATTGCAAACAAAATTATTAAAACTTTTTTAAAGAAATATATCGCCTAATTTACTTTTGCGAACATCGTTTATTCTAAGTAGAACCTCAATTTAATCAGTAGCCTCTACAAAATTAAATTTTATTGATCAAAAAAATTAAAGTCTAACCTAACCTATTCCGTTTGAAGATAGTACTATTTAGAGTGCAAGTTAGTATTGTTGATATGCAATTTGTATTTCTGTTTCACAAATCATATAGGTATTCGATGTACGAACCACATTTATGGTGTATATTCGATTAAAAAGGTCATCGCGTTCTGAGTAATATTTCAGTTTTTTACGTAGGACATGTTTAGTTAATCAAATGGTTTTTTTGCACAGCATTTAATTTTCTGGTTTGCATTCAGTAAATTAGTGGAGTAACTTAGTGTGCAAAAAAAAATAAACAGAGGTGCATTTAAAAATATCCCGAATTATATATTTATAGTCTAGTACCACAAAAGAGATTTTTGCCGTTTTTTGGGACCGGAACCTTCTGAGCGGGAGTCTGACTCGCACTTAGCCAGTTTTTTTCTCTTTTCCAAATGTCGCGAAACGAAATTGAAAGAAGACAGGACAGTATCACACATTATATATTTATAAAATAAAACAATAAAAAGACAACAGTAACATAAAAAAAACCGGCCAAGTGCAAGTTGGACTCGCCCATGACGGGTTCCGTAGCAGAAAGTAATATAATATAAAGGTTCTTGTAGTTCGTTGTAACTTTGATTGATGTTTTAACACGTTCGCAGTGGTAGATACTGAGAACAGGTGGGAGTAGACGGATTTTTCTAGGCGAAAATTGCGGTTTATGACGTATTAAGAAAAAACTACCAACTCGATCTCATTCAAACCAATTTCCGTTGGTAGTTTTTATGTCAATGTACATCATATATTTTTTAGATTTATCATTCTCTTAGATTAGAAGTTAGAGGGGGGGGGGGGGAGACACTCATTTTTCCACTTAGGAAGTGTCTCTTGCGCTAACTATTCACTTTACAAAAAAACGATGTTAGGAACCTCAATGGCATTTTTAAAGACCTATCTATACACGTATGGGTTTGATGAAAAAAAAATTATTGAGTTTCAGTTCTGAGTATATTTCTAGTCTATATATATAAAAATGTTGTGTGCGTTTGTGTATCTATTAAAAACTCAAAATTTACTGAATCGATTGAGCTCAAAATTGGACACGATATACAATATGATTCAGAGATGGTTTTAGGCTACTTTATACACTTTTATCATAACAGCAATAAGAATAAAATAGCTTTAAAAAGTGATATTACCAATAGATGGCGTTGGTCATTGTTTTTTTAATTATATTCTGCCAGCTTCAGAACAAAATTATTATAAACAACCTATTTAGAAGGTACCTACCAGATTGATGTTTTTTAAGAGAAGTTTGATTGCGGCCTCCTTGCATTCAGAATAATAAAAGAGAGTACGCACCTAATAAAGAGGTCAGATATGTTTTGCATGTTATTTTGGAACTTTTTGGACATTCGGAATTTTGGAGTTTTGGACTTTAGACTTTTGGAATTTTGGAGTTTTGGAGTATTGGAGTGTAGGAGTTATGCGTTTTGGAGTTTTGGACTTTTAGAATTTGGAGTTTTGGACTTTTAGAATTTTAGACTTTTAGACTTTGGAGTTATGGCCTTTTGGACTTTGGAATTTTGGACTATTGGACTTTTGGACTTTTGGACTTTTGGACTTTTGTACTTTTGGACTTTTCGAGTTTTGGGCGTTTGACTATTTGGAACTTTGGAGTTGGAGGTATAGAGTTTTAGAGTTTTGGAGTTTTGGAGTTTTGGAGTTTTGGAGTTTTGGAGTTTTGGAGTTTTGGAGTTTCGGAGTTTCGGAGTTTCGGAGTTTCGGAGTTTCGGAGTTTCGGAGTTTCGGAGTTTCGGAGTTTCGGAGTTTCGGAGTTTCGGAGTTTCGGAGTTTCGGAGTTTCGGAGTTTCGGAGTTTCGGAGTTTCGGAGTTTCGGAGTTTCGGAGTTTCGGAGTTTCGGAGTTTCGGAGTTTCGGAGTTTCGGAGTTTCGGAGTTTCGGAGTTTCGGAGTTTCGGAGTTTCGGAGTTTCGGAGTTTCGGAGTTTCGGAGTTTCGGAGGTTTGGAGGTTTGGAGTTTTGGAGTTTTGGAGTTTTGGAGTTTTGGAGTTTTGGAGTTTTGGAGTTTTGGAGTTTTGGAGTTTTGGAGTTTTGGAGTTTTGGAGTTTTGGAGTTTTGGAGTTTTGGAGTTTTGGAGTTTTGGAGTTTTGGAGTTTTGGAGTTTTGGAGTTTTGGAGTTTTGGAGTTTTGGAGTTTTGGAGTTTTGGAGTTTTGGAGCTTTGGAGCTTTGGAGCTTTGGAGCTTTGGAGCTTTGGAGCTTTGGAGCTTTGGAGTTTTGGAGTTTTTGAGTTTTTGAGTTTTTGAGTTTTGGAGTTTTTGAGTTTTGGAGTTTTGGAGTTTTGGAGATTTGGAGCTTTGGAGCTTTGGAGCTTTGGAGCTTTGGAGTTTTGGAGTTTGCAGTTTTGGAGTTTTGGAGTTTTGGAGTTTTGGAGTTTTGGAGTTTTGGAGTTTTGGAGTTTTAGAGTTTTTGGAGTTTTGGAGTTTTGGAGTTTTGGAGTTTTTGGAGTTTTGGAGTTTTGGAGTTTTGGAGTTTTGGAGTTTTGAAGTTTTGGAGTTTTGGAGTTTTGGAGTTTTGGAGTTTTGGAGTTTTGGAGTTTTGGAGTTTTGGAGTTTTGGAGTTTTGGAGTTTTGGAGTTTTGGAGTTTTGGAGTTTTTGAGTTTTGGAGTTTTGGAGATTTGGAGCTTTGGAGCTTTGGAGTTTCGGAGTTTTGGAGTTTTAGACTTTGGACTTTGGAATTTTGAACTTTTGTACTTTGGACTTTTGAACTTTTATACTTTTGGAGTTTTGAAATTTTGGAGTTTTGAACTTTTGGACTTTTGGAATTTTGGAGTTTTGGAGTTTTGGAGTTTTGGAGTTTTGGACTTTTAGAATTTTAGACTTTTAGACTTTGTAGTTTTGGACTTTTGGACTTTTGGACTTTCGGACTATTGGACTTTTGGACTATTGGACTTTTAGACTTTTTGACTTTTTGACTTTGGACTTTTGAACTTTTGAACTTTTGGACTACTAACTCCTATGTATATTTAATGATATTTCTTTCGAAAAATAAGGTCATGAAGAAGTTTCACTTCTTACGTGTGTACGCACGCACATGCAGTACACGCACACATTTTTTTTTAAATGTACCCATCATTTAGTTTGTTACTCATTTCTCATAGGTACATAAAACCACCATAAAAAAGTCACAGCGAAGCGTGGCAGGGTACCGCTAGTTTTATATAAAAATCTTAATGCGGTTAACAGAATACATCTACTTGCCAAGTTTCAACAGCATAGGCCTTATAGTTTCGGAGAAAAAGGGCTGTGACATACGGGCGGAAAGACATGACGAATCTATCATCATTTTTAGGGTTCCGTTTTTTGCCATTCGGCTACGGAACCCTAAAAATGAAGATAAAGGTAATATAGAAGGTCAATCCTGTCGATGAGTATACCTCCCGAAGATAGTGTTGATTGATTGGATGGCCAAATCCGAAACTATAAGGAATAGCGAAAAATGCTCAAAGGAGTCACGAGCCCGATTTTGATAAAACTTAAAACCTCATCATTAGATTTTTGAAAAACCAATAATTCTAGCTGGGAACACTAGGATTGATTAAAAAAAACACACCCTATATTACTACACCATACACGCCACGTAGTACATAATAGGAGCAGCGTTGAAAAATTATTCGAAAACGGGAAATAACTTTTGAAGCAAGATTTTGATTAGGACTTCAAAAGTTATTAGATCTCGTATGCATTCTCCAGGTTCTCACCTTCTATTATTTTGCCGCGTTTCGAGCGAAGACAGTCCGGGAGGCCACCTCCGTTCGTGACAGTTCTCCATCAAGTCGTCGATGATGTGAGGTGGACACCCAGACTCTGACAGACTCCTTTTGATCATCATCTGAAATACATTCATTAAAATAGTTTTTGTTTGTGGACAGTTTGGTATTTTCATGCAGCACGCATGGTAATATATATTATGTCCGCAAGTTGACGTCGATACAGTGGCACAGCGAGGAAAGGAAAAGGAAAGGAAAGCTATGCTTGGGGTATCTGAGGGATAAAATCAGAAACGATGTTATCCGTCAGCGCACTAGAGTGGTCGACGTAGCTCGCAGAGTATGCGTTTTGAAGTGGCAGTGTGTTGGCAGATGTCTGTAGAAGAACCGATGGCCGATGGAGCAAACTAGTGTTGTAAAAGAACTGAGTCTTTTAGTCCTCATTTTGCGGCTATGAGTTCTTTTTGCAGAACTCACGACTAATTTAGAATTCTGAGTCCTGAGCCTCGAGTTCTTTTGAGTCATTTCAGTTCTTTCAGTCCTAAAATTTCTTGAGTCGTTGGATTTATTTTAAGTCCTTTCTTTTTTGTCAGTCCTTTGAGCTATTTGTCTTTTAAGTTCTTTCAAGTCTTAAGTTGGGGTCCTACGGTCCGCCTGGCGACAGGCTGGGCCAGGCGTTGCCGCGTCTGTGTAGGCCTGTCGCGGCCTGTTCTAAGTTTTCCCACAGCCTGGTGCGGCCTGTAGACCAACTTTCCAGGAAGTTAAGTGAGTAACGACTCTTGTGGGTGTCGTCATTCAACAACGGCCGATTAAAGTTGTTAATTTTAAGTAGCCAAACCCGATTATTTTTATTTTACAGCATTAGGAACATATTTTTGTTTATTACTTAAGGATATAACGAAACTACTATGATGAGTGATTTTGTACGGGAACCTATGTACAAGAACATTTGAAAATTTCTGCTATTACAATCGATGCAGACGCACCCGTACAGGCAGCGACAGGCATCGTCGCGCCAGGCCGCGCCGCGCCTTTGAACTTACCCGACTCCCGATGGATCGGACAGGCGACAACAGGCCACCACATGCCTCATCGGACGCGACGGTTGCCACGGCCTGTTGGCCTGATCTGGCGCGGCCTGTGAAATATTGGACCGTGGAACCCCAGCTTTAGGAGTCGTGAATTATACAGCAGGACTGAAATCCAATCAAAAAGACTCGTGTGATAAAGCCTTTGAGTTCTTTGAGTCGTGAACTATAAAGTAGAGGACTGCAGCCAGCCCAATCAAAAAAGACTCGCATATTACGAAGTATTTGAATAGTTTAAGTAGAGGATTACAGTCATAGTAATCACTTAAGTTCGAATAAACAATAAATATGGCTAAAAAAAAGACATGTAAATCATTGTCACGTTATTAACCGATTTCTAAACAAAAGAGGAGATTTTCAAATCGTCTTAATGTTCTTTTTTGTATTTTTTTCTCGGGTGTGTGTGCTTTCATTTTTCGTCGTATGTTACATACATACTACGAAAAATGAAAGCACACAGAGAGAAGAGATAGAAGAAGTGAGTCGGTTTTGTCTTCTATCATTGACTTACACATTTTCATACTAAGAAGTTATTTTTAAACTATCGCGGTTTTTAACACTCATACTTATAGAATTCTGAACTTCACGCGAAATACTATTTACTTACATTCACCGACGTTTCAAGCACGTTGCAGCGCCTGTGGTCGCGGTTGGACTGAGGCGAGGATTGACATAAATCAGGAAGGAAAAAGTTTTTATTTAAAAGACTTAGTCTTGAGTTCTTTTTGTAAAGAGTGAGCTGTTTTATAAGACTCAGTCTCGAGTTCTTTTTGGCAAGACTGGAGTCTACTTAAGAAGACTAAAAAATCAGAGAGGCTTGAGCTTTTACTTATTCCTTTTTGACTTGAGTCTTCAAAAAAAGATTCGAGTCTCAATAATCCATACTAATATTATAAAGCTGAAGAGTTTGTTTGTTTGTTTGTTTGTTTGTTTGAACGCTAGTATCTCAGGAACTACTGGTTGGATTTCAAAAATTCTTTTACAGTTTGATAGACCATTTATCGAGGATGGCTATAGGCTATATAACATCACGCTATGACAGATAGGAGCGGAGCAGCAATCAAGAATGTTTTGAAAACGGGGAATATTGTTTACCGTCTGAGAGCTGCCGAGGCGTACGCTGCGTAAATGGTTAAAGTTACGTAAAAATTGTGTATTCAAAATTGTTTCTCTTAAAAAGTTCTAAAAAAAAGTCCGCGACAGCATATGCCTATCTTTTAAGGTTCGCTTACAATAACCTAATTTGTCTATCTCTTAAGGTTCGCTTACAATATTATAAAAGTGAATAGTTTGTTTGTGCTAGGATCTCAGAAACTACTGGTTGCATTTCAAAAATTATTTTACAGTTTAATATTACATTTATTGAGGATGGCTAATGACGTTATTACATCACGCGAAGACGAATAGGAGCGGAGCAGCCATGAATAATGTTTCGAGAACGGGGAAAATTTCTTTCTTTTGAGAGCTTCCATTGCGTACGCTGCGTAAAAGGTTAAAGTTAGTGAAAATTGTACCTATGTAGCAAAATTGTTTCTCTTAAAAAGTTATAATAAAATCCTCAACAGCATATGTCTATCTTTTAGGGTACCCTTACAATAACAATCTTAATAAGTTTTAAAATACGAGCGACGCGACGGGAGTAAACGTTAGTCTGCAGTGGCAGCCAGTCAACTGTACGATAAAAACCGGCCAAGTGCGAGTCGGACTCGCACTCAATGAGTTCCGAACCAAAAAAAGGCGGAAGTAAATGCGACGGGAAACATTACACCATTTTGAAGTTGTGCGGGTCAGCTCTAATGAATACAGGCGACGCGACGGGAGTAAAAGCGAAACATTCTATTATTCAAAATATCAATACCATATTTCTCTCTTTTGCACTCTTATGTGACGCGAACGAAGTTGCGCGGGTCAGCTAGTAGGACTATAAAGACTCAGTTCTTTTACAACACTAGAGCAAACGAGTTCTGGAGTGGAGACCGCGACTTGGAACACGTGGGGTTGAACGACAGCCCAGATGGGCCGATGAACTTAAGAAGGTCGCCGGAAGTGACTGGATGCGGAAGGCACAGGAACGTGTATTGTAGCGTAATTTGGGAGAGGCCTACGTCCAGCAATAGGCTGATTTAAAGGACGCAAGGCTGATTTAAAGAGGTACGACTTTCCTTTAACTGCCGTCGATTTTGGGGGGGGAGGGGTGGGGGGAGGGGGTGGGGGTTGCCTACTGCCCCCCCCCCTAAAAGGAAAAGTTGCGGAACCCCCCCCTTTTCGAGATATTTCAATTTTAAATTTGAAAAAAAAATCGTAATTTTAAGCGATATAATCGATAGTAGATGCAAAAAACCGGCCAAGTGCGAGTTGGACTCGCCCATGAAGGGTTTCGTAGCAGCAAGTAACATAATATAAAAGTTCTTATAGTTCGTTGTAACTTTGATTGATGTTTTAACACGTTTCCAGTGGTAGTGATTTTTCTAACCGAAAATTGCGGTTTACGGCGTATTAAAAAAAAACTACCAGCTCTATCTCGTTCGAAATAATTTTCGCTGGTAGTTTTTATGGCAATGTACATCATATATTCTTTTTAGATTTATCAGTCTCTTAGTTTAGAAGTTAGAGGGGGGGGGACACACATTTTTCCACTTTGGAAGTGTCTCTTGCGCAAACTATTCACTTTAGAAAAAAATGATGTTAGAAACCTCAATAGCATTTTTGAAGACCTATCTATAGATACCCCACACGTGTGGGTTTGACGAAAAAAAATTTTTTGAGTTTCAGTTCTGAGTATGGGGACCCCCAAAATTTATTGCTTTTTTTCAAGTTTTATATAAGAATCTTAATGCGGTTCACAGAATACATCTACTTACTAAGTTTCAATAGCATAGGCCTTATAGTTTCGGAGAAAAGTGGCTGTGACACACGGACGGACAGACAGACAGACAGACAGACAGACAGACATGACGAATCTATAAGGGTTCCGTTTTTGCCATTTGGCTACGAAACCCTAAAAATAAGGAAAGATGCCCATGGAGGGAATGAGGGTAAGCCCCCCCATTCATCAAAATAATAACCGGCCAAGTGCGAGTTGGACTCGCCCATGAAGGGTTTCGTAGCAGCAAGTAACATAATATAAAAGTTCTCATAGTTCGTTGTAACTTTGATTGATGTTTTAACACGTTCGCAGTGGTAGTGATTTTTCTAACCGAAAATTGCAGTATATGACGTATAAAAAAAAACTACCGGCTCTATCTCGTTCGAACTAATTTTCGTTGGTAGTTTTTATGGCAATGTACATCATATCTTCTTTTTAGATTTATCATTCTCTTAGTTTGGAAGTTAGAGGGGGGGGGGACACACGTTTTTCCACTTTGGAAGTGTCTCTTGCGCAAACTATTCAGTTTAGAAAAAAATGATATTAGAAACCTCAATATAATTTTTGAAGACCTATCTATAGATACGACACTCGTATGGTTTTGACGGAAAAAAAATTTTGAGATTCAGTTCTGAGTATGGGAACCCCCAAAATTAACTGCTTTTTTTCTAATTTTATATAAGAATCTTAATGCGGTTCACAGAATACATCTAGTTACCAAGTTTCAATATCATAGGCCTTACAGTTTCGGAGAAAAGTGGCTGTGACACACGGACGGACAGACAGACAGACAGACAGACAGACATGACGAATCTATAAGGGTTCCGTTTTTGCCATTTGGCTACGAAACCCTAAAAATAGGGGGACTGATTCACATGAATTTAAGTTATATATGTTGACTCTGCCACATCTCCGGCGCTGCGGGGCGAGCAGCCTCTACGCCCTAGCGTAACAAATCACAGGCATCTATCCTCACCTCCGCAGCTTCGGCTTGCTGGTCGCCTCCGGCGACCAGCCTCAGCCGCTCCGGCTCGTCTGCTGCCTGTGATTTGTTACAGCGGGCGGAGGCTGCTCTCCCTACGCGCCTCCGGTTCTATAAAAACACTCTAGGGTTAGGCCAAACTCGTACCAGGTGGAGTCGGGGTACATCAATTCGGTACTTTGACCCAAGTCGACCTAATTTATCATATTTGTATCTGCCCTAATAGGTTCTGTTAAAATAAAACAAATTAAATACTGGTGGTGGCAAATTAAATACTCGTACAAAATGGCGTCCCGGCAAAACAAACAACACGCGATTTCAATAGTTTTTTTTTTTTTGCTTCTAATTTCTTGACGTCTTTTATCTATGCACTATTTCGACCAATAATACGATCACAGTTTGACAGGTGCACTCAAAATGGTGTTGTTTGTTTACAATTAATATGAAATTTCAATTTTTTTTTTCTCAAAAATTACGCATCTCCGCATGTTGTGACTTTACGTGTGTGCTTATATTAACGTTACCTTTCTGTAAAAAAATTACCAGCCCCCAACTCGACGGCAGTTAAAGGAAAACTGAGCCTGAGATAGCCTTATCTCTGCAAAACAATTAAATAAATGGAGAAGTCAAAAATCTGTGACTGAAAACAATATACAAATTAACTTAATGCAAAACTAATTAGTATATGAAGAATTAGCGAAGGGTACGCTCAGCGTTAGTTTACCACATATTATTCATTAAAAAATTATCTAATTCACTCGTTTTAAGTCTTATTTTTAGATATCGTTGTTCTTACTTATGTTGTGATTAATGTTCTTCTTTGGCCGCGATATTACCTGAAGTACCGCAGAGATTATTTTTGCCCGTGGTACCACCATGGGCAAAAAGATGTTTTATCCTTTGGTGTTTTAAATAAAGAATGTTTCTTTTGCCGTTAGGTGGCAATAAGGGCAAGTGACATTAATTTATAAACAAGAATAGAATTTGGACTCCTAAAAAGAAATAAGTACTATGCACCAGAAAAGAAGGTAATAGAACAAGATTTACATTTTTTTATAACTTTAGTGTCTGTCTGTATGTTTGTTTATTACCTAGTCACTAGAAATAGGCATGTATTTAAATCGATATCAGTATATTCCCTTTTTCTGAACTAAATATTTCAAAGTTAAACCAAAAATACTGACCTGCACACTAATTATGCACACTAAATAAATCAAATTCATTATACTGATTAATGGTATTTGCATAACTGTTTTACTGAACGAATAACTATTATGAAAATAGTAATATCTAACAATTCCTTAGTTCAACAAAAATATTAAAACTAAGTAAAACCCCAATTTAATCAGTCACCTCTACAAAATTAAATTTTATTGATCAAAAAATTAAAGTCTAACCTAACCTATTCCGTTATAAGATTGTACAATTTAGTGCAAGTTAGTATTTTTGATATACAATTCGTATTTTTGTTTTACAAGTCATATATTTGATGTACGAACCACATTTTTGGTGTAATTCGATTAAAAAGGTTGTCTCGTTCTGAGAAATATTTAAAATTTTTAAGTATACTATGATTTTTAATTCGAGTCAGTAAAATGACATTTTCAGAGTTGCGGGATTTTTGTCACAAATAAATAGTGATGTGGTTGAATAGAGTTTTACAATTAAAAGTTAGTCGAGATTATATTTTTTAATTCAATATCAAACAGTAATTAAATCAATATCAATACATATAATAAAATCGTAACAGGTCGCTGTCTGTACATGGAAGATAAATAAGAAAAAATATTATAGGGGGGCTTTATGAACGCAATAGAACCCAAAACAATGATTTTTAGAATTTTTGTCTGTTTGTCTGTATGTCTGTATGTCTGTATATCTGTTTGTCTGTACGGTTGTGCACGCTAATCTCAGTAACCGCTCAACCGATTGCAATGCGGTTTTTTTATTGTGTTGAGGTTTGCTCCAGTTAACATTTAACGTTTGTTTTATGTAAATCGGTTTAGAAATAAAAGAGTTATAACACTTTTAAGAATCAGATATTTTGAAAATTTTAATTGTAGGGGTTTCTTTGAAAGTGAGTGAACCTAAACTGGCGTGTTGGCTTAATCATAAAAGAGCTTAATGATTAAGACTATTTTTAAACAATTCAGTCCGCGCCGAAGGCGTGGACTGAATTGTTTTAAAATAGACTTAATCATTAAGCTCTTTTATGATTAAGCAAACAGGGCAGTTTCAGACGCTGCTTGATGACTCTGATGAAGAAATACCTTTCCTTTCATACACCTTATGTGACGTAAACGAAGTTGCGGGCTCAGCTAGTATTACATAAAACCACCTATACCTACCGTATTTCAACTCATTCAAATAATGCAGTAACAAACAATTTGGATCTCGATTGCTCCATAATTATTTGCCTACATTTAAATATAATCACTTTTCTAGGAACCATAGTTTGTTTTATACAAACATACACACCAATTTACCTTGAAAATAATTTCATGAAAAGTACTTTGATGACAAAAATTTAAAACTGTCATTTTTGCTTGTCCTTAAATTATTTTTTCATCCCATCTATTCGAAAAGCATCACTTTGCACCACAATAACAGGGCGCAAAATATAAATAATCTTTTCTGAGAGCTTTTTAGCGGGCGGCAAAGTGATTTGAATTTGGAACTTGGAACTGAATTTATAACATTCATAGAAATCGAACGCAAATAGTATACGGGAAACTGAGGATACTTGATCCTATTTGACCATTTACACACGGGTAAACCATTCTACAATGACTCTTTTTTTTTTAATGGTTTGGCATCAAAAAATCAACATAATGATTATGTCAAAAATGCGCGTATTTGCGTCACGATTAAACATCGCATGTAATTGGGCTGTATGGATGAATTGTCTTTACATTTCACTTGTGGGATTATAACAACAAAACAACTTGTATGAGACTGTATTTGGGGATCGTGCGAAGTATGGCCCCATACGGGGCCCCCGTATGGGCGGAGACCCTGATGGTCAGCAATGTGGCTAGGTAGCTGAGCCCGCAGAGGGCGATGGCCGTTAGGATTATAAGAGGATACCGCACGATCTCAGGTGAGGCTGCATGCCTCCTAGCTGGGACCCCTCCATGGGACCTGGAAGCAAAAGCCAAGGGTCTGCGTCTCGAGAAATCGAGGCCCAGCGGTCCCTGCTCCACCAGGAAAACGTGTAGATATGGAAGGTGCGACTTCAGCAACCAAAGGGAGATTCGCCACAATCGCGGCCGATAGACCGGTCATGGACGAGTGGCTGGAGAGGAGAGACGGTGCTCTCTCCTACCGGTTGTCACAGATACCGGGCACGGTAGTTTCGGTAAGTATCTGTGGCGAAGACACCGGGAATCCACAGCACTGCGAGGACCGCAGCGATGACACAGCGCTGCGGTCCTCGCAGTGCAGTGCACGGCAAGATTAAGTCTATTATAAAAAAATTCAGTCCAGTCAATTCAATTATTAAGTCAATTATTTTAAAATAGCCTTACTTAATCATTAATCTCTTTTATGATTAAGCCAACACGCCATTTTAGATTTACCATCACCTTCAAAGAAACCCCTTAAATTAAAATTTTCAAAATATCTTTGATGTAATAAATTCTTAAAAGTGTTTACTTTACTTTTTTATTTATCAACCGATTGACATGAAATAAACACTAAATGTTAAGTAAAGCAAACCTCAACACAATAAAGAAAACCGCATTGAAATCGTTTAAGCGGGTACTGAGATTAGCGCCCACAAACGTACAGACAAACAGATATACAGACATACAGACAAACAGACAAAAAATCTAAAAATCATTGTTTTGGGTTCTAATGCGTTCATAAAGCCCTCCTATGATATTATTTCTTATTTAGCTTCCAAGTACAGACAGCGACCTGTTACAATTTTATTATATGTAGGTATAGGTATTGATATTGATAATACGTATTGTAAACTAGCTGACCCCGCAACTTCATTTAAGTCACATATAAGGTGCATGAAAGGAGAGGTATTTCTTCATCAGACTCATCAAGCAGCGTGTGAAACTGCCCTGTTTGCTTAACCATAAAAGAGCTTAAAGATTAACCCCCATATTCATAATCGTTTATTAAACCTATTTTAGTTAAAACACACTTTAAGTCTATTGCTGTCTCTAACCATACTCTGTCATTGGTTAGAGACAGCAATAGACTTAAAGTGTGTTTTAACTAAAATAGGTTTAATAAACGATTATGAATAAGGGGGTAAGTCTATTTTAAAACAATTCAGTACCTTTTATGATTAAGCCAACACTCCAGTTAAGATTTACACTCACATTCAAAGAAACTCCTACAATTAAAATTTTCAAAATATCTGATTCTTAAAAGTGTTATAACTTTTTTATTTATAAACTGATTGACATGAAATAAACGCTAAGTGTTAAGTGGAGCCAACCTCAACACAATAAAAAACCGCGTTGCAATCGGTTAAGCGGTTACTGAGATAAGCGTGCACAAACGTACAGACAAACAGATATACCGAGAGCGGTCGGCGGGTGGACAGCTGGCCGTCTGCTAGCTGTCGCCGTGTGGACTGCTGGGTGCGTGCTAGCTGTCACCGGGTAGACTGCGAGCAGTAGTCGTCTTTTAGGGCAGTGTTGGGTGGGAGCGGTGTCGGAGCAGAGTCGTTAAAGTGGGCTATGTCCTTTATACATACAATCATATTTCACACGACGAGGTCCGCAGAAGTATTCAGTACGCCATCATTTCACATACATACTATTTTTTTTTCTTTATACCAATTAGGTGGCAGACAGGTATACGGCCCCCACTAGATGGACTGGTGGTCAGCGCTGCCTATGGACGCTTGCAACACCGGAGGCGCTACACTGGCACTGCCGACCCTGTAAAAACCTTTGAAGAACCCCATACTGTAGGCGTTTGGGAAAACGGAGGCAAGGAGATCATTCAGCAATCTAAGAGTACGCGGGAGAAAGCCCCTACCGGATCTAACCGTGCTCAAACGCTCCGGACGCAAAAATACTTCAACTAACGCTCTTCTCTTCCAAGATACAATCAGAAGAAGAACTTGGCATACAAGCACATCTCAGGTATTTTGGTCGGAACAGTCTATTACCATATAACTACTTAACCTAATAAGAAAATACAAAAGCGTCAACATACTACCTGTAATACATCATCCGGCGTGGATATCATCCCGCCCCAGCGCGTTACCCGGGCCCTTGTAAGTGAGTTGGCCCAGCGGACCACCTCCTCGCGTTCCATTTGGTCTGCTAGAGCGCGCATTGTGGGGTTGGACAGTCTCATTGCGCGCATGAACTCCTGAAAATGTGAAGACATCTTATAAACAAGCATAGAGCAACACGGAAAAAGGGATGGGGAATGCACGCACCATAAAAAATAGATCAAAATATAAAAGTATGGATTCATTTGCAGTTGCGTGCAGACTAGAAGGTAAGGTATTTTAATCCCTACTAATATTATAAATGCGAAAGTGACTCTTGAGCTCGCCGTCCTTACAGAAGCAGGCCCATGACGTGAGGGATTCACGCACGCCCCCCCCCCCCCCCCCTTAGAAGCGGGATCACACCCGAACCAACCCCTAGGCGAGGCCGCAGTGGCGGCCGTGGGTCATCCTGGAACATCCTTCCGAGCTTACCCGGGGCTCCCAACCACAGGCTGTTGGGCGTTACGTGTGGTTTTTTAGTCGGTAGGAGTCCGGCATAGCATTCATGAGAATTTTTCCTCACATTAAAAAAAAAGCCGCATGAACATGATTCTTTGATAAAGTGATTGTAAATTAATAGTGGCTAAAAGCTCATTCTACTTTAGCAGTCGGTTCTTCAAAACACGTCCATTGTAGTCTCGAGGTAGAAGCACTAGAAGCGCTTAGATACACGGACGCCGCGTATTTTTTTGTCAGCTTAGTGGTATTAAAATGTAATTTGCAAAAAGAAATAATTCGGTTGAATCACCTACTTTTAACAACGCCAATTCCCGTTTGTGTTCATTGATGATCAGTCTCTGTTGTGCTAGGTCTTGTTCATAATCATTGAGCTTCACTTGATGAGTAGCTATTAGGGACCGCAGCTCACGGACACAATTGTGATCTGCCAGTTCGTC
Organism: Miltochrista miniata; assembly: GCA_933228765.1. Classification (NCBI taxonomy): domain Eukaryota; kingdom Metazoa; phylum Arthropoda; class Insecta; order Lepidoptera; family Erebidae; genus Miltochrista; species Miltochrista miniata. Next base: position 11,401,994 of record OW121752.1, read on the forward strand.
CTTCGGGATCACAAGTCCGCACCCTGCTTCACATGGCATGGGTCTTTTAGGGTTGAATTCACCTGTAAACCACAAACAATACATTAAATAAATGAATAATTATTCACGGACATTTCACACAACGCTATCTGATCCCAAAGTTAGCTAGGAAAAACCTGCTTGTGTTGTGGGTATATTAATACTTATATACTTTTTAAATACATACATATTATACATAGAAACACCCAGACTCTTGAGACAAACATTTATGGGTCACACAAATATTTGTCTCCGGTGGGAATCGAACCCACGACCTCCAGCGCCGCAGGCGGTATCACTACCGACTGCACCACAGAGGCAGTCAATTTTAAGGTGCGTTCACCTTATCCACCGTAATGGCCATGTTTAATTTCATATCAATATTCCTTAGCAAATAAGGTCGCCGTTTTAACTTTGCCTTGCCAGAGTAAATATAATATAAATACATGACAATAGCACACATTAGAGATAGTATTTTCACACCTAACCTCTGCTACGTACCTACACACGCGCACAAATCAGTTTCGAAAACTACTGTGAAAATTTCTTGACCTCGTGTCTGTGAGCTCTGTGAGCGGCGTCTATGTGTGCGTAGCCTCAGCGAATTTAGTATCTAGGTTTCCATCTATATCTATACTATCTCCAATTTGTGACAATAGTGTCTTACAGTAAATATAACACCATGTTGAAAAGCTATGGAACATGGATGAATACCTGATGAACCTAGACAGTCAAGGGATTCGATATACTTACCTACCTATCGTAAATAGTTGTTATTTGTTGATATTAACGTCATCGAAACAAACCAACAGCATTGATAACAATTTATACCGACTCATACAATTTTATGATGAATCAGACCAGACGTAAATTTCATTGTAAAAATTAAAATGTCTATTTTAAGATAACAATGCTGTTATCTCTTTTAATTAATTAATTTTATGTTTAAGTTGCTTGTATATTATTATTCTTTTTGTTTATGTTTTGTTAGCCAAAATGACGCCAGTCGCCTGATGGAATGCCTAACGACTTCTTGCGAATTGAGGGACACTCTAACATTCCTCAAGACTCAGCAGTAGGCCCTCAGGTCTGGATCAAAAGTTCGGCATTGTATTGCCCCAATTGACTATGGTGGGTGCTGCTTGCTTGGCCACATTCGAAAGCAAGTTTCAAAATAAGAATAATATTTCTTCTTTCGAAACTGGTTGCGAAAAGAGAATAATAATTCTTCTTTCGTAATTGGTTTGATAAGAGAATTGTTTCTTCTTTCGAAACTAGTATAAGTCTCTGTTGGTGAATATGAAACAATATACTGACACTTGCACTTATGAAATCACAACTGAATTTATTAATGACTAGCTGTTGCCCGCGACTTCGTACGCGTGAAAATTATGTTATAGCCAATTTGCTCTCTGCTTAGCCCCTAGAATATGTAGCGTGATAATATATAGCCTATTTAAAGACCCTACCCCTAGTTAATAGATGTGCAAAATTCAGAGAGAGAAGAGAACCGAGGTTTAAGTTTGCTTGTAACTGTTGGATTGCTAATTTCATTTCTTGGTCCATTTCCATGTAGTTTTTGTTTCCAGTAGTGTAAGTGGACTGTACTTTGTTACACGTCCATCCACAGAAGTTTTATTTCCTAGTTACGAAAGAAGAAACAATTCTTTTATCGAAACCAATTTCCAAAGAAGAATTATTTTTCTCTTTTCGCAACCAGTTTCGAAAGAAGAAATATTCTTATTTCGAAACTGGATTCGAAACTTGGTTACGAATATGGCCAAAGAGAAAGTTATCAACCCGGAAATTAACAGCTTAGAGTTTAACAAGCATTCCTGATTCCTCTTGGGTCATGTGAGCCAGTGATCCATCAGGGTATTACAGCATATTTTTTTGTCAAGTAGGAAGTATTCGTTTGTATACCATCATTATTTTATTCATTGCAAACAAAGTCTCTTACTGCTGAACCAATTTCAAAATTTCTTTCAGCATTAGAAAGCTAAATTTATTCTCAAGTAACATAGCCACTATCACGCTACTACGCAGGGGAGCAGAGCAGTAATAATAAATGTAAAAACATATTGACAGATTTCTATACATTAGGTATTGTGACAGTATGGAGTTCGAGATGTAACTGAATAAATCAAATTCCTGTGATTTATTGTAAACAAAATACATAATAAACTTGGCAGAAAAATCGAAAATCATTATAATAAAAAAAATCTTTAAAACATCTGACATAAATAGCATAATAATAAACATGAGCATTGTATGGCAATAAGCTAATAATATTTCCTCTTCAACACATGTCATGTATAATCAAAACAGATAATACATGTAGGTGTAATAATAATAATTAAAAAATTGTTACTTTTCTCATAGATGGCTAAACAACCAACAGGATTGTGTATAATTATCTTAATTTGTTTTGTATCTATGTGTAATTTTACTATACTATGTATGTATGTATTTTTACTGGCTTGTGGTCCAGTGGTCGGTGTGCCTGACTATGGATTCGGAGTTGTGGGTTCGATTCCCATCCAGGACACATCTCTTTGTATGATGGGCACATTGATTTGTTCCTTGTCTGGCTGTAAATTTATCTATAACTTGTACGTATTTAGAAATATAAAAGTATGTGTATCAGTCGTCTGGATCCCAAAGCACAAGCTTATATTCGCTTAATTTGGGCTAGATGATGTTGTGTGAAATTGTCCAAAAATTGTATTATTTTTATTTTGAAAATACAAACATGTTTCTTTTTTAACGTGAGAGAAAATACTCATTGATGCTATGCCGAACTTTTTTAACCGACTAAAAAACTTCACGTTACGCCCAACAGCCTATGGTTGGGAGTCCCGGGTAAGCCCTCGGAAGGATGTCCCAGGACTCCCAACAGACCCACGGCCGCCGCTGCGGCCTCGCCCAGGGGGTGGTTCGGGTGCTTTCCCGCGTCTTTGTGGGGTTTCGGGTGTGATCCCGCTTCTAAGGGGGGCGCACGCTTCGGTCATTAACATGTTTCACTTGTCTAGGAGCTAATATTAGCTTAATTTGGATTGGGCGGTCTTACTAATGTTAGCAATGTGAATGCTTGGGAGTTGGGAGAGTGGATGTTTGTAATTCTTTCACGCTCCTCTAATGGCTGGACTGATCTGGCTCAAATTTGGTATAGGGATAGATTATAGTCTGGAATAACACATTTGCTAATTTTACCTAGCAATAGGTAACCCTGGGATGCAGGAATGGGAACAAAAATAATACGCAGGCAGAGGTCATCCAGAGCCATATAAAATTTTGCAAAATATGTTATCATTAATTTTTATTTGTTAACCAATTGAACTGCTGTGTCTCTTCAAATATTGTGGATATTGATATGGTAAAATGACTTTGAAATTTATGTATCCAGTCATTTTATTTGTTTTTTAAGTTTGTATTCAAGATATTGTGTGCCTAAAGGGCAGGACATAGCTGACCTTGTACTAAAAACCTGTGAACAACTCTTGTAAACTTGTAAATGATCCACATTAAAGTAATAAAAATTGTCTTGTTCAGGCAACTACTTACACAGTTTAGCAATAAACTAAGCTAATTTAAGATTGTGCTATATTATTTGTGTTCATAGCAGTTCTCGAAGATGTCTTCCAAAATATAACAGAGAGAAGAAGCGAGGGCGTAAGGCTGAAAAATAGGCACCTAACACACCTAAGGTTTGCTGACGACATAGCTCTTTTTAGGGAAACTGCGCCAGCTATGGAAAGAATGCTCCAAATCTTATCAATAGAAAGTAGAAAGGTGGGTCTATATATGAACCTTACTAAGACAAAAATTATGTCAAGTGGACCACGAAAGCCAATAAAAATAGAGGAGAAATATATAGAATATGTAGACGAATATACATACCTAGGAAAGCAGGTTTCATTTAACACACCATGGAGCGAAGCATGCAAAAATTAAAACGAATCCACAAAATTAGGCATGTAACTGTAAGACGCAAAACAAAAGTTAAAGATGCTCTAAAACATGCACTAACATTAAAATGGCAATGGGCTGGACATGTTTCCCGCCAAAAAGACAACAGATGGACCCTACAAGCAACAAAATGGCCAGGGCCGATAGGAAAAAGAAATGTTGGTAGACCCCAGAAGAGATGGAATGAAGACATAGTTGAAGTGGCGGGCAGAGAGTGGATGAGGAAAGGACAGGACAGAGTACATTGGAAGCGGCTGGGGGAGGCCTATACCCGGAAGGGATCCACACCCTAAAACTTAATTTAAGACTCACTTAATTTAAAAACAAAATTTATTAACTAACAATAGTCTTAAGTATTACTAACATATAATATTTAAATGTAATGAGGTATGGAAAATAAAGGCTTTATTATTATACTAGCTGACCCTCGCAACTTCGTTTACGTCACATAAGGTGTACGAATGGAGGGGTACTTCTTCATGAGACTCATCAAGCAGCGTGTGAAACGGCCCTGTTTGCTTAATCATAAAAGAGCTTAAAGATTAAGTCGATTCTAAAACAATTCAGTCCACGCCTTCGGCGCGGACTGAATTATTTTACAATAGCCTTAATCATTAAGCTCTTTTATGATTAAGCCAACACGCCCGTTTAAACTCACTTTCAAATGAAACGTTGAATTCTTGATTTACCGAAAGTTGAGATGCCCCTAATTTCTGAACTACATAACCCTCAATATTGAAAATTGTATGGAATAATGCTTAAAGTACTCCCTTTCAGACACCAAACAAATAATTGAAATCGAACCACGCAGTGAGAAATTATAGCTAAAAACTTATTTTGCCTTTCATCCCCTCTCCTGAAGGAACCGCGCAAAATATCGGGATCAAAAGTATCTAAGAACCTTCCTCGGACTGTAAGCTTAGATCGTACAAAGTATCATTCAAATCGGTTCAGTAGTTTTGGCGTGATACTTAGTCGGGATACAGACAGACAGACAGACAGACAGACAGACAGACAGACAGACAGACAGACAGACATGAAAATTTTAAATTACATTTTCGGCTTCAGTATCGATTAGAGAACGCCCTACACTTAAAATTTTCAAAATATCTTCCATGTACAGACTCCCGACCCTCTACAGTTTTATTATAAGTATATAGATTATTTGATAAATAGGTACACTTATATTTCTATCCTTTCATATTAGTCATGTCAATACCCCATAATATGAGGTGATTCCCAGTCAACCTTACATCCCTGGTCCACCAAGGCGTTCCACAGTCAAATAATGTCACATTGGTCTACCTAGGTATTCCATGGTTAACTTACAGATAAATCACCACCGGTACATCTGGTGGGCTGTATGCTTGTCTGCCACCTTAGTGGTATAATAAAAATCCATCACTAAAACTTGCTTCAAATAAGGCCCTAAATTGTACAAGCTGTTTTTTGCCATTGCTTAAAATGTAAAAAAAAATAAAATTCTAGGATGATACAAACAAAATATGGTAAAAATTAACCATGGAACGCTGAGGTGGTAACAGGAGATAGAAGTTAACAGTGGACCACTTAGGATTTCCACAGGTCGCAAAGGAGTATAAAATGCTTAACTCTAATCATTAGAACTCTGAGTAAGCAGAGTAAAAGTTTGTATAAAATCAGTAATCACATACACCAAGTATCACTACATAGTATAAAACAAAGTTGCTTCCTGTCCCTGTATAAATAAATAAATAAATAAATATTCACAGACATTTCACACAACGCTATCTGATCCCAAAGTAAGCTAGGAAATAACCTGCTTGTGTTATAGGTATCAGACCACGGATTTAATACTTATATACTTTTAAATACATACATATTATTCTTCTTTTCTTTCAGACTCTTGAGACAAACATTTATGGGTCACACAAATATTTGTCTCCGGTGGGAATATTGTATGCTTAAATCTTTAAAACTATGCAACGGTTTTTGATGCGTTTTTTTTATACGTAGAGTGATTGGAGAGGAAGGTTTATATATCACTAGCTGCTGCCCGCGTCTCTGCCCGCGTGGAATGTTGTTCCCGGTCACTTAGGGGTATGAAAAATAGATGTTGGCCGATTCTCAGACCTACTCAATATGCTCACAAAATTTCATGAGAATCGGTCAAGCCGTTTCGGAGGAGTATGGTAACGAAAACTGTGACACGAAAATTTTATATATTAGATAATAACATCCATTGTATAGTATTTTTATTTAGTATCAGCATTGCAGTTGTGCGAAGCCGGGTCGCTAATAATAGATAAAAATTATTACCTACATAAATGTGTATGGATAATATTTATGTAATAAGCTTTGTTTGTTTGTGTATTTTAATAATATGTTTTTACTTACATTCAACTAAATGAGAGGCTAAAGAATCTAACTTCAATACAGCATTGCAACCGTGGGGTGAGTTGTCACATTTAGTACACAGCCTGAAACATAAGTAAATAGGTAGTTCAGAAATGGCTTCAGTATTATAAACTTTTCTTGTTTAAATATGATAGCAACTAACTATTACATAGAAAGTTTTGATATCACAAGGAATTTATAATGGTCAATACATTGACCTACTATCTGTGCAGGATTTTTTTTATTTATCACCTTGATAATAAGTTGCGCAGAATTCTTGGAACTGGCCTGAGCTGACTCGATGTAACCGCTTGTCTATCTACTGGGCACGTTGGCTGCCGAGTTATCCATTCCGTTATGCAGGCACGACAAAATGCGTGCTCACAAGCTGGTGCCTGTTTTGAGAGAATCTTATGTTTAGTGGCCTCATAATGTATCACTGCTAAAAGCAGACATTTATTTAACCACAAACCTGTAAAGGGTCTTCCAAGACTCCTGAACATATAGGACAAATCAGTTCCTCATCAACGTCACCTTGAAATCTTTTCATTTCAAATCCCATATTTCTTATTTTCACACAGGATCAATAGACATCAGTTAGCTGCTGTACTGCTATGAATTTCGATTGTTATTACTGTGTTTGTGAAGTGATGTAGTACGAATTAAACAATAGTAAACAAATAAAAATAATTCAGCAACTTTAGGTACCTACTTCAAAAAATACCAATACCACAGAGCAAAAGCAGAGCCACAGCTGCCAAATAAAAATAGTGTAGTGTTGAAACGAGATTAAAAAATTAAATGAATGCTGATTGCCAACTTAAAATATTACTATGGGGCTCCCGACACGCGACACGATCAAACTGCAGCACTTGTCACGCTTCTATAAAATTTCATGTGTACATACACGTCGATGCCCAGTGCCCACCTTAGACTATTTAACTATGTACACTAGTTAAATAGTCTAAGATGTCCACACAAGTGCAAATAAATCACGCACAATGAAGCAACTTTCATACATATTTATTTGGCATGACAAGTGCAGGTTGACCGTGTCGGGAGCCCAATCACTGTCGTGTTGGTAGTCTTATAAATTGGGTGACCACAACAAAAGTCTTATTCATTAAACTAGCTGTGCCAAACGGCTTCGCCTGTGACTTGTTTAATAATACTATGTCCATGGCAATGTTCTATTATTGCACTGCTCGCCACAGACAGGGAGTTCATCCTCACACTCTACGTCCGGAGAGTTTGAGCACGGTTAGATCCAATAGAGGTTTCCTTTTGTGCACGCCTGGGTTGTGGAATGATCTTCCTCGATTTCCAAACGCCTACAGTATGGGCATCTTTAAAAGCGTCTTAGAAGGCTTTTACAGGGTCAGCAGCGTGACTGTGGTACCTCTTGTGATTTTAATATTTGTGAAAAATCTCACACAACATCAACTTGCCCAAAGTAAACTAACATCAGCTTTTGCGATGAGACCTAGACAACCGATAAATAGACTTATATATTTGTAAATTATACATACCTACATAACGCGTGATAATGGTGGGATAGTCCCCGAACGCGGAGCCGTAGGTCCCGGAGTATCCTTCCGAGGGCTTACCCCGGACTTCCAACCGTAAGCTGTTAGGTAAGATACGTACGTGTGGTTTTTAGTCGGTAGGAGTCCGGCATAAGATCCATGTAGGATTTTCCACAGGCTAAAAGAACACCCAAACTCCGAAATAAACATTTGTGAATCACAATCACACAAATATTTGGACCCACCCAGGAATCGAACCCAGGACCTCCAACGTGACAGGCGGTAAAGTTAGAGCAAATTCCAAAAAAATGTATCCCCGTTATTTTCTAGGACATCAGAATGATACATCTTTTTGAATTATCTAAATCGGACTATTACTTACGGAGATATTTAGCAATGAATCAGGCCGTTTCTATCACTGGAAGTCAATGTACGCGTGTGCGTCAGCGTGTGACGTCACAATGAGGGTTAGTCGTAGCCGCGGTATGGGCGCGCAGGCAGGGTTTTGTTTGATTTTTGTAACTTTGAAACAAATCAAGTTTCCGATTAGTGTCTACTTCATGTTTTTAAGTAGGATGTATAAATATGATTTATACCAAAAAACTATTTTTGCCGAAGGACTCAAACCTTCGTAAAATTCGTGTTTAGGTAAGTATTCCGATGTACAAAGAGATGTTAAAACTCCACCCTCTAGCCAAGATACAAGACATCGCTGTGTATTCGAAGTTAGGAAAATACATTTATTGTTAAAAATTGAAGTTGAGATGTTCGTATATCTACATTATATATTCACGCTATTATCCCAGGAGGGGTAGGCAGAATATAGTATACGCCTTCATTTCACCTTTTTAGTTTTTATTCTCAATATGGGGTTATGTAATATTCCGAGGTCAAAACAGTAACACAGCGACGTACTCGGGCAAACCGGCCAAGTGCGAGTTGGACACGCGCAACGGGGGTTCCGCACCAAATATCTCAGCAAAAACGTTTTGTGTATGGGAGACTGCAATTTTTAGGGTTCCGTAGCCAAATGACAAAAACAGAACCCTTATAGATTCGTCATGTCTGTCTATCTGTCTGTCTGTCCGTCCGTGTGTCACAGCCAATTTTCTCCGAAACTATAGGGCCTATGCTGTTGAAACTTGGTAAGTAGATCTATTCTGTGAACCGCATCAAGATTCTTATATAAAACTAGCTGAGCCCGCAACTTCGTTTACGTCACATAAAGTGTATGAAAGGAGAGGTACTTCTTCATCAGACTCATCAAGCAGCGTGTGAAACTGCCCTGTTGGCTTAATCATAAAAGAGCTTAAAGATTAAGTCTATTCTATAACAATTCAGTCCACGCCTTCGGCGCGGACTGAATTGTTTTAGAATAGCCTTAATCATTAAGCTCTTTTATGATTAAGCCAACACGCCAGTTTAGATTTACCCACTTTTAGATTCATAAGTCTATGTATGATTCTTTAAAGTGTTATAACTTTTTTATTTATAAACCGATTGACATGAAATAAACACTAAATGTTAAGCGGAGCTAACCTTAACACAATAAAGAAAACCGCATTGCAATCGGTTAAGCGGTTGCTGAGATTAGCGTGCACAAACGTACAGACAAACAGACCTACAGACATACAGACAATCAGACAAAAATTCTAAAAATCATGGTTTTGGGTTCTACTGCGTTCATAAAGCCCCCCTATAATATTTTTTCTCATTTATCTTTCATGTACAGACAGCGACCTGTTACGATTTTATTATATGTATTGATGATTGATATTGATTGATATTGATATTGACTAAAAAAAGCAGATAATTTTGGGGGTCCCCATACTCAGAACTGAAACTCAAAAAATTGTTTTTCATCAAACCCATACATGTGCGGGATATATACCCCACATGTATGGGTTTGAAGGGTCTTCAAAAATGCTATTGAGGGTTCTTTCATCATTTTTTTCTAAAGTGAATAGTTTGCGCAAGAGACACTTCCAAAGTGGAAGAATGTGCCCCCCCCCCCCTTACTTCTAAACTAAGAGAATGATAAATCTAAAAAAAAATATGATGTACACTGCCATGCAAACTTCCACCGAAAATAGGTTTGAACGATATCTAGTAAGTAGTTTTTTTAATACGTCATAAACCGAAATTACCGCCTTTCATTCTATTAACACAAAAATAAAAAACATTTAATTTCATAAACATAATCAAACTTACAACGAACTACAAGAACTTTTTATTATTTTACTTGCTGCTACGGAACCCTTCATGGGTGAGTCCGACTCGCACTTGACCGGTTTTTTATGGTTTGTTCTAGCCTAGCCATCACGGTTCATGGGATATAGCCTGGTGACAAACAAACTTGTTTCTGCTGCCTCTTTTGGAACGGAACCCCAGGTGCACGGATCCGACTCGCACTTGGCCGGTTTGCCCGAGTACGTCACTGTGTAATTGTTTTGACAGCTGTATATTACAAGACCCCCTATTGGGAATAAAAACTAAAAAGGTGACATGAAGGCGCATATTATATTCTGCCTACCCATCCTGGGATAATAGCGTGAACATATAATGTAGGTTACGAACATCTCAACTTCGAATTCACAGCAGTGTCTTATATCTTTGACTGCCTCTGTGGCGCAGTCGGTAGTGATACCGCTTGCGGCGCTGGAGGTCATGGGTTCGATTCCCACCGGAGACAAATATTTGTGTGACCCATAATTGTTTGTCTCAAGAGTCTGGGTGTTTCTATGTATAATATGTACGTATTTAAAAGTATATAAGTATTAATATCCGTGGTCTGATACCCATAACACAAGCAGGTTATTCCTAGCTTACTTTGGGATCAGATAGCGTTGTGTGAAATGTCCGTGAATATTTATTATTTACTAGCTGACCCGCGCAACTTCGTTTGCGTGATGAATGAAGAACCGCTCGACCGATTTTGTGCAAACTTCATATAAACCATCAACTAAATAGTCCAAACAAAGCCTAGACATTTGGTTTAGATAGGTGAGCTCGTTCTTGAGTTATAAAATTACAACGAAAAGTGGTATGGTTTTTTATATGTATAGATAGATAGATTTGTTGTTATGCCGGCAACAAAAATACATCGTCAAATTCATAATGCATAAAATATGTGCCAAGTAAATTTATTTATTAAATACATTTCTTAATACAATGGCTAAACTACTACTTGACACAACTTCTCTTCTAAGCAATTGACATCGTAACTTAGTTGCTTCTTGAGGTAGTCCCAGCCTACGACGTTTAAACAAACCGAACTACTGTAGGCTTTGTCCTCCTAATACAGATGGTCCAACCAAGACCTGGTAACGTAATAACAATGTAAATTTCATCAGCTGAGCATTCATGTTCATTGTAATGGCTCTTTTCAGTCCTGTTGAATGTAGTCTTCGTAGAGGACATTCCCGTATTTTACAAAGACTTAGTGAGTCTGTTTCCTGACAGAATGCAGTCAGCACTATAAGTAGAATAAAGTTCATGCCTTCCATGATCAGTCTTCTGACAATATTTGTCGTAAGGATTGAGCGTAGATGGTAACATGCGGTGTTATTTTATTGACCAGTGGATACTACCTGAACCGTGGTCTTTCATTTTTTCTGGCAAGCCATCTTAGCTTTTCTTCTCACAAATGTATTTTTGTCACACAAAACTTCCGTGTAGCATAATTGGTTAATATTATACCAAAATAGCGCTTTTTATTTAACTTTATGGCTTTGTAGTAAAATCATCTCTTTTAAGTCTGAAGTAAAACCTTAACCCTAACATAAATGACAACGCTTTCACAAGTTATGTGTCAAAATAAAAAGTAACTTATGTATAAAATAAGAGTATTTAAGGAGTATTGATATCAACTCCGGAGAAAATCGACCCCAAAATAATTTACATTCCCTTTTTCGCTCGTTATAGCATAAATTTCAATAAAATAGGAAACACGTCTTCAATAAATTATGTTAATAATGCTTTATGCCAAATTTTAAGTAGATCGGACCAAGGAATCACGCTATCCCATACAAACTCTACCCTCCTTTTTTATACCTTTGGAGGTGGAATTTGCAAAAATGTTAAAATTACTTTTTTCAAATTGTAACAAACAACCCTCATGCTTAGTTTCATCATCGTATCATTAACCGTTTAAGCAATAATTGATAATAACTTTGGGTCTAGGGATCGAACCGCAAAATTAAGTCTGCTTTGAATTCTATATACTTTTCCGGAATAAAAAGTACCCAGTGTGGTGCCCAGGCTATTAAAGAATAATTATACTAAGTTTCGTCGTAATCGAACCGGTAGTTTTTGCGTGATGCCGGAACAAACAGACAGACAGACAGACAGACAAAAAAATTTTAAATCACATTTTTGGGTTCGGTGTCGGTCTAGTACATGGAGCAAATATAAGAGAGGAGAGGGCCTAAGCAAGCGTGCACTGTGACCGTTCAATGCGGGTCCTGACGTCATCAGTGGGCGTGGCTTAAGTCAGTGCGCTGTCCGCGTTCATCTGGGCAACTTCCGGTTCGTTAGACGCAAATATATGTCAAAGTTCGTATTTTCGCGAAATTAGAAGAATTTAAAAAGATAAGGATCAAGTGTTGTGTTCTATCGTGTAAAAATTACTCGGATAGACATTTTGATGCTAGGCATGGCATCACATTTTAGTTGTAAGTATTTTTATTCTTTATTTTCACAAATAGTTCTAGAAACATCTGTGATCCCCGGATACAGCAAAATATTTTTTACTCGACGCTAGATGGCGATACTTTGTGTTTTGGTTACCTAAAATATCTAGGTGCGTAGAGCTCGGTAATAATATAATTTTAATATTGTTAAGTATTTAAACTTATTTAGCAATAATTCCGAAATAAATTTAGGCAACCAAAGATTATTTTTACAAATTTATTTAAGAACTTCGATAACAGACCGCCATCTAATGCCAAGAATAAACAGCACTAAAAACAGGAACGAATTTAGAATTTCACTAAGGGGCCCATAACCGTCCTACCTACTAGTAGTAGGTACAAAAAGTAATTTTTAATACAGTTGCTCAAAAAGTGGCGTATTACAGGGACGTAGAGCGTTCGGGATGTGGGCTATTACACGCTCGTGCTTTTTCTTTACCATTCCCGCACTCGTGCGTTTTCTTTCCCAATTGTCAAAATAATGTCTGTGATTCATGCAAATATTTCTAAAAAAAGATACCAGCTTGTTTCAATGTCAGATTAAAAGTAATTTTAATTAAAATTTAAGCATAAATTAATATATGTAGGTATCGGCCAAATTAAATTTATAAATATAAAAAAAGTTGGCTGTATCAAGTGCACTGCCATAGTCTCTGCTTAGGAAGGTATATATTCTTTTACGGTTGGCGCTATTTTGGATATTCAGGTTTATTGTGTTTTTATTATTTTATAAAAATGCTTAATTTTTTCGCAACTGTATTAAAAATAGTTGTTCAATACAACGTGTGGGACTGTTATTTAAACTCGTTCCGACTGTCTACCCTCGCCTTCGGCTCGGGTCAACACCTGTCGTAACTCGTTGTAATAACAGAAATCCCACACTTGTATCGAAAACTACTATTAGCTAACGACTGGATGCAGTTCGTTCGTACTACAATAGGAGCCATTGTTATCTATCTTTATAAAATATATATTTCTACTGTACGTGTGCATGTCGCTGAATTCCTCCTAAATGGCTGAACAGATCTGAATTTTTTTTTGTATGCGTTTGGGTGGCGCCCTGGATGGTTTTGATTCACAAATCAGCCCGGCAGATGGCGCTGCAGTCGGTATATAGTTTATAAAGTAAACGATGTTGCGCTGGTCAGTTAGTATAATATAAAAATGGATCTTCGAAATGTATGTACGCTCATTACTTAAGAACGGCGGAACCAAATTCGCTAATTTGTTCTTTTCTGTGTTAGTTATAGCCAGGGCAAGGTTAATATAAAATAAAATATTATAATATAAAAATAATTTCTTATTAACATCCGATTTATGTCATATTAAAGATGGTGAGTGAGTCAGACAGAATGACAGTCTGTTGCTAAGGCAACGAATGATAATTTCAAACAGTCCACTACGTCAAACGGTTTTTTTGCTGAGAGACTTATCGTCGTTATAATTCTTGCTCATATTCATATTACTCGTAATTTATTTGTTGTTATTAATAAGAAAATGTCACCAGTAAGGCGTCAAAGTATTGGTAGATGTACGTAAACGTAATGCAAGTCGAGTCAACAATCTTCGCGACAACGAGACTGAAGAATAACGTTCACAACATTTGGAAGCAAATAGAATGAGACTATCTCAACTAAAAATTTACAGTAACTGTAACTGGCTCAAACGGTTCAAGGAAATGGTTTCCATTACAATTTTGGATCGGGTCTTAGAAATGGAATCACCAAAATGGGAACCGGGAATAGAAAAAAGGACTGGGAAATGAAAATCAGGAACCGGGACCAGTGATCAGGAAACCAGGAACGGGAACATGGGACAGGGAACTCAGGATACCGATTTCCATATTTATAGTTATAGCAGGACAACGTCTGTCCGGTCACCTAGTTAATTATAATTTTAGCAATCGATGCCTACTAAGAATATTTTTTTTTTTTTGTAGGTACTATAAAAACATTCTTTAATTAATCTTACAAAATATTGTAAATGCTAAAGTTTCTGAGTGTGGATGTATGGATTTTTGTCACTCTTTTACGCTCAAAAGGCGAAATGGACTTAGCAGAAATTTGGTACAGGAATAGATTATAGCCTGAAATAACACATATTTTAAAGCTTTTTACTCCCGGAGTCGATTCCCGTGGAATGCGGGAACGCCAACAGAACGCTACGTAGGCAAAAGCGCTGGCGCTTTTGTTTTTGTATAAACCTAAGTAATTTCATTGAAAATTGTTCAAAGTACCTGCATTTTATCTACGGTTTAACGACAATTGGCGGCAGTTTGATTGGCTTCTTATTAGTAATTTGTTCACCATGTGAGGTTTATTCTTTATTTTTTTTCTTTAATATTTATCGCTGACAATACAGTAAAGGCTTAATAACTGTTAGAGCTTTGTTACCATATAATTTGAGTTTTGCGAATAAATCATTTTAGCTATAATTTTCCCTATTATTGTCTATATTATAATCTAGAAAAGACTTTATAAAAAAAATATTTTCATAGTGATAGAAATAAAAAAAATAATACAGTAATTCATCTTGCTAAGAGTTAATACTCCAGGGGGACAAAATATTCCAACTTCGGCCCTGTTTTCAGTGTACAGTAGTAGTACTACGTAGTAACCCGGAAGTTGAAGTAAGCAAGTAGTTTTGACACTGACCGCTAGATGGATAATAGTAAAGTGGGCGGATACAAACCCCTCCTCACCACACCCTCCCCCCGCGCCGAGTCACACATTGTTTCATAGGGAAATCATATTACAACACCTCCTCTCTTATATTTGCTCCATGGTCTAGTAACACCCCCTGCTATTTATTGTTTTGATATTTTGAATGTACAGAATTTTCACTTCTACAGATTTATTATAAGTATAGATTATTATCTCGGCTAGAGGGCGAAGTTTTATCTCTCTTTGTACATCAGAATACCTACATACATACGAATTTTACGAAGGTCGGTGTCCTTCGGCACGTTCAAAAATAGTTTATCTGGTGTATACCATAATTATACAAACTTCAAAACATGAAGTAGCCACTAATCACAAACTTAATTCGTTTCATAGTTACAAAAATCAAACAAAACCCTGCGCGTCTATACCGCGGCTACGGCTAACTGGCAGCGATTTGGGTGATGTGACGTCACAAGCCACCACGTCGGACACTCGGCGAATTTGAACGAAAGAAAGAAAGAAAAGAAAGAAAAATCTGCATTATCACCTATAAACGTTACGGATCCTCATTAGACGAAGTAAAGCGACAGCAACTAATGTCACTTCTTCATAGAAAATGCAACATTGTATGAAGAAGTGACATTAGTTGCTGTCACTTTACTTCGTTCAATTAAAAATTCGTCTCTATGTAGTTATGTAGTGTGATATGTAGTGTGTTCATATAAAGTCTTTATCAATAAATGGCTTAGACCTTAAAACACGGGACTAGCCTTTGCGAACCACCGCATACAAAAATATTCTGCCAGTTTTCATACAAGTGAAGGGGGAAACACAAAGACATATAAAATTTCATTGCATTTAAAAATGTATTAATCGACAAACGCGTAATGGCTGTTGTGTGTTAATTGTTATTGTACAGTCAACTACAATGTAATGTACTAGTTTAATCATATAAAATGATGTACTGATGTACAGGCTTTTCATAAAGCCAAAAGACCAAATGGTCATGTGCAATGGCAGAAAACAATGCTTAAGTAAGGCGCATCCTGTGGTTAGATGATCTAAGATAAATGGCCATACACACGTGCAAAGAAAGCACGCACACTGAACAAGCAACTTTCATTCATATTTTATCAGTCTTGCCAAGTGCAAGACCACAGAAAAGAAAATTAAGACCGTGTCGCGTCGTCGTCGGGACTCGGGAGCCCAAATCTGATTTGTGTTTATAGCACAGACGTACAATAGGTAGCAGACGAAACATTAATTATGTTTGTGTGCGTTGGTCTTTCCATTCCGCTCGCTCTAAGGGGTTAGTGAATGCTGCTATCTCGTTTCTACACGTATAACAACACTATACATGACATTTAAAAAAAAATGACGTACGCCTGGTTTTTGAAAGGTTTAAGCTGCCGATGCTGCAGTTTGACGTATTAGATACCTCTAATTAATGTAGGGGCCAAACTCAGGCACTTCTTTTCAAGATTAAATTTAATGCTAACATAAAAATAAGTGTGGCAAACTGTGATTCAGCATTTAATTAGTTCAGAATTGCATTTTAATATAATGCCTGTAATCTTCGATGATATTGAGTATACAATATAATTAAAAATGAAGCCCGATTACCGTGGTCACGGCATCACGCGTGAAATGCTGGACCGATTTCGCTAATTCTTTTTTGTTGTGTTTGTTTCTGTCAGGAGAAGGTTTTAAAAAAATTGGTGCAAAACTATTAGCAGAAATGGTTTTTATTGCGATTTTGAATCGGATCATAGAACTGAAAACTCCGAAATGGAAACCGGGAACAGAAAGACTAAGAGATAATTTTGCAATCCAATATAGCCGCCGCGTCGAAATCACAAAATTTCATGATGGGTATCGTTTAAGGGGGATTTTGGTACGCTGAGTACGAATCACATGATAATTTTGCAATCAAATATGGCCGCCGCGCCGAAATCACAAATATTCATGATGGGTATTGTTTAAGGGGGATTTTGGTACGCTGAGTACGAATCTCATGATAATTTTGCAATCCAATATGGCCGCCGCGCCGAAATCACAAAATTTCATGATGGGTATCGTCTAAGGGGTTTTTTTGTATGCTGAGATCGAATAACATGATAATTTTGCAATCCAATATGGCCGCCGCGCCGAAATCACAAAATTTCATGATGGGTATTGCTTAAGGGGTTTCTTGGTATGCTGAGTACGAATCACGTGATAATTTTGCAATCCAATTTGGCCGCCGCGCCGAAATCACAAAATTTCATGATGGGTATCGTTTAAGGGGGCTTTTGGTACGCTGAGTACGAATCTCATGATACTTTTGCAATCCAATATGGCAGCCGCCCTGAAATCACAAAATTTCATGATGGGTATTGTTTAAGGGGGATTTTGGTACGCTGAGTACGAATCTCATGATAATTTTGCAATCCAATATGGCCGCCGCGCCGAAATCACACAATTTCATGATGGGTATCGTTTAAGGGGAAATTTGGTACGCTGAGTACGAATCTCATGATAATTTTGCAATCCAATATGGCGGCCGCGCCGAAATCACAAAATTTCATGATGGGTATCGTTTAAGGGGAAATTTGGTACGCTGAGTACGAATCTCATAATAATTTTGCAATCCAATATGGCCGCCGCGCCGAAATCACAAAATTTTCGTGATGGGTATCGTTTAAGGGGTTTTTGGTATGCTGAGTACGAATCACATGATAATTTTGCAATCCAATATGGCGGCCTTCCGAAATCACAAAATTTCATGATGGGTGTCGTCTAAGGGGTTTTTTGGTATGCTGAGTACGAATCACATGATAATTTTGCAATTCAATATGGCCGCCGCGCCACCGTTGTTAAATTTCATGTTGGATATTGTTTATGGGGTTTTTCGGTATGCTGAGTAAGAATTTCAGGTTAATTTTGCAATCCAATATGGCCACCGCGCCACTGTTGCGAGATGATTATAATAAAGGATTTTGAACGTTTTGCCGCCTGTCTGTATGATCGTTGTGTTGTTTATGTACATATTATTTTTATATCTATGTTTGTTTTTCTCTGTTTTTATTATTATTTTTTTATAAAAGGTTACTGTTGTTTGGTCTATGTGCGCTGTGATCTAAAATAAAAAATATTTTCTTTCTTTCTTTCTTTCTTTTTATTTCTGTCAGTATGCTGAGATACCAACGATTCACGATATCCAACATGAAATTTTACAACGGTGGTTCGGCGGCCATCTTGGATTGCAAAATTGACCTAAAATTCGTATTCAGCATACCAAAAAACCCCTTCTACGATATGCAACATGAAATTTTGCAACGCTGGCGCAACAGCCATCTTGGATTGCTAAATTAACCCAAAGTTCGTACTCGGCATACCAAAAAACCCCTTATATATACGATATCCATCATGAAATTTTGTGATTTCGGCGTGGCGGCCATATTGGATTTCAAAACTATCATGTGATTCGTACTCAGCATACCAAAAAACCCCTTAAACGATACCCATCACGAAAATTTTGTGATTTCGGCGCGGCGGCCATATTGGATTGCAAAATTATCATGAGATTCGTACTCAGCATACCAAAAAACCCCTTAGACGATACCCATCATGAAATTTTGTGATTTCGGCGCGGCGGCCATATTGGATTGCAAAATTATCATGAGATTCGTACTCAGCGTACCAAAATCCTCCTTAAAAGATACCCATCATGAAATTTTGTGAATTCGGCGCGGCGGCCATATTGGATTGCAAAATTAACCCAAAATTCGTACTCAGCATACCAAAAAACCCCTTTTATGATATGCAACATGAAATTTTACAACGGTGGCGCGGTGGCAGTATTGGATTGCAAAATTAACCTGAAATTCGTACGCAGCATACCAGAAAACCCCCTAAACGATATCCAACATGAAATTTTACAATGGTGGCGCGGCGGCCATATTGGATTGCAAAATTAACCTGAAATTCGTACTCGTACTACTATTTTTTTCCCAAAAGCGTTTGACATCTTAGATCGTTTGTCCACCTATTTATAATCCGGACCAGTGTGCGGCCAGCCAGCCGCAACAAAAAAAGCGCATTGATGTTACGAGTTGGATCAAAACTTTATACATTGTATCATTACAAGGCGCGCATTGCAATGCTCGGATCACCTGCTTCACTGCTGTAACCTCGTCTTGTATCATTACAAGGTGCGCATTGCAATGCTCGGTTCACCTCCCACACTGGCTGTAATTCTCGACTCGTAACATGACATTACGCGCGAATGCTCCCGGTGAGGGAGCACCTTTAGAAAAAAATGATGTTTTGTAACATCATTTTTTTCTAAAGGTGCTTTAGCCTCAATAGCATTTTTGAAGACCTATCTATGGATACCCCACACGTATGGGTTTGATGAAAAAAAATCTTTTCGTTTCAGTTCTGAGTATGGGGACCCCCAAAATTTACTGCTTTTTTTTAGTTATATTTAAAAATCTTAATGCGGTTCACAGAATACATCTACTTACCAAGTTTAAAGTACATCGGTCTTATAGTTTCGGAGAAAAGTGGTTGTGACATTCGGACGGACAGACAGACAGACATGACCAATCTATAAGGGTTCCGATTTTTGCCATTTGGCTACGGAACCTTAAAAGAGGTATTTTAAGATACTTTTATTTCATTAAAATAAATCTTATTGAACTAGGCGGCTAACTCCTTCCCTGTAGTTGCGTTAGTGTGTGTGGTTTTTATATGTGTTAGTTTTGGCGTACTTTTCGATCTCTAATGCTTTGTCTGCTACTTATTGTAAGTCTGTGGTTTATAGTCGTATCGCGATATCGTGCTCACTCACAGGCAAGAGAGACGGAGCCGGGAGTGTGTGGCTGGGCCAGTACAAGTCTTAATCGATGTTGGCAACATTGTACGGCTCCTGCCATTTGCCAACTAACCTGAATCTGCCAATTCTTTTCCTTCCTTTTTTCTGCCATTGTGTAAAATGGATCTGGGCAAAGGGTGCTGATAGCTTACTGTACAGTTTTCTCTTTTAATTTTCTTATTAAGACCGTGAACTTTTATATCAAAATGAGTGTCTTTAAATCGGCCATGGGCTATTTTAGCTCAGGGGGCGCTAACGGTGGTAGTGATAATGATTTTGTTGGTCAGTTTGTTGAAATTGGAAACATGAAATTACGGGTCAAAAAGGTGATCGCAGAAGGTAAGCTAGAGTCTTAGTCTTATTACTTACACAAATTTTACTTAGTGTGATTAGTTTTCCTACTTAAATTTGATGTAAATATGTTCTGTATCATGGTCAAGAGATGTCCAAATGCAACACAGGATTTGGGGGCGGTAGGGTATTATCTGAGGTAATCTCTTGGGTTTAGGAGCCGTATTGTTACGTGTCATCAAAAAGGAAACCGTAAACAAACTACATTTTTAACCATACTCCAATAATTGTATGCTAGAGACAAGCTGCTTGAGTACTTTTCAAATATCTGTACTGTGTGCTGTGTATGTACTTTTTAATATAATTCTAATAGATCCCATTAACAACGGTTTGTTAGATTAGATATCTACTTTATCAGTAAATTTGTAACTTCATTTTGCTTAATTATAATTATAGTAGTAATATATGGAAATTAGGTAGGTAATGTTCCGATGATCTGAACACCCTTCCTTGAATGTCTCACACAGTCTAGAAGGGTTGAGTCTTGAATAACAGAAAATGAAAAAGTTAGTTAGGATAAATGAAATAAACATTCTACCATCACAATAACTTCAATTTGAATTATTATTTTACACCTAGGTACCTATAACAGCTTATATTAATAAGCTTACTAGCTTTTTCTCGCATGGAAGAAGTTATCTCGTAAAATCATTACCCTCCTTTTGTGCAACCAATTAAAAAGTAGCCTATGTCCTTCCCTTGGACTCGAACTATCTCTATACCAAATTTCATCAAAATTGGTTTAGGTGTGAAAATGTAACAGACAGACAGACAGAGTAGAGACGCATTTATAATATTAGTAGGGATTAGTAGGAATGTGCTGGGGAAGAATGAATTAATGCCAGTGGTTACTTTTTTTTCGGTTTAACTCCTGAAACAAGGGATGTTATAATTTTATCTTGTGTTAGTCTGTCTGTGGCATTATAGCTGGCTGGTGAATTGGTGCATCCAATTCTGATGTGTTATTTTGTTCAAAAGCCTATGTTGCCAAGATGATGAACTTACTTCCTTGGGAATGAAGGAATATTGCTAATTATAATGTTTAGGTACTTTAGGCAACTTAGTGACTTTTAAAAGCTAAGCACTTTTTTGGGCCAAATCCAAAGTTATGACCCACTAAATTTATTTATTACATTTATTTTCCTTGCAGCACTGCACTTGTTAGTGATAAGTATACTATCTGTCTGTGTTCTGATATGTTTTATCACATCAACTGTGAAATGGGGTACTAATATGCATGGTTTTACATTCCATATCATTTATAGTTTTATTGCTATGTCAATTTTATCAAGCTATTGGTATCTATAGCTGGACTCGGGCATAGCCCTGCTTGAAGCCCATAATATACACCCAGGCCAGAGCGAGTTCAATGACATGGTTCGCTTAACAGATAGATACAGTTGGATGTTAAACCACGGATCACAGAAATATATATTTCAACCTGAGATTCTAATCCTTGACTTCAGAATGGCAGTTGCAAGCACTATCAAAACACTCACAATTATTCTAAACACATATTTTCCTTGCAGGTGGTTTTGCTTTCGTATTTGTTGCTCAAGATGTATCTACAGGCACCGAATATGCTCTGAAAAGACTCATGGCTGCTGATGAGCAAGCCAATAAAAATATTATACAAGAAATAAGCCTGTTAAAAAAATTATCTGGGCATCCTAATATTATCAAATATATAGCTGCATCTTTTATTGATAAGGCTAAGACATCACATGGAATGGGGGAGTATTTACTATTGACTGACTTATGTAGTGGAGGCAGTTTGATGGAAGCACTACAGAATAGGGGGCAGGCCTTTCCTCTGTCAACTATACTTAGAGTATTTTACCAGACCTGTCGGTCAGTGCAGCATATGCACGCTCAAGTACCTCCAATAGCACATCGAGATCTCAAGTTAGAAAATTTCTTAATATCGAATGAAGGTAATGTATCCATTCTATAATTGCTGTTTTTGAATGGAGTATACAGCTGCTGTGATTATGAGTTTGTTAGTTATTGAAATTTGCACATAAAATATGACATCTTGGATTGTAACTAAACATCTGCACTATTCTTCAACAGCAGTAGAATTAATTTACTTTAAATTAAAGCCTCCCTCAACATAGCTGAAAAGGGGCTCTAGAATCCAAAACTGGAAATTGACATATTTATGAGACGATAAGAAATGTTGTGTGAATGTACTCTAGTACATTCACACAACATTTCTTATCATCTTCGTTCCAGAATTTACTAGGGCACTATCAAGGTCTTTGGGGTCAAGCTCTGCTCCTCCATCTGGTGGGTCTACAGGCCAACAGTTCCTTCCACAGCCCATGGTCCCTCTCGCCATCTTTAAATCCTTTGTAAACTTCCTGTATCTCTAGGTGCAAGCCAGCGGTGCGCAAAGTCCCTCTACCGCCGAAAGTAAACCTACTGACTTGCAGATGCTGTTAGGGAAATCTAATCATATCAGCCAATAAAAAAACGATCCCCTGCACCAAATCCAGTAGATGAATAAGAAAGAAGTTTTAATATAATTTTATCCAAATTATGTAGATTAACCGTATTTCTACTGTTCTAGGTACAATAAAACTATGTGATTTTGGTTCAGCTACCACTGATATTTATACGCCGAACCCTTCATGGAGTGCAAATCAGAGGAATATGCTAGAAGAAACTGTAAGTCCTATTGTATAAGAAATATGTGCTTGGGCATGGCAACATAAATCTCTATTTTGCTACCTGTGATGGTAAAGTATGTAAATTGTTTAAGTTAGGGTATGAAAGTATCTTACCGTACATTTAAAATGCACCTAACTAACCCAGCGAGCACTTTACACAAAAATAAATGTTTTACGGGCGGCGCTAGTCGGTCGCTCAAACTCGGCCAAATAAGCATGCTGTTTACCTCACATCGCATAGTGAGAGCGAGAAGCTGTGATAATGTTCATTCAAAGATCCTTTGAGGAAGGGTGCTATGAAAAAAGTACTTCATGTATCAACTTAGAATAAAGTTTTCTGAACGCTTTGAGAAATGAACTCTGTTGGAATGAACTTAAATTTTGAGTTTTATGGTACCTACTCCTTTTATTGTTTATTTACACAGAAAGTAGTCTAAAAATTTGGCAGAAAAATCGAATTTTTAATGGCGTCTATCTCTAATAGTTTTTAATTCCCATTTTTTGAACGGTACAGAAAAAGTTTATGATGAGGCAAAACAGTAAAATGGTTGACTTTGTATGTAGGGTATCAAACAGTTGCGTAAAGTGAGTAATATCCTCCCGAAGTTTGTATGGACAAAATAGCGCAACCTTAATAGCGTGAATTCAATCCCCAGCAATTGCACTGCCAATATGAACTCAATCCCCAGCATTTACACTGTCAATCTGAACCCACTCTTAACACAAGGGATTTTGCTAGACTGGACGGATGCAGGAATTGAGAAATGAGAGGAATTGTGCATTCAAAGTGTTTAATACGGGTTTTTGCGAACAGAGCGGTAACCGTCAGAGTATAATCTCAATACGAGTTGAAGGTCTATTTTCGGCACCCTTCTAATTATTTGTTCATTTCAGCTGGCCCAGTTCACCACTCCTATGTATAGAGCTCCAGAAATGTTGGATACTTGGGACAATCGTAAAATTGATCACAGCGTAGATGTCTGGGCTCTTGGGTGCATTCTATATACACTCTGCTATATGCAACACCCATTTGAAGATTCGGCTAAACTGGCAATTCTAAACGGAAATTATAACCTCAATCCAAATGATCAACGATTTAAATGCTTTCATGAAATTATAAGTAAGTATATTATGATCCGATGAAAATAAGTTAAATTAATGTATCCCTCTACCCTCCAGCTTTGTCCTGCCATACCTCTGACCCATGCCCCTTTATCAGGTTTTAAGTTTACTCATACAAACCTGGATAAAATTTTGCAGCATTTGTGCGTTTTCATCTGTTTTGTATTAAATTTGTATCCTCTCGTATATAATTTTGTCTCTCTTATCTATACGGCAAAGATAACTACTGATCAAATTTCATGTTTCATTCTCAGTTGTTGACTGTGTCGATGAATCAGTAAATTAATCATGACAAGCTCTTGGTATAGTAGATTAACAGTGCACTTTAAAATTTTCAACATATGTTATAATCAAGTTGTTTTAAAACATGTTTTATCAATAAACATTTGTTTACAGATGGCTGTCTAACAGTAAACCCTGAGGAGCGCTTACCAATAAGTAGTATACTGGAGCGATTGGCGGCGATAGCAGAGTCCAATAATATCAATCTCAAGCAACCACTCAAATTTGAGCGTAAAAAAGTTGAACAATCTGTGGCCACTAGCTCGCCAGGTAATAAAAAGTCAAGTAAATATTACACTACCATATACTAGGTACAAAGTATTTCGCGGCGCGGCTCACCCAACGGTTTGTGAGCCATTCGAAACAGTTGCCTATTCGTTTGCAATGAGTTGCGATCGCGCATCACTTATCCATAATATTCCCAACGGACCATTGCATCATTCTATTCTGTTGCATTTAAATATTCGAGCTAAAAATGGTCAAGTATTTTTTGACTTTTTACACTCAAATTTTTAAGTTTTTTTCCATATATTTATTTTGAATTCCTTAGAAAGTTTACTAAAAATGTGAGACTTATTTACATTCCAATGTTGATTATCACCAAAAATTAAACATCACCAAAGGTAAGGCAATGTTGAATCAATTGTTCTCTGAATGAAATAAGGTAGTATAGCATTTATTTGACTTGAACCAAATTTGATTATTTATGTTGCTTCAATGCTGAAATGCGTTAACATGATGTTGGTAAAGTTAGAAATTTAATATTTATATATTTCTAAGAGGCTCATACTGCATTTAAAGAGTGCAATATTAACAATGTTTCATGAACAGTGAATAAGCTTTAATTTCTTATTAAGTCTGATTATAAACGAGACTTAACAAATAAAAGTAAGATGGTCAAACAAAATTGATCGAAACCAGTCCCAAATTATTTCTTTAAATTTGTCTTGAATGTAATTTAAAACCAAAAAAAGTCAGTGTGCATTTATAAAATGCATACCATAGTAAGTAATAAGATACTTGTCGCTAGTTAGAAGTACTTTTATGTAGGTGTAACGATTATAATATCTATCTATACATTCCTGTAACTTATGGGCTATAATATATCTTTTACACCAGTGTCTAAACCCCTGTCTAGGTATTTTATTTTTTATATTGTAATTATTATATCATTGAAAACAATATCCAGTAGGTTAGAAAGAAATATGTACAGCGGTACTAAACCTGGATATATATCTGTATATCATATATTATATTGGCTTGATAACACACCAGTGTTGTATATGTGAACTAACATTGTTGGGTTGCGGTGTGACTCCTCACGCATTAACGGGGACGGTGGCTTTGACTCAACACCGAGCACTTAGGCCTCAAGCTGGATATCAGCGGGGCGATGGCGATAGCGGTGAGAGCGCGGCTCACGAGTACAAGAGAGGGCGGCGGCACTGCGGTCGCACACAAGCAAACGAAGTGCGAAGTTGTCTATAGTCCGTTCAGAATTAATTTACCTCAAGCACTTAGGTTGCCTACTTTGATTGCTGTGTTACCCCAATAAGATTTTGTTTCTCCCAAATACTGCAACCTTTAGTCAAAACTTTCTTCTTTTGCTAGCGTTTTTTTGGGCATGGCTATTATTTGAGATGTGGAACATTGTGGAAGCAGCAACTTCGTCTATGTTAGTGGTAGTGACTGTTTTTTTTTGAGAAATTCATATAATATAAATAAATCTTAAATACAGTCGTATAGTAACAAGAATACTGTTTTAGTAAAGTTAAGTGTATTATGACATGAAAAACAAAACTCTTCGTGCTAACGGTTGGATGTTATAATATCCACTAATATTTGGTAAAACGTCTTATGCTGGCACTCATAGGGCGACTTTACTGCAATGCCAACACACAGAAAAGCATAGACAAGCTGTGAGTCTGAGGTAAAATAACTGTGAACGGACTATACTCTCTTGCACTTGAGGGACGCGCTCTCGCCGCTGTCGCCATCGCCTCGCTAGCCGCTTACATTCAGTTTGTAGCCTTATTGTCACGTAGTTATATTGCTATATAATAAGTTATTTGTGTGAATATATACTAGTCTATCATATTATTGGTGTATTCCAATACACTGCTTGTTATCACTTCTAATTATTATACTTGTGTTGATATAATCAAACACTATGATAAAAAAAATAAACATGGAACAGTCCAATTTTTCCAGACAATATAAGGATATGAAATGTTAACCGAGGTACAAGTATTGAATTAGAGTAATAATAATAATAGAGAATTATAATAATATATTATAGAATACACAATGTTTAACTTTCATACCTATGTCATTAGATCGTATCATATCAATAAAGTGTTTAAATACACTTTATTTTACTTTTTTTTTTCATAAATCATAATTTCTGTTGTGCATATTATTATTTAGTCACGTGGGAGCTTTATACAGATAAATAAATGAGTATATTCTTCACAGCCGTGGTTTGATTTTATTTCTATCGCATTCTGAGTGGCACAGTTGCGAAAACGAGTGATTTTCGCACAGTGGAGCTTCGTAAATCAAAATGTGGGTATAATTTGTACTTAAAGTTGTGTTGTTTATATAGTTACTTTCGCTTGTAACTAACACTTCTCGCACTGTAGATATGGTTGCACGTAATTACATACGGTTTGTACAGCAAACTACAAGTTATAACTAACACTGTGCTAATGTAGTTAGCTTTCGTCTGTAAATGTGGTGTGTCTGATTCTGTGTATAGTTGTATAACAAGATGAAATAGTGCTACATTAGTCTACAAAGAACAAGCTATTTTTTCACAATATGAAAATAACAAAAGGTGTTTTTAAAGTACATTATTGAGCACATTTTGAACTTTTGTAAAGTCGTTTACAGCTGCGGCTAACAAAAACTACGTAAACCATAGACAAGGGATCATATTATAGCAAGTTATTATGACTATTAGAAATTGGATGGGTCTAAAGTTCAATAATACACAATTATTTTTTTCACTAACACAGTTTCTGGGTATCTCATATTTATATTCATTTTTATCTTCCACTCATTTCATCTTATTTCACAGTTTTTATCAGTAGTTTACTCACTTACATTATATAGCATTGTATGAATGCAAAAGCCTATCAATTTTATGAATATAGTCATCAGAATGGAACTCTCTTAAACATCCCTCTATATAATGTCCAAACAGTTACTCATTTATGCGTCCAATAACATTGATTTTGATATTATCTTATCTTAAATTATATCTTTAACCTAAATTCTCCGACTATATAAAACAGTAATGAATATGAACGAATCTGGTACATATGAGTTTTATTTTTGGTTATTAATAAAAGAAAAGGCATGATTATAAAGAAAACACTGTTGTATCAAAGGCGTGTCTTGTTAGAACTTCTGCCATGCATGTTAGCCTGTTACAACATGGGCCGTTGCTTCCATTTTTCTTTTGAATGATCGTAACACTGCATGTACCTGTACGTAGCGGCTGAAGTCCTTCGCCTCTTTCACATTTTTTTTTCAACGAACTCGAATGATAATTTTGTCGATATCCTTATATTTACTGTGTCATTAAATTAACTGATACGTTCTCCGTGAATCGATATCATGGTCGGCTGATAAGACGATAAAAAAGTGTCGATTGTTACGATGTAGAGATCTACAATCAGTTGGTAAACTTTAATTATACAACAATAGTGTCTATACATTGTAATTCAGTGTTGCAATTGTTATACCATTAGTTCAAAGACCCTGTATCCGTGAGTGGGACTTTTCTAGTGAATAAAACCCCCCATCGTTAGAGACTTGAATGACACCACGATACCAGTCTTGCAGAACAAGTTCTTGTAATAAAATAAGAAGAGGCGAAGGACTGTCTTGCCATATACATGTAATTTTATACAATACATATCACATTTTCTTTTTCATTTTAGGTGTTTTCAACTTTTTCGGGTGCCCAATAGTTTTCTCGTTTAAATGACCCGCTGAGCTAGCATGAAATCCTTGCATCGGACACCACTCACACTTGACGCTTGCTAGAACGATCGGATATGCTCGCAATGATGAGTATTCATTGTTTTTATTTATTAATGTTTAATTATTGAATATGATTTAATGTTGTTAACGCCTTTAGAATACATTTGTTCGTATTATATTATAGCAGCAACATTTGAAATAGCTAGATATATTATAATGTTCGAAGGTTATTGCAAAATTGTACTTTATTTTAAAAAAAATCCACACTGTATTATACTTTGTTCGAAAAATGTTAACTAAAATTTAACTACAATCATGATGACAATATCTAGATATATACATACTTAAAGTCTTCATTTTATATTTTATACTTAACCTTAAATGTCAATCTTTTTTCTCACTTAAAAAAGCTATACGACGCACTAAAGTTTTAGTTTAGTTGTTATTTCTTATAACTATGGACTACTTCAAAAGCCAAAGTCATAAGTGACTCAAAAATTACCGCTATTATCTTACAATTTTTCGGTATGAACGGGAATTTTTTTGACTACAATAATTGTTTTTACATGTCCATTCCATTTTTACATTCTCCACATTCCATAAAACGTACAAATTTAAGTTGGATAGTATTATCTTTAGTTACCATATTGTTATGTATTACAATTTTAAGATTTCTGTTATCACATTATAGTATTAATTAATATAGTATTTCGGTTCTATTATATGAATAGGTACTTAAATGGCACGCTAAGTTCTTTTTATGAGACATGTTTACGGCAGCTAATTGCATAGATAGTTGCAAATCCTTAATCCTCCATTTCATGTAATATCTTTTATACTGTACTTGTTATATTAATTGAAACATTTGTATAAAGATGTGCGAATTCATAACAAGACAATTTATTAGTAAATGTTGATCGCGCTACTAATGCGGGTCAACACTACTAATGGACTTAGGGCCAACTCTAATCATAGACATAATGCTGTTCAAAAGGTTCAAACCGAATTTAATTTACAAAAGAAAGGCATTTAACATAACTCACAGGGACAAACTGATTACCTAAAAATGATTGCTGCGCGTAATACTTCATAATTATTATACAGTACTTGTGTTACTAAATAACTTATTCTGCTCAATAGGATAAATTTTATAGTGAAATAGGAGCCCAGATTATGGCACAAAACAGATTTTTATTATTGACTAGTTGATATATCCGTGCGCCGTTCTTTTTGGCCTTAGCCAGATTTTACGTAGCCTGTAGCCTTCCTCAATCTCAATCAATTCAAAAATTCTTCTAGAACTTTTCAATTCGAACTAGTGGTACTTATTTCTTGAGTTTAGCGTAGCTTCACCACCACTGCTGTTCTTGCATACTCTTACTAATCCGTAATTTTATTGCATTTTAAAAGTCAATCAAACCACACTGTGAAAGGCTTTACCATAAAAAATGTGTGCAGCTAAGTAAAAGTTTTTATACAAATTCCACGCATGAAAATTATGTCTAATAGTCGTTAGGTGCAAATTTTCTCGCGCGAGAATTCGGTTCTGATAACATTTTTTCATCTTAATTGACAGCATCCTTATGAATATTTATGCTTTGCAATATTCATATTTCATTATTATTGAGCCAACACTCTAAATTTAGACGTTTATTGCAGAACATTCAAGCGTTAATTCTCTATCTTCGACCTCTGTTTTCAATTATATAAAATTATAGTAATTATTTTTTATTTTATCCAATTTAGAATTAACTTTATGATTAGCAGTTAATCATACATTAAATAACAAATCAAAAATCACGTAACTACATAATATGTACTTAGTTATTTATCTCTGTCTACACAAAAGCAGTAGATTGGACCTTTTTAAATCATCTGCGTTAGCCAGTTGTTAAAGTCTATAGTAACTGAATAGTTCAATATTGTGTTACTGTGAATAAACCTCAAATGAAAGTGATTTTGTAAACGGTGCTTTTAATTTAAATGCGCCAAATTTAATTTAAGTAGCTTTTGCCCCAATTTTCCAAATACTTAACTCGAATGTTAGATTTGGTTTCGATTAAGCTCGTTAAATTATCTACTTTTTCATAAATTATAAATAAATATTTTTAAAAGATATTCTCTTTCATATTCCTTAGGACGTTTTGAAAATATTAAAGTTTAATACCAGTAGGTAAGTATAGTTATTCTTGTTTTGTTTATTTTATAACGTGTTTGGCAATCTTATGTTAAGATATACAGGCTGAATTTTTGAAAAGGGCTTGGATGGCCAAATCCGAAACTATAAGGAATAGCTAAAAATGCTGAAAGGAGTCACGAGCCCGATTTTGATAAAACTTAAAACCTCATCATTAGATTTTTGAAAAACCAATAATCCTAGCTGGGAATCGAACCCATTGATTTTGAAAAAAAAAACACACCCTTTATTATTACACCATTCGATAGTGTCGCTGATGAGGATCAAATTCTGCGAAGTAATGAAATACGGTAAATTTAAGGAAAGTTTGGAAATTTAATAGATTTCATATTTCATGTACCT
Source organism: Miltochrista miniata (assembly GCA_933228765.1). Lineage (NCBI taxonomy): Eukaryota > Metazoa > Arthropoda > Insecta > Lepidoptera > Erebidae > Miltochrista > Miltochrista miniata. Next base: position 11,433,051 of record OW121752.1, read on the forward strand.
AAATTTGTATCATAATTTATTTCGTTCGAAATCTCAGAATAGATCGTAACTATTCAGTGTTATAAATCATGCTCAGAATGATTCTTTGGAGAATATTCTAAATGGATTCAATAATATTATTAATTTGGAATGCAGTACGATCCTTGAGGTCACGAATCCAGCTATGTATTGAAAACAATGGTCTACATTTTGAACAATTCGTCAATTAACGTAAGAAAATTAAATTGTATTTTGTTAAAGATGAGCACTTTCCTTTAGTTTGTCGTATGACATTACTTCCAAGAATAAGATCCTTAATAGCAACACTATCGTATGGTGTAATAATATGGGATGTGTTTTTTTTTCGAAATCAATCGGTTCGATTCCTAGCTAGGAATATTAGTTATTCAAAAATCTAATGATGAGGTTTTAAGTTTCATCAAAATCGGGCTCGTGACTCCTTTGAGCATTTTTCTCTATTCCTTATAGTTTTGGATTTGGCCATCCAATCCCTTTTGAAAAATTCACCCTGTATATTGTTGTGATAATAATATTTTTAAAGTTTGACTTTTGTGAATAATTTACTTTCTGTACTATTCGATTTAATTGAATACACATGTGATTTGTAACAAAAGTGATTATTTTTTTTTATATAATATTTAAATCGTTTTTTAGTTTAAATGACGTGTAGTTTTAATCGAGCAATATTTTTGTTACTATTAGCTGTTTAAGTGTAAACTTGTAAGATATTTACTGTTAGAAATAAATATCAAGTAATCCATAATGTGGTTTTCGTTAAATTGTTAAACCTTAAAACTATTAACCAAATATTTACATTATAGTCTATAACATGGTTCACACAGTGTCAGTATTAACCTAAATGCACATGCCTGTAAGTCTTGTCAGTTCAAGTTTTAATCATGTAAAAGGTGCTTTTACCGTAATGGTGGTGATAGACTTGAGCATTCACTTGCAACTGAACATCGGACATTCGCTGATTCTAAAATGGTCGAACTGAACAGAGTCAAGTATAGAGCCAAACATCGTTATGAAAATTTTCATGATCATTCTCGCGAACGTTCTAGTCGATGCTTCACGATTTATGAGTTTACATTCTTACCTAAACTGGACAGCGACGTGTGCGTTGAGGGACGGCGCGGCAGTGGAACATAGATAAAAAGTCGCCAAAAAGCAGAAAGTAAACTGGTCAGAATGATCGCCAGAACGCTATACAGAATGCTCGCTATAATTCTCGATAAAATGCTCACTAAGACGCTCTGTTGTAACATTCACGTGAATGCTCATTACACGTGAATGCTCAAGCCTATCTGCACCTTAATATTAATAAAATATTTAAACAGGGTTCTAAGTAAACAATACAAAATGTACATAACCTTAGGACTGTGCACTACAGTACATATTTTTCCTTCTAGCTAACAAAGATCCAGTGTCTAACAATCAGGAAGTGCCCAACTCTCGGCCCCCGGAGCCCGCACGGCCCCCGCCCCCCGCCCGACCCCCTGCGGCGCCTCACTACCAACCCCCCTTGCCTCAACCACCGGTCAACTCGGGGGGACTATTTTCCTCCATAAAAGGTGGAGCCGGCAGTTTTCTTAGAAATCTAAAAGATACCTCTTCGAAAGTTATGCAGACTGTTCAACAGTGAGTATTTTTTTTTTGTAATGGCGTATTAAGCAGTAAATAGGTGAATAATGTCTTTCACATGTTAAAAAAATATTGAATAAATCGTGGAGCCTTCGGATGTAACTAGGACTAACGGTGGGATGATGTTTATAACGATGACTTACAAACGGAAAAATAGAATTTTTAGAATGTTCATTTAACATACACAATACAGACTTTGTTAAAGTTGGAGTAGTTACGACTAATGACCTATCTCAGGCTTTATCATCCAGTTCTTTATACAAATTCAAGGCGAGTGTTACACCTACATAAAATAGGATTGGTTAAAAAAATTGAGGTAAAATCTGCAGTGGATTGTCTCATGTATTGTCAGTAATATTCATAATTTGTGATGAGTAACAACTGGGGTAAAAACTACTAATGGCCTGTCTCACGATTTGTCAGTAAACTTCTGGATGAAGCGCGTAATATGTATCAATATACAGGGTCGAAATTAAAGACCGTGGTTGGAGGAAAAGTACCATTAATATTGATGATAGCAAATTTTGATGAAAGGAAACATTCCTTTATTTTTAAAAGTAAGTAAAACTGCATTTAAAGATTTTTGAAAAACCATCTGCTTGAGCAGGGAATCCAACAGGTCAGTTGTGAAAAAAAACATGTATTTTATGAAAAGTTTTCCCTAAGAAACGACTTCCTTTCAGCAAAATTTGCCATCATCAATATTAAGGGTACTTTTCCTCCAACCATGGTTTTTAATTGCTATGTTATACTTGTAATAAACCGAGGGTAAACCTACTAATGGTCTATCACCTCATTGGTCAAACCTAAAGTAAAATCTACCAATGATCTGTAGAACACGTAATTATTTTTAGGTTTCACTAACCTACATAGGTCACGCACAAGCATACTCGTTACAACAAATTTACTTATATCATGCAACACAAGTTTATAAGTTAGTAAACAGTATTCCAAGGATTTTTATGTTTGTTTCTTTTCAGGTCTATAGCTAGAACAGATTTGGATATAAGCTATATAACTAGCCGTCTAATCGTGATGCCTTATCCCTCTGAAGGATTAGAAAGCGCGTATAAGACTAACCACATTGATGACGTCAGGGTAAGGAAGATTAGATTTCTATCGTTTCTGTTTAATTTACTTTTACGTCTGTAGTGGAAATGACGTTTACTTATTCTGAATGGTGTTCGAAAGTCTTAAGTGATATTTATACATACATACGTCTGACATAGTCACGATGCTATCCCCGAAAGGCATAGAATACGCCCAAATTTCACTGTTTGATTTTTGACCCCACATTTAATTTTATATTTTTAAAGTTTAGTTAAAGAATAGCTGAGGAAAAATTGTATACAATTATACTGAATTCAAATTAGTAGAATTTTTAGTTTTTGACATACCTAAATCTTAATTTATTTTATTTTGAATTTAACAATTTTTACTCCTAGTAATGTAATTATGCAATATTTAACTAATAATTTATAACTTTTATTAGCGGTGTTTAAAATATTGCTGAATTATTATGATATTATGTAATAACATCATGCATGTCTACCTATGTTCAACAACTAAAGAATTATTACATTCTTAATATGTGGAGAGAATTGTCAAGCCGCTCGTAAGACCTTCAATTAGGTGCAACGATTGCCAAGTTACTGGTAGACAATTGATAAACATTCTTAATATGTCTTAATATACGCCCAAACTCAATAAACGCTGCAATGATGAAATGTGGGCGTATAGCCTGCCTCTGCCTACCTCTATTACATATTGCATTGTATATCATGTCTCACAAAATGTATTTATTTTAGGCATTCCTAGAAAGCCGTCATCCCGGTGGAAAATACAGTGTGTATAATGCTTCCCGCGGTGGTCGACTAAATTTCCCTCGACATGTGGTTATAACTGACTCTTGCCGCGCTCTATGGCCGACGCCCATACATCGGGCCCCTCTGTTAGCGCCATTATATAGCCTGTTGCAACACATGTACCATTACTTAGGGAAGGATGATCGGGTGGCTGCTGTTATTACATGTTCGGTAAGTTAAAAATATAAGTGTCCTATCCCTTGTTGTCGATCGACATAAAAGCCGAAGAGTCCACCCTAGGTGAGACCGCAGTGGTAGCCGTAGGTCTGTTGGGAGTCCTGGTCCATCCCTCTGAGGGCTTACCCGGAGCTCCCAACCGTAGGCTGTTAGTAGGACACGTGAGGTTTTTTAGTTGGTAGGAGTCGTACAACATCCATGAGGATTTTCCCTCACGTAAACCAAAAAAATAAAGAAGCCCAAGAGAGAGAGATATACACTCGCTATCTTACTTGTAGTAATCAGGACAGAAAGAGATGGGACATGTGTTAGAACATTTTTTTATAGGCCGACTAGTATACCAATATTAATAAGATGGGATTTTTAGGGTTCCGTGCCCAAAATATAAAAACGGGGCCCTATTCATGAGACTTCGCCGTCCGTCTGTCTGTCCGTCACGAGGCTGTATCTCAGGAACCGTGATAGGGAGATCTGAAATATTCTCAGATGATGTATTTCTGTTGCCGCTATAACAACAAATACTAAAATGAGAAAAAAAGTTGGATTAAGGTGGCTCCAATACAACGAACTTGCCGTTTTTGGTACGGAACCCACTGCGCGAAGTTCGACTTGCACTTGACCTGTTATATGTTACTCGTTTTCGTGACTTGTTGTTTGCAGTCAGCGAAAGTCGCAACAGTAGGTCGAATCACATTGGAACGGCAATATTCTTCTTCCCTCTTCTTATATTATTCCCAGCTGCTCGCAAACTTCACCTGCTATGTAGAAACTAGGTCTGCTGCTATTAGTAGTTCTAGAAGCAGCTATGGTTTGACTTTTTTAATATCCACAAGAGTTGTTGCCTCGTCAGGTCAGCAGATGAGTTCGCTTCTCGGGTTTTGGAGATATTTGTTGGGCTCCTTACAACTTTGGAACGACAATGAAGTCATCTTCGTTTTCATATTACTGAGGCAGTCAAGCATACAACCCACCTCCGCCGCCATGCCAAATGCTTATCATAACCTATGGACACTTGCAGCACAAAATTACATCGTGCTGTTACCCCAAATCACTTTCAAGTATCCCATATTGTTGTTGTTTTCAGGACGGTAAACAAATGTCTTGCATGTTGGTATGCGGCCTACTTCTGTACTCTAAATTAGTTACGGTACCGGAGGACGCACTACAGATATTCGCAGTAAAGCGGTCCCCTATCAACATAGCACCTAGTCAACTGAGATACCTCTACTATCTAAGTAATATTGTTAGGTAAGTAAAAATCACGACGGATGTTACGAACAACTCTTCTACTTAACTTAATTTTGAATTTATTGAGCATGCCAATTCAATCACAAAATTAATGTGAAATATTTCTGGTCTCGAGCAGGAATCGACTGGTCCTGCAAACCTAAAGACATAGCTTTAAATCCTGCTGGAGACTAAATTTTATTACATTTAATTTAAGCTCTTCTACTTAATTCTACGCTCTCTCCTTTTTGATCCCGAACAACGCGTGCCGGGCAGAGGTGCCACTCTCATACGTTGTTAAAATCTTCCCCAGAACTAAGTGATTTAAAAGATAATTTATCTGTAGAAACATGGATACTTGGACTTCTACCAGCGCACGCGTTTGCCTTCATCTTCAATCCCGGGAGAAACTTCGCATTCTTCTTGCTTAATTTAGTTATCGATTTCATCAGTAATACAGAATTTCATGATAACTGAATAATGTTAAAATTGGTTTTAGTACATGAATTATTCATTAATCTTATTGTGATTGTTTCAGACCAGAACCAATACTCCCACACTTTAGGCCTGTGTCGTTAGTGTCGCTGACTATCCAACCAGTGCCGCTATTTACGAAAGCAAGGTAATTACTGTTCTGTTTAAACACCACTGTCTTACTCAAATTAAGCGGATATAAGTTTGTGCTGTGGGATCTACACCACTGATAAACATACTTATGAATGCACACATCGATACCCTATGCAAACAAATATATTATTATGTTCCGACTCGGAGTTCAAACCCGTGACCTCAGCACCACAATAGTGTATGCAACCACTACGCTATCGTATATTGCACCCGGTTCCCTGGTCGCAAACATCCAGAGAGCCCGTGTAGTTCAGTCGGTTCGAATCCGTCAGGCCTATGTCACCTTTTTAGCTACGGTTGGGCGTAGATCTATACGCGTGGATTTCTAAGATCGATCTTAGGTTTGATTTAGAGTGGCGCTGATCATCGACGCTGACAGCCAAAGTAAAGTGAATGAACTATTAAGAAGCCTTTTAGAAAATCGCGTAGCTTTACGCGTAGCGTTGGTCAGCGCTGACGGGTCAGGATCCGTACGCGTCGCTCGTCGGCGCCGCGTAGCTGTCGGCGCTGACCAATGCACGCGCGCCTCTGTATACACACATCATTGTGTACACCACAACGATACTGAAACGTCTCGCGCTGAGCTGTCAGCGCCGACGGTCAGCGTGACTCTGAAACCAGCCTTAGAAATACACGCGTATAAGTTTTAGCTATCAAATTTTACTTCACTAAATACATAGAACAGTGAATAGATGTATTAACGACATGCTCAATTGATTTCAGAGACGGCTGCCGGCCGTACATAGAAATATACAATGAAGATAGAATGTTATTGTCTACTCAACAAGATTATGATAGATTGCATCTTTACACTATGGCGGAAGGCAAAGTAAGTCAATCTTTCTTTCTCCCTCGCTCTATACTGGGTGTTTCTTTTAGGGTGTCAAGCCGCCACTAGCTGGTAGCAGGGTTCCATACCTATCGATTTAACCCCCATGTATGTTCTACGGTTTTTTGTAGTTTTCGAGATATAATTTTGTTTCGTTATTTTTCCACGTGGCTTTAAATAATTACAACTTCTTTTTGGTTCGACTTTTCTTGGATATTTTTTTATTATTATAATGCCTATTGATTGCAGTATTATGGACAAAATAATCTCCTTCCTAACTTTGATACAAGATGTAAAAATTTTAATCGATAATAAAAAAATAGGGAATTATGCAGAACATTATATCTCGAAAACTACAAAAAATCGTAGAACATACATGGGGGTTAAATCGATAGGTATGGAACCCTGCTACCAGCTTGTGGCGGCTTGACCCCCTAAAAGAAACACCGTGTATTTCTCACTCTCTATGTATCTTTTCTTTCTCTCTCATTGTACAAATGGTTGCATCCAGAATTTCCCCTAAGTATTAGTGATCGACTTCGACCATTATAGATTAGGGGCAGCTTTGGATGTTTGAGACTGCCCTCTTATCTACTTACTTCCCACAGAATACTCCCTCACTCATTTATCAGCAGGTTTTGTAAATGATTGTAGGGGCAGATGGGAATAAATGTGACGACCATCTCATCTCTGCCCTTGCCTCGTCCGCAGTCAGCAGATTATTTAAGGAGATGTATCTCTCGCTCAGCGTGTAGACATTACAGTGCATCCAGAATTTCAACTACCAGTGATCAACTTAGACAATCTATTAGGAGCAGCTGTAGGTGAATGCTGATGCAATCTCATCTCCTTACTTCTCATAGGACAGCCACTTCATAGACAACGTCGATTAGCCAGCGACATAATATGCCTATTAGTGTTCTACCCTGTGATCTCCCACTTAAAAGAGGTCCACAAAGATAGCAATAGTGACCTTTTAAGTCTGACTTTTCAACAATGCCCTGTCCATTTCGATTTTTTATTCAAATTTAGCGCCAGACAAGTGTATGGCGCACGTCAGTTAGCTAACGGGCCGTTGCCGACCCTGCCTTTACTTCTCAAACTTCTTTTGAAGATCAACAATAAGCTTGTCATCCTCCATTACATCAAGGCTTCTCTTGGGCTTACCTCTCTTGCTAAGAACTAGCGAAGGCTGGGTGCTCTTCGCTTAACTTGAACCAACAAACTATCGTTTGTGTCTCTTTCTCATATCCGATTAAGCAAGTTATTGTACGTAGGTGATGTGCCCATAGGCACGACGGCGCCGGTGGGCGACGTGTGTGTGTGCGTGTATCACGCGCGCCAACAACTGGGCAGGGCTTACGCTGTACCGATGTTGTCGCTACACTTCTACACCGGCTTCTTAAAACTAAACTGTCATATCTATGGTGACTGAGATTTTTCTCACATGTCGTCTGAGTGAACAATGACTGTGATTTTCTCATATCCCAATGAGCAATTTCATTTGTCCCTGTGTGTCACGACGGTGGTGGGCGACGTGTGTGTGTGCGTGTACCACGCGCGAAAACAACTGGGGAGGGTTCACGCTGTACCGGTGTTGTCGCTACACTTCTACACCGGCTTCTTATAACTGAACTAGCACATATATTGTCACGTCCGATTGAGCAATATGTCATTGTGTGTAGGTGACGTTGCCCCTAGACACGACGGTGGTTGGCGACGTGTGTGTGTGCGTGTACCACGCGCGACAACAACTGGGCAGGGTTCACGCTGTGCCGGTGTTGTCGCTACACTTCTACACCGGCTTCCTTGAATACGACCAGCATGCTATCAAATTTAATAGGTAGGTGTTTTGCTTTTGGTTGGAAGATTTTTTTACTTTAACAGTTTAGCATTCAAATATTGTTAACTAGCTGATGCCCGCAGCTTCACCCGACTAATTGTTTGTTCCCGTTCCCGCTTCCGATGGGAACTTATTCCCGGAATAAAAAGTAGCCTATGTGTTATTCCAGACTATAATGTATCTCTGTACAAAATTTCAGCCAGATCTGTCCAGCCGTTCGAGCGTGAAAGAGTAACAAACTTCCACACTCGCAAACTTTCGCATTTATAATATAAGTAAGACTAATACATAATAGATGAATATTTATCTTACTGCTACGACCTTTTTAAATAACACAATGGTCATAGACAAGTATGACCAACCTGATCGAAATTGTATTGGTCACACCGTAGCTTATGACAGTTTGCAACACCAGATGTCTTAAACTCGTGCTGCTGTTCCTGTAAAAACTTAAGACAAGACGCCTTACTGAAGACGTTCCGGAATAAAGATTCATCAAGCGTTTATTCCACCATCCAACCGTATGTGGAAGAAATTCATTTTAGAATCTCACCGTATACGAGCGCTCCATGCGCAAAATATGAGAATGAATACCCTAGTACAGTTACCAAAAAATAAAATTGAAAATAGTATCGGAACGGCATTCCACGGTTCAATAATATCCTTTCATATACCCTTTAAAATGTATGGTCAGATATAAAGAAGATGCTTGTGTGTATAAAATCTGCATACCAAATTAAACTCTATGCCTGTAACATTAGGTCAGAAATCGACGGCATAGACGAGACCACTCCAGTGAACGATCATTTCTCGAACAACACGCACGCGGTCATAAGCCTCGTGGTACAAAACGGCGAAAGGCGCAAACCCCGCTCGGACCTATGGGAGGAAGACCATTCGTTCCCGATACGTACACCTGATGTACTGTTCTCTACTACTCTTGAGAGAGATGAGACTATTGATAATTTTGGTGAGTGTTTTGATATAATATACTTGTTAATACTTTATCCCGGAAGGGGTAGGCAGAGGCATATTTTATGCCCCCATTTCACCTTTTTAGTTTTTGCCCCACTCAAAAGCTGGTGAGTCGTATTGCCGTGTTGAGATGGATAGGCGCAGGTTGTGACTGCCTGCTGTTGAATTTTTTTCAAGCCGCCTCAAAAGGCTTTCAACTTAGCTTAACGACTACCATTTTACTGGCAACCGGGACCAACGGCTTAACGTGCCTTCCGAAGCACGGAAAAGCTCAAATAAATGTCACAAAATGGTCACATGGACGGTCACCCATCCAAGGACTGGCCACAGTGAAAGTTGCTTACTGCAGTGATCGCTTACAGAACACCGGGTCCGCGGGGCGACGAGCGCTTCTTAATTCTTGTTAATAGTATGTTATTATTACCAGATGTCGCCTCAAGGCGTATAATAAATTGAAAGAATCGGTTGAGAGTAGCATCTCGGTGGTCTAGGGTGTCTGCCCCGGATTGACAGAAGACGCAGATTCGAGTCCTGCTCGATACCAATAATTTTTTCACATTCAATTTGTTAATAGATTTTGTTTGTTTGTTGAAATTTATCTTGTAAGGTATTTGGCCTGTATTTGCGGGATTTGGGATACTTGAAAAAACGATAGTAGATAACTTTAGGTAATTAAAACTAAGGTAGAATCATAATATAGTTTTTTTTTCACGTGATGGAAAATCCCTCATGGATGCTATGCCGGACTCCTACCGACTAAAAAAACCTCACGTAACGCCCAACAGCCTACGGTCGGGAGCCCCGGGTAAGGATGTCCCAGGACTCCCAACAGACCTACGGCTACCATTGCTGCCTCGCCTAGGGGGTATCATAATATAGTTATTAAATACTAAGTTGTCTAAGTAGTGTATCCAGCTAACATACCTTTTATACATTTATCTATACTATGTCTTATTATTCTAATCTTTAGTCTTGTGTATCTATGTACAAATACTTTGCCTGTTTATGCAGCGAATATCCGAAAGAACCCTACATCAATACAACAGACAAGTATGTTAATATCATACATAGAGCTAGTTTTGTTTGAAATCAAATCAATAAGCACGCTCTCATTTGGTGTAGTTTGCACTGTGTATAAATAATTTAAGGGCGGTTATTCTCGACCATACACGATAAGATAAGTCTATTCTTTTTTCTCTCTCTTATCATATCGTATGGTCGAGAGTGGACCGTCTTTCATTCGTTATTTTATTGACCATTTGGGCGCTGGTACACCTTTAATAGCTCCTGTAGACGAGTGTTAGGTCAGCGCATCGTTTCAAAATAACATTATTTTATCACATATTACTTATGTTGTATACTTGTATATTTATAAAGTTAAATACTAACATCATATTTAAATTAAATACAACATCAAACATTATGTTTTTTTCAATTATTTTTTATATTTTTAATTTTTATTAAACTACATCTTCAACAAATTATATCACATAGCACAACACACCATAACAGTCATAAGCCACTTTCATAACTTGTAAATAACATGTAACATTCTTTACCCACTTTCGTAACTTGTAAATAACCATATACGTAACTCAACAGTAACGGCAGACTACCCACCAAGGGAGACAGAACGCGATCGTCCCCGCCCCTCTCGACCCGCACCCCCTTCCCCCGTCCCCCCTAGCAGACCACCCCCTCCTGTCCAAGCAATGCCTGCTATGACGTCACACGAAGACCAAACCCACAGTGAAAACACAGCGGATTTCCTCAACCTCAACTTATCGGGAGCAGCCGTCCCCCAAGAGGCGAGGGCGGAGAAAAAGCTGGGCAATCAAGAGTCGTTTGATTTCTTTGGTCTGATGGAGAAACCAGTAGATGAGAATTTTGGGGATTTCCTGAGCGGACAAGTTAAGGATAATGTTCAGGTGCGTATATATTGATATACCTACTAATGTTATGTATAATTAGGTTGCGTATAATTTTATTACAGCACTAATACTAGTTGGCATGTAAAAAGTAATTTCTCACAGGTTCTATCCCTTTATACCATATCGACTTCTTACAGCCGACTAGCATTAATCTAAGAAAATATGCTATTTTTTTTTTCAAACAAATGATCATTAAAGTAAAAAAAAAGTGTGTGCATGTAACCTTTACGCGCGATTGAAGTAAAACTTCTTTGCCATTGACGGCATCAAATGTTAATATCATTCATTCGAATTTTGAATAGCGAAAACGTAGTTTCCGCTATTCAAAATTCAAATAGCGTTACTTCCGTCCGAAAAAAAATCTGAGTTACTCCTAAGTTTTACTTCAAAAAGCTGTCCAGTCCAGATGGGGCTGTAAAATATAGCCTGATAGAGATCAAGTTATATTTTGACATAAAGATGACAAAAAAAAATTGTTTGAAACTCTTTGTTCTCATCAAAACTTTATGTCATTGACATTAAGTCTATTTTTGTTTACATTATTACAACTGTCATTCGAATCTAGCTATATTTTACAGCTAGGACCTGTGGCCTTTGCTGAGCATAGATACATACAGTCAAGCCTTTATCCCGGAGAGGCAGAGGCTTAGTATACGCCCACATATCTTATTGTTTTTGTCCTACGTAATTATGTGGTGAGCTTATTGCCGTGTTGAAAGGGACAGGCGCAGGTTGTGGCGACCCAATTGCGTGACAAGATCGTATTCTACGAAATATATTAATTTTTAATCAAAATTTGAAATATATTGTAGGCATTCGCTCCATCTGAAACAATATTCGGCGACTTACCCGCTCCATCGTCGGAACAACCAGAGCCTCGCAACGTGAACTCGAGTGACCCACTTAATTTTGACCCGTTCGGTCTGAACGACCCCATTCCTACGAAGCAAGAACCGCTTCTGACTCCTCAAATGATTCCTGATGACAGTAAGTATAGTCAGAGTATTTATTAGGTGGGTTTAATGTATAATAGGTAGTATGTAGGTTGACAAAATAGTCTAGAAACAGCTAATATTTTTGCATGCTGGCTGGCTGTGTGTCAAAATGTTGTCAATAACGTCACATAATTATGACAGTGACACGTAGATTTGATTGATGGTGTATGTTGACGTTTATTGGCACTGGATACTGATTGGTGGTTTTCTCGAACTGCGGGCCTAAAAAGGCAACATTGTATGTTTCATTATATGTTTCATTATATGAAACATACAATTCATATAATTTGAAATGCAGAACATACAAAGCATACCAAACATTTTACGTTTCATAATATGAAACATACAATGTTGCCTTTTTAGGCCCTCTGGTTGCTACTGTTGCCATATATGAACTGCACACACAAATAGCACCTCCATTATTTTCAACTCATTTTGCCAAGCTAAAATTTGTTTCCTGCATTTCATCAGATTAACATCGGTAGTGAATTGTGACATTAGTTGCTGTCAATTTACTTCGTCTAATTAAAAATTCGACTTAAGTATGGAGCCGAGCGGCAAAGTTAGAGCGAACGAGCAGTACTTTACAGTACAGATAATAGAACTAAAGGCAGATAACGCATGTTTATCGAGAAAGTGAGACCAAAAAGCAAATACTAAATCAAAAAGTGAATACTGTGTTGACTCAAAGTGAATAATTGAGAAATTACTCGTTACGTATGAACAGTGTTTAGCACTGCCGCGTTCAATACTCACTTTTGGATTTAGTATTTACTTTCTTGGCCTTATTTTCTTGTTCGGCATGCGGCTATCTGCCTTTAGTTCTAAAATCTGTGCTTTGCAGGTTTTTACAGTATAAATGATTTGTGTATCCCCAGACCGGCCATCCAGCGTGCCACTAGAGCGCGCTCAGCCTACGAGCACGAGTGGGCCACGCAAGGATCCTTTCGCAGACCTGGGGGCTGTGGGCGGAGCCACGGGGCGGGCTAGTGCGGGGACCACGCCCCGCGCTTCGCCTGCACACCAACCTGACTACAAGTGGGTTTATAGATTATTTCTTGTAAATTATAAAGAGAAAAGATTAGCTTGTTTTTAATCGATAAACTATTGAATAAACTACTCAACCAATTTTAATGACAACACGCGGCGCCCCTTTCTCCGGGACCGAGAGTTCCACACGAAGCGCTCGAGCATAGTAAGATCCGATAGAGGCTTTCTTCCGCGCTCGCATAGATTGTGGAATGATCTCCCTGCCTTGGGTTTTCGCAAGCGCCTAAAGTATGGGGTTCTTCAAGAGGGGTCTTAGAAGGTTTTTGGAGGGTCGGCAGCGCGAGTGTGGCGCTTCTAGTATTGCAAACGTCCATAGGCTGCGGTGACCACCGGTCCTTCTGGTGCGCCGTAAGCTTGTCTATCACTATGGCGTAACACATTTTTTAACATTATTCACTGTTTTTAATGGCAAAGATGACAATTGCGTGTTTTAAACCAAGACCATTAACACTATATATTTTAGTCGAGCACACTTCGAGCCAGCTAAGTCACCCAGCGACGAGAAACCCAAGAAATCCGGCGACGTGTTCGGCGACTTGCTCGGCAGTCAAGGTTATGACTTCGCGAAGAGGGAAGCCGGACCTAAAACTATCAACGCAATGCGCAAAGCGGACATGGCCCGTGACATGGATCCTGATAAATTGAAAATAAACGAATGGGTAAGTGAATATATCCTCCGTTCCGACAGGTTTTAGGGTTTGTTCTACTAACGGAATCTCTTGGCATCAGCATCCATGAGGTTTTACTGCAAGGTGAAGTAGAATTGTCTGGAATTGAATCAGAATGCACAGCAGTTTACGTAGACTGGCTCCCCTGGTGACCCCGTCGGTGTAGACAAAGAATATTAACTTGTTGTGCTGGCTGTTTAATATGGGACGATAAGGCTCTGTTAGATTTTTCAAACAACTGGACCGGACCCCCTTTTGCCTGAAATCTTCATGCTGAAGCGGCCAGTTTATTCATAGGAGACTGCGGACCGCGCTCGATAACCTTTCAATATTGGGAAAAGACAGCCGCGTGACGTGAGAGATCCACGCACACCTCATCAGGGCCCAAGAAACGGAATTCCACTCTTAGGCGAGGAAGCGATGGTAGCTAAAGTTTGAAACATCAATGCTGAGTAGTTATCCGGGTCAGATAAGTAAGGATCGTGTGGTTTAGGTCGATTCGAGTCCGCCATGACATTCGTGGAGATTTCCACACATTAAAAAACAAGTGCCTTCCACCTTCTAAAAGATGAAGTATGTTTCCCATTAGACCCCTAAGATAATGTAAGAGGCGACTAAGGGAACACTTTCGCTAAACGATCCATTGCGAAAAGAAGGAGAACCGAAATGAAACCGGTTGTCGGTAAAATGACAATCGATAAGCCAAGTTGGAGGTCCTAAGGGCGGCTTGAAAAATTTCAACATAGGGCCGGATGCCTGTCCATTTCAACACGGCAATAGGCTCACCACCGTGAGACATAAAACTATAATGTGGGCGTATACGATGCGTCTGCCTGCCCCGTAGGGGATAAAGGCGTGACTATATGTATGTATGTATAATGTACCTTGTGTTTACTAGACGGAAGGCAAGAAAGAGAACATCCGCGCGTTACTCTGTTCGCTACATACGGTGGTGTGGGAAGATTGCCGCTGGACGCGCTGTGACATGTCGCAACTGGTGACGCCGGCTGATGTCAAGAGGAATTATAGGAAGGCATGTCTCGCTGTGCATCCTGACAAGGTATGTGTAACATATATATGTTTTATCTATACTAATATTATAAATAGGAAAAAAAAATGTTTATCGCACCTCTTCTTCCGGTATAAAAGTCATATAAAAACAAAAAGATTAACAAATTTCCGTGGCGGGCCAAATTTGATTGAGATTTTCCCTTAATTTCATGGCCGAAAAAGTCTATACGTTATTTTTAAACTATCGCGGTTTTTAACACTCATACTTATAGAATTCGGGACTTCACGCGAAATACTATTTACTTACATTCTACCGACGTTTCGAGCACGTTGCAGCGCCCGTGGTCGCGGTTGGACTGAGGCGAGGATCGACAAAAACCACGAAGTTATTTCTTGTCGAACTACCCTCCGCTGCGCGTTGTTATTACAACGAAGGATAAGGCCGGCGACACACTACACTCACTACGTCAGTTTTAATTGGCACAGTTTTACGTTCAAGTTTATTAATCACTGAATTCCACATCCCGGAGAGCTTGTATCCATCATCCCTATTGAAATTTTTGTGTTTTCTGATTTCAATGGCTTCACGCACCATACGTGGATAATAATGGCGATCAGTGGAGAGGACTTTCGGTTGGTGAAGTTCGATCCAGTGATTAATGCCCGAATCAAGGTGTTCTGCTATTGCCGATTTGTTCAACTGACGATTTTTTACAGCTGCAATATGTTCTTTGACCCTTTCCGCGATGGTCCGCTTGGTTTGGCCTATGTAGGAACTACCGCAGCTGCAATCTACTTTGTAGACACCTGGTGTTTGCAGAGGAATGATGTCCTTTGGTGTTCGCACGTACCTAGCCACTTTGGTTAATGGTTTAAAGATCGCCCGAATGGAGAACCGCCGTAAACACGATTTTCCGCGGCTCTCCTTTCTCATTCTATAAGTATGAAAGTCTATACGTACAAATACGACGGCACAAACATCACCATAATGTTCTGTTAGCTGGCTCCTTCACCTAGAATCTACATAATACTTCTAAACAGTCAAATTATGATTACCGCGAGCCATATACCAACTCATGTTGAAGGACCATCGGCGGGCCGGATTAAAAGCATTCGCGGGCCGTACTTTGCCCATCACTGGGTAAGGGGATAAAAACCCTAGCATTCCAATTATAGATTATGTTTACTTCAGATTTAATGGAACTTTTCTTTATTTACAGCAAATGGGGACGGACAACGAGATCATAGCAAAAATGATATTCATGGAGCTGAATAACGCGTGGAGTGATTTTGAAAACGACGCCAAGCAACAGAATCTATTCCAATCCTAATTATAGAGAACACAGTATTAATCGTGGTCGATAGCTTGAGAACTACGCTATGACGTCACAATTGGATACTTATTCAGCGAGGGCATCATTAGGATATTTGGATATGTCACTTACAAGTCAGGTTTCATCCACTTCTGTCTATAGTTTTGTGTTGACTTTGAGAGTTGCTTCCAAGTCGCTAAATGTCGCCATAGACTTCTACCAATCTGGCGGCGTCATTTTAGACCAAGCTGGCGGCGTCATTATAGCGAGCGAAATATTAAAAAAATACCAAGATCTAAAGAAATAACCAAGACTAGAAAAAATAGTAGTAGTAGTTGTTGTCGATTTAGTTAAAAGAAATGTTAGAAAGTTTTGGAGATTCCATCAGAAGATAATCGAGGGATTTGAAAAATAAATTCACATCCCTCTTTTTCAATAGAAGAAAAATGGCTGGTAGGAGAGGTAATAGCGTGGCAGAAATGCTTTAAGCGCTAAGACCTCTCATTGTATGTGCTTTTTTAGTGACAAATGTTTATAATCTTATGTTTTCATAGTGTACAATAAAGTAATGTGTGACAGAGGGGTCTCAAGTTATCGCGCACAGGTTATACACTCACACATATAATGTGTACAATCTATAGAAAGATCTCGCATACACAATAAATAATTATAATCGCGCTTCCCGGTGGAAATGTCTTTGTTGATAAGTATACATACTTAATACTAAAAATTATAATATATAGCTACATGATGTAATTATGGTTGCTTAATGTAATTTTGTGACTCGTTGTCTTAAATATGTTGCGTCTACATTTTTACGGCACATTTCTCCAATACCGTGTCAGACTCGCGTGTCGGTTCCGTTGAGAACTGCAGCTACGAGTTACATGTTCGGCACGATGACACGCTGTACGGTTCGTTGATATGTTACAAATGTGGATGCAGCATTAGGTGAGCGACGGAATGCGATATGTAGCGACACGACGCTATGCAACATAATGCGACCTAAAGTTATCGAGTGTCGTTTTATGCGCGACACCGTAGGCCGCAAGAAATATACAACAACTAGCTGACCCGTGCAACTTCGTTTGCGTGATAAATCAAGAACCGCTCGACCGATTTTGTGCAAACTTCACATAAACCATCTACTAAATAGTCCGAACAAAGCCTAAACATTTGGTTTGGATAGGTGACCCCGATCTCGAGTTATAAAATTACAACGAAAAGTGGCATTGATTTTTATATATATAGATATAGATTAGAGATAATTTTGGAAAGCAAGTAGTATAGACTGCCTTGGTGGCGCATTTGGTAGTGTAACCGACTAGCGCTCTGAAGTTCTGGGTTCTATTCCCAGGTCGGTCCAAATATTTGTGTGATCCACAAATGTTTATTTCGGAGTTTCGGTGTTTCGGGACGACGTTGTGTCAGAATTTCCACAAATATTTATTTTATTTAATCTTCTTCTATCGTGTCAATCATTCACCAATTTTTTTTTGACTTCTCAGATTGTTTGGGCATAAAACGTTGCCATCTTAACCGCACTGTCAATTTTAATAATGTCAAGTTTAATTTAATGTGAAAAAAAAATCAATCTCGAGCAGGACTTGAATTTGTGTCTTCCGCCAATCAGGAGCCCTATCCACTGGACCACCTATCGCCTCAACACATAATAACTTGAAACTACAACGACTACTTGATATTATCGCGTCGCGTTGCAGCATTTGTCGTTCACCTAGGACAACACCTTAGTTAGGTAGTTCTGGCTGAGTATCAATAAATCTATGATAAACTATACTTTGTCTAAGCGCGAGGCCGCTCTTGCGTTTTTCCGCGGCGGTTTCTAACCTCAAAATGTCAAACCTTGTATCAATTTCATTGATTTTGACAGTTTGATGACACTTTGAGGTTAGAAACCGCCGCGGAAAAACGCAAGTGCGGCCTCGCGCTAAACTAGGATATTTACTATTGACAGCTCTTGACTATGGACTGTCATATTATTTCAATGTTCTATGGTTAAAAAATATGGTGAATTGTGAGCGTCTAGTAAGCTTCTGCTTACCCCTTCGGGTATAAAGGTGTATAGTTATCGCCATACTTCATTGAAGGTTACCTCCCAGTGCGAAGTTATACTGATGACGAACCATACACGACAAAAATTGAAAGCCTGAGAGTGATGTGATATAAGGCTTCAGGTCAATATTGTCAGTTTAACCAGTGCTAGAGCTACGCTAAATAAATAACTTTACTTTGTTTGGCTTGTGCATCGATTTTTAGTTACTAAAAAATAGAGATTTAGCTTCTGAATAATTTTGTAATAAATGTATAAAAATGCAGAGGTGAACTTTATGAGGAGTTTTGCAAGATTTAATAACACGATTCTTTTGACGTTATCAAACAAATCGTTCCAATAAATCGCTAATATATCGCTTACAATCATCGAAAAACTATAGCACAAGCTTTTATTTTAGAAAGAAAAAGCATATACAACGATATCAAGAAAATATAAACTCGCCATTTCATTCGCATTAGGTAATCACAAAGCTATCGAAAACTGTCATAGAAAAGTAGGTTCTATTTGATTTAGAATAAGGTTCACTCTGTGCTGTAAAAAATTGAAAACTCTTAAAATTGTAGCATATTAAATAACATTTCTCCTTTACGTGAAATTGTTAACAGTACTTCATTGTAATAGAATTTTGTTTTCGCGCAGTTTCGGTTCAATTTTGTTCGCACTTCGGTTCAATTTCGTTCGCAATCCGGTTCAGCTTTTTTTCGGGATTTGGTGCGTATAAACATTTACCTATAAATATTAATCTGTAATATATTATGTCTGGAAATTCTATACTTATTAGTTTAGTGATATTTGAGTACATTCACTTACAGTTTAGAACAAATATAAATGTACACTAGATAGTGTCAATGAGAGCTATACAAGTATGCAGGAAAATAGCAAATTATTAATCGTAAGTGATGCGATGAATAATGTCGATATCTAATCTTAAGGAAACTATATTCAAACTGTTAATTCTACTACGATTTTGAAATTAAACTGTTATAACTCTGAAATAAGACGTAGATGCTTTTGATTGGCTTATCAAACAGATTCGTATAGATAGCCCGTTCGCTCTAAGTTTGACGCTGGTGTAGAGGTGTAGTAGGGGAGGCGACCGGCCAACTTAGAGCGAACGGGTAGTATACATAATGTGCTAGCAACAGATTACCGGATAATAGTGAATATAGTCGAATGATATTATAGTAACAATGATAAACAGAGTGTGGTTTGAAAGAATTTCGTTGCTTTCCGAAGTAGAAAATTGTGGGAACATTACATACTGTAAGTATGTCCCAATTTGCTTATTATATAATACAGCTTATGGTTAGAAAGTATATTATGTAAAATAGTTTGCAATATTATGTGTTGGTTGCATATAGAACATTAATTATTATGTATAATTCTTTCTGTACGTAATTTTATGGTTATTAATAGTTTCAGAGCTTACTCTAATGCTAAGTTTCTACATTCCTTAACGAAGTAACTGTAGTCGGGTGTTAATAGTAGTTAAACGAATCTAAATACAAAAACATTCAGAAATTTTTGTATTAATGTTTGAATCTATGTGGTATACCGCGGGATCGTGGTATACGTTTAACAATCAGTAACACAAATTTAGTTGAAGCTACCGCGTCTCTTGGCAATTTTTTTAATATATCATGAAATATATTTTATTTATTAATATATAATGTATGTGTTTGTAATTCTTACATGTTTACTAAGTCTGATAGAGTCGGAATAGGTGTTAATGTCATCTATAATGTGTATATTTCGCTTAGTTAGATAATAATATGTAACTAAGAAATAATACTGTTCGAAAATTAAAGCCATTACAGAAAATAAAACGTTGTTTTATGTTAACTCCTGCGCACTGCACACATAATCTTGAAACTTCTGGTATCTACAATAAATGAAACTTTCCAGCTGAAAAAACTTACTGAGGTACTACGGTGACGGCAATATTTTTATAAAGACCGTCTGGGCGCCGGCGCCGGTTTAAATTGAAAGGGCCACGACGTGAATGCGTGGACGGAAAGGGGATTGACCAACTTTCAATGGACCGCCGTTTCATAACAAATAATTTAGTATAACAGCGAAAATCGGATATTAAATTGGATGGCAATCGTACTTTCAAAGGAAATAAAAAATATTCTCTTATTTTGTAGGGTTCTCTCTCATTCTTCGTTTTGCTGTTCAAATTAGAGGTTAGTTTTGAAGCAAATGTTCATCAATCCGTCAAATCAATTTGTCCAAAAATGCTAATCGTTACATTTAATTCAAAAAAGATAGAAGTAATTGCTCCAAAACACTTATAAATAACCCTGAAAATGTATACACTTACTACATTTTAACTTATTCAGATAACGTAGTAAATAAACAAATTGGATCTCGATAGTTCCATAATTACTTACCATTCAAATTATCAATCCAGATCATAATCACTTCATAAGGAACGATACAATTGTTTTATACAAACATCAATCAACATTACATTCACACCAATTTACCTTTAGAACATAAAATAATAATTTAGAGTTCTCTGGAGTTTGTTGAAAAATTAAAGAGTAACGTTTCACTGCATTATATTTATCACTTCCAACACTTGTCGAACTTTTAGATTTAAAAATCCTTTAATTTATTTAGATTTAGAATTTTTTGATACTAAATCAACAACATTGTTGCATGAACTAATCCATTTGAAACTATCTATGACAAGTGCATTTGAGTATGTAACTACCCCGCACATTGATATTTGCAATTGGCGGCCATCTTCGTCACGCCAGTACCATTCATTTGGTCAGTTTGCGACGCGTAAAAACGATAACACCACGAATTATATCAAAGTTTAAACTCCACAATATATATTGATCAAGTGAATTAAAAGATTGTTAAAATAATATTTAATGATTTGTCAATTTACTTAGATAGCCATACACTTTTTATTAAGGTTTTTCAAAAAGAAACGATCTGTGGGCGTTCTCCTTTACGGGTGAAACGTCATGTCTCATGTTTAGCCGTTCCTAAATATGAGACAGATGACGTTTCACCCGTAAATGAAAATGTAAAGTCACCTCCAATATTGCATGGGCCCCTTAAGATCTATAATCCTATAATCCCATGCACATTTGAGTCCAAATTCACAAAACTCCACTAGATGGCGCAACTTTACTCGAATATTATATTGCATAGTCACCTTAGAATCACAAAAAATTTACTAGATGGCATATTAACATTACTCAAAAGCTTAATGAGTTGCTATTTTGACAATAATAGCGTTCCTGTGTGAGGTATTAAAAAAATCGGCAACGATAGATACTTGACTTCCAATGTTATCCGAGAGAGGGCGTCAATTCTCAGTGCAAAGCAATTTCGTTTCGGATTGACCATGCATTCTCAAATTCGTCTGTACATCTGGGGATAAAAAATGAGAGCGTGGAATTAAGTCGAGCTCCTAGAGCCGCACCCTCTGCCCGGCACACATTATTCGGGACTGAAAGGAAGACTAGTATTAAATTGAAGAGCTCTTCAGAACACTTGCCGCAATAGATTTGGTAGAATGCAAAGCCAGAAACGAGATAGTTCTAAGCTTTCTTCTAAGTTTCAAAAATTGGAAGTAGCCACTAAATAAGGATGTGAGCTTCAATTAAAATGTTGAGGTGGTTCCTCTGTTCATACGGATGCCACCAAACGGCTCAAACTCGGTTTAGTCCGTTAATCAACCCATGAAAATCCACCCCTTGGGTGGATTTCCGGAATTATATATTATTAATCAAAATAGTCCGATTATCCACCCACGAAAATTCACCCAAGGGGTGGATTTACGGAATTATTTATTGTTAACCCAATTAGTCCGTTAATCCACACATGAAATGTGTGGATTTCGAAGATGGACAAAACACATGGAGATCAACAAAACAAATGAATCGAAAAAAAAAACAAATGAAGATAGTCAAAACAAATGACGGTTGGATAAACAAATGACGATCGAGAAAACAAATGAAGATCGGCAAAACAAATGAAGATCGTCAAAACAAATGACGGTCGAATAAACAAATCACGATCGAAAAAACAAATGAAGATCGTCAAAACAAATGAAAAGATCTTTCCTCTGTCGAACTTTAAAAACATGGAACGACCTGCCCGCACACGTGTTTCCCTCATCTTACAATCCCGGGTTCTTAAAGAGGAGCGTAAAGAGGCACATCACAGGGCCGCCAACTTGAGGACCACTGTCAGAAGTGGCCCCCAATCGCTAGATGCGCCACGGCTTTTTTTCTATCAGGCTGGTGGCGACGTCAATTTAGCGAGATAAATACAAAAAAAAAGGAGATTCTTCTTCCCTGGCACTACAGGGATCTGCTAAAGAATAATCGTCCCTGCGTCGCGTACTCTCATTTCGAGTACTAAATGGGTCCCTGAGTATTTGAAAATCCGGTTGGACCCCTTAGTGGAGCTTAGCAGTGGAACCAACAGTCCGGAAGGTTTCGAGAATTGTTTTTTTCCCGTGGCACTACCAGTAGTGTCACGGGAAATTTCACTTTCCCGTTACTACTAACAAATGGTATGGTAGTGTCAACGTAAATGTACAATTACCCGTAGCTCTACCAGTAGTGTCATGGGAAACTAAAATTTCCCTTGGCACTACTAGTAGAGTAGTGCCATGGGAAAGAAACTGCGAGAACGCCGTAGAGGCGTGCTATTCCAATTATCGATTGTTCTAAGGCAGGGGTTCCCAACCTGTGCGCCGCGGCGCCCCGGGGCGCCGCAGGAAGCCCAGAGGGGCGCCGCGGCGCTCCACTCGGCGCCCCTCTGTACGTAAGAAAAAGTTAGTAAAAAATATCGTAAACATGCAATTAATCAATCAATCAAATCAGCCTATCGGAGGTCGGGGAACCCAGTTCACCAATGATCATTTGGCGGAAGGCATCTCTCCGTGTTCCGGAGGTGCCTTCAGTGCCCGCCCGCTCTCTACCATCTCTGCTTCCAGAAAGACGCTCAAGAGCAGAGCGATGCGGGCTTGGGTTTTTGTCAGCTCCTTAGGGAGCTCAGGGAAAGCCGCCCATCTTACTCCCCCGAGGAAAGCACCTCCGTGCGGGGCGCCCCCGGCTGAGCCGACCTGAACAATCTTTGGATATCCTTCGGCCCGACTATAGGGTGAGAAGGAACACCGCGCGGTTTAGTGGGTAGGACGGTCCCTTTCTGAAAGTGTCTTAATTGAGAGAGGTGGTAATATAGGCGGCGACATAGTCACAGACAACTTCCCTGGCTTAGTGGTCCGAGATGCTCAACGGTCCTAGCTCCATCAGGAAATCATAGAAACTTAGACAACTTCCCTGGCTCAGTGGTCCGAGCTGCTCAACGGTCCTAGCTCCATCAGGACATCATAGAAACTTGAAAAGAACGACTTGGGTAACCAAGGATCATAAACGAGTGGCTGTAGAGGAACCATCTCTTTCATTGGTTACCGGGTACCGGGCACGAGTGCATTGGTAAGTATTTGTGGCGAATGCACCGGGAGAACACGGCCGAGTTCCAGCACTGCGAGGAACACAGCAAGGACACTGCGCTCCATACATTGGTGGAGTGCGCAGCATGGGTGCAATAGCGCTAGGTCCTAGTAGCAGGTCTAGATGTGGACAAAATCTCGCCGGAGAGCCATGATCCATCCAGTGAGAGGAAGTGAAAGGCCGCTTCGTTTTTCTGCAAGCAGGTCTCATGCTCGTGAAAGAGACGGCGGGGAGGCAGCGGGAGATTACCCGAGTTTCACAGTCTGCGGCGAGGGTGCCATACACTTGTCTTCGCCCAAGATTATCGGCTTCCATGCCGCGGGCCTAAGGACGGGACGGTGGCTGCTCACCCTCCTTATAGAAACAGGGCGAAGTCGACAGCTTGACGTGAAATTTCCTCGCACGCCACACGACCCAAGAAGCGGAGTAACACCCGAACAACCCCAAAGGCGCCGTTAGACCCCGCCCCCAAAGTGACCACCGGGTGGTTTTAGTTGGTAAGAGTTCGGCATAGCATCCATGAGGGATTTCCGGTTTGGGCCGCGTGATGATTTTGCCGAGACATGTCACAGGAAAAGTGACGTTTGCGGAGGATACCTTCGAATAGCTGCGTCAATGAGGCGATTGCCAGCGGCGGAACGACGGGGGGGGGGGGGGTGAGGTGAGACTTTGCGTAACATGTGAGGGCGCCGTGAAAAATTTTCAACCTTATAGGGGCGCCGTGGCCTGAAAAAGGTTGGGAAGGCCTGTTCTAAGGTAATGGGGAGTTTGACCCCGTTTGAGGATTATTCCGTTAATCCACCCCAAATAATTCACCCAATGGGGTGGATAACCGGAATTACATGTTATGGTATGTCCGGAATTCCACCCAAGGGGTGGATTTCCGGATCTATTCATGATAAATAAAAAAGATAAAAAAAAAACAAATGAAGATCGGCAAAATTAATAAAGATCGTCAAAACAAATGACGGTCGAAAAAACAAATGAAGATCGGCAGAACAATGAAGATCGTCGAAACAAATGACGGTCGAATAAACGAATGACGATCGAAAAAACAAATGAAGATCGGCAAAATAAATGAAGATCGTCAAAACAAATGACGGTTGGATAAAAAAATGACGATCGAAGAAATAAACGAAGATCGGCAAAACAAATGAAGATCTTCAAAACAAATGACGGTCGAATAAACAAATGACGATCGAAAAAACAAATGAAGATCGGCAAAATTAATGAAGATCGTCAAAACAAATGACGCGATGACGGTCGGATAAACAAATGACGATCGAAAAAACCAATGAAGATCGGCAAAACAAATGAAGATCGTCAAAACAAATGACGGTCAAATAAACAAATGACGATCGGAAAACAAATGAAGATCGGCAAATAATCTCTACCTTGGGTGGATTTCTTCACCCCTTGGGTGAATTCCGGAAATCCACCCCTTGGGTGGATTCCGGAAACCCACCCCTTGGGTGGATTTCCGGAATTATTTATTGTTAATCCAATTAGTCCGTTAATCCACACATGAAATGTGTGGATTTCGAAGATGGACAAAACACATGGAGATCAAAAAAACAAATGAATCGAAAAAAAACAAATGAAGATAGTCAAAACAAATGACGGTTGGATAAACAAATGACGATCGAGAAAACAAATGAAGATCGGCAAAACAAATGAAGATCGTCAAAACAAATGACGGTCGAATAAACAAATCACGATCGAAAAAACAAATGAAGATCGTCAAAACAAATGATGGTTGAATAAACAAATGACAGTCGGATAAACAAATGAAGATCGACAAAATAAATGACTGTCAAATAAACAAATGACGATCAAAAAAACAAATGAAGATCGACAAAACATGATGGTCGGATAAACAAATGAAGATTGACAAAACAAATGAAGATCGACAAAACAAATGATGGTCGGATAAACAAATGAAGATTGACAAAACAAATGAAGATCGACAAATGACAGTCGGATAAACAAATGAAGATCGACAAAATAAATGACGGTCAGATAAACAAATGACGATCGAAAAACAAATGAAGATCATCAAAATAAATAAAGATCGAAAAACAAATGAAAACCGATAAAAAATATGCAACTTAATAAAACAAAAGACCTAAGTATGAGCTTTGAGTTTTGGGTTTTGAGTTCTGACTTTTGAGCTTTCAGTCTTGTTGATTTTTGAGGGTCAAAAATTACTTGCAGCCATCTTTTGTAATCTAGATGCGTGTGCCATTCAAAAAAATAGGTGCAAGCAAATCTCGACCTTAATGACACTTCTCAAAAAATGTTCTTTTAGGCGTTAACAGACATCACTGATCATGACTATGTAAAAAATAAATAAAAATTATGCATGTTCATAAGATCGAGAATTGCTGGCACCTTTTTTTTCAATGGCCAACGCAGCTAGATTATTTGCCGATCTTCATTTGTTTTCCGATCGTCATTTGTTTATTTGACCGTCATTTGTTTTGACGATCTTCATTTGTTTTGCCGATCTTCATTGGTTTTTTCGATCGTCATTTGTTTATCCGACCGTCATCGCGTCATTTGTTTTGACGATCTTCATTAATTTTGCCGATCTTCATTTGTTTTTTCGATCGTCATTTGTTTATTCGACCGTCATTTGTTTTGACGATCTTCATTTGTTTTGCCGATCTTCGTTTATTTCTTCGATCGTCATTTTTTTATCCAACCGTCATTTGTTTTGACGATCTTCATTTATTTTGCCGATCTTCATTTGTTTTTTCGATCGTCATTCGTTTATTCGACCGTCATTTGTTTCGACGATCTTCATTGTTCTGCCGATCTTCATTTGTTTTTTCGACCGTCATTTGTTTTGACGATCTTTATTAATTTTGCCGATCTTCATTTGTTTTTTTTTTATCTTTTTTATTTATCATGAATAGATCCGGAAATCCACCCCTTGGGTGGAATTCCGGACATACCATAACATGTAATTCCGGTTATCCACCCCATTGGGTGAATTATTTGGGGTGGATTAACGGAATAATCCTCAAACGGGGTCAAACTCCCCATTACCTTAGAACAGGCCTTCCCAACCTTTTTCAGGCCACGGCGCCCCTATAAGGTTGAAAATTTTTCACGGCGCCCTCACATGTTACGCAAAGTCTCACCGCCCCCCCCCCCGTCGTTCCGCCGCTGGCAATCGCCTCATTGACGCAGCTATTCGAAGGTATCCTCCGCAAACGTCACTTTTCCTGTGACATGTCTCGGCAAAATCATCACGCGGCCCAAACCGGAAATCCCTCATGGATGCTATGCCGAACTCTTACCAACTAAAACCACCCGGTGGTCACTTTGGGGGCGGGGTCTAACGGCGCCTTTGGGGTTGTTCGGGTGTTACTCCGCTTCTTGGGTCGTGTGGCGTGCGAGGAAATTTCACGTCAAGCTGTCGACTTCGCCCTGTTTCTATAAGGAGGGTGAGCAGCCACCGTCCCGTCCTTAGGCCCGCGGCATGGAAGCCGATAATCTTGGGCGAAGACAAGTGTATGGCACCCTCGCCGCAGACTGTGAAACTCGGGTAATCTCCCGCTGCCTCCCCGCCGTCTCTTTCACGAGCATGAGACCTGCTTGCAGAAAAACGAAGCGGCCTTTCACTTCCTCTCACTGGATGGATCATGGCTCTCCGGCGAGATTTTGTCCACATCTAGACCTGCTACTAGGACCTAGCGCTATTGCACCCATGCTGCGCACTCCACCAATGTATGGAGCGCAGTGTCCTTGCTGTGTTCCTCGCAGTGCTGGAACTCGGCCGTGTTCTCCCGGTGCATTCGCCACAAATACTTACCAATGCACTCGTGCCCGGTACCCGGTAACCAATGAAAGAGATGGTTCCTCTACAGCCACTCGTTTATGATCCTTGGTTACCCAAGTCGTTCTTTTCAAGTTTCTATGATGTCCTGATGGAGCTAGGACCGTTGAGCAGCTCGGACCACTGAGCCAGGGAAGTTGTCTAAGTTTCTATGATTTCCTGATGGAGCTAGGACCGTTGAGCATCTCGGACCACTAAGCCAGGGAAGTTGTCTGTGACTATGTCGCCGCCTATATTACCACCTCTCTCAATTAAGACACTTTCAGAAAGGGACCGTCCTACCCACTAAACCGCGCGGTGTTCCTTCTCACCCTATAGCCGGGCCGAAGGATATCCAAAGATTGTTCAGGTCGGCTCAGCCGGGGGCGCCCCGCACGGAGGTGCTCTCCTCGGGGGAGTAAGATGGGCGGCTTTCCCTGAGCTCCCTAAGGAGCTGACAAAAACCCAAGCCCGCATCGCTCTGCTCTTGAGCGTCTTTCTGGAAGCAGAGATGGTAGAGAGCGGGCGGGCACTGAAGGCACCTCCGGAACACGGAGAGATGCCTTCCGCCAAATGATCATTGGTGAACTGGGTTCCCCGACCTCCGATAGGCTGATTTGATTGATTGATTAATTGCATGTTTACGATATTTTTTACTAACTTTTTCTTACGTACAGAGGGGCGCCGAGTGGAGCGCCGCGGCGCCCCTCTGGGCTTCCTGCGGCGCCCCGGGGCGCCGCGGCGCACAGGTTGGGAACCCCTGCCTTAGAACAATCGATAATTGGAATAGCACGCCTCTACGGCGTTCTCGCAGTTTCTTTCCCATGGCACTACTCTACTAGTAGTGCCAAGGGAAATTTTAGT
This sequence comes from Miltochrista miniata, assembly GCA_933228765.1. Lineage (NCBI taxonomy): Eukaryota > Metazoa > Arthropoda > Insecta > Lepidoptera > Erebidae > Miltochrista > Miltochrista miniata. Next base: position 11,461,456 of record OW121752.1, read on the forward strand.
TTCCCATGACACTACTGGTAGAGCTACGGGTAATTGTACATTTACGTTGACACTACCATACCATTTGTTAGTAGTAACGGGAAAGTGAAATTTCCCGTGACACTACTGGTAGTGCCACGGGAAAAAAACAATTCTCGAAACCTTCCGGACTGTTGGTTCCACTGCTAAGCTCCACTAAGGGGTCCAACCGGATTTTCAAATACTCAGGGACCCATTTAGTACTCGAAATGAGAGTACGCGACGCAGGGACGATTATTCTTTAGCAGATCCCTGTAGTGCCAGGGAAGAAGAATCTCCTTTTTTTTTGTATTTATCTCGCTAAATTGACGTCGCCACCAGCCTGATAGAAAAAAAGCCGTGGCGCATCTAGCGATTGGGGGCCACTTCTGACAGTGGTCCTCAAGTTGGCGGCCCTGTGATGTGCCTCTTTACGCTCCTCTTTAAGAACCCGGGATTGTAAGATGAGGGAAACACGTGTGCGGGCAGGTCGTTCCATGTTTTTAAAGTTCGACAGAGGAACGATCTTTTGAAACGCTCAGTTCTGGCGAAGATTTTCTCCACTGTGTGTGAGTGGCATCTTTGCGGGATCGGAAAGGAGAGGGTGGGATCAGGTTGAAGAGCTCTTCAGAACATTCGCCGTGATACATTCGATAGAAGCACAGTATAAAGAGTATACAGTGATAGAAGGCAGCCAAGGACGCTATGGTTCTTCATGGTATGTATGCATTATTCATTTAATTCCTACCAAGATCTACATTATATTCGGTTCTTTCCCACCGACCACCTGCCCAGACCACCTGTCGTCGGTTTGTTAAAAAAATGCAGGGCAACAATGAAATACTAGATGATGTTGTTTAAAAATATATTATAAACTTAAAATAAAAATAAAAGGAGTCTTTAGTCAGCTTTCTTCAAGTTTGACATCAACATCCATACACCCGTACTTTTCCAACAGCTCTTGTTTCTTCCTCCTGATGAGAGCATCTTCTATGTCTTTCTGCGAAGGTACAGCTACGTGTGACGTCACTATCGCTCTAACTGGTTCAGCGTCGTCCTCTATTCTCTTGTCATCAGGCTGGAATGAAGAAAAGAGAAATTATTCATACTAGGTAAATTTTAACAAAATGAACTTTTATCTTAAAGACATATTATGTTCTCACTATTTGCATTTCAATAATAGAAGCGTTATCTCGTTGGTATAGTCTGTTTTTGTTTACGGGAAATACAACTGTCACTCTAACTACAGAATAGCCTTTTACACAAAAAAGAAATAAATTGTTGGGGAATAATTTGATTGTGATTACAAAGCTAAACCGTTTTAAGTAGAAGTAATTTCATATATTGAGTATTTTATGGTATCAGCTACACACCGTGACGCGCAATGAAATTGTACTGTCACCTTTACACTTGGACTGGACTCCCCAACTAGAGTGGATAAATGTCAACTGTCAATTTCTATAAAAGGGGTCTCGCAAGGTGTTTATTTGGGACCTTTATATTTTGCTCGCAAAAATGACTCTATTATATTATCTTTGGTATGGTGCACCGTCGGAATGGGTCAAGATTAGAGATGTAAAATGACTGAATCTGACCAGTCACGATTGTCAAAAACCGTATTTGACCGGTCATTTATTGTCAAATTCAATCAATTTGACTTAAACTTACTATTAATTCTAACTATTAAAGTGACTAAATATGCCAGTTTTTCCCGACAGGGGGCACCATTTCAGTATAATCTATACATAAAATAAAACTGTAGAGGGTCGAGAGTCTGTACATGGAAGATATTTAGAAAATTTTAATTGTACTGCGTTCTTTAATCGATACTGAAGCCGAAAAAATAATCAAAAATTTTCATGTCTGCCTGTCTGTCTTTCTGTCTGTCTGTCTGTATCCCGAATAAGTATCACGCTGAAACTACTGAAGGGATTTGAATAAAACTTCGTACAATCTGAGCTTATGATCTGAGGACGGTTTTAGGATACTTTTGATCCCGATATTTTGAGCGGTTCCTTTGGGAGAGGGGATGAAAGACAAAATGGCTTTTTAACTGTAGCTTCTCATCATTGCGTGATTAGATTCCAAATTTTTTTTCACTGTCATAAAGGCAGTGCTTTAAAGATTGTTTCACATAAGTTTCAATGTTGAGGGCTCTGTAGTTCAGAATTTAGAGACATCTCAACTTTCGCAAAACCTAGAAATCAAGGGTTTGCTTTGAATGTGAGGGTAAATCTAAACTGGCGTGTTGGCTTCATCATAAAAGAGTTTAATTATTAAGATTATTGTAAGATAATTCAGTCCGCGCCGAAGGGGTGGACTGAATTGTTTTAGAGTAGACTTAATCTTCAAGCTCTTTTTTGATTAAGCAAAAAGGGCAGTTTTACACGCTGCTTGATCAGGCTGATGAAGAAATACCTCTCCTTTCATAGACCTTATGTGACGTAAACGAAGTTACGAGGGTCAGCTAGTCTATACCTATACATATAATAAAACTGTTGAGGGTCAAGGGTCTGTACATGGAAGATATTTTGAAAATTTTAATTATAAGGCATTCTCTAATCGATACTGAAGCCGAAAATGTAATTTAAACTTTTCATGTCTGTCTGTCTGTCTGTCTGTATCCCGAATAAGTATCATGCCGAAACTACTGAACCGATTTGAATGATACTTAGTACAGTTTGAGCTTATAGCCCGAGGAAGGTTCTGGGATACTTTTGATCCCGAAGTATTGCGCGGTTCCTGTGGGACAGGCGATTAAAGATAAAATGGTTTTTCAGTTGTAATTTCTCAACGCGTGATGCTATTTCAAATATTTTTTTAGTACTAGCTGACCCTCGCAACTTCGTTTACGTCACATAAGGTGTACGAATGGAGGGGTACTTCTTAATGAGACTCATCAAGCAGCGTGTGAAACGGCCCTGTTTGCTTAATCATAAAAGAGCTTAAAGATTAAGTCGATTCTAAAACAATTCAGTCCACGCCTTCGGCGCGGACTGAATTATTTTACAATAGCCTTAATCATTAAGCTCTTTTATGATTAAGCCAACACGCCCGTTTAGACTCACTTTCAAAAGAAACGTTGAATTCTAGATTTACCGAAAGTTGAGATGCCCCTAAATTATATATGCAAAATATCGGGATCAAAAGTATCTAAGAACCTTCCTCGGACTAAAAGCTTACATCGTACAAAGTATCATTCAAATCGGTTCAGTAGTTTCGGCGTGATACTTAGTCGGGATACAGACAGACAGACAGACAGACAGACATGAAAATTTTAAATTACATTTTCGGCTTCAGTATCGATTAGAGAACGCCCTACACTTAAAATTTTCAAAATATCTTCCATGTACAGACTCCCGACCCTCTACAGTTTTATTATAAGTATAGATTGTAAAGGGAGTAGGTTCTTTAAGGATTTTTCGAGTTAAGTTTCAAGATTGAGGGGTTTGTAGTTCAGAAATTAGAGGCATCTCAACTGTCGCCGAATCTAGAATTCAAGGGTTCCTTTGAATGGAGGGTAAATCTAAACGGGCGTGTTGGTTTAATCATAAAAGAGGCGTGGACTGATTGGTTTTAGTATAGCCTTAATCTTTAAGCTCTTTTACGATTAAGCAAACAGGGCCGTTTCACATGGTGCTTGACTAGTCTGATGAAGAATTAGGTACCTCTCCTTTCGTGCACATTATGTGACGTAAACGAAGTTGCGAGGGTCAGCTAGTTCAAAATAAATATCAAAAAGCACTCAAAATGAAAGTGACTGTTTATGACCCTTTTTGACAGTAAATGACCGTTTTTGACCAATTTGACCGTAAATGACAGTCAGTCAAATTCAGTCACTTTGGTCATTTTCATCTCTAGTCAAGATACAACAAAATTATGAAACCAAGTGCACTTACATCTTCAGGATATATATTTTCTTCGTCAGACATATCTTTTTCTTGATTTTCTTCTTTATTCCTTTTCCATTCGTCGACTGCCTTTGCTATCGCTATAATGAATAATTTACATTTAATGTCACAAAGCCAAACATTTATCAAGACATTCTTATTAGATTATTTTTCTGAAAATACCTATGTGATAGGAAAATTGGAAATATAGTTTCATGTTATGGCACTTTTACCGAACAAAAAACACCAGCCAAGGACTGGGTGAATTCACACACGAAGGGTTTCGTTCCCGGTTTCTAACAAGACTCGAACCTGCGTTTTCTGGTTTGCCGGACCAGACGACGCCTTAACCGTTGGACCACCGAGACACTACTCTCAATGGACAAATTCTTTCACCTCACTTACACTTCAAGCAATACATACATATAGACACGCCTTTATCCCCGAAGGAGTAGGCAGAGGCATAGTATACGCCCACGGTTCACCTTATAGCTTTATGTCCCACGTAATAGGTGGTGAGCCCTACGTGGGACCCACCCCCTTCAACTTGGCTTAACGATTATCATTTTCCTTCTCTACGCAATGGATCGTTTTGCGAAAGTGTTCCCTTAGCCGCATCTTGCGACACTTCGGGATGAATTGGAGTGGCGACATTTTGTACTGTATCCCGTCGCCACATGGGGCGGACGAGACTTCAAGCAAAGATACATAAAATAGTCTCTCCTTTTTGTATTGTACTGATATATTACCTTCTTTCTCAGCATCCTGTTCCAGCGGCATGAGTAGTCCGTCATCATCGTCTCTGTACCCGTAGTAGTCTGCGTCCACGTCTCTCATGAGGTCCGCGCGCGTCCGTCGAGGAGGCGGCGGGGGCTCTTGTTCGAACAACTCGCGGACACCTTGAAACCAATATAGTGTGTGCTTTAAGAAGGCCTTCTTCTTCTCTAAAATGAATGGCTCTCCGTTTATCAACGATTCCGCTAATCTCCAGTAGGAATATAGATACAAACTAGCTGAACCCGCAACTTCGTTTACGTCACATAAGGTGTATGAAAGGAGAGGTATTTCTTCAGCAGACTCATCTAGCAGTTTACATTTACCCATTTTTAGATTCATATGTCTATGTACGATTCTTGAAAGTGATAAAACTTTTTTATTTATAAACCGAGTGAAATGAAATAAACACTAAATGATAAGTGGAGCAAACCTCAACACAATAAAGAAAACCGCATGGCAATCGGTTAAGCGGTTACTGAGATCAGCGTGCACAAACGTACAGACAAACAGACAAAAATTCTAAAAATCATTGTTTTGGGTTCTATTGCGTTCATAAAGTTGCGTTATAATATTTTTTCTTATTTATCTTCCAGGTACAGACAGCGACTTGTTACGATTTTATTATATGTATTAATTAATTAATTAATGATAAAATCAGCAAAAAAATGGCGATACATGCGAATCGCGAGTCTACAATCTGCAATCGCCTTAGCAGCTTAAGCCTAAAAGTTAATGTCGGCGACGGCGATTGCGGCGAGGGTGCAGGCGGTGCAGCCCATGAGTACAAGAAAGGACGGCGGCACTGCGCTCGCACACAAGCAAACCGCGCTCGATGAGTTTGTTACAGTTTGTTCGAAGTTGCCTACTACCTCGTGGGTTGCGCTATCGCCATCGCTTTCATTCCGTTTGAGACCTTATGGACTGATTTCGTGTAGGCAGAGAGATACAGAATTAAAAAAGGACAGTATGTACTTTGATTGTACGTAAGTGACTCTTTTTATACGTAAGCGAAGTTTCTATATGTTTTTACCTAATCTGGTTAGACAGAAGGGAATTTTGTGAACGATAAAAGGTTATAAACCTTTGAATTTATAGTAAAGTCAATGTCCGGAATACTTTCTGCTCCCTGACCGCACTTTAATATGTCGAAAGCAAGGATTTGGGACACAAGCAGTACAATCAGTAAGATATATTTGTAGTGTTTGTTACCTGGTAAATCCTTTGCAGCTCCGAAGTATTTGTATCCTCTGTTCCCAGGTACTTCCTTCCCGTCTTGATCCAGCATCTTGGGCCCGACCCGCGCATGGTCCGGTCCACCCAGAGACTTTATTTGCACTTCCCAGTGACGCTTCTCACGCATGAGCTTGTTGATTTCGTCGTTCAAGTCGCGGATGCGAAACTCACCGAGACCAGCTAATTGAAAAAAAAAACAGTTGCATTATTAAAAGAAACAATTGCACATTAACATATAATCCTCAATTTAACAAGAGGCGTAAATATGCGGTATGTGAGAGGACTGACCTCTCACATACCGCATATTCGATCAATCATCATTCGATTTATTAAAAATCGATTAATATGGCTTTGAAAATCGATTATAAAAATCGATTATACGAAAATAATTATCGATTAAAAGAAAAATCTATTATTTTTTAACATCCCTATCACTAGTCTACGCATATAGCGTGTGGTCGCACTCAAGAATTTAGTTAAACAGGCTGTGCATTAGATTAAATCTGCCGTACTCACTGTTTTCTATAAAGGAAACAATATAGTTTTAGAGTAACGAGTCGCAATTATACGGTTCACCAGCTGAAAGGTGGTGGCACTCGCAGTGACGACTCTGTGGAAAGTAGGTAACAAAAAGTACTTACTACCATCCCTTTTTTATGTGTGGAAAATCCGTCATGGATACTATGCCGGATTCTTACCCACTCAAAACCAAACGTTTCCTGCGGTTGGGAACCCTAGATAAGCCCATGGAAGGATAGCCTCATCTAGGGGGTTCGAGTGCTATCCCGCGTCTTTCGGGGGTACTACAATGGCTTGATAAAATCCTAGACAATTAAATAGTTAAATTCACTTTCCGAATATTTATATTAGTCTTATATTTAATATGCATATACGCACTTACGTCGATGTTGAACTTACTAAAATCACTTGCTGCTCATGCTAGGGAATTCTTGGCCGACAATCTTAGACTTCAAACAAAACTGAAATTTTTAAGGTACGAAATAGATACAAAATAAAAGTCAAAGTTGAATCACTTGGAAAAGAATTTATTAGTTAGCAGTAGACTTGGATAATTTCATTTCTTCTTTGCTTTTCCTTTCTTAGCTTTAACAGCTTTCTTGAATTTATCACCTTTAGCTTTCTTGTCGTTCTTACATTTTTTCCGTTTCAGTGGTTTTTTGACCTCAGTGTTGCTACACTGTGCTGATATATTTTTATTCATTTCATTGGGAGAGTACATTTTTGGCGTGATCAGTTCTATTTCAAGATCTGTTTTCTTATCTTGTGTTTCTAACTTTTTTCCAATCTTCAAAATGAACACATCTTTCTGTGGGTGTAGTACTTTCGACATATTTACAGGGATGGAGCAATTAGTTGGTGTTACATTTACTATCTTTCTATCTCTTTTGTTATCACGTCTATCCAGGCCTTTCATAGTGTATTTCAGATTTGATGTATATGTTTTTTCCGGATAAGTACAATCTTTGGGTAGTTCAAATTGTATTTGTTCTCCGGCATTATACGTGTTACTATCACATGAACATAATTCTAGAATCTTGTCATACTTTCCTGTTCTTTCAACTTTGGTGCTTTTTGGAACTCTAATTTTTAATTCATTGACGTTCATCTTCGTGTATATTTCATCATATTTGGACATTTGATCTGAAAATAAACACGGTACATTAGCTCCTAAAAGACAGTGACACTTTCGTAAAAATATTAAAATGTCGTCTTACCGTTTTCGCGATGAGGAGAACATGGTTCGTAAGATCGCTTAGATATTGTGCTAGGAACGGGGGAGCGTGGACAGCCATGTGGCGGGAAATTAGCAATGCAAGGCGGAATGTTCTTCGAAATAATATCTTCATCTAAAAGTATTTTGCCTTGGTCATCCATTTCCACTCGCTGACATGAATACATTGCCATTCCGTGGTCATCTTTTAGATAACCTTGTGGTTTTGGTTGAGCAGAGAATGCTGTGGTGATTTCTTTTCCCAAAAATGACATTCTGACGGTAACTTCTATAACACCTATGGAATCACTATTCTCACCAGTACAAAATAAATAATACATATTTTTAGATAGTGGTGTAGAGGTCGTACACAATATGTTATCTGTTGGTTGTTGCTTAGTCCACTTTGAGCATAGCTCTTCTCGTAATGTAACAAACTCTGAAGTATAATCCATGTGAGTTTCCCCGATTTTCATCACACATGGGGAGCATTGAGGTTGCTTCGTTAGGAATATCACAATTTCAAAGTCTTTAATATTACATATTTTATCATAAGTCATCGCAAATAATGTAGATTTCCCGACATTTAGCTTGCTAAAGTTTTCGATTTTACCAAAGGATGAGTCGTACAAAATAATTGGTTGCTTTCCGAGAAACGTTGCAGAGATTACTAAATTGTTGTAATCAATATCGAAACATTCACATTTCATATGAATTTTGTTTATGATAATTTCAATAAGGAATAGATGATAAGGAAAATTTAAGTCTTCTTCCGTAGAACATGAGCATATCTCTTGTTTAGTACGTGTAATGTCATCAGATAAACTTTTTATTGAATCTCTCAAAGCTTTCGCTTCAGACGTAAGCGTTTTACTCATCTTTGCTATTTTATCTATATTAGTAGATACACCATTTGCTTGTGTTGCTTCCACATCGTTAGCAAGCGATTTAACGGAATTTGATAACTTTTCTACATTTTCACTAATGACTTTCCTTTGTGGTTCTAAACCAGCTACAGCCTTAACTAGTAAACTGTCTTTGTTACTGGATTTGCTGGATTTTATACTTGTGGGTCTTGGACTTGAATTAATTGCAGCTCTTGTGCTTCCTCGATCACTTTTCACACTGGGAGGATAACTTTGTGGCAATTTCAGAGATTCTCGTTCTATATCATTTGGAATTACATTGTTGCCTTGAAGTTCCGCAGAAATTTTAACTGGAATTTGTGTCAATGGCTCTATGTCTGGCAGAAACGCATCTACTACAACATCGACGACATTCTCGACAATTGGAGCTTCGACGACATTTAAAGAGTTAACGGGTGATGCTGGTACTTCTGTTACTTCTTCCATATTGCAACTGTATCAACTATTGTTTTTACGAAAATTTTTACATATTTATAACGTTAGTGTTTGAATATCCATGGCCCAATGGATTAAGGAACAAAAGTTACGAAAGTTGTTGACGAACTAGGTACGAAGAATTAAAATTCATTGACTGTTATTTGTTTAGCCATAACTGCAAAGGTGTCTAGTACAGAAATTCGAATATTGGTGCTAAAATTTAAGAATGATGCAAATTTTTGTAGCCTCCAATAATCCGAAAAGATTTAAGAAATGGTTAGGTAGTAAAAGTGACAATAGGGCTCGCAGATATTTGTTCTACTTTTGAATAGTGAAAAAAAATCCATTCAATATTTGATTTACAAAAACATACCTAAGTACATTGAAAAAATGATGTTTCGATAATTCCAATACATTATTTAATATGCGCAACTCTTTCCATCTCAAGGCTATTTCTGAGTCATCATCTACCAAAAAACCAGTGCACACCGAAAGTGCTAACAAAAGGCAAAACTTGATCAATTACTTGTGTATTTTTTGGAACAATTAGGTACCTACTTTTCTTTTTTCAAATCAGCAAAAGTACATAACCATATCGCGTAGTTTAAGAGAGAACAAAGATGTGTAACTCGCAATAAGAATTTCCAATAAGTACAATATTTTCGATAAACTTACCATTCTGTATTTGAGCAACTTTCTTGGCGATTTCTCGAACAATCTGCAGCCTCCACTTCTCTGCTTGGGGCAGGTCCGTGCACTCTGACGCCAGGTATGGTCGTCTCTCACGCTGACCACCTGCTTCTTGGACCTGAGCTGCGCGCCATCGCGCCAGCGTGGTCCTGTTATTATGAAATCGTTATTTTACAAGTACGAAATTAAACGCCTCTGAGGGACCAACTCCGAAATGAGGTTATTCGGCGGAGAACCAGAGTGGTCGACATAGCTCGCAGAATAAGCACATTAAAGTGGCAATGGGCTGGTCACATCTATAGAGGAACCGACGGCCGATGGAGCAAACGAGTTTTAGAGTGGAGACCGCGACTCGTTAAACGTAGGGTAGGATGTCCACCGCCAGATGGACCGACGACCTGGTAAAGGTCGCAGGCTGGGACTGGATGCAAAAGGCACAGGGCCACGTACAGTGGCGTGAACTGGGAGAGGCCTACGTCTAGCAGTGGACTGCTACAGGCTGATTTCATTGGTTGAAATTAAACAATGGATTAATCAATAACTTGGATGTTTTTTTTTCTTATTAATATGGTTCATCATCAGACGAGAGCCTTTCGTGACAAATCATGACTTCCGGCTAAACCCACACGATGCACTACAACTCTCTATATCCGGGAGACCCGGTAAAGCCCTCGGAAGGAAGTTCCAGAGTTCCCGGCAGACTTTTGCTAGCACCGCGGCCTCGCTTATGGGTTCGGGACGCGTCTAGAGGCGTTGGTTCGGGTGCTATCACACGGCGCGTGAAGTGAAGCTTGCGTGCAACACTCACGAGACGATGGTGGTCCACGGGAAATAAAGGGATGTCTGTGAAGTATTGGTTTAAAAGGAAGAAGGCGCGAAATTTCTTCAACTGGTTTCAACTGCTTCAAATTTCAACAGCTAGGACAGATTTAACACATCTACGGAGACACTCTCTGTCATTCTGTTATCCCACAGTCCAAGAAAAAAGCATTCAAGTGCGAGTCGGATTCGCGCATGGGGGGTACCGTACGAAAAATTAGCAAATAAATTATGTTGGTAACATGGGAGCTCCCTTTAAATATATTTTTTTTGTTTATAGTATTTGTTGTTAAAGCTGAAAATGAAAATTTCAGCTCTCTAACTATAACCGTTAATGAGATACAGCATCGTGACAGACCGATGGACAGTGCAGCCAAGTAATAGGTTTCTGCTTTTATTCTTTGGGCACAGAACCATAAGGGTCTAGTCCGCAAAAAATGCACTAAGGATTTTGGAGATATTCAAGAACTTACTTCATTAAATGACACTAAAATGGAACCTTAAATTCTTAATAGATGAAACTACAGTAACACCGTGCGCTTTTTAAAATAATTATTTACATCAGTAAAAAACACCTCTCAAAGTTATTAAAAATCATCGAAATAGCAGAAATAATCAAACTGACAAAGGTAAATTTCGATGATTTTTGTTTTTTCCCAAGTATATAATTATTTTGTAAAAAGCGCATGGTGTTATTGTAGTCTCATCTATTAAGAATTTAAGGTTCCATTTTAGTATCATTTCATGAAGTAAGTTCTTGAATATTTCCAAAATCCTAGTCTTTTTGTGCATTTTGCGGACGCGCCCCTTAAAAACAGAAAAATAATAGTTTTTAAATAGAGCCTGAGATTTGGAAAGAGTTTTGTAGCAAGTACATGGAAATAAAACAATGTTGAAGCTGCACTTTTGATGTTAACATAAATTATAATATAGTAAACAAGCTGCCAATATTTGCTACTTACATTGCTTTCTCTGCATTACGGGCCTGCAAAATTAAAGTAATATTAATAGGCAAGATTATACTCAGTTCATTAATAAAGGATAATTTACATTAGGATATTAATGGGAAACAAAAAACATAATTATTTTATTTAAAAAACAAGAAGCCGTGAGATGGTCTCACCCAACAGCCCCTCTGTGAAAGTTCAGTCCGATTGACGCTGTCATTTTTGTTTTATTTCATACTTTGAACAGATGATCTACATAACCTAGTGATGTAATATAATGCAACAGAGTCACAGACTACAGACAAAGTCTCGCCATAAGTCCCTCTGCAATCTATTTTATAGAGAGGGGCTAAAACAACCTCAATGTAGAAGGTACTTGTGTCTATGTAAAACAAAAAATATCTCAATGCATGGATTGATGGTGAGATTGAGATGTGAGGAAAGTAAAATTGGTTTTACAATGAATATGAATAGGTACACCAAGACTCAGACAGTTCTGGGATCTCAAGAGGTAACAAACAAGTTTACGGTTAAAGAGAAGTGCAACTGCGGATCATGAGGTTGTGGGTTTGATTTCATTTGTGTGATCCCTAAATGTTTGTCTTAAGAGTCTGGATGTTTCTATGTATGATAAGTTTGTATTTACAAGTATATAAGTATTAATAGGTGCCGATACCCATAACACTGTTATGGGTAGCAGGGATTAGTAAGCTACATAAGCAATGAATCAAAATTTCCTTGATATTGAAAATTGCGAATAAAATATGAATTATTCATACCATATTGTACCACTGGTTCGCTTATTAAGTATATTCTTATTCACGTCGTTCACCAGAATCAATTTGTTTTCCTAAGCCGGATGGGGGATGCTGGAATGTTACAATATTATTTTTTGGATCTATCCTTTGTGCTCTTTGCAGCAATTCGAGAACAGCGTCTCATCTAAGTCATAATATATTAAACAATGAGTACTATTAATAAAGTAAACGTAATCAAACAATTTGTTTGATTGTTTTTTTGAAACAAACAGAAGATAACCTCTAAATTTCTAGAAATGACATTTATGACAATTTTATCAAACTGTCAAATTTGTCAACAAAATATACGTTCCGTTCCACATAATGCCCGCAGAGCCCTCGACTGATAACGCAGATTAGATATCGTAAAAAGAACGCCGGCATTGAAAATAGTTATTGGTGAAACGCACATCTTGTCATATTTTGAGTAGGTATTCTGTATAAACATTGCGTGGGCGAAGTGGGCGCGATGCGGTCGCGAATAGTGATGTTATGTATGTATGACGGCGTCGCCCGCGCCCCGTGGGCGATCGCATCGTTCTCAACGATACAATTCAAATTATATTGTATTTTTGGTTCAACGACAGTTGAACCAAAGATACAATAATAATTTATTATGGTATGTACCTACTACTAATTGTAACGTAGCACGTAGCCAATGAATCTTTTTTTGGTTAGCCGATTGCCGAAACTTATTTTAAAAAAATTAGGAACCAAGTACCCAAGTTACACACATTACACCACACTCGTTAAAAAAACCCTCAGAACCTTTTGAGCGCTTCAAAGTGGCATTGGGCATTGTACTGGTCACATCTTCGACTGTCAGAAAACGAGAGTATTCGACATCGCACGCAGACGAACACTCTAGTTTATTGATCGAAATTTCGGATTATATCCCTCAGAGACCTTCATGACTCTCTGCGCAATTTTAGGCATAGATTAGCCCCACCGTAAGTGTCTACATCTTTGTAGGTATTGTAGGTAAATATTTTTTGTGTACATTCTCACACAACATCATCTAGCGCAAATTAAGATAATAGGTATAAGCTTGTGATATAGGCTCTAGACGACTGATAGACATACTTAGGCATATATTTCTAAAAACCTACCTACATACCTACATATACATAGAAAACATCCAAACGAGTAGGTACCTAAACTTCAAAACAATCATTTGTGGATCACACATATATATTTGACCCTACCTGGGAATCGAACTCGAGACCTCACCGAGGCAGTCGACTCGAGGCAGGTCATATACCTAAGTATAACTGGTAGAACGACTAGAACGTACAGGTTGGACTTTTGTCTTCAGGCATTGCGGTATGGACGGATGGAGAACCCAACGTAGTTTGCTGAAGGGTGCCCACTCAGCATAAGCGGATTCTTCTGATTGTTTAGGTACCTTCCAAGCAAGTGTACCTAATAAGCTGCCCAAAGTAGGTAGGCAGTATCAATCTACTTCAACGTAGATTGATCCCGGCAAGACATGCTCATTTAACATGTCCTTGGTTTTATGCAAGTTCATGCCGTAACCAACAATGGGCCAACAATGCTCTGCCTCTAAAAACAAGTGCTGCCGGCTCCCAAAATTGCCCAATTTTGTAAATAAATTTGGAGGCGACCTTAAAATTTTATGGTCCTTACTGTACTATGTTAGCTAGTCAGATTGCTACAGGGTTTTGTGTTGTTTGTGTGTACAGGGTGTTGTTGTACTGCGATTTGCTGATAACATTTCAAAAATAATATTTTGAAGTTCTTCTGAAGGTTTTCATTTAAGAAAGAGCATTTTAGAATCACTCGTGGCCCGGCGGACTCAGTTCTAAAACGATCTCTGCACTAAGCAACCATGACAGTGGGCGGTCCGGGCGGTCCTTGAATGAGTAACCACCACGTGACCACTTTGTGACACTACACAAACTAACACGTTGACTACAACACGGCTGAAATATCTGCGAACCTGGCTTATGACGTCATGTGAACAGTACGGCATAAAGGTGAGAACAAATTATCGGACGCGTCCGTCAGCCGCGGCTGATACAAGCAAGCCTTTTAGTATCTGAATAGTACAAATAAACGAAACAGTGCAAACTATCGGTCATAAGTAGCGGACGTGACCTTGTACAGTCCTCGAGCGCACGGACGTCCTAATAGAATTTGGCTGGCTGGATATTTTTGTTGCCGCGGACGCCTTATGAACAATCGTACACATTATTAAGCCGCGTCCGTCAGCCGCGGCTTACGGACGCGTCCGATAATTTGTTCCCACCTTAATCCACGAGCAACGAGAATGTGCAAAATCTTGTCAAATACCATACCATTCAATCGCGTGCGGGTTATACTAAATAGGCGAAAACGGGGTCGGGTGCGGGGAAGCGCGAGGGAAAGCCAGGTTCGCAGATATTTCCGCCGTGTTGTAATTACTGCCTCCGGTTGGGAGCTCTGGGTAAGCCTTCGAATATCCCCAAAGATATTGTGCGCTAGGATTGACGAATTGAGTGAGGATGTGTGGTAGTTATAACTAAAATTAATGAATAAAACAACTTCATCTTGTACTTAATTTTATTTTACTAAATACAGATTTAAACACAAACCTTTAACCGTACATGGTTTTACATATTTATGGACATTACATTAACTTGTCAAGTGACTAGATTGCTAACATTCTAACACACCTTTTAAATAAAAACAAGCCTAAAACAAATTTAAATTTAATGCCATATTTGTAAAATTGTATCGATATGTGAATCTCAGGCACGACTAGTAGATAGGTACAGACTAGTATTATACATTCAATATTTTTTACTAACTTAGCTCTACATATTGAATAACATAAGTACCTTCATAATAATAATAAAAATAACTTGGCACGTAAAATTGTACCTATAGCTGAGTAGGTAGGTACATAGTTCTTTATATTTCCTTTTTAATTTAAATTAAAAAAATCTTTCTGATTACGTTACATCTAAGTAGGTACCATAAATAAAATTTAAATTTAGGTTAAACTAGTTCCGCCTAGGTACCTATTTCCAGTTTGCAAAAAACAGTTCGAGGCACTTATTTAAAAAAAATCCATGCTTGCAAGGGTCTAATATCTAATCTAGTGGTTCCGATTATAAGAGTATCTAGATATTAATTTATTTCTCATGTCAGCAGTTGACTGTACCTAAATATTCCATGTATAGGCATATTCCATGTATACCAGACAAAGTAGGTACGTAATAAACATTGCTTTTATTTTTTTATAAAGCCACTTTAGTTCCTAATATTTCCATTAGGCTCCCTAACCAAGCTACTTTGCTTACGTTAGGAGCAGGTTAAATTTATCAATAACACTTATTATAATACATAACCTCCAATTTCTCAGCGAAAATGTTCATGACCGGACCAGTATTTTTCGAATTCAAGCCATGGCCAGGCCCAATTTGACTGGATTGAGTCCTTATATTTTAAAACTACTACCATTCTAGTAGTTCTAGGACCTATCAATAATACACCGACTGATTCATCAGCTGGGTAACAAGGGAATTTAAACCATCATGCATCGAATTAGAGACGGTTTTAGCGATCTGTCGTATTGGGGTTGGTGTATGAGAAGCCTCTGAAAGGTTCTTGGTCCATAGAGCGTAGTACTTGTGGTTCTACCGCAGTGAGGCGAGGTCGCTCGCCGGTGAACGCTTTGTCGAAGTATTGAGTGTCCATCGGATGTCTCTGTGAGAAAAGAAAAATTTGATTAGGCTAGCGACTATACCAGCTTAATATTCTTATGCCTACTACTACGTTTACGACAAGAGGAATACACACTGAACGTTTCGAATTATGACGTACATTCCTTTTAATTACGTCGTTATAACAAAACGGATAGGGCATAGTCATATTAGACGCTACAGATACACCATTTGTAGTTGTGCCACGTACGAAGTTGCTGCCATAATTTAACTGATAGGCTACCTGATGCAATCTTCCAATACCTGCAGAAACTATTCGGGTCATTCCATATTCAACTTTACTTCACAACTACCATGTTACTTGCATCCGGGATAATAATGATACAAAAATGGATACCCATTTTTCAGCAATGACAAAAGTAAACTCTGTAACTGGAGGAAACTGGCCAGGTATCAGTAAGCATATTTGAAGAGAATATGCTGAATTTTGCCTTACGCGACAAAGTTCCAAATTAATCTGAATTTGGTGCTCATCGCCTGTGGCAGTATCTAACTGGCAACCTTTAGATGGGTACTGAAGTGTGACATACAGCCTACAGGTCTGTCTAAAATGCGCGTACTCACCACTCTTGGTCTGAAAGGAGTCTCCAGCTCGCGTCGCTCGAGCCGGTCCCAGTGTATTTGGTGGAAGAAATCTTGGTCTCTGATTTCACCGTGCATGCATTCAGTGCCTCCTAATCTTGTTCGAGCATCTTTGTCCAATAGCTGGAAAACAGAACGAATTTGGAATTGCAGTAGTATTTCAACGCCATTATTCTGGATGTCGAATATCATCGTAAATTCATTTCTACGTCGGGATTGAATGTTTTTAAACGAAAATAATGTGTATCTAAGTATAGGTTTTCAATTCTTCTAATAAGTATAGTCTTTACATGGACAACTATAACTATTCATATGTAAGAATTTCTCTTTTGTGTTTTGCTAAAATTTACTTTACATCATTTCACGTATAAGAGGCGAATTCTTATATTTATGTTTACTTCGACAAAAATGGATAAATCGAAATATTTGCTTTTGTGTCTCTTCGCTTTCTGCTTAAACGTCCAGGATTGTAGTGGGAAAGAAACACGAACGCTCGTAAAGCGTTCCTAGTTTCTAAGATTCGATAGGGCAACCATCTTTTGAATACCATAAAAAGTCATTCATCTTTTTATGTAACTTACCCTTGTCAGTATGGTGAGAGATTCATGAGAGAGGAAGCGTGGGTAGGACGGCATCTCATTGCATATAGACCAGAAGAGTTCGTCTTCATCACAACCACTGAACGGGCTCTGGCCGATCAGCATCTCATACAGTAGAACGCCAAACGACCACCAATCTACCGTCTGATTATACTTAAGGCCCTTTATTATCTGAAATTACACGTATCCTTTTGTTTTACTGCTGTTGTTTTACTCTACATAAATATAGTACCTTATAATTTTCAATATCGGAATACCCTGAATCATCCCGATTGGTTCACGTAGTTGAATAGGCCCGGTCACCCTCCCAAAACCATTGTTGAAGGTTACTTCAAAATGAAAATTTAGTTTTTTTTACCACTAAAGTGTTAGACAAGCTTACGGCTCACCAGAAGAACGGGTTGGTGACCGCAGCCTTTGAACGTTTGTAAAGACAGAGGTGCAGTGTAGTGCAGTGCAGTGCACTCTAGCGCTGCAGACCCTATAAAAACCTTCTAAGACCCCTTTTGAAGAACCCTATATACTGTAGGCGTTTGGGAAAACCGAGGCAGAGAGATCATACCACAACCTAAGCGGACACGGAAGAAAGCCCCTATCGGATCTAACCGTGCTCGAATGCTCCGGATGTAGAGTGGGAGGATGAACCTCTGAAATGTTGCAAACCAGATTATATTTTACATGTATTCAATTTACAAGTAGTTAAGTATTATTTCAGGAAATATTAGATACCTACCTAAACAGATATCCAAGATGAACTAGAACAGGCAACATAGCGATTTACGTCTAGACATTAATTTTTTTTATATTCTGCTCTAGATCTACAGTAGAATACCTACACCATAATTATTGTACTAACTATGGTAAACGATTATATAGGTACAGTCAACTACAATGAAATGTATTCGTTTAATCTTACAAAATGATGTACACGCGAGTGCCATAATGAACTAACCAAATATAGAGACAAACATCACTATCTATGGTTAGTTCATTATGGCACTCGCGTGTCAAAGATTGATTTTCCCGGTTTAATAAGCGACATCGAAAACGAGAACAGGAACTCACTCTATGAAGGCTGTGACGTGAATATTGCAGCACAGATACTAGTAAATAAGATAAGTGACAAAATCACCAAACACACCTCGAAACGAAGGTGCTCCAGTTCTGAGGTCATTATTAAGCCGTGGATAACTACTTAGGGGGCTTCTTAAGTGTATAAGGCGTCGAGATTCCTTGCATGCTTTTGCCAATAAAAAACAATATCGCGAGAACCCTGTAATTCAACAAAAATATAAACAGTATCGCAACTACTGTAACAATATATTAACGAACTCAAAACTGGAATATGAACATCAACTTTTAAATGATGCGGTAGGTGATAATAAGAAGCTTTGGAAGCAAATTAAAGGTATCTGTGGTATTAAGACTAAGGAAAACGGAAACTCTGAACTTATGACCAATGAGACAGACCCTGTACTTGCCCTTGACGGGGTGAATGGTTATTTTGCCAATATAGGAGCTAAATTAGCTGAAAAAACATTATTACAATTAAACAAAACTGAAACAGAACTTGCCAGCAGACTCAATAGCCACTCTAGCCCCTCTTTGGATGATTCAGGATCCTTTTTCTTTACCCCAACAGACGAGGTTGAAATAAATAAAATAATTACAAATCTAAAAATTGCTTCTGCTTGCGGCATTGACAATATAAATAATAAAATACTTAAAAGCTGTGCTCATGTATTAATAAGGCCCATATCATTTTTGTGCAATTTAAGTCTGGAAACATGTACTGTACCTGAATGCTTTAAAACTGCAAATGTATGTCCAATTTTGAAAAGTGGCGACCCTAAGACTGCATCAAATTATCGTCCGATATCCTTGTTGCCAACACTTTCCAAAATTTTGGAAAGGGTTGTTAATAAGAGACTGTTGACATACTTGGAAGAAAAGAAGCTCTTGTCTGAAAATCAGTTTGGTTTTCGTGCTGGCAGGTCCACTGAGGATGCAGTGTCCAGTTTAGTGGACCACATTACAAACAAAGTGGATCAGGGTATGGCATGTACTGGCATCTTCCTGGACCTTGCCAGGGCGTTCGATACGGTCTCCAGAAAATTACTTTTGCGGAAAATGGAGCTACTTGGGATACGTGGTGATGCATTGGCATGGCTTAGGTCATACCTTGAAGAAAGAAAACAGAGGGTCGTCATGGGAGATTATTGCAGTGAGCTTCTGTCTGTTAGCTTTGGCGTCCCTCAAGGCAGTGTGCTAGGCCCTACGATCTTTATTATATACATAAATGGCCTATGCGCTCTCGACATACCTAAAGCTAGAATCTTCACCTATGCTGATGACACTGCGGTGGTCTTCTATGGCGAAACCTGTGAGGAGGCTCAAGTGAATACCGAACTGGGCTTGCAGAAGGTTGCCGACTGGTTACAAAAAAATATTTTAACACTCAATATAGAAAAAACTAAAGCTATTAATTTCTATGCTTCACAACGTTCTTCTCCAAATTGTACTCCTTCCATAAAATTGCACTCATGCTTGAACGGCACTAACTGTAGTTGTCCGCAAATTGACCAAACTGAATGCATTAAGTATCTTGGGGTTCACCTAGACAGCTATCTGAACTGGATGAAACATTTAAGTGTGCTCTGTAACAGAACCAGAAAGCTTATTCCAGTCTTCAGACGTCTAGGAAGAGTCGCGGACGACAGAACCGTTAAAATGGTTTATTACTCCCTCGGGCAGTCAGTACTAAGTTACTGTATTTCGGTATGGGGTGCGGCTGGAAGGAACCATATGATTAAAGTAGAACGAGCACAACGAGCACTCCTAAAAACAGCGTACCGTAGACCTTACAAGTATCCTACTGATTCTCTCTACTCTGAGGTTAGCCTACTCAGGGTTAGACAATTATACATACTCGCAGTGACATTAAAATTCCACAAAACTGCCCTGAGTAGTGCTATCAAAACTCGATCTGGACGCAGATTGTTGTGGCACCCGGTAGTATATCAGAGACTGATTGGTAGAAGATCTTTTAATTTCATGGGTCCATTTATATATAAGAGACTTAACTTAAAATATGGAATCGTAAATTTGACTAAATTTGTTTGCAAAAGAAGAATGTACGAGATTTTGATGCGATTGGACTACAACATTACCGAAGAATTACTGAAGTCTGTTCAATGATGTGGGAGGCTCGTGGGCACGCGCGGGGGTGCATAATAATGCTATGCACCCTTGCGTGGATTTATGGGCTTCGTGTGTATTACAGACTATTTTTAGCAATACTTATTTGGAATGCTGACAGACAAAACATACGAAAATAACTTTTGAATTGCATCTTCGGCTTTAGTATCGATTGGAAAATGCCCTACAATTGGAATTCTCCGAACCCCCACAGCTTTAAGTATGTATAGATAAATTACCCGGACATACACACAATCACACACACACACACGCACACTCACACACACACACACACACACACCCACACACACACACACACTTTCCCATCCTTGTTATTCCTAATTATAAGGGACCAATATATTTTTAGATTGTTTTTTTCTCTAATTTTATAATCTTATTTATGCTTGTATAGCTGTTTAGAAAAAGAAATAAAGAAACTGCATGTTAACATTAAAATTATCTGTATTGTCTAATAATGCTGCGGATGAAGAGAGACTGGTCCCCACAACACAGGGAATCCTAGTGTGGGGACTAGGGCTCACAATCATGTACACCTTTATATTGAGACAATAAAAAATATTATTAAATATATTATATATCATTTTGTAAGATTAAACGAGTACATTTCATTGTAGTCGACTGTACCACAAGATTTTCCACTTTTATTTCAAGACTATATACTGACCTCGGGCGCCATATAATCAGGAGTACCGCAGAACGTATCCGCCGTCTTGTCCAAGTATATCTGTAGTTTGCACATGCCAAAGTCTGCGATGCGCACGTGACCTTCATAGTCCAGCAATATATTGTCCAGTTTTAAATCCCTGAAATAGAATAACTCATTAAAACGTCTGTCGACGGAAAGGATTGACTTTCTATAAAAAGTCAGTGGTGGAAACAAGTTTTGAACAATTCTGTACATCTGTTAGGCTGTGGCGGTCATGGTGGAAAGGAGTTGAGATATTTCTCATTCACAAAGGAGATTCTCAAGCAAGGTGATTAAGATCACTCCTGTTGGGCCGCTCCCAACTATAAAGTTGGACTTTTTCGCTTAAAAGATGTTAATTATAGTCATATAGTCTAAATTGACTTCTGACTCGTGGACACACCATTTTACCACACTAGTGTGACGAACGTATAATACCTATTACTCGTGGTCATACTTATATAAAATTGTATCTTCATCCATTGGTGGGTCTTTTAGAGATTTCAGACTTTGCTTGAAATAACACTGAACTAGTAGGCGCCTATTTAATTAGAGAATGATAACATATTTACCTATAAACAATACCCCGTTTGTGTAAAAATTTCAATCCTGATACAATTTCTGCAGCATAGAACCTCGCTCGGGCCTCGGGGAAACGTCCACTTTGCTGAATGTGGAACATTAGGTCACCGCCATTCAGGTACTCCATTACAAAGAATAAGTGTGACTGAAATGCAAAAAGTTATCATAAATTATTATAAAGTAGGTATTAGAATTTTTAAGTCCCATGTTGGGCGCCATATAACTTTATTCTGTTCAAGCAATAATTACTCTCAATTGGCATGAAATAAAAAGAATGACTGCGTAGTTGGCAGTGATACCGCTTGTGGCGCTGGAGGTCCTGGGTTCTATTCCTGGGTTCTATTCCTGGGTCGGTCCAAATATTTGTGTAATCCACAAAATGTTTGTTTCGGAGTTTGGGTGTTCTCTTTGTATTATGTTTGTATTTAGAAATATATAAGTATGTATATCAGTCGTCTAGATCCCATAGCACAAGCTTATATTAGCTTAATTTGGGCTAGATGATGTTGTGTGTGAATGTCCACAAATATTTATTTTTATTTAATCATCATAGATAGTACCTACAGTACTAGAGTCTAAGTGAATTTTAACTTTACAATAAAATCATGGATATTTAGATGACGTCATAAAACTTCTCATTCTGAAAAACCCTTTTAACCCTTGGCTGGTTATTTTTTTTTTTCATTCAAATTAACTTATTTCTGCTAGTCCAAAGGTCCATAAAATGTTATTGAAGAATCAGGCAAGACATCGGTGCCGGTGTATTAGTGCATATTAGCAACAAAGTAAGTAATGTAGTGTTTTGAAAATTACGGATTCACTATTCTGTGTGTATTTCTGGAAATTAATGGCAACATGACAGCTAGTTATTAATTCGCGGTTTCATATGCCAAAGGTGAATTACAATATATAAGATATTTTCTACAGCACATATATTTGCGTAATCCTAAGTATGACCAGTGTAGCAATATGAATGTCAGAACGAGTTATAAATGTTCATATTCCTTACATCTGTTTGGAAAGTAGCAAATAAATGGCAGAGGTAGGGGTGGTTCGTGCCAAGAGCGAGGACTTTTCTCTCGATCAGTGTGCATTCAACATCGTCATCTTCAAGCACGACGTCCTTTTTCAGGCACTTCACTGCGTAGTAGTACTCGGTGTCCCGTAGTTCAGCCAGTAACACCTGAAAAGAAATGAAAATAATTGTCATAACTTCAGCCTTTTTTTTTACTTCAGCCTATAAATGCTCGCTACTAGGTACTTCTTCAAGCTTTCAGCACATATGGGGCCCGGTCAGGTTTGTTTTAGATGTTTATTTCAAGGTTTCCTTCTCTTCGTATTGTTTTTATGATAAGCTTGCCAAATTGAAGCCGCCCGCCTGATGGAAAGCCTTCGTTGACATTTAGCGTTGGAGGGGGGTGGCCTCCAATCGCTATGTGTCAACAATGGCTTTCCAGTCTGTGAGAGTGGTATCACAGACTTTTGACAGTGGTCCTGTAATGTGAGTTTGCGGCCCAGTAATGTGCCTCTTCACGCTCCCCTTGTGATAAGAAGAGGGAAACACGTACGCGAGCAGAGGGGCAAGTGCGAGTTTTTGCGTGAGCTTGTCGACATTCACGGCTCACCAATTCGTTTGGAATCGAGACCCCGCCACCTAGCTGTAAACGCGGGAACTTGTCTCGATCCCATACAAATCGGTGATAACGCGCTCGTTCGTGAATGTCGACAGGCGCTCACCGAAACTCGCACTTGCCCCTCAGATCGTTCCGAGCTTTTATGTTGTTTTGTGAAAGTATTTATTTGACTGCATTCACCATGAGTTCACATTTTTGTAATGCATCCCATCACCACGCGGTCATTAAAATAAAAACATCCTTACTTATTAAGTACCCATGAATATATGGATGTAGGTATGTTACTCTTTCATGAACCAACGGCAAGAGGAATCTTGCTGAAATTTGATCTGTACCAAATATATTGCTTTGAAAAGCTAAAATAAAATAAGGAATATCACATAGGCTACTGCTTATCCCCAAATTAAGTTCCCATAAGATGCGGAGGCGGAAACAGAATTCTGTCTTTGTCTTACACAATAATATCACCACAGTTAATATAATATATTCTATAATCGTATGCTTGTTTATTATTTCAAAAACAAATGTGGGCTGCGATCATTGGATGCCCATCAATTATTCTTCTACAAAGACTCGTGGGTTGACAAAAAAATAACATTTACGTATTAATAATAGATATACTAAGAAAATAGTATTCAGTTTTAGAGCACTGCGTGGTAGTGAAATTATTTAGTTCAATAGACAAGAGCACAACTAGGTGAAAAAGGATTTGAACACGAATGTTACATAAAGTTAGGTGTTGCGTTTATGTAGAAAATTATAACATAGGTACACACATATGGTCGCACAGACAAAAAGGTCGAGGTAGACAGAGGTACCCAAACTGACGCCCTCGGTTCAAAAGGAGAATTATTTATTCTCTTTTCAAAACCAGTTTCGAAAGAAGAAATGTTATTCTTATTTCGAAACTTGGTTTCAAATGTGGTCTTAAGCCGGGTACTCACATACCTGCCGCAGGGGCAATCTAGGGTGCATGGCGGTCGGGGCAATATCGGGAGTGTCTCTACACATTTGCCTGCCGTGCAGTATTCGAGAGTAGACAGAGCTGAGCACACGTGTTGAGAATGGTACCCGTATTATCGACAAATCAAAAGATTGGTGTAGCCTTGGCGAAAATTTTGTTTTTATTTATTTTTGTTTTTATTTGTTTCTAAAATACAAGATCCTCGTTAGGGTGCATGGTATCTACTCCCCTGCGAGATGGTGTAGTAGTCTCTTCCATAAAAGTAAAGAGATCGTAATACCATAGAGATGGCTAAGTACCTACACATCATCGCTGCCAGATCCAGTTTGTTTTGAAGAATTTATCTAAAAGCGATAAAAAGTGTAATAAAATACAAATTCGTACTGTTATTACTTATATCAATAAGGTTTTGAAAACGAGTTTAAACGTACCTTCTTAAACTCCCGCATTTAAGACGTACGTACGCATATTTTCGAATTTCTTTTTGAAACATGTCATATCGATGTTATTTTCCATTTCGCTAAATATTTCAAACATTAGGCTAAACGTTTGCTGCCTCATGTCACGGTTAAAATAATTTTTATTTTTTTTTGTCCCACATGTGAGGTAGGTCTTTATATATGTCTAAAATTCGCGTACAAACTTCACGTTCGTTGTCCGCCGCCGCCATACTGAGTAAATTAAAAATTAATACGCGTGCACTCCGTATGACAGATAACAACCAACTGACAAAAATTGCCCCAATCGCGCTACACACACGGCAACGGCAGGGGTGACATAGGGACCAAGGATGGTCTCGCGCTCCTGCCGCCCTGCAGCAGGGCCAATCTAGAAAATTGCCCCTGCTTGCCTACACACATAACAACTAAGGCGGCAATTTAGGGTCAACGTCATAGATTGCCCCTGCGGCAGGTATGTGAGTAGCGGGCTTTATTAGGCACCCGAAGGGCATTTCACAATGTGTATGTTGTCCCACGGATAACCATTGATTGACGTGAAAGAGCGCAGCTGCCTGCTGTCAAAATTTTCTAGCCGCCCTTATGGCCTCCAATTGTCAACCGGGACCAACGTCTTCGCGACCTTTTCAATCACGGAACAGAACCGCTCCTAAATGGAAATTTCTCAAAGGGATCGCCCATCTCAATATGCTTAAGGTAGATCGTTTACAGAACATTGTTTTGGCGGGGCCACGAGTGCTTCCTTTCGCACCAGAGAATACCTGATGTGCTATTATGTCAAGATTATCAGGATATAGAGCCTAAAATCTAAAAAGACCCGCAGTATCCGATACATGATATTGATACATTTAACGTTTCTTGTTACGCAATACGTCCCAGATATACTAACTGCATCAAAAATAACCAACATACCAAGATAATAACCATTTCATACCTCCACAAATATCTCCGGTTACTGACTCTGTTAAAAGGTTACTAAAACTAAGTGCTAATATATATGTCAGGAAACACAGACGTTACATTTCAACGCGTTTCATGTTATAACTGGTATATTAATAACATGCTTTCTCCGTATTCTTGGCCCATTATCAAAGGCAATTGGGCCAACCGACGAAATCAGGAAGCAGAGTCGTTCTGGCTCACATAATGGGCGGATTATACTTCCTAATAAACATGTACTCTATGTAGCGGTAAATCAATTTGCGGCAGGTGTTATTTTAGATCGAGGAAATACGTTAAGCCTATGTTTTGACTAAATTAGCCACATTTTACTACCAAAGTTTTGAAGACGAAGGCTTGCTGTAAATGAGACACTTATTAAAAATAATTGGCAAACTCTTAAAACGACTGTAAACGATCTCTGGTACTAAAGTCAAAACTTAAAATACCCGAGAAAGGGGTGTTCATTCCTTGGAAAGGGTCATGCGACTGATCGTAATTGAGATTGATAAAAGACTAGGTATTGCACCTGTTAATTTATGGAAGTGGCTTAGAGGATAAAGGGGTTGTCACCAAACCTTTAAGCTTTTAAGCCACGTCGACGTTTTTGATAGGTTTTCGAACGGTCTTTTCTGTATCATTGTAAATCCAAGATGGCCGTGGCTACAAAATGGCGGATTATTATTTTTTCAGAATTACCTTAGTATCAAAGTTGCGCCGCAAAGACTGTCCTTGAGGGATACAATCTGAAATGAGGTTATCCGGCAGGGAACCAGAGTGGTCAATATAGCTCCCAGAATAAGTACATTAAAGTGGCAGTGGGCTAGCCACATCTGTAGAAGAACCGATGGCCGTGGAGCAAATGAGTTTCGGCGTGAAGACTGCTACTCGGAAAACGTAAACCTCGTTTGAATGGTTTGGAGTGACGTCCTGGAAAAGGTCGCGGGGAAGCAAGGCGGAAGGGAAGGCACAGGACCCTGTATTGAGGTGTAAATTGGGAGAGGGCTCGGCCCAGAGGCTGATTAAGCATCAAATCGCGTCAAGTGAAATCATTGTTGAATTAAGCTAGCCTTTGTACGAGCACCTAAAATTATAGTGAATTTGACGCACTGTGCAGGTTCTTCAAGTAGTAACCTGATAACTGGTCTAGAAACGTTGTTGTTAAAACATAAAAAACATATACGGTCGAATTGAGTAACCTCCTCCTTTTTTGAAGTCGGTTAAAAAAACTAAGAAATATCTACTACAATCCCTACAAAATATTGAAATAGCGATTACAAAAGGTAGGGTCATGAATGTGAACGAATGGCGGTTGAGCTATTTAGTACGAATGTGACCACAAACGTCTTGACTACTAGTGCTTTATGACCTACTAGCTGTGCCCGCGACTTGGTCCGCGTGGAATGTAATAAAAAAAAATAGTTTAAGTTTTTTTTTGTTTTTGGCATTTTTTTCTAAACAAAAGAATTTTTCTAAAATAAAAGTAGCCTAAGTTACTTCTTATTACATAAGCTATCTGTCAGTGAAAGTCTAGTCCAAATCGGTCCAGCCGTTCCAGAGATTAGCCGGAACAAACAGAAAGACAGACAGACAGAAAGACAGACAAAAATTTATCTAATATATAAAATTCTCGTGTCACAGTTTTCGTTGCCATACTCCTCCGAAACGGCTTGACCGATTCTCATGAAATTTTGTGAGCATGTTGAGTAGGTCTGAGAATCGGCCAACATCTATTTTTCATACCTCTTTGACCGGGAATAACATTCCACGCGGGCGGAGCCGCGGGCATCAGCTAGTAAAATATATATTTTGGCATTTAGGTATGTGTACCGTATATACATTCATATGCATATAGTAGAAAGCGGATATTTTAATATTACACTACAATATTACAGACACTCCAATTTAATTATTTGTATGTATAGATTAAATTAAAATTTTACGAAAATGTTTTTAGTAGGTAGGTACTAGTTATTAGAGCGCTCTCGTAATTCTTTTGTATGATGGCAAAAATAAGTTTTCAATTTTCTTTACTGTCTAGTGCTACTTAACCTCATATTCAATAATAGAAACCTAGTTTCAACATTCGTTCACACCTATGAAATCTCAGAAAAAATCTGTCATATGACATGACACAGAATGAAATAGACTGAAGATATACACTCATGGTAGAGTTGTAAATCAGTTTACTTTTTAGATCTTCTATAATTATCTTAGATTCTTAGGTTGCCTGGAAGAAATTGCTGTGTGCAATACGGCCGCCCATTGTACCTGCTTAACTTTAAGAAACTGCTGTACTCGTATCTCTGAACATACTCGCCTACCTATTTTACGTAATTTTGTATTTCATGTTGTTAGTACAATAAAGCATTAATAGATACATATATCTATCTATCTTAGTGCCATGTCGTTCTAATCATACTTGAGGTTTTTACACAACGCTACCTAGCCCACGTTTGGAATGTCAACAACATAGGGTTAGGTTCGGAAGGACGTGATTGTAAAACGTCTGAGTTAGCTAAATGTCAGCTTTAAAAAAGGCCTACATTGCAAAATGTCTTAATTAGAAAACACCTAAACTTTGAAAGCTTGTTTAAGAATCTAGACAATACATAGAAACAATAAAATCGTGAGATTCGTTCTCACCAGACTGCTCCTCTCTAACACGTTTATTGTGATAGTGAAAGTTCAATCCGATTAACGTTGTCATTTTTGTTTTATTTCAAACTTTGAAAAGATGATCCACTTGACCTAGTGACGTATTTAATGCGACAGAGTCACAGCTACTGACAAAGTCTCACCATAAGCCCCTCTGCGCTCTATTTTATAGAGAGGGGCTAAAAGTACCTTCCTCATCATAATATAACATAGACATTACAAACTAATAGAAACAAATGAAGAAGACAGTAAATCATTAGATAATAAACATTTTTCTACCGTGACGCAACCGTAGTACAAAAATACACCACAAAAACTGCGCGCTTCATAGAGCAACAAAAGTTATAGGTAAATAATGATATTGTTTCTCATAAAATTAACAGGTGATTCACTCATGTCCAGCCGAAACACAGGGCTACTCTTTTAATAAAGTCGCCCAATACGAAAATATTATTGAAAATGTCAACCTTGATTACAAAAACACTGTGGTTCTTAACAAATAAAATTACGGATCGACGGGTGGACCTAGAGAAACTACCTACTTAATAGTATCGATCCGGAAAATGTACGACGTTTGCCTTAGGCGCAAAATCGTTTGATCTTGTCATAGCTTTTTGACAGCATACCGGTCTCGCATTGAACAGGTTTAGCAAAATCTGCTACACATTATCAAAAAAAGTGGTTATTCACAATAATGACCACTATCTTTTTTTTTTTTTTTTTTTTTTTTATATTCAGCTCGCCAAATTGACGTCGCCACCAGCCTGATGGTAAGAAAGCAGTGGCGCATCTAGCGATTGGGGGCCACTTCTTACAGTGGTCCTCAAGTTGGCGGCCCTGTGATGTGCCTCTTCACGCTCCTCTTGAAGAACCCGGGATTGTAAGATGAGGGAAAGACGTGTGCGGGCAGGTCGTTCCATGTTTTTATAGTTCGACAGAGGAACGATCTTTTGAAACGCTCGGTTCTGGCGAAGATTCTCTCCACTGTGTATGAGTGGCATCTCTGCCCGGCTCGCGTTGTTCGGGATCGGAAAGGAGATGGTGGGATGAGGTTGAAGAGCTCTTCAGAACATTCGCCGTGATACATTCGATAGAAGGCAGCCAAGGACGCTATGGTTCTTCGCTGCGACAAAGGTTCGAGGCCTCCCGTCACCTCAGGACAACCAATTATTCGGATAGCACGTCTCTGCATAGCGTCAAGCGCGTCTAACAAGTACCTCGCGGAGTCATCCCAAAGGTGAGAACAGTACTCGACGCAGGGACGAATCTGCGTCTTGTACAGTAAACATCTCTGATGTGGCGTGAAATACCGTCTCACCTTATTCAGGATTCCCAGTTTCCGCGAGGCCAGACCAATACAGCTCTCTATGTAGTTTTTGTGATTGAGCTCACGCCGGACGTCTATACCGAGGATCTCCAGGTTGTCCTTTAGTGGAATTGTAATGCTCTGAAGAGAGGGCAGGGGTAGGAATGGGGACTTCTGTACTGTAAACGCACACGCCTGTGTTTTTCTGGCATTGAACTCGACCAGGTTGTCTGAACCCCATTGGGCAATGCGGCCCAGGTCCAGATCGAGATTCACCACGAGTTGAAAGAAAGAAAGAAAGAAAAATAGTTTATTCCACTAGCACTGCTTAAACAAAAATATCAAAAACAATAACTAAAATATACATCCTTAAATCTAAAAAACACAATTTCATTACCGCACTCTGTGGAATAACGGCCGCGTCTCAGCTTAATGCTGTCTGCATGTGGTTCATGCAGCCAGCGCTGGTTTTCAGAGGCAGCCGGACGCGACGCGAGTTGTCGTCTCTTCTCTTCCACGTCGCCTCGCCCTGCCGCTGCACGGCCAGAATAGCTCCCATGAAGAGTACTGTCATCCGCATAACAATGAATGCACCCAAGGGACAGCATGTCATTGATATGCAGAAGAAAGAGAGTTGGGGACAATACCGATCCCTGTGGTACTCCGGCATTTACCTGAAAAAAACAGGAAGCCTGACCATCACAGAGGACCCGAATCCGTCGCCCGTTCAGGAAGCTGGCCAACCAGCGGCACAACTGATGCGATAAACCATATGACGGCAGCTTGGAAAGAAGCGACGCATGCCATACCCTATCAAAGGCTTTTGCGATGTCTAGGCCAATAGCCAGAGATTCGCCGTGCCTCTCCATAGCCTCACCCCAGGTGTGCGTTATGTACGCTAGGAGGTCACCCGTTGATCGTTTCGGCCTAAAGCCATATTGGCGATCGTTAATTAACGGGTGATCCTCCAGATAGCGCATGAGCTGTTTGTTGATGATTAGCTCGAACACCTTGCAGATGACGGTGGTTACGGCTATGGGGCGATAGTTGGCTGGATCCGACCGATCCCCTTTCTTGGGGATCGGTTGGACATTCGCCTCCTTCCAAGCCTCCGGCACTTCTCCCGACGAATACGAAAGGCGATACAGGCGTGTTAGCGTTGGAGACAATTCAGCTGCACAATTCCTCAGCACCACGGCCGGAATGCCATCAGGACCACTGGCTTTCCGCGTGTCGAGTGACCGTAGCACCGCCCGCACATCGCACTGCCGGATTACAATTTCCGGCATCGTGGTTCCACAGTTGGCGATAGTGGGAGGTTGCTTGCCACAGTCATCGACCCGGGAATTAGCCGCAAAGAGCTTGGCCAGCATTTCCGCTTTCTCTTGGGCCTTGTGAGCCAGTGATCCGTCAGGATAGCGCAGCGGCGGCAGCGAGGACTTGCAAAAGTTGGCCTGCACGGCTTTGGCCAGTTGCCAGTATCCACGGCTGCCCGTCGGATGTGACGTGAGCTCCTGACCAAGCCGCGTGACGCGCTGGGCGTCCGCTCTCTTGAAGGCTCTCTTGCTGGACCTAGTGGCTCTGTTGTACGCTGCCTTGAGGCGGGCCACATTCGGGTCGCGCACAGCTCGAGCCCTGATCCAGGCGCGGTAAGCCGCCTGTTTTTGTTGAACAGCTACGGCACACTCACGCCCGAACCAGGGGCGGGATTTGCGGATGCTGGCGACATCAGTGTATGGAATGTAGTATTCCATACCTAATGTGATTTCACCAGCAACCGCAGAGGCGCTTTCCGATGAAGCCCTCCCTGCAAAGCAGCGCTGACTCCACGGGACGGCTGCAAAGTATTCTCGTAGTCCGTCCCAGTCTGCTGACGAGTAGTGCCACAGTCGTCGCGTAACCTCTACTGCCCTTGCAGGGGACGGTACCTGCAGGCGGGCACGCACAACACAGTGGTCGGATGTACTCAGTGGGGCGCTAACCGTCACACTGTACTGCGCTGGATTACTCGTCAGCAGTAAGTCCAGCAGGGCGGGTTCATGGTCTGACCTGTCCGGTATGCGCGTAATCCCGCGTACCACCTGGGTCAGACCATGGGAGAGTGCGAACGCGTGGGTGGCCCGTCCCGCAGGATCTGTCTTGAGGGACCCCAACCACTCAATGTGGTGACCATTGAAGTCCCCCAGAAAAACCAACTCGGCGTTCGGGAACCGTACCTGCGCGTCATCAGCCCCCTCGCTGAGGTGCTGATACAGCCTCATCATCTCAGCTGTCCCTGTGTGGGATCGATAGACACACACGTAGATCTGACTCATGGAGCCGTGATCTACGTGCAGCCAAAGGACGGAGAGGGAAGGCCCCTCAAGGCAGGGCAGCCGGCGACAGCAAACATCCGCCCTAACGAACGCGCACGCCCAGGCTTTTTCTCGAAATAGTTCCTCGATGATATAGCCGGGGTAACTAAGGTACGACTGATCGGCAGGGCGGAGTATTTGCGTCTCCGTTAGGAACATCACAGCTGGCCGTGCCGTCTCTAGATGGTGATGGACGACGTTGAGGTTGGCATGGAGTCCGCGGATGTTAGCGAACTCCACCTCAAACAGTACGTTACTGGGAGTAGTAGCGGCCGCTGTGGTACCTGATTTACTTTTTTGCACTGCCATGATTGCTGGGAAAGGGAGACGTGAAGACGGAGTGACATTTGCTGCAGCAGTGAGTGACAAGGCGTAGGGGCTAGCTTCATCTATGACTGTGTGGTGAGACGGAAGCCGACCCGCCGGACGGAAGGGCCCCCGTACCCCCCCGAGTGTGGTCGCCGGGTCCCAGTCCGGTCACCATCCGGCACGACGAACCACATCGGGATGATGCGCGGCCTGGTGGGGCAGCCTCCCAGGGTGGTTAGTCCCAGTTGGGCCCCTATACTATGCCGCGGGCGGCCAGCGGTAACACCGTTTCTACGGGTCTCCCTGGCCGGCGGGTCGACCCCCGTCAGCCACGCTAGAATCCGCTTAGCGCCTACTGGTCCCCCCCTGCTGTATCAAACATCGCCCCGGGCCCGGCTGTGCAGCTGCTGAACCTAACCTAACCTAACGCAACCCAACCGGGGCTGGGTTACTTGGGGGGCTTTTCACAGCTGCACGGTGGTACCCCCCCGGACCAACACTTTGTACCACCTGGCACCCACATGGGAGCCTAGGCCACCATGTGGGTACCTAAATTCGCGGAGCCTCGTTCGTTGGTTAACAGGTGCACCACGTGTAGGTGAGGTCGCTTGGGCCCCCGAAAATTTGGTGGTGGTGGGGCCCCTTACACCCAAAAATCTGCAAAACTACTTTACATTTATTATTTAAACTTGTGGAAATTCCGTCATAGATGCTATGCCGGACTCTTACCGACTAAAAATTAAACGTTTTCTACCTGCTGCCTACGGTTGGGAGCCCCGAGTAAGACTTTAGAAGGATGTCCCCAAAAAAAGTCCAAAGTCCTCTTTGTTCATTTTGATGAACAGGTAAGTAAATTGAAAATACGCCACACTGTCTGAATTTTTACTCTCTCCATCACGGCTGTATATAGCCAGGGAACCTGGTACACCCACGAAAGAATATTCCAGGGACCCTGAAGAGCCCTGATCACCGAGCTAGGTATATGGCCTATATTTTTTTTGAGCGCAACTCGGTCCATGAAATTGAGACTTTGGATGCAACGAGGAGTAAACGCTAATAGGATGAGAATACAAATAGATACATTTGCACAATCTAATAATACAAATGCTGCGCTTGTAGACCGGCTGTCGCTTCTGGCGGTGTTCATAACTCTTTTCTTGTGACATTAATTCTCTTTAGCGTTCGTAAAGGTTCTGCTGGTAATAAATAATTTTAGTAAAGCGTTTCACTCTGTGTATTTAGATTGGAATCTTCCCAGAAAATCCTTTGTAATCCTAAAATGCCTCAATTTCTCCACAGAGTCTGGCCTGGATAGATTCTTATCTTCGGGGATAACCCCAGTGTGTTAGTCTTAATAAGTCACACTCAGAATGGTGTAATCCAGTGCTGGCGTGCCTCAGGGTGGCATGTTGTCTCCCGGGCCTTTACATCAACTCTACTATATATCTTCTATAACTTCCACCTTTACTTACGATCTATTTCTGTATTCATAATCACTATCGTCTCAGTTGATTTGACGCCTACTGCTGGACATGGGCCTCCCGCAAGGATTGTAACAACGTTCGGTCTTGTGCCGCCCGCATCTGGCAGGCTCCCGCGACCGTAATTGGCTAATTTGTCCACATTGTGGGATATCTGTCCTGTGGGATATCTCCCACTCTGCGTTTCCCGGTACGTGGACGCGATTCTAGTACTTTGCGACCCGATCAGCCATCAGCTCTACCAGCAATATGACCCACCTACTGCCGGACGATTCTTTTTATAATATCGGTGACGCGTGTCCTCCTTCAGATTTCCTCTTTGCGGATTCGATCACGAATATTTATTTTTTAAGGAATATCTAAATATATATAGCTCAAAGGTGACTGACTGACATAGTGATCTATCAACACACAGCCCAAACAACTGGACGGATCAGGCTGGAATTTGGTATGCAGGTAGATGTTGTGACGTAGGCATCCGCTAAGAAAGGATTTTGATAAATTATAATCCCAAGGGGATATTTTACGGGAAGCGGGAACGGGAACAAATTTTACGCGGGCGAAGCTGCGGGCATCAGCTAGTCAATACATAAGTCTCTTCTGTATTGATATTCCTCAAAATATATATGTAGGCCGGGCATTGCTGCGATAAGGTTGGGAATTAGGTTAAGTAGGTATTGTCAGTTAAAAAAACTGTAATTAGTTAACAAACTGACTGTTAGAAAAGGGTGGCTGTAAGTTTTATTCTGAAGTTCTTTTCTTTCAGGCTCTACCCATTGCCCTGTGAATCTGGCAGTAAATACCAACGTAGAAGAAATACTTTTGACGTTATACACGGATAAATTCTCAAATTTCGGTTCGGGCAGCTATGAAACCTTACATTGTGCGTAGCTCATTGGTTGTATATTTGTGACCTAAGTACTTATGACCTTGACCTTCTAAGTAAACTTTAAAATCTGGAGAGTCATATAGCCTATTTAGATATGGTTTTCTGGAAAAACCCAGTAAAATTTCGAATTGACAAACGAGACCGCCACGTCACCATGATTTCACATTTCAAAACGTTATACCATAGAACTAACTACGTAATCTTGTACCGCTTGCGTATATCGGAGATTTAAATATACAATGTGTATTATAAGAACGATTAAACCACGACAGACAACGTTTAATATGTGACAGTGAGTCGTAAGGAGGCCGATGACACGTGTTCTCTGACGTTGGGAAGATGACCAGTGATGTAGGAGACCAAAATAGCTCGAATATATATCTAGTATTACTAAACGACAGGTAATCTGCGGCGAACCGCGCAAGATGCATATGGCAATGTGCCACTGCGCATCATGGAGGGGTTACGGTCACCGATTATTATACCCCTTATTTAGGGTTCCTTACACAAGGGTAAAAGTGGTACCCTGTTACTGAGAATTTGATCTTGCCGTCCGTTTGCTTGTTCTGTCCGTCTGTCTGTGTCCAGACTGTATGTCATGTAACAGTGACAGCTTGACAGATGATGTATGTCTGTTGCCGCTGTAACCACAAACACTAAAAACAGAAACAGCATTAATATTTCAGAGGACTCCCCCATACTATATACAAACTATTTTTTTGATATTTTTTGGTACGGAACACTCTGTGCGTGAATTCGACTCAAAATTGACAAGTTTTAGTATTATGGTAGGTACCAATAAATAAATCTGGATGTGGTCAATGACGACACTTTTACAGCTTTTTTATGTTTCCTGTATGTTTTAACGATTTGATGCGGTAATATACCGAGTACCTACGTCCCTTCCAAGCCCGCCAGTTCTGGCTGAAGTCAATTGGTAGGCTCTTCACATTGATATGACGACAGATATCAATCAATCAAATGAGCCTGCGGTAGTCCACTGCTGAACTTAATTCCAATTTACGATTCAACACAAGGTACTGCGTCTTTCGCATTCAGTTTCTATTTCCAGGTGATAGATATGGGAAATAAAGAACCGGCCGAATGATAAGGGGGGGCTCACATACACCAAACGTGATATTTTTCCCGTTTTTAGGTACGGAACCCTCCCTGCGCGAGTTCGACTTGCACTTGACCGGTACTTCTGATGAACATAAATAATAAAAAAAAAATTATGATTTTCTAAAAACTCTTTGTTTTCAGTTCTTTTGAAGAAATAATGCATGACAAGCGCTTTGAGCGATGTGCGCAGTTACATTTTTAGGTTGTCTTTGAAGTGCTTAGCGCTTTTTATGATGATCTTTGTCTCCATGTTTGTTTTTATTCTGCTACCTTAGTGGTATAAAAAACCGGACAAATGCGAGTCGCAGACGCCGACCGAGAGATCCGTACATCCGTCCGCCCGTCTGTCCTTCTGTCTATCGGTCAAGACCTTTTATCTCGTGAATGCGTGAACGTATCAAGTTGAAAAATACCATAATTATATTCAGGTCTATGGTCCCTTAAGCTGTAAAAAAAAATCAAACCTCTTATGGCTGAGAAAAGTTTAGTATTTCGACACCTTCGAGGGTATCAACATAAATGAAATGGAAAATTAATGAAACGCCTTTCGAAAATACCTTTCAAAAATGTGAGCTGTCAAAATGTTCCTAAGTAGAAATCTTTGTAAGATTCGACTTAGGAACATTACAGAATTTATGAAATCTTTGTAAGATTACATAAATTCTGTAACGTTTATATCACTGGAATTGCGGCGTACTCCGGTGTTACCATCGAGAAATTATTTATTTTTAATTTGACACATTAGTGGAGTGGAAATGTTAAATTCAACGAGTTCCAAAACACATTAAGCGCGACACTGACAGCACACTTGTCCACAAATTCAGTTTTACGACTGGAAGGAGTTTGGTAACGTTGCCATAAATTCCATTTTAGTGACCATATGCTAGGTATATCTTCCAAAGAGCAAACATCGGGTAAATCGAGACAGTAGGTACTTATCCAAAAATACATTACACATAAGATCAGATAGAGGCTTTCTTCCGCGCACGCTGAGGTTGTGGATCAGTGTGGCACGGGAGATGATCTCCCGTGCGGGGCTCTCGGGCGTGCGGGGCTCTTCAAAAAGGATCTTAGAAGGTTTTTGAAGGGTGGGCAGCGAGTTTGATGCGCCTCTTGTGTTGCACACGTCCATAGGGTTCGTAATCACTTGTATCTTGTAGGCCGTGAGCTTGTCTGCCACTTATGGGGTATAAAAAAAACAATCTTTGCAAAACATTTCTAAACTACTCGTACCAAGAGTCAATTATAAATGCATTTCTAAAGTATAAGTGACTGCAACTTTAACTATAAATAGATTCTACTCAGAAGTAGACTACACGCATCTTGACCAATTTATTTAATCAAGTACATAGGTTGTCATTTTGGTCCCTCGACCATCTAAATATGAACGTGTCTGGAACACCCCAAAATTCGAAGACAGACCCCTAAAAAAACCTTTGATATAGTTTGTTAAAGTAGATGACAGAGAGAGTTCCAAGCCCGCAGGCTTAACGCTTCTGACGCCATTGCCAGCGATGCACTCGCTGATACATGAACGAGATCATGGCGAGGAGATGGATAACTCGATATAAAGCCCTGTATGTGGTACAGTAAAGGCAAACACCTTACAAATATGGCGAAAATTGTAAGAAGTCATCCGCATTGGACTACGATAAGCAAATTTCCAATAACGTATTTAATATCAAGTATAACAGTGACAGACTGAAATGTGTTTGAGTTCAACGCACTGTAATATCAAATAATAATATATGACATTTCCAAACGCTGTACTTTGAAGTTGGGTGCGTCACCATTAGTGCAAATGTTCACATAGAGCAGCGATTTAAACTTTCAACGTTGATAAGTAATGGACGGAAGAAAGAAATTGTGACACGTTTTTTCGATATTCGTCGTATCTTGGCAGTAAGTTTGAATAAGGTGGAAATGCTATTACTAGAGGTAACGGGATGTTTACCATGTACTATTGAGTATTTCCGATATTTCGGCGCTGTTGCAAGCGCCATGACCCCTTAGGAACTGTCCCTCCGTGATGTTAGTGACCATGAAAGTTTAAATACTTATAAGGTGGAAAAGAAAAATAATATGCCATCGTTCATATATCAGGCACATAACTCTCAACGAAAAAGTACCCGATATTTCTTTTAAAAGAAAATTATATTATGTCTATGGTGTCTTGATTCCGAATTATTGGTCAGAACGCCAGACAAGGCTGATTACCCTTATTTTATTGTAGGTACTGAGGCATCTAAACTTAGTAGGATATATCGCCGGTCTTTAGATGACTACAATAGTGGTACAAATTTATAACAGACAACCTCGACCGATGTTGAAGTGCGTTCGAAATCTATCCCAACTAATAGGTATCTAATTTGTAACAACTAATACATGACATTATGAAGACAGAGTGACGTCGGTATTCGAATGTTCCACCGAATTCACAGCAGAGTAACCTACGCTGCAGAACGTTTGATAATAATAGACCGACATAGGAAAGAACTATTGAACTGAAACGATTACATAATGTGTCAACGCATATTCGCAATCGAGAAGAATCGATTGATGTGGAAAACTTGAAATCTAACATTGATTTTAAACAGAATCATTCAGATACGTGCGATATATGTTTTGAGCAGTCGATTCCAAATAATGTTGATGTCTGGTAATTTGGATTGGCAGCACATGAACATGACGAATTTTGTCATTTCTTTCTTATAAATAGTCTTACTTATTAGTCACCTCTTTATTTTCGTTTGTCATTCTTTACAAAACAAGTAATATGTAGGTACAATACGCGCCAGGAAAGATACGATTTGACGAACGTCAGTAGGTATTGCGCTTGCTAGGTCATTGTTTTGTTCTGGACGTTCTGAGTCGTTGTCTAACGAATCTCTTTCTCTAATCTCCCTCAAATTGTCAATTACGTGATCACTTTTTATGTACCAGTCTCATCTTTTGTGGAACGTATACAAAGGCGTGTCTATGTGTACGAAAGCATATTTTTCTCTTGGCATAATCCCTTGTTTCACTTTTAGTTTATTTTGGGACGGAAGAATCTGTACAAATACCTCGAATTTTAGAAAATATACACGCTGTTTATAAATAGATATTAGAAAGAAATAGGAAAGTTTATTGTTTTGTTAACCAGGGAAGTGCAGACACCAATACCAAACATTTATAGTAGCTCTTAGATGCAGCTAACTGATTTATTGATGAACATTTACAACTCCTAAAGAATATAGGTTAAGAAATGCGAATGTGTGTTCGTTTATTACAGAAATATATCAGTCCATTTATAAACCGCAGAGAGAACTACAACCAGATACTCTGGCAACACTTGTATGTCGATATGGGTCAACGGAAGCAAACAATGGTAATTGCAGACAGATACAATTTCTTTTCTCGCCAAAAGCTTAACGTTTTCAAGAAATAAGTTGTCACTCGTCCAATTTATTGAACTTACTGTAATGTCATTATGTTTCCCAACTCCTATTTTCCTGCACCGACTCTAGACAGTGTTGTCAAAATCGGCAGGGTTCTCTTTCCCGGGACCTTGGCTGTAAGAGATGGACGCTACCTCGCTCTCCTCATGATGTTTTATAATTAATAGTCAACAAGTTGTATTTCTTAACTACCAACTATCTATGATATAACACTTACCTTTCCAAAACTTCCTTTCCCAAGAACTTTGATGAACTGGAAGTCTTCGACTGTGTACTTCCTAAACCGAGGTATTGAACGTGCAGGTGGAGTGAAGCGTCCAGTTTTTCTGAAGATGTCGTAGGCTGTTGATTGTTCTGTAAAAAAAAGTACTGCTTTAGTCAATCAACGATTGGGACTTATAGCATCAAGCATTGTAATTTGGACGATAATATATACCTAAAGTTTGTAATAAAAGAGCTTGATAACTGACACTGACATAGAGAAAAGGATGCTCAGTGGGTTCAGATATATGGAGAGAATGGATGAAAACTGACTGACGAAAGAGATTTATAACGCGAGAATGTGAATGAGCAAACTGATACAGGTCGACCGTATCGTACTTATGTCGACCAAATTGAAAGCCTTTTGAGAAAAGGCCAGGTCAAGAGTACCCTTAATGGGAGAGCATATGTATGTATGTATACAAATGAAAGTAGAAGAGAAGCGAAAGTGATATGTCAGGATCGTGGCAAGTGGAAAGCCAAAGTCTCTGCCTACCCCGTTGGGAAACAGGCGTGATGTTATGTATGTATATAACTGACAGACCATTACATAAATTACCTATACTGTTTTGGTGAATACATAGTACATCATATCTAAAAACATACCCAAACTCCGATATAAAAATCTATTTGCAGACCGTGCAGATTGGTTCTGGCTCAATAATAAAACATGGCTCTTAGCTTTCAATCAGTATTAAGTGTTTTTTTGTGCCAATAAATTCAATGTTTTATTATGTTCTGAAGATTTTAAGTATCTGGCTATTTCTACTCGTTGCTTAAATTTGATGGTCACACGCTTATATTTTCTAAACCGTATGAGTTAAAAAGAAATGTTTTAAAACGGTGGATAAAACAGCTATTAAGCTACAAAATACATGAAATTTGTTGCAATAGAAGTAAATATTCATACCAAAAATCAACACGAAAGGTCAAAATCGGGGTAATTTTTCGCATTCTACTCGTGTCACACTTCCCGATTCAGTTAAACATTAGGTTACTGTTTCACCAAATTTCCATAGATTTTGAAGTTACATACACTAAATTCACCGTAATAACATACACTACACACATAGTATTACAAAAAAAATCTTGTAACTTTTATTTAGAACTTAAAACACAATATACGTCGGTCACACGAATTTAGGTACTTTAGATTTGCGTAGTAAACGGTTGACTGTTGATCAAAACGACCGTCCCAATAACAAATCTCAACTTGACTGAACGTTATTGGTTGAATGGCATCGCAGGAGTACGACGTGCATCTCCTGGCTCCATGCGAAAAAAAAATATCAGCAAATTTCTACATTTGACACTTAATTCGAGTACGTTTCGTGGGTGACTTTTTGTACATTGTATAATAGCTATTGAAGTCAGAGTCAATTCATCGAAACCGCAAATAAATTGAGATATTTATGTTATATTTCATTTAAACCGTAACGGCTAAACTTTGTCGGAATTTGAAAAAAAGATATATTTTCGTTACCTTCGTGTCACATCCTTCGTGGCGTTTTACCCACGAAGGTGAGTTTATGCCACGAAAGTGATCTTTGACTAGTTTCTGTAAGAGTGGTACTCGTTTAGATTCGTATTGTAGTATGTAGCGGTATGATAGCAGAACAAATAACTAGGTTTCTACAATCATGGCAAATGACAAAGCAATACCTATAACATTCCGTGTGATGCCCTTTTATATGAGTAGAAATCCCAACGGACGTTATGCCAGATCCAAACCACAGTCCATACCGTCTAAAACTCATACCGTACCTATTAACCTGTCTAGTGTTAGGCGCCGCCCCGGGTAACACCATAGAAAGATGTATCAGGGTAGATGTAGGCTATCACCGTGGCCTCGCCTACGGGTTTGGGTGTTATCTTGCGTCTTTTGGGTTAGTTCAGAACTTCCACGTCATGCCGTTGTTTTGACTCCCGAGGCGTAGACCTGTGACCCTTCGAGCACCTTTGTGCGCTATTTAAACGAAGACACAACGGATTTCGCATCCAAGTCTCAAGGACAGATCCCGGGAAAGAGTCATGGCAATTAAAGCTTAATTAAGGCACTTAATACCTTATACTTATATCAACTAATATACATTTAGGTAGTACTCGTCCTGGGCGAGGCCGCAGTAGCGGCCGTGGGTCTGTTGGGAGTCCTGGGACATCCTTCCGAGGGTTTACCCGGGGCTCCCAACCATAGACTGTTGGGCGTGACGTGAGGTTTTTTAGTCGGTAGGAGTCGGGCATAACATCCATGAGGATTTTGCCCCACGTTAAACAAAAAAAAAAAGGTAGTACTCGTCGAGTAAAACTCGCCGAGTTTTCCGGCGAAGTGGTTTGTGACTACTCTAGAGAACAACTTGTAAACATGGCTTAGGAGTGAGACGGGTCTGTAATTCTTCAGCAAGATCTTGTCACCTTTTTTTTAAAACAGAGCCACCGCACTTTGCTCCACGCTTTAGGTGTTTGTACCTGTTGGAGGACGGAATTAAAGAGACTCGTTAGCTCTTACAGAACTGGAGTCCCGCCAACTTTAAGAAGCTCAGTCGTAACTCCGTCCTCTCCGGGGAATTTATTGGTTTTTAGTTGTTTGCGAGCCGCCC
Organism: Miltochrista miniata; assembly: GCA_933228765.1. Lineage (NCBI taxonomy): Eukaryota > Metazoa > Arthropoda > Insecta > Lepidoptera > Erebidae > Miltochrista > Miltochrista miniata. Next base: position 11,503,488 of record OW121752.1, read on the forward strand.
TGACCTCGCCCTGGTCAATATCTGGAATGTCTTCCTCTTCGGTATAGTGGCGCGTAAGTGGGGCTCTGTGGTCACAGTCGCTAGGTCCCATCGGTTTTTTTTCCGTGATGCATATAGGTCTCTATAGAAGCTCTTTACTTCTTCGAGAATCTCAGGTAACGGTTTTGCCACCCGCTGTTTTCAATTTGGTCTTCCAAGCTTTTGCGCAAAGACTTTAGTACCCCAATTTTGTTCGATCGCTGCCTCGACGATGTTGGTGTTATAACGTCTGAGGTCGCATCGTATCAGCTTTCGTATTTTGATGTTTAAATCTCTCTGGTCTGACGCAGACGTATGCATAGATGGCGTTTGCCGTCTGATTCTCATGAGCTTGAGAGTCTCGGGCGTAAGCTTGGAACACCTATTTTTGCTTTTTCCAGACAGAAACCTACGGGAGACTTGTTGTAGCGTCCTGACTACAGTGTCGGCCTTATCGTGATCGATGCCAGTGGTTTCCAGCAGATCGAAACGATTTTGAAAATACAATTGAAACTTCTTGGCACACAAAGCTATTTGGAGCGCAGAAGGTCGGAGAGTAGGCTTCATCATCCGGGCCCTTTAGGCGCGGAAGTCTAAATTCAGAGATGCTCGGACGAGTTGGTGATCACTTCCGGTATTAAACCTGTTGATCACTGAGACATCTTTAAATATACACTTCTTGTCCGACATGATGAAGTCTATCTCGTTCCTTGTGACCTTGTCGAGGATTCGCCAAGTCCACCTTCTACGGGGCTTCTTCTTAAAGAATGAGTTCATCAAGAAGAGCCCCTGAGCCTCAAGAAAGTTGATAAGCATACGCCCCCGGTCATTTCTACGCCCCACACCAAAGGGTCCGATTTTTGTTTCACGGCGTTCTTGTACTCCCATTTTGGCATTGAAGTCCCGCATCACAACATTGTAGTGAGTCTTGGCAGTACATTGTAATGCTTTCACCACGTCCTCGTACACAGTCTCAACTGCCTCGTCAGTGCTTCTCGAAGTCGGGGCATAGGTACACCTGAATCACCATCAGGGAGTAACTGTTGGTGAGTCTCAGTATTACGTATGCTACCCGAGACGAAACACAGCTGATCTCCACAATGATGCTAACGAGGTCCTTATTACCATAAAGCCGACACCGCCCTCGGAAGAATGTCTTCCATCACCTTCCCGAAAGTAGAATAGGTCACCCGACGCAAGGGTAAGCGTGTCCTCCCCCATTCTTCGGCCTCCGCACAACCCCAATACGTGCTAGTTTATGCGACCCAGTTCTACCTCGAGTTCGGTGAGCCGATCGTCCAGCCGCAGAGTGCTACCATTATAAGTAGCCAGGTACGGACAATCTCACACAACATTGTCTATCTAGCCAACCCAAATTAAGACAATATAAGCTTATGCTACGGGATCTAGCTATATATAAATAACTATATAACTGATAAATTGCTACTTTGTGCCAAAGAGATATACTGTGCTATATGGTTCCAGAATAACTTTTACGTCAAAAGCATGTGTATAGGACCTGGTAATTGTTTTTAGTTAACTAGCTGTTACCATATAACTGCCGAATGAACATAATATATTAACTTATAATAAGAATTTAAATAATGATTTATAATGTCTGTAAAGCTACTGCGTCACCTTCGTGGATCGTCGCGTCACCTACGTGGGATCTAATAATTCAAAACGTTATTCTTCCAAATCTGACTCATAATTTAACTTGTTGAGTTATATATGTTACTTATCTTACCGAACGCTTTGTGTTTGTTCACAAAAATAGTTGAAATAATCAGTATTTAAAATTTACCATGAAGGTGACGATGAGAAACGTAAAAAGTAGAAATAGCCATCTACCACCTGAATTTTCATTTTAACCGTGTTCTGTGGTTTGGGAGAGGCCTAAATCCAGCAATGTACCTACTGCAATAGACAGATTTGATTAATTGATTGGATTATTTTTTATTTTGAGCTCTTCAAAATGATGCGCCTCCTGATGGCAAGCTATAACGACATCTAGCTATTAGGAGCCACTGTCACAGTCTATGAGACTGTAGACAGTGGTCCTCATGTTGGCGGCCCTATGATGTGCCTCTTCACACTCCGCTTGAAGAACTCAGGATTGTAAGAGAAGGAAAACGCGTTTTTTAGATTATTATTATTATTATTTTCTTAAAGATTATTGTTTTTTTACTTTGACAGCTGTTAGTATGCCCTAATTTCATCTCAAATAGATATCAGCAATGATCGGAGAAATATTTGCAAATGTTTGGTTATGATTCATTATTTTCAGGACTTTAATATTTTTCAAGTCCAAGTCATTATAGCTACGAGAGAATTGGGTTTTTGGTGAGAACAGGCACTGTAGAAGTGAAACTTCATGAAAAGAAAAAGCAATTCACGAGCCAAGGGCAAAAGCAAAACATTGTCTCCTTTCCTTACGCTTCTTCGTCTCCAAATCCAATTTACACCAACATACATATAATCACGCCTTTATCCCCGAAGGGGTAGGCAGAGGCATAGTATACTCCCACATTTCACCTTTTAGTTTTATGTCCCACATAATAGGTGGTGAGCCTATTGCCATGTTGAAATATACCGGAGCAGGTCCCCGCGACCCGCAGTTGAAATTTTTCAAGCCTTATATATTACTAGCTGATGCCCGCAGCATCGCCTGCGTGAAATTTTCTATTTTTCGCGTCTCTTGGGAACTTATTTCAGGGATAGAAAAATTTATTATTCCCGACTATTATCTATCTTTGTAGGTAGGTACCAAACTTCAGCCCGATCCCTTCAACCGTATCAGAGTGAAAGCAGTAACAAACATTCGCACTCACAAACTTTCCCGTTTGTAATATTAAAAAGATAGATTTTTGATTAACAAATTTAAAATTCATATCACTTTGAGCTAAGTAAAATTATTGATTAAGTACATCCTGTCTTCGGTAATTTGCTAGAGAGACACGCCACAAAACTTCTCCTAAGTCATCGACATCGTAAATTCGCTCTTCTTCAGGTAATTCCAGTTATATTTCAAGCATTCACATTATGGCAAACCGTACCTACTGCTGTAGGCTGTGTCCTCTTAATGCTAATACAGATCGTCCTACTGTGACCAGTCCCAAGGCAACGGGAACTACGCGGGTGAAACCGCGTGATGTCTTTGTTTTCAATGAAATGCTAGAAAGCCTTTGCAGTCGTCGTATGAAGTTTTTTGACTGCCTCTGTGGCGCAGTCGGTAGTGATACCGCCTGCGGCGCTGGAGGTCGTGGGTTCGATTTCCACCGGAGACAAATATTTGTGTGACCCATAAATGTTTGTTTCAAGAGTCTGGGTGTTTCTATGTATAATATGTATGTATTTAAAAGTATATAAGTATTAATATCCGTGGTCTGATACCCATAACACAAGCAGGTTATTCCTAGCTTACATTGGGATCAGATAGCGTTGTGTGAAATGTCCATGAATATTTATTATTTATTTATTTATTATTATGAAGTCACCATACTTATAAGTATTTTTACTCAAGAACTTAGTGAGTCTGTAATCTGAAAGATTGTGGCCAGCATTATAGAATACAGCTTACGCTTTTTGAATTACCAGTCCCTTATGGCCATACGGCAGTGTTTGTCGTACAAAATTGAGTTATGATGGTAACACGGTAACATTTGGTGTTACCTACCTATTCCGATGAACATTGGACACTTTACGTAAAGCGTGTTACGTACTTATATCATTATTCATGGCTTCTTCGCATTATCTACTTTTCACAAATTATTTTTTATTGTAAAAACATGAAAACATATAACATTATTACGAAATCGCTTTGCTGACAGCATGCCATTAAACAACAATGACACTGTCAATCGGATTGAACTTTAAAAAATGTGTCACAATAAAAAGTAATTTAAATCAAAAATAATGAGTATATGGAGTATTGATATCAACTCTGGAGAAAATAAGCCCCACATTATCGTACATTCCCTTTATAGCTCGTTTTAGTATAAATTTTAATAAAATACGAAACATGTCTTTTGAGAAATAAGTTCGTATTGTTATAAGTTTATTATATACCAAAGTTGAAGTAAATCAGACCAAGGAATCACGTTCTCCCATACAAACTTTACCCTTCTTTTTTATACCCTTGGAGGTGGAATTTGCAAAAATGGTAAAATTACTTTTTTCGAAACGTAACAAACAACGCTCGTGCTGAGTTTCATCACCGTACAATTAACCGTTTACGCAATAATTGATAATAACTTTAAACGACAATAGTTCTTTAATCTGCGATTCGATTTCGATGAAATATAGCCTAAAGCCTCCCCCAAGTTGCGTTTAATCTATTTTTGAAAACAGCGAATGAATCCGTTCAGTATCTTCGGATATCCTGACGTTCATACAGGCAGACAGACAGACAGAAAAGAATTTTAAAAACATAATTTTTGTACTCTATTGGTGTTTTTATACCGCCCCAGCTACTTTTTTTTTAATTTTATCAATTGTACAGACACACGATTTCTACTCTCTTATTATAGTATAGATAAGGCTTATATTAGGCCTTCAACTTGGCTTAACGATTGTCGTTTTACTGTCAACCGGGTTTCATTTCGAGTTTCCCTTCTCTACGCAATGGATCTTTTTGCGAAAGTGTTCCCTTAGCCGCCTCTTACGACACCGTCGGTATGTATATGGGTGGCAACATTCTGTATTCTTACCCATCGTAACACAGGACCCCGTCGCCACACGGGATATTTACACCAAGCTAAAATAAATTTTAATAATGGGGAATGCTGCTAGTTTTTTGGTTACAATGCCACGGCGACCTTATATAAGTTTAGTTTAGATAGTTATAATGTAACTATAAATGTAATAATTTTATTTAAAATCGCTTTTATTCCTACCTATTTCATATTATCGAAAACGAACTTATATTTCATTGAATACTTTTGCGTTTCACACAAGTTTCGCTTCAGAGTTGACTACAAAGTTTACTGAACGTAGAGTGTTTGACGTCGATACCTACTTCTATAAATTGTTTGGATAAAATACAACGTCACATAATATACGTTGATTGATAAAAAATGCCGTTAGTTTTCTTAGAAAATATTTTTAAATTCGGCGTGGGCTTTGTCATAAGATTTTCTACTATTAAATAGCACCCAAATATACAAAGAATAAATTATGTATTATATATGCTGATTTGAGATGAATAAATGTAGCAGTTATTTTTTGAAATTAGTACTACCTACTAATGTTTTGTGAGCACTACTTTCAGTGTTTTTAGTTGTATAATATAATAAAGATATTTTCACTTCTTATGCTCGTAAAGTTCTTGTTTATGCTGGGTGTATGCGGACTAAAACAACATTTTATGCTCTAGTGCATAAAGTTCTTTTTCTTCTTCTAAAACAATATGACCATAATAGACCGTAGAGACGGTACGTGTTACTCTATGAACCAGACATAATAAAACACTATTAAATAACTTGTTTTTTTTTGTTACATTTAATTTGTACTCTCTGTGTTCTATATAAATTAAGAAACATTAAAAATCAGATAGTATTATGAGTGAAAAAATATTATAAAATGAACTTATGATTAGGCAGTATAGGTCTCGTTACCCATGCCTAATGCTTCATGTAGAATGATTAAAAAAAACTTGAAAAAAGACATTGGCGGGAAAGAAACTTAGAAAGTTAGCAGTATTTAGACATTTTGTGTAATTTAATTTAATTTAATTAAAATTTAAAAGTCTTTAATTTTAATTAAAGACTTTTATTTACAATATCACTGTTTCATTTCCTTGCAATCGAAGTGAAAAGCAGAGTGTATAACTTGATCATAAAACCCATTTTATCCTCGACTTAATATCCACCCTCGCCTTTGGCTCGGGTGGATAAACGTCTCGTATAAAATGGCTTCTTTTATGCACTTGTAGTACAATCTACTATTTTTTACACTTTCATCATCCACCGAGCCATTTCCCAATGCAGTTAGGGTCGGCGTTTTAGTCTAACAGATATTTTCGATCCAGCAACTGTCATCTGAGGTTCACAACCATTTAAGAATGTCGAAGTTCTGTAGTTAGACTAAATTGTAATTGAGAAGGCTGTTTCTCTTTTTACAGAGGTTCTCCTTTCGTAGTAATAGCAAAGATAATATAATAGTATTACATACAGATCGGCAACTCCCTGCCTTCCACTGAGTAAGCTTTCCTGTCCCCCCGCCAAAGTTGATGTGTCTATTGCCGTGTTAGTAATTGAGAGAGTGTCACTGCGTTGCATTACGTATTACTACCTACGTACTTTGTGCTATTGCTTTGGTTTAATTTGTCCTTAGCCGAGGGTAGATTTGAAAAAAAAAGTACCTACATACATGAGATTGCGTTCTGTTCCTTATTTTTTTGTTTCCATAGCTAGTTACCCTAGTAAACTCGCACACACATTCAAGCTTGATACAAGCATTCACATTACGTGTATATTAGTGTGGGTGAAAACGAACATTTTTGTATGAAGTTTCCGCCCGTAATAGCATGTTCTTGTCTGTACCATAGATTTAGAATGTACAAGATAAACAGTGTCAGATAGAAAACGAAACCAAAAAATAAATATCTATGTGTGAAAATGAATATATGAATATCTATATATGAATATATATATATATATATATATATATATATATATGTTATTTAATATCAAATTCACACACTGAATTCGACACCATCGTAGAAAATATGAAATTTTCCATTTTATTCGTAAGATCACTACAGAATATTGTAAAATATGAATGACATATTATCACCACGGGTGCTAGGGTGATAAATTAAGAGTACACAAGTTGCTATCTCTTTTCCTCTCGAGCTATGTGTACTGGTAAATGAGGTCTCGCTCGCACGCTATGTGTATCTATTGAGAGTAGCGAAAAATTCTAAATCTATGGTCTGTACAATGTGTTGACGTCAGGCATCGCGCTATGCTCTTCCTTCTTCTTCCATTTTTGTGGGATTATTTCGAAACTGAATGCAAGAGTTTCATATTGTTAACTTTACCCACTCTTCTCAGGGTTTCAAATGATGTTTTAGTCTACCTTGAGTTATAATATAGGTAAGTGTTATGCACAGCATCACAATCCCGTTCCCGATGTTCAGTCAGTTGATTAACTTTTAGAACAGACTACCGGTTAATATCTTTGGCATCTTATGACCATTAACAATTATTTATATTATACTATAGATGTAAGCATTATTGGGTAAACTTAACCCAATTTTTCTGCGAAACAGTCTGTTTACGTAAACAAGATAGATATCTTACTAATCGGAATAAGGCATTATAATAAACACGTCCATGTGTTTGCTCCACGTTTTAGTCTTGAACTCAATTTCTCGTAAATAAAGTTTTGATCATTCTTAACTGGAATCATTTGTTTCCGATTGTAGCCAATATCTAGGAACTGCGGCCAGTTTTTCCAGGTTCTTGGATTAGTCACGGCAGCTACATCTGAGTCTTGATGATGAGTAAAAGGAAAACAAAAACCACCTTGTGTCACCAAGTCTGGCCAGAGTCGTATAAGAGTGTCAGATGACGCTACCTAGGAGGGTCCACGTCGAGCGGTGTACTTCTTCGATAGTCTGATTTAATTGTAATATAAAAAAAATATAGCAATTTCACATAGTCCGATTAAATCGAGGAGCCACTTCACCTTTTAAATGAAGTTCACATCCTTATTTCGAAGATCATCAAAAAATATACTTAGGTAAATTATACGGATTTGTTGGCGAGTAGATAAAAACCGGCCATGTAGGACCGATCTCTCGCACAGGGGTGTAGGACCGATCTCTCGCACAGGGGGTAACGAACCAAAACTGCCCAAAACTCACGTTGGTTGTATGGGAGCCCTTCTTAATACCATCCATTTTTAAGCTATTGCATAGCTTCTATCGCGGGCCTTGCGTGGAGACCGAATCCAGAAATTCTGTCACGAAAACGAATCACACTCTCGGCTACCTTCTGCCACGTTCGTGTATCTTTCAAACAATGTAGTAAACAAACAGATTGGATCTCGACTCTCCATAATTACTTACATTTAAATATCAATCCTGATCATATTCGTTTTAAGGAACCATGGTTAGATTTATGCGGCCATTTTGACACTAATTTACCTTTAGAATATAGAATAATTTCATAAAAATAATTCGATGATAAAAATTTACCTAAACCTGTCATTCTTGTCATTAAATTATTAAGCTATTGCATAGCTTCTATCGCGGGCCTTGCGTGGAGACCGAATCCAGAAATTGTGTCACGAAAACGAATCACACTCTCGGCTACCTTCGGCCACGTTCGTGTATCTCGTCTCGCACTTCATAAATTTTTTGTTTACGTCAATTATGAACTCTGCAGTCGTTATAATATTATGTCAAATAATCCAAAAATTGATGCTTGTACCCAGAATCGATCTTGCGCCTTCTGCGTACCGATCCGCGTCTTAACCACTCGACCAAAGTTGAATTAAGAGTGCTGTTCGAATTTAGAGTTCTTAATGTGAAATGACAATTTCGATGCTGTCAATTCCATTAGTTGCTGTCAATTTACTTCGTCTAAATAAAAATTCGACTATAGGTGTATAGGTATTCATTATCTATGTACAACAGTGAACTGTACTCGTATAATTTGTGTAAAAAGTGATTTAAATATGAATAAACAAAGTGCATTTATTAATGAAGAAAGTCACGAAAAATAGTGAAAGAAAATGAGTGAGTACTCTATATACATACATTTTATTATTATTATCACCAATGCAGTATTATTTTTTGTTTTGTTAATTTATACTTTGTACGTACTCCCGGGTTTGGTTATCTTTACAGCAGTATATAAAGATAACCAAACCCGGGAGTACGTTCCCATGGGAAGCGGGAAGAAAATTTCACACTGACGTAGCCGCGAGCGCCATCTATCCCATACATATGTACTTTAAACGTGTCATAAAAGTCACAACAATACCATACATTGCATATTTCAAAGAATGTCTATTATTACCATAAAATTTGTAAAAATAGTTTTTAAGTAGATAAGAAGAAACCTATTGTTTTATCTTTTAACTAGCTGACCCTCGCAACTTTGTTTACGCACACAAGGTCTATGAAATTAGAGGTATTTATTAATCATATTCATTTACTCATCAAGTAGCGTGTGAATCTGCCCTGTTTGCTTAATCAAAATAGAGCTTAATGGTTAAAACTATTCCTCAGTATATAATTTTTCTGAGTATAAACAATTTACATACAAACACGAATTACGTGTTAGAATTTTATTACATGTATCAATGTAGTAGACGTAACGTGTATAAAATGACATCAATCAAATGTCATCAATATTCTAAAAAAGAAATTAAAAATAGAGTTCACAAACTCTTTTGAAAATACATACTGTACCTACCTTAGAGGATCGTTATGAAGATAACAGGATAGTTAACAACCATCCATAGAAAATAGATGGTACAATGCTGAATACCGCAAAGAACAATCGGCGCGGCATAGAATGGTGCCTATACTGATATCCTGGAGGATTTAAATGATGCCGATGTCCTGTGCCTGCTGAGGCACACATACGCCGTCATGCATGTCTGCAGGACAACGTGCAGGACAACGAGCAGGATGAGGCAGCGAATGGCTGGACTGAAATTAAAATCGACAGACGCAAGAGATGTGGTGGAGGTACTAATTCACGTACCTCGGGAGTGTCGTGTCAGAAACTGATGGGATAGAAGAGTACCCTACATCATTTCGAATCTCGCCAAGGCCAGAACAACCTTTACACAGCTGCGCCCCGTAGGCAGTTGCGAAAATGGACACGAAGAGTGAAACTCAAAACAAAGTAAACGTTAAAACTGTACTGCTAAAACTGCTATACGGATGCGAGACATGGAAGGTCACTAAAGACATTTCGCACCAGCTACCAGCTATAAGTCTTCGTCAAACGCTGCCTTCAATGGATCCTCGGTACATACGGGCCCGAGAACATCACGGACGTTAGACTATTGGAACGCTGCAGTGAGACCCCTATCCACCAACAGATCAAACGTCGGAAGTGTAGCTGCTGCGCTGGATTGGACACACGCTGCAAAGGGACCATGATCACATCATACCAAGGCAAGCCTTACTGAAACTACTGGTAGGGTTTCAAAAACTGTTCGATAGTAAGTAGGTACATTTATTGATAGTGGCTATAGGCTACATAACATAATGCTAAGATTAATAGGAGCGGTGCAGCAATGAGGAATGTTTCGAAAACGGAAAACATTTAATCGTTATAAGAGTATCCGTTGCGCCTCTGCGTAAATGGTTGAAGTTACATAAAAATAATTTATTACAAAATAATTGTTCTTCTTAAAAAGTTCTAAAACAAAAGTCCAATAGTACAAAAGTCCAAAAGGCCAAAAGTCCAAAAGTCCAAAAGTCCAAAAGGCCAATAGGCCAAAAGTCCAAAAGCCCAAATGTCCACAATCAAGTAGGTACTTGGTACTTTACTTTGTTGAACATAGGCTTTAAAATCTTACTAATATTATAAATGCGAAAGTTTGTGAGTGTGGATGTTTGTTACTCTTTCACGCTCAAACCGCTGAACGTATCGGGCTGAAATTTGGTACAGAGATACATTATAGTCTGGAATAACACATAGGCTACCTTTTATCCCGGGAATAATTTCCGGTGGTAACAAATTTTACGCGGGCGAAGCTGCGGGCATCAGCTAGTATTCTTATATAGAAATAATTATACTAGCATAGTTGGTAAAAAATGCTTTACCGCGGCAGTCCCCGAGTGCCACACGTCTTTTTTTTTCTCAGTCTTGTTTGTCTTTGGCATAGTGTTGTTTAACGGTTGTACTCGCTTATTGATTATGAAAAGAGGTTTAATCATAATCAGTTTGACAACAATTAGTTTAATAGTATAATAAATATATTAAAATTCAATAAAATATTAGACAAATTTTAAAATAAATTAATAACTATTTACAATATGAATAAATAAAACTAAACTAAATCTAAATAGGGCCCCCGTGGCATTGTGCCCAAAAGACTGGCAGCATTCCCCCTTTGAACGGCGATGCCTATTCGTTGGAAGAAATAACTGCCAGCCCTTAGGTCACCAGTTGACTCTACAAGAAGCTTTTTCTAAAAAAATTAAAAAATTTATGTGCGTTGGGACCCCATGGACCTAGGGTCTCGACACCGACTGGAATAAAATTGTACAACGAGCCGAGACCCCTATACTTAATTATTTTTTTATATAAATAAATTATTTATAAATGAACTTTAACTTTAAATAATTATAATCGGTAATCGTAAAACAGTACTGTGTGAGTGTGTATTGTTCTGAAGTTCTGCGAGGTTTTTCTATTATCTCTAATTAGGTATATCAACGACTTTGCTTCAAGCACTTTGGCTTTTGGACATTTTCTTTGCGATCTAATTAAAACTTTTTTATACATACTCATATAATTTCTTAGTATGCATACATACGGAGAATTTAAAACGGCAGTAACTGAGTGATTAAAACCAATAGAATATGAATCTGTGGAAGACCTTCTACAAGTTCTTTAAAATCAACTCACATAAACATACATGCAACACACACACACACACACACACCCACACACACACTCACACACACACTCACACACACACACACACACACACACACACACACACACACACACACACACACACACACACACTCAAAAATCAACTCACATAAACATACATGCAACAAACACACACACACACACCCACACACACACACACACACACTCACACACTCACACACACACTCACTCACACACACTCACTCACACGCACACACTCACACGCGCACACACACACACACACACACACACACACACACACACACACACACACACACAGAGAGAGAGAGAGAGAGAGAGAGAGAGAGAGGGAGAGAGAGACACAAGATATATAAAACAAAGACGGGTTTGTTACAACATTTATAACTCAAGAACGGCCGTACCGATTTGGCTGAAAAATGGTGGGGAGGTAGCTTAGAACCAGGAGACGGACATAGGATACTTTTTATCCCGTATCCACGCTTTTTTTTTTCGCTTTTTTTGGTCGATTCACTATTCTGCTTGCGACGTACACCGGTAGTCCACGTCCTATGCATGAAAATGCGCAATTTCTACAATAATGCGACGGGAAACATCTATCGTTAACGAAATTATTCTGACGGGAGTAAATGCGACGGGAACGGGTGATTTACTCTCTTATGTGACGCATACGAAGTTGCGCGGGTCAGCTAGTAATATTATAAATGCGAAAGTTTGTGAGTGTGGATGTTTGTTACTCTTTCACGCTCAAACCGCTGAACGTATCCGGCTGAAATTTGGTACAAATACTTTAGGAGGTATAGCAAAGTCAAATATTGCTGATTGAAATTAATTTCCTGTCGCCATGATTAAACATTATACGGGTGACATACTAACTTATTTTTCGACTTTCATCGTAAATAATTTTTCTTTAAAGAGTGAACAACGCTTTCAGCAGATTACTTTAGGTAGGTGTAATATTTCAAAGATAGGGAAATAGTCAACAATGAGCCCATATTTTAGATTTTTATTCAGTATAAACAATTTACGTACAAACACACAATTCAATTACACGCTCGGTGCATGAGACTGTTGAGACGTATCATATTTATAATGTCAGCATTCAAATGTCATCAATATTCTGAAAAAGAAATTAAACATAGAGATCACAAACTCTTTTGGAAATATAATGTACCTACCGTAGAGGATCTACATAACAGGATAGTTAACACTATAGTGCTATAGAGCAACGCGAACTGTCTAAGGCGCGCGTTGCTCTATGGTTAACAACCACCACAGTGCAATACTTGTTTTATAATAAGTAGTGTTAATAGGTGATAAGGGCAACCAGTAGACGCTTGAAATACTCTCAGAATATCGAGCAGTGTATTTTCATAAAAAAATATAATATAAACAAAATGGACATTTACAGGGACATCCTTTCGAGGGCTTATCCGGGGCTCCCAACCGTAGTCTGTTGGGCGTTACGTAGGGTTTTTAGTCGGTAGGAGTCTGGCATAGCATCCATAAAGGATTTTCCTTAACGTTAAATATAAAGAAAAAGGGGGGGCTCCCATGTAACAAATAAGACTTTTTGTGGTTTTTGGTACGGAACCCTCCGTGTGGGAGTCCGACTCGCACTTGGCCGGTTAATTTTATTTTAGTAGGTACCTATGTGTTGTTAGAGCGGCAACAGCAATACATCGACTGTGAAAATTGCAGCTCTCTAGCTATTCGTAGGTCTCCAAACAGTAAGACGATTTGTGTCAGAAGGATATTTCAATCGTTCCTTAATGCTAATAAATTAAGAAACATGAAAAAAGTCATAGGCCAGGTTTTTATGATATTTAATTAGGTAAAGAGCACGGTCGTCTGCAAATAACATAATGTTAGACAATCTTGATTGACCCAGAACGTAGAGCACGTCATGTTTCTGTGTCTCTATTGTGTCTAATAATTGAAATTATTGGCACGAGTGTGCTGGCATTATATCTACCTTCCTAATATTTATGACGATGTTCAACTGTAAATAACAAGCCATGAAAACTGATTCTTATCAGGCCTCTGGTGTTCGTCACAAAGCAAATTCGGTCGTCCTTTGCGTATACTTTATTTATATGGTCTTGGTTTCCAAGTTACCAGCAACATCGCATGTCAATAGTTGAGGACTTATGGATTTTATTTTAACTTGAGAAATATCCTACATGGATGCTATGCCGGACTCCTACCGACTAAAAACCACGTTCCCAACCAAGCCTACGGTTGGGAACCCCGGGTAAGCCCTCGGAAGGATGACCCCAGGATTCCCAACAGACATTGGCTATCCCTGCGGCCTCACCTAGGAGTTTCGGGTGCTATCCCGTTGGGGGGTGGTTTGGGTGTTATCCCGCTTCTTGGGGCGTTTGGCGTGCGTGAAACTATCACGTCACGCTGTCGTCTCGGGCCTGCTTCTGTAAGGATCTTGGGCAAAGACAAGTCAGCGGCGCCCCCGCCGCCGACAGCGGAACTCAGTTCAGAGAGTTCTCTCCCGCTCCCTCCCCGCAGCCTCTTTCATGAGCATGACCTGTTCGTAGATAAACGCAGCGGTGTTCCACTTACTCCCACTTGAGATCCTGGCTCGCACCATGATCTCCAGCGAAAGAATGACCACTTGCAGACCTGCTTATGGACCTAGCACTATGGTGCCCACGCTGCGCACTCCAACAATGTGTGCAGCGCTATGTCCTTGCTGCGTTCCAGGACTTATGGATGATTTGAAAACTTCTGAAGCAGGTAGTCACAACTTGTGCCGTTCCATAATTCACCACTTTACGTGGAACTTTACAAGGTATGTAAGTATGGGGCTGTTTTGGGTAGGTATTCAATCAATGCTGGATGAATGATTTATATTTTCTTAAAAATTTCTCTGGTGCCAGACAAAAATGTGGCCCGCCTAATGGAAATTTGTCGCCGCTGCCGCTGTAGCGAATTGTCGTTTGTAACAGAAGCTGACTCGCGCTACTGACCCTGAAAAAACCTATTAAGGAAATGTTTTCACCAGAAATGTGCTACGCTACATTGCTATGGATGCGTTTTGACATCCACAAATCACATTCGTCTGTCCACATGTGACGTTGACCGCTGAGGCTATGGTCTCATATAAACGCCGGAGCCTGCGTGCAACGTCACGCCGCGCCGTACCTCGCGTCACTATGCATAATATGAAAATGTTTGTAAAATTGTATGACTGACGAATGTGATTGGTGAATATTAAATGCATCCACACCAACGTAGCGTAGCACATCTCTGGTGGAAAAGCACAGAACCCCATTCATTCTGTAGCCGGGCGTTTTAACGGCTTGCGTGTCGTCAACTTGTATACCTAATCAATTGCGTATAGTCAATGAGCTAAATGTAGTAGCGTCGAGACCCCTAATGTCGCCTAGGTTACCAAATTTCGCCTGATTTCACAAAATTCAAAATTACCAAGAAACCTATTGATTAAACCTCGCATAAAACTGCTCATGAGCAAGTATATTTCATTCATAGCAAGATTCTTCAGCTAAATTGCGACTAACTTACCTATGTTCATTACAAAAGCTTTTTTTGTGTTGGAAAATGTACTACGTTTTTTGGTCGGTGTAGAAAATTTAGTATTTAAGCAGTGTTGTAGGCATTGGAATGTTAAACATTTTATTTGACTACAACATACATTTATTTGGCTGTAATATAACGTAATTATTTTTTATCTAGCGTACAATTTGAGCTCAAAATGGCATAAAATGCTGCCGAGGTGGTAGTGACGGTCACATTGTTACCAATCTTCGCCTACCCGTAGGGTTGTCAATTCTAAAATCACGTTATTAGTAATAAAATGTATAGTAATGACCATGTTAGTTTAAAATCATATAGGTATTGTGAATTCTGTTGTGCTATGAATGCAAATGACGCAGTGAGAATTTCTTAGGTTGGGACTTTGAAAAACCAACCATCTCCGATGAATTTTTCGTAAAATTCAATGGGAAACACCTTTTCTGAGAGATACAGGATTCTCAACTTGGTTATCTGATGAGCAAATTGTGGGTACTATTGACTAAGTGACTTCATTTTTTATTGTAGATGATTATTTTTTATAACAATTATTTTCTTAATTCATTAATCACCCTTTTCACAGTAAGGCAAGTTACCAAGAATTGTGACAACCCTATCAAAGTTAGATCAATTGTATGGAACATCTTCAAATCGCTTCCAAATTTCGCCTACTATACATTTTTTAAAGAAATTGTGTCTTTATTGCGTTCCGGGTAAGGTTAATATTTCTTTTTTCGGATTCTAAATTTAATAGCCTAGTTGACAACAAACATAAGCTTCATAAGACCCCGTAATATACCGTAGGCGAAGTTAGGAAAAAGACCGAAACTTCGCCTATGACCTTTAGAGTCAATTTGTAGCCTAATTATAATGATATTCGATACTTACATCGTCTAAAGTAATAGCCTGTGTTAAGTAAAATCGTTTTTTACTCAAGTCAATTTAAAATACTTTCAAAATAAAAAGATATGATGAAAAAAGTGTCAAAACCCAGGCGAAATAAGGGGTCTCGACGGTACCTACTTACGTAAAAAACGTTCCCTGACTTGTAAAAACTATAAAAATGTTATGTTTATTTTATTTTGTCACTAATTTAATGTTTTCCTTGGCTATAGCTCTGGAGACTATTAAGATAGTTTTTTTTCAGTTAAATCAAATTTATAGTGCTTCTGGTTGTTTAATGTGGTGTTTTTATTTTTCCGCTACCCGAATTTTGAAATATTTAATAACTTTCAAAGTATCGCATTCCATACTATTCGTATATTAATTTTATTGCCAGCGGGAGTAAGTGATGCGAGATGACTTTCTGCGAGCAGGTCATGCTCATGAAACAGGCTGCGTTGAAATGTTTACTTAGGTTGGGGTTGAGACATCCTTCCGAGGGCTTACCCGGAGCTCCCGGCCGTAGGCAATTGTAAAGCACCATGTGGTTTTAGTCGTTAAGAGTCCGAGTCCGCCATAGCATCCACGAGGGATTTTCACACGTTAAAAATGGTTAAGGAACCTTAGCAGAGTATGTTTTATTAGGGATGATTTTATAACCAAAAAAGTATGCAACGATATTAGACAATATATACCTACCTAGAGATCCCGTTCGACTGTTGAGATAGGTACGAAAATGTCATAATTCTTTTGTGTACCTTCTACGTCTTATCTACTGAATAAGATTTCAATCCTAATACGGACATTAAAATATGCGTAGGTACTTCGCTACCTAGTACAATACTACGGACATCTTTGTAATCAAACTAGCGCCACATCATTTATTTTGTAAACGTTCTGAACATTAATTTCACGACACTATTCAAGTTCATGATTGTTTACGTTGCGTTTTAATAGTATGACATAATTTGCGCAAAGCATCTGTGATGTGTTAAATCTCTTACACCTCGTGAGCGCGGCTAAAAATATTTGCTCAGACGTAGCAATATCAAGGTCGTCTCGGTGTCTTAGGGTATCAAGGAACGCATTATGAGCAGGAACGCTTCCCTGACCTTTTTTTAAAATAAAATCACATCTAGAGATAATTTTGAAAAGCAACTAGTACTTACCAATCATAGATGCGGAAGGCGCAAGACCATGTGTTGTGACGTAAATTGGGAGAGGTCTACGTCCAGTAATGGACTGCCATAGGCTGATTTGATTCAATTAGTATCAATGCTAACTAATTCAAAATATTTCCACGTACGTATGAGGTGAAAGAATTAGTCGTTTGAGAGTGGTGTCTCGGTGGTCCAACTGTTAGGGCAACTTGTCCGACAAAACAGTAAACGCAGGTTGGGTCCAGCTTGAGAATGAAAAATCACATCTGAACAATAGAAAACAATGGAAAACTAGCGATCGCCGTGGTGTCAAGGCGCCCGTTCCCGTGGGAATACTGTAACAAAACATAACCTATGTCACCCGTAAATAGCGTAGCTTCCCATCAGTGAAACACTTTTGAAAATAAAAAGTAAAAGCTGACCCTAGCAGTCAATAAAAGTGGATCCCAGGATCTAACTTCTGGTTAGATTTAAAAAGGGACTAGAGCGATGATCGGAGGACCTCAAAAATTTGCAAAATGGAGGGAGTAAGTTGCAATTGTAAAGTCGCAGTGGCGGCCGTAGGTCTGTTGGGAGTCACGGGACATCCTTCCTGAGGGCTTACCCGGGGCTCTCAACCATAGGCTGTTGGGCGTTACGTGAGGTTTTTTAGTCGGTAAGAGTCCGGCATAGCATCCTACGAGGATTTTCCCTCACATCAAAAATAAAAAAGATCCGAAAAAAAGATCTTTTATTTTGTTTTACTCAAATGAGTGAAGAAATCAAGAAATGTTGCGGATCAGAAATTTCTATAGGTATCTATACTATTATTATAAAGAGAAAAACTCTTTAACTGTTGGGAAGCTACACTATCCCCGGTGAACATAGGCCACATTTTATTCCCGTATTCCCACTGGAACGGGAGCTACGCGAGTGAAACCGCGTGACATCCGCTAGTTATTAATATAAATATCTTTTTAGGGTTTCGTAGCCAAATTGGCAAAAACGGAACCCTTATAGATTCTAGGTACTATAATACTTGGTAAACTTGGTAAATAGATGTATTCTGTGAACCGCATTAAGATTCTTATATAAAACTAGAAAAAAGCAGTAAATTTTGGGGGTCCCCATACTCAGAGGTTAAAATTCTTACAGTAGCATCACAATACATTTTTGAGAATCTTATGTACGTACAAAGAAATTTACATAGTTTCGCTAAGTTAAGTGATAGACACAATGTCAACACTAGAAATAAAAGTAACCTTGCTGTTTATCATAGCAGATTGCACAAAATCAGCAATTCTTTCATGGGTAACTGTATACGCTTTTACAACAGGCTACCAGACGAAATTAAAAGTATGTCCCTTAATAAATTTAAAACGGTTGTAAAAAGTAAATTGTACTGCAGGGGCTACTATACAATTGGTGATTATTTGTTGGATGGAGAAGCCTGGAAATGACCTGCTCTACTGGATTCTCAAAAAATTGTTAAATGCATAGTTTTTAGATTCATTTTGTAAATAGAGCTCTAAAAAGAATAACCCGCTGAGTTTCTTGCCAGTTCTTCTCAGGTGGGTCGCGTTGTGAACTGGTGGTAGATATTGATTTATATTCTGGACGTTTTACAAGAGCATCTGTAAATGCCTATGTGAAATAAATTTCTTTTTCTTTCTTTCTTTCAGAACTGAAACTCAAAATTCAAAAATGATATTGAGGTTCCTCAAATATTTTTTTCCTTAAGTGAATAGTTTGCGCAAGAGACACTTTCAAAGTGGAAAAATGTGTCCCCCCCCCCCCCCCCCCTTCTAACTTCTAAACTAAGAGAATGATAAATCTAAAAAAAATATATGATGTACATTGCCATAAAAACTACCAACGGAAATTGGTTTGAACGAGATAAACGTAGTTTTTTTAAAACGTCATAAACCGCAATTTTCTGTTAGAAAAATCACTACCACTGCGAACGTGTTAAAACATCAATCAAAGTTACAACGAACTATAAGAACTTTTATATTATGTTACTTGCTGCTACGAAACCCTTTCATGGGCGAGTCCAACTCGCACTTGGCCGGTTTTTTATTTTTTTCAAATTTTACTTTTATACTTGTAACTAATTCTATTTTAAAACCCCCTTCACAAAATTATTAGTTAAAAACTACTATAAATTCACGGAATATAGTTAGTAAGAATTCAAAACGAAAATTAATATCGTGTGACATTTAAATCCACTTTGACCTAAAAATCTAATTTTATGTTCTACTTTACTCCTACATAGTTAATAACTCAATAGATTTCAAAGTGCTCCAATCCTGTCATTTTAAAAACATGGCACGTGGCAGAAATTATGTCAACGTGTAGAACTATATTAGTTCTGAATATAATTGTAGTTAATTAAGATATAAGATTGGCAAGAGAAGATTTCAAATACGTAAATTATGCAAGAGATACGATTTATTAATTTTCGTTTTGACATCTTACTTACTAGAATTGTAGCATTAGACCGTTAATATTTCTGCTGTATTTATCAAATCAACCTATAGCAGTCCACTCCTGGACGTAGGCCTCTTCCAATCTACGTCACAACACACGGTCCTGTGCCTTTCGCATCCAGTCCCAGCCTGCGACCTTTTCCAAATCGTCGGTCCATCTGGCCTGTGGACGTCCTGATTTTATGCCAATAGAACCTGTGATTCGAAAAATTTAAAATAACTTTGTATTTCTGCTGAGCATTTTAAAAAATCTCATCCTCATTATTGTTTTCATCAATAGTTAAGATGAGTGTGAGGCCTGTTCTTACCCTTTGGGTAAAGATCCCTAAAATAATGTACTTACTAATAAATATTATTTAAAATGACGTGATGGCTTTAAAAATTATTATTATTTCTTGATGAAATGTTATTCAAAACGACCTTTACCTGTTATAATTTGGAAGACACTGTGTCTACATATCGGTGCTTGCACGGTGGGCTAAGCCGCCATAGTTAATGACCACACCTCTACCAACTACACCATGTACAGATCTTAAATTGCTCCGACAAGTCATCGAAGCCAGAAAAGCAAACATCTCCATATTTCACAGTTTCTTGCTTTCAAACCTATTAGAAATGAATACCGCTTTTTCATTTAGCACAACTTGGCAAATATTCTGTTCTGCTTTTGAATCACTACAAATACATAATACATACCTACCTATCTGTAGCTTTCCTCGTATTTGAAATACACATTATCCTCAATACCTATTCATAATTTCTAAGAAAGAGAGCAGATCTAGACTTCGTTTACTTTGAAGAAGAAAAAATAGGAACTTTGTCGTAGTATTATTTACGGCCGCGTGTGTGTGTACCTATGTATTATCTGTGTGTTATGTCATTCTCATTTATATCACAATCCTTAGAACATTGTTGAAAGTACCTGCGTGTTGTGATTCTGCTGTAGATCATCTAAGTTACGTCTTGTCTAGTTAGACAGTTCAGAGATTAATGAAATAAGATATTTAACAGAGACTGACAGCCCCGGATCTAGGGGGGGCAAGCCGGGGCCCGTGCCCCGGGCGGCAAAATCAGGGGGGCGGCAAATCAGAGGGCGACAAATTCAAACTTTGCAGACAAATGCACAAATCATTAGTACCTTGACGATACTTAGATTACCTACCAAATAATAAACACTCCAAGACTCCAACATTCAACTCTCTTTTCACAAGAAATAATTATGCTCGAATTATATCAGAAATTAACTATAGATATATCCCAGATGCTTGAAAGGAAGCAAACATTCCCATGCATGCATCACTTCTTTACAAACTTGCAGCATATTGTGGAGGCGGCCGACGCAGGGGCGGCGGCGACCACAGTAATTCATTTTCAAATTTTTGACAATTTGTTGTGTTGTGCTTAATATAATATATCTCTTGTTGCACCGTAAGTCAACGGATAGCATTGTAATATCAATTCACTAAATATTATAAGTAAATTCAATTGTGCCGCTGGATGGCTAGTTTCCTGCACGGGTGACGTATATCTAATTAGTCCTCTGTGCTGGTCAGGTTCCCTGCTTTCTGTAGTTTAATTCAAGAGTACCACAGGGATCTGTGTAGTCCAACACTATTTCTTCAGAATATTATCCCTTGGTTGCACTGGTTGTTATGCAGACGACAGTACTCTACAGGAAAGTTAATCTGGCCGGCCAATGTAGGGGTGGCCCGACCTGGAGGAAAAGAGGCGGCAGCTCGTAGCGTATCTCAACCGGGTCTGAACGCATTTAGGTACCAATGGGATTTCCAAATCTGGTAGATTTAAATGCCAGGAAATAAAGAAGTGTGCATTTACAGCTGCAAGCTCTCCTTTCCGTCCTCTACCCTCTCTTCATAATGCAATAATACTGATGAAAGGCTATCTAGACATCCTCTGACAGACGCATTTCCCAATTTAATTTAGAAAACCCTATAGAGTAAAATGTAAGGAAACACAGGAATGTGCGTATACAGCTGAAAGATCCCTTTTTCTTCAGAAGAAGAGGAGCAACGGCAACCTCTTCCACCGGTTGTCGCAGATCATTACTGGGCACGGGAGCTCCTGTGTGACTAATATACCGGGAAACCACAGCTGAGTGACAGCACTGCGAGGATCGCAGTCAGGACGCAGCGGTGCATACAGTGGAGGAGTGCACAGCGTGAGCGTAACAGCGCCAGGTCCTATTAGCAGGTCTGGTCGTGGACATTCTCTCGCTGGAGATCATGGCGGCCATGATCCAGTTGGAGAACCTAAGTGGGATGTCGCCTCGACTTTCTGCGGACAGTTCATGCTCGTGAGTGGCGTGGCGTGGAGTATCGGGAAAGAAGCGGGAAACTGGAGATAACTGCGGCGCCCCCGCTGCAGAATTGTCTTCGCCCAAGACCCAAGACTCTTGACTTTCCATGACCGGGGGCATGCTCACCTTTTTAACCCAGTAATGCCCGAATTATTTTTTTGGAGATTTTGGTAAATCTAGACACTAAATATGATTTAATGAGGTATTTCTAGACACAAATCATAAATTTTATTTTTATAAATAATTTGGAAGTTTAAAAAAAATCACGTGTCCAAATGGACACACTAAGCACTTGCAATAGCTGAAAAGACAAGAACATAAGCAGATTTTTTTTGGTAATTGGTAACCTAAATTTATTGATATTTGTTTAAAAACATAAACGAGACATTTTTAAATAATATTATAAAAGTTCAACCAATCAATATCTGAGGTCTTTGAACTTATTGTTTTGCATTTGGGTCCGTACATCTTTTTTACGTAATTTTCCGTACATAATGATCAAACCTACCGTGTAGTTTGAAGGTAGATGATCTACCTGCACCTTTGGCACCTACTCCAAAAGTTTTTTTAGGTAAGATATCAATACTCTTGCTCTACGAAGCTCCAGCTGTGGCATCTTATTTTGAAAATCACAAGCATTATTATTACAAGCCTCCAGCATCCATACAAATAGGGATAATAACCACTTCCTCTCTAATATATTTATCTACATATTTATATAAGTACCTATAAGTATGTATTTGTCCACTAGTCTTTAGAGGAGTCTAATAAATGTAATGTAGTAGTAGATAATCCTATCTTTTCCTATATATTTTTGGATTCTTCTGAAGAGTAAGGCTTGCAGATAAAGGTGGTGGTGCCACATGCATGTGATGGTACTTTTGGGATTATTGTTTTATTATGTATAGCTGTTGCACAACCAAAAGGTTGGACAAAAAACATTTTCTAATGGCTAAATCATGATAACCTCTCGACTTTTTCCTCATTTGGTTTGCTATCAACCGCCGATATCACTGTAGACTACACTACCACCACCACCTTTTTACTCTTTTCACATCTGATGCTTGATTTATGGTGTCTCTACCTAGAAACTAGTCAAAATCGAACAATCTAAAAGTAAAACGAAACATATTGTTATGCTATGGCTAAAGCTTAGCGTGTCCATATGGACACATGAAGTTCAGTGCTATATATTACATAGGAAATTACATTCTGGCAATATTTTATGCTTTTATATAAATAAATACACACTATCGCAATAAATTTGTGCTATAATAACATGAATATAATTTATAGTTTAAAAATAATAAGTACTTACTCTCATCTCGGATCTATTCTTTCTGCGTACTGGTTAAAGGCGGCAAATAAATGAATATACTTGAAAAACTAAAATTATTGTAACAGTGATGTTTACACTGTATTAAAATTTGACATTTGAATGCAGAGTTAGACTAATAAAATAATTACTAAAGTCAAAAAATACTACCATAACAACTCTTTTATTTAACCCCGATTTGTGTGTCCATATGGACACGCTAGGCATTACTGGGTTAACAGAAGCAGAAGACAGTGTGACGTGAACGTTTCACGCACACCACACGTCCTAAAAAGCGGAACACCTGAACAGCCCCCAAAGATGCAGGAGAGGACCCAAACCCTTAGGTAAGGTCGCAATGGTAACCAAAGTCTGTTAGGAATCCTGGGACATCTTTACGAAGGCTTACTCGGGGCTCCGGACCGTAGGCAGTGGTAGGATTTGTGTGCTTTCAGTCGGTAAGAGTTCAGCATAGCATCCATGACGGATTTCCATAAGTACCTATATAAAAATCCCTCAAAAAAGGTGTCTAGGTACTGTACAAGACGCAGATTTGTACCTTCGCTAAAACTACTCTCAATTTTGAATTAAGGAACCTAAAAAAATGGGGGGGGGGATTAATGGGGGCGGCATTTTCACATTTTGCCCCGCCTAAAAAAATCTCTAGATCCGGGGCTGGAGACTGACATATATTAATGTGTATGTGAATAGATTACGATTATTTTGCCAAAAACACGTCGTCAAGGGCTAAAAAGTCTCCCAAAATAGAATTTATTAGTACTATAATTTACGAGCCGACTCACAGGTATAATAATACCTACCATGAAGTGATTACAATATAAGTGCCTATTACCGGTCTCCTTGTAAGAAAATACTTGGCATCCAAAACACCTGTTATTGCTTAGAGTACATAGGAAAATACAATTTAATTTCAAAGTTAGAGATATAAAACCAAACATTATTAATATTTCTTAGATCTACGTGTAATGTAAGTACATAACATGTAGATAGTATCTATTTAGTCGAGGTGTAAGAGGCCTCATCAGGCTATTCGGCTATTCGTCCAAAACCAACCAAACCTGCTAGCGGTGCACCAACAGACTGTCCTCATGCAGACTCTACTATAACAGCTTCTCTTATCTATCAGAGTACTACAAAACTATACCCTAAGATGAAGAATAAGCGTATACACAACCTCGAATTCCCAAATGTGAATTGTCAGTCCAACTTATTACTAAACTTAATCTAATTGATGAACATCTAAGTGTAGCTACGAAACGACCTCTACGGAAACTGTGACAGGCGTTAGTAGCTGTAAGCCAGACTACATAATCTCTAATGTACAACATATCACTTTACGTATACCTCGATACGCATTTAAAGCGAGGGGTCAAATGTACAGAAAAATAGGTAGATACAGAAGCACACTGCACACATATAGTAAGTATATTACAAGTCTCACCAAGTTCTTGTTCTAAGATGTCTGTTGGGGCTGGCGCTGAGCTTGATGTTGCGGCCGATGACTCTCCACCTGTGGGTAAATTCACAGTAAAACCAATCTATTATGTATACACTGAACTTCTTCTTAGAACAATTTTGCATGATTTTAAGAAATTCTCGCACAAACAACGAATTTATAACATTATTCCAAGTTGTGTTTTTCAGGAATTTAGAGAACTAAATCAATACTATCAATACTATCAATACTAGAAAATGGTATACGTAGAAACGTATACCATTTTCTAGTATTGATACAAAATTAGATATAGATCTTACAAAACTTAAATCAACTCTACTAGTAGGTTTGTATCAAGATTTAACCAATGAACCAAGCGTCAATAGACCGATAAATAGTAGGTGTTATTCATTTTTTATTGAATAATACCTACTGTTCGTGGTAAAAAAATACAATTTTTTATGTATTTAACTGGAAAGAGATAAAAATAGCGGACAGAAAACGATGTTATGACAGTTACGTGTAGAAATGAATTATATTTTACTGTAGGCACTCATGTGAATTTTGTAATATTAAAAAGAAAGGAAGTAGGCACTTCATATGAAAAAATATTGTTAACTAAATAGATAGATTTGAATCAGATATAAGTAGTCCATTACAATGTTACCATGCAATAAAACCAAACATATTAAAATTTTACTTTATGTCTTTTACTAAGTGTCAGTATGGTTTCCACATATGGAATAAGTACTTGCATTAAAATAGTATAAAACATATTAATCTAGACAAAAGACCAATATGTTGTCTATCATGTTCCTAATAAAAATACGTGCTGTGACGTTTGAAAAGTAGCCAAGTGATCGATGATTGTACTCGATAAATCCATCGAACCGCATGATCACGAGGCATGCTCTGGCATCAATCATAGTACGACACCACGTTTGTGGTGAAAATTGATCAGCGCGCCTTTATTTATAACAGAGACAATGTCTTCAACTAAATAAATAAAAATATGTCTGAATTACCAGACAATGTCTATACCATCCTAATAGCGAATCATGGGGTTTATTAAAAAAATATGAGAAGGACAGGACAGGAAGAATTGATTAGTAATTAACTTCAGCTGCAATAGATTTTATTTTTTACAGGTGAGCAAATGATTGGCGAGTGTCCAGACAGCCACATTTCGCACCCACGCGAGGATGTACTCTGAACATAAACAAATAGGTACGCATATTACTTTTAAAATGTTTTAAATAGGTACACTATCTATTACAAATAATTAATGTTGTTGAGTTTCGTCAAAAATAAACTTAAGAACGCAACCTTTGACGCCAGCTAGACAGCCTGTTTAATGTCTGGGGGAATGATGAGACAATAAAATGAAAATTTAGTCTGACTGAAATTCGTGTATTCCTGACGACGTTGCTAGCTCTCATACCTTAACATTTTTCACGGTTTCCGTCAAATTAGTAAATTGAAGTTATCAATCTCTCTAGTAAAATGATAATTAAATTATATGTGCTGGTATAATTCAACGTGAACGTTTAAAACATTTTAGTATGTTGAGCTCAGTATACCAACCTTTTTTCGACGCTGTTCTTGATGCTAAGGCTTCCACCAACAGCCGCTGGTTCACACCACACAAATTTGCGGTCAGCTTTTCACACTTTCGATGGCAGTTAACATCGCAGTCTAAAACAAATGACCAATATTTTCGCGTACCTTTGAGGCTTTGGGGGTATATTTTAAAACGTTTTTAACCATGCAACATTTATTACGCATGAAGCCGTGCAAAAGCAGACATGCAGTTTCCGTTCAGGTTAATGGAAAGTTAGTATAGTTCCAAAAATAGAATGGTATAGAGGTCCTAATTATTTGTTGAATAAAAAGTCACTTACCTTTCTTTATTTGCGAAAACGTTGCAGGAGATGCAGGTGCAGAAGAATCGAATCCTGAATCGTTAGAACCGGTAGAAGTTCTGCCGTCAGGATTATTTTCACATTCGTAAAACTTTCCAGAACCTTCACTTGAATCCGAATCATTATCTTCTTCTGACGATTCCTCTTCTGAAGAGGAGTCAGAGGAGTCTGAGGAATGGATAACTTGAGGAGGTTTCTTTTGAAGTGGACGGGGAGTAGCTATTAGTGGCCTAATTGCCTTTTCTTCTTTTACAGGTTTTTTATGTGGATGAACTGTGGGAGTACTAATTTCTTTCGGAGTTATTAATACTGTTTCGTCTGTTTCGTTTATACTTTCAGCCTTATTTTCCTCTCTTAGGTTCTCTGTATTTTCTACATTGGTATTAGTTGTTGATTTAGTATTTGCATCTGGAATGTCTTGAGACTTTATTACTACTAGTTTGTCAGGAACGTCAAGTGTAGTGTTCACACTGCTTTCGCTAGCAGATATTGGTAAAATATCTTCATCAACAGTTGTTGTTGTATCTGACGAACCTGATAATTGCTCATTATTCAATAGAGAATTGTTCTGTGCTAGTCCTAAATCAGAATATTTTTCCTCGTTGGTACTATTGGCTTCTAAAACTGACGTCTTATCTGCAATTATGTTGATCTTTATCTCTTCTTTAGAGATAAGACTTTCAGTATCTGAGGATGTTATCTCGTTACCGTTTGTAATCTTAGCATTATTCGTGTTAATAACTGGGAGTAACTTACTTGGAGACGACATATTTGTAGATGTTACTTTATCTTGCTCACTCGCTTTTATGTCATTGTAAACAACTGTAGAAGACTGTTTGTCAAACGTAATAATATTTTTATTCGTGTTAAAAACTTCAGTTTCTTTAGTTTCACCTAATTTAGATACTGGTTTATTCGTATGTTTAGCACATAAAGCGTTATTTTCATCGGTGCTTGAGTTCATAGTCACCATCTTTATATCAGAATCGTCTTTTTGAGAAGCTGTGTTTTTGCCAGTCTTAGAATCATTTTCGGCTTTCATTATTTGTGAATTTAATGAATGCACAGGCTCTTCTGTTTTTTCAAATTTATCGACATTTCCTTCTTTTCCTTCTTGTAAACCCTTTGGATGCAACGGACAGATTGCTTTCTGTTTAATAGAACCAGTGCTTCTGGTTTTAAGCGTTTTGTGTTTTAGACCTATTTCATTTTCTAATGAAATTGATTTGTTCTCACCCTTTTGTATTTCTTGAATGTTATGAACTGTGGCTTTGTTTTTAGTACAGTCTTGTGAATCAATGTCTTTACTTTGAGTCTTTGCAATTTGCATCGGCGATTTCACTTTCTTTTCATGTTTTTCAGACTTTGTTTTCTTTTTATTGTCCACATCAAATTTATTATTATCAAGTTTTTCTAGTGATGCGCTTTTGCTAATACTCTTCATTTCTAAATCTAATTTAGACTCTATTGGGTCAGTATTTGATTCAAGTAGATTTTTTTCTATTAAAAGAACATTACTCGTAGGTAGTGTTTCATCTAAACTTGGGGCTACTGTACTTTGGTTTTCTATTTCAGCAATATAATTACAGTTGTCGAGTCTTTCAGTCAAAACGTTGACAAATGCGTCCTGTTCACTTATTTTAACCTCTGCAATTTCTGAATCCGAGGCTTCTTTCTTCTTCTCCTGGTCAACTAATTTATTTGGTAACTCATCTTCTTCCTCGGGAAACCAAAACATTGACCGCTTAGATTTTTCTTTTACATCATCTAAATTTTGTTTTCTTTTCATCAAGTATATAGTCTCCCTTTTTCCTATCTTATCCCAAAAGTTACCATTTTCAGGTTCGGGTGAAGGTATTTCTATTTCATATTCCGCTTTAGTTGACAAAGCTTGTGTAGCAGATTCTTGCTTTTCAGCTGCCGTTGTTACTGCATCTGTACAAGGTATGGATATTTCTTCTACCTCACTACTGTATACTATTTCTTTTTTTGGACTACAAGGCTTTTCTTCCACAGTTACTTGCTCAACTATAAATTTTAATGGGCTTGTGGTTGTAGATATTTCAACAGAGCCCGTGATTTTCGGTTTTAATTTGCTTTTAGGTTTTTGTTTCGCATTTTCCTTCTTTAATAACGGTAAACTTTCCTCTATAGCTGGTAGATTTATATTGCACGATTCTTTAGGAAACTCTGTTATAGAATCTAATCTACGAATACTACTACCTGATGAAGACCTCTTTATACTTCGTCGTTTTGAAAAACTTTTAGAATTTTTATTTTCTTGATGTGATTTTAAAGATTCGTGTAATGAGTAGTCGGATTTTGTAGTTTTTATTGGATTATGTAAATTATCAGACTTTCGTCTTTTAAGAGATTCTATTATTTTTAGTTTACTGTCATTCTGAACTGTACCTACTTTACTTAAATCTAATGTAGCAGTACTGAGATTTTCACTTCTAATCAATGAGTCAAATAAATTGGCTTGTTCCGCCATCAGTTCCATTGAGCATCTTCTATCTAGACTTTTACTGCTAGGTAAATTGGTTATCTGCTCTGATGTAGACACTGATATCTCAGAATCATCGCTATAAATGTTTTGCCGTTCAGATGGTAATTCTGAATAACTTTCACTACTATTGTTGTTTTCTTTGAGTATGAACTTTTCCACAAGTTTTGCACCTAATGATTTCTTTTGTTTTTTATCTTTATATACTAAATCATCAGAAAGTTTCTCTCTCCATTTCATAAACTCTTTCTCATCTGATTTGCTATTTTCATCGATGGCTTCTTGATCGTTTGCATCGTTAGAACTTTGTTGATTTTCCACAGGCTTGCGAGGCGAGTCCCGTTCTTTTCTTTTAATTGTATAAAGTCTCACAACGGTTCTCCCACGCTTTATCGTACTCCGTTCTGCTCTGGGAGATGAATCATTACCTGTTTCTGACATACCATCAACACGAGGCATGAAAGGACTAGATGTGTTTTCGTCATTAGAACTTTCTTTATTCAAACTTTCTTTATTCGAACTTTCCTTATTCGAACTTTCTTTATTCGAACTTTCCTTATGCGAACTTTCTTTAGGTGATACATGTAATAGTGGACGTGGAATGGGATATAAAGGAGGGTCGACTTTGTGACGATACCTATCTTTTGACACATCGATATCTGCAGTATTAATATTGACAGGACGTGGAATATAGTTAGAAGTACCATAACTTCGAGTCGAACGTGGTAATCGTCTTGGACTATTTATTCTAATAGGACTGGCTGAACCTCTTTCAGAAATTGTGCTAAGCATCGGAGAATAATTTCTTCCGGAACTTGTGATCCATCTTGACGATGACGACGGCACTCGTGAATATCCTCCAAGAGACGAATGGTTGCTGTAGTTGCCTCCAGGGTTCAGGTACGAAGCACTGTATGATCCAATTGGGGAAACTGAACTACTATAACTGTAAGATGATCCAGTGTATGGAGACGGCGACCCATAATACATGTTCGCGATATGCTCTGAGAACAGAGGCATAATAACGCGTTACGCGACGAGCGTGACAGCGGGGTCACACGTCGGGACGCGCGCGCAGACTGCGGAGCGGCGACGCGACGTCGTGCGCGTGCTCCAGGTAACGTCCCGCCACCTCTCCGCGCGCTCGGTCGCAGCCACCCGCTTCAGGTGATTGATTGATGATGGCGAGTAGATAATAATAGAGCTGGAAATCTTTTCTCACGATCTCGGTGGAAATTACTTAGAAACGGACATGAAAGTACATTTCTGTATTTGTGTCACAACAAGAAATATGCAAAATTTTAATAAAATTTTAAACAAACACAAGTTTCTTTGAAAAATGAAAATGTAATTATACAGCAAATCAAGCATTACAAAGCGTGATGAATTTAGTGCATTGCGTGTTATTTATTACGATCCAGTAGCTACTATTCTTACAGCAAAGCATCTAAAAATAAAACATCTTGCGACATATTCAAACGTCGTTATTTATAGACAGTTTGTGTACCTGTTTAATGCTAAAGACATTGTTCGAACGAGAATAGAAAGAAATATTTCTTATTGGAGAGCATTGACTACGAACGTGTCACAAGACATAAAATTATTTTCAAATTAAATCCACTGATACATAGTTTCAAAGCGACTGTTACTCCTCCGGTCTAGCAGACCTCCATTTTTCTACCACTTTAGTAGTATAAAAAAATAAGACCTGAAGAAGCAAGGGAAATGGGCCTTCATTGTCTGAAATTTAAGAGCTGTTGATATTCGAAAGTTTGAACAGCCCTTGATAAATTACAGAAAACAATTATCTTGATCGATTACATCACGTCAACTTTCAAAACATATCTATCTATATATATATATATATATATAAAAATCAATGCCACTCTTCGTTGTAATTTTATAACTGAAGAACGGGCTCACCTATCCAAACCAAATGTTTAGGCTTTGTTCGGACTATTTAATAGATGGTTTATGTGAAGTTTGCACAAAATCGGTCGAGCGGTTCTTCATTTATCACGCAAACGAAGTTGCGCGGGTCAGCTAGTAAAGTATAAATCAAAGTATGAAATGTGAAAAAATTTAAATTCTAAGAGTATTATTCTTGCTTAAAACAAGCAGCATTTTTTATGCTAACGTTGTCATATAGGTAGAGGAAGATTACTTGATTAAAACTAGACTTGACCCCGCGAACTTTACCTAGGGCAGGTCTCTTCGAAATTTCTTTATACCGAACCATACCAAAAAAAGCTGAATGTCTTCACCTTATTATTTATTAACGAGATTTAATTAAAATGTATAGGTACTACTTACTGCTAATATTAAACATGTAAAAGTTTGTGAACATGAGAAGTCAGAACGGCTAAACGTGACTGGCTGAATTTTATTACAGGCAGTGAAATACTACATTTTTAGGTTAGTTTTTATAGCATTATAGCATACTATCCATGAGGATTTTATACTCGGAAATAGACATTATGAATGTTTGTATTTATAGCAAAAAGTACAAAATCAATCGGGCAAAAACGTGCCGAAGGACAATTCGGCGGGACGACAAAAATCAGATCCCCAGACCTCCAGACCAACGAGACAGTCACTTTACTTTTACTTCGAAATCTTTAATTCTAAACAAAAATGTAACGTTATTTCAGTCATCGCTAAAATTTGCAATTTATGTTTATTATTCGAGAGATTCTGAACATTCACTGTATGGCAAAAAATAATGAAGAACTCTGTGGTCGGGTATTTATTATGACAGAAATATGAAATATCGAGTGACTACAGATTATATAATAAAGTTTACTGGTTCAAAGGAATCTATTTTAATAAGATGATTGTGTAAAGGTGCCGCAGCAGTATTCGTTTTACCTACATGTTATTGGTTTGAATTCTGGACAGACTTTTTCTCATGTTAAACAGAAAAAGAGGACCTGTAATACCACTAGCCTAGGTCCTATATCCGTATCTCTAGGTCCTATAAATATGGTTCTTAGATTTCTCTATTGCGGTTCTTTGCACCTAGAATTATTTTAACCTTAGAATTTGAACGAGAATCTGAAGGCCTATTCTGTTTCAACGAACAACGAAGCTTTCATTGCTCAAACTGTCATCTTTTCGTTTATATGATAGAAAGTGAGGATTATTTTATGTTTTCCTTGAAGTAATTCCCGTCGTGGTTCATTTTATCACTTCTTGATAAAAAATTGGGTTAAAAAACATATAATTTATTTTTATAGTTTACACAACATGGTTGACATCTATAAAACATCACCTACATAGTATTTTAGAACATTAAAATCTGGTTCAGAAGAGGGGCTTTCTCTATGACACTAGTGTCCTTTTTATATATGACTAGTGGACGTCACACGGAATTCCCGTTCCCGTGGGAATACGGGAATAAAATATAGCCTATATTCACCGCAAAGAAGAGTGTAGATTCCAGTCAGTGAAAGAATTTTTCAAATCGGTCCAATAGTTTAGGAGCCTTTTTTTTTACGTGAGGAAAATCCTCACGGATGTTATGCCGGACTCCTACCGACTAAAAAACCTCACGTAACGCCCAACGGCCTATGGTTGTGATCCCCGGGTAAGCCCTCGGAAGGATGTCCCAGGACTCCCAACAGACCTACGGCGCCACTGCGGCCTCGCCCAGGGTGTGGTTCGGGTGCTATCCCGCGTCTTTGGGGGGTTTCGGGTGTCATCCCGCTTCTAAGGGGTACGTGCGTGAGTTTCTCAGGTCACGCTGCCGTCATGGGCCTGCTTCTGTTAGGACGGTGAGCGACCCTCTCACCGTCCTCAGATTCCCGGTCATGGAGGCCAATAGTCCTCGGCGAAGACACGTCGGCGGCGCCCAGCCGACTGCGGAATTCGGGTGGGAGAGTTCTCTCCCGTACCCGCCCCGCCGCCTCTTCACGAGCATGACCTGCTCGCAGAAAGAGGCGGTGCAGTCCCACTTACTCCCGCTGGAGATCCTGACTCGCACCATGGTCTCGAGCGAGAGAGTGTCCACGTCCAGACGCACTACAAGGTAGTTCCGGAGCCTACCCGATGCAAACAAATAAACAAACAAACAATCACATATTTATAATTAGTATACTAGCTGATGCTCACGGCTCGACTCTGCCCGCGTTTTTAGGTTTTCGCGTATTGGTTTCCGATCACTCATATTGCGTTAATTTAAAACTTTGATTTATTTTAAAACGGTTATTGAGTGTGAAATTAAAACGTAAACTATACCCATGCAATTTTTAAAAATAACTATTTCGAAATACATAATTAACGGTATTTCTTTTTTAGAGTTCGATATTTCGTTCGAAATACATTAAGGTAGAGGAATTTTTCAAAACAATGAGATAGCCTTACCGTAAAGTCTACCAATACATACTTCTTTTACTGTATTTATTTGTGTATGGGTACTAAATATCCTTACAATTCGCTTTCAGCCTAATTAGCTGTATGCCTATATAGCAGTTGGTCTATTTCGCATATGGACTACTTCGGTTTATACCTAAATCTTAGTTGGTCTACATCGAGTTATGCCTAAAATATTAATTGAGTTGAATTCTTAATTTTTTCATAGGTGAAATCATTGTCATGCAGCTGTAAGGATATTTTAACTTTTTAATGAATATCTAATATCAGTTTCATGTTATCTATATTTTTTTTTTTAACGTGAGGGAAAATCCATCATGGATGCTATGCTGGACTCCTACCGACTAAAAAACCTCACGTAACGCCCAACAGCCTGTGGTTGAGAGCCCCGGGTAAGCCCTCGGAAGGAGGGGTGCTGGGAAGGACAACCGCCACGTGGTGCATCCTGGTACGTTACCAGGATGCACCACGTGGCGACGACGATGTGGGCCTCGCGCGAGGCGCACGTCGTCGCCCATGGCCAGTAGTCCACCAAGGAGGGGGGGGGGACCTTTATGGCCGGTTTGTAGTTCTCCGCATGCGCTACGTTATACAGAGCTTACTTAGGGAAGAACTCTCAGGGCGACGGGTACTTCGCCACTGAGCGATCAGTGGCGAAGTACACGGTTCCATAGGAACCATCGTTCGGCCGAGCCGTAACCCCATCTGGCAAAAGACGGGCACGGTGGCTTTGGAGTTGCGAGGAAGAAAACCTCTATAAAAATTACCACGAATCCTTACGCCCTGATCGCCGGCAATGGGACATCGCTGGGGGGGAACTCAGTGCCTAGGGCGTCACTCCCACCCTTCCCATTCTCACATCCATTCCCTCATCCCCACTCCCACCCCTACGTCGGCGGACATTAAGCGTAAAAAATCACCACACTCTGGCGTTGCAAATGTCCCTAGAATACGGTGACCGCCTTCCATCAGATGGGCTGACCTCGATGCCACATGTCATGTAAATATTTAGCCAACTTAAGAGGCTTAAGACTAAATCTCAGCAGGTCTAGTTATTATTTGACCTATTTAGCTGTTGGCCTACATAGCAGTAGGTCTAATTCGCGTTATGCCTACTTCTCCTTTTGACTAGTCATAACGCGAGTTAGGCGTACTGCGAATTAGTCTTACCGAGCGTAAAGGATACAAACAATCAACCTTTCTAAAACAAAATGTGAAATAGAGTCATTTAGTGGCTAGGTATTACAGCCAGTAGCGAAAAATTCTAAATCTATACCTCTGCCTATGTAGGTAAGTTTTTTGTTTTCAAGATTTCATAGCTATTGGCTGTTGGTATTTTGGTTGAAACAGAATGTTTAAAGACAGCCAAACTGTAAGTAAATAAATCGTTGCAGCGCAACACTCGTGCCAAATAATGTATTTATGTAACTTGTAGGGAAAAAGTGTTTCAAACAGATCATAAATCTTATCCTATATATTTATGACAAGCTAAATACAGAACAATTTAAAATTTGTTGAATCTACTACTTCAATTATGTTATTCGAATAATTTTAGTTTCCCTATGTGCAGTAAGCAACTTTTGCTGTGGCTGCTCTCCGGAGGATTGACCAACTACATAACCACCCTGTAATACTTCTATTTACAAGCGTTGCCGTGCTTTGAAAGGCACTAAAAGCGGTTGATCTCGGTTGTCAGTAACATAGTTGGCGTTAAGCCGAAGGACTTATGGACGGCTTGATGATTTTCAACAGTTGATCGTCACCACTTGCGCCCGCCTATTTCAATGCCGCAATAGGCTCACCACCTATTACGTGGGACACAAAACTATAACGTGAAATATAAAGGCTGGATCTGATGGTATTTTGGTTTTTTTTGGAGAGGGCGTTTTTTTTAACGTTAGGGAAAATCCATCATGGTTGCTATGCCGGACTCCTACCGACTACCTCACGTAACGCCCAACAGTCTATGGTTAGGAGCCCCGGGTAAGCCCTCGGAAGGATGTTCCAGGACTCCCAACAGAGCCACGGCCGCCGCTGCGGCCTCGCCTATGCGGTGGTTCGGGTGGTTTTTTTTTTTTGGGGGGGGGGGCGTGCGTGAATCCCTCACTTCACGCTGCCGACATGGGCCTCCTTCTGTAAGGACGGTGAGCAGCCTTCTCACCGTCCTCAGGCCCCCGGTCATGAAGTCTTCGGCGTAGACACGTCGGCGTCGTCCCGGAACTCGGGTAGGGGTGTTCTCTCCCATTCCCGCCCCACCGCCTCTTTTACGAGAATGACCTGCTCGCAGAAAGAGGCGGCGCAGTCCCACTTACTCTCGCTGGAGATCATGGCTCCATGGCTAGACTACCATGGTCTCGAGCGAGAGAGTGTCCAAGTCCAGATACACCGCGAGGACCTGGCGCTTTTGCGCCCACGCCGTCCACTCCATCAGCGTGTGGAGCGCTGTGTCATCGCTGCGGTCCTCGCAGTGCTGACACTCAGCCGTGGTTTCCCGGTATCTTCGCCACAGATACCTACCGAAGCTGCCGTGCCCGGTAAGCATCTGTGACAACCGGTAAGAGAGAGCACCGTGTCTCCACTCCAGCCACTCGTCCATGACCGGTCTGACGGCCGCGATTGTGGCGAATCCCCCTTTTGGTTGCTCAAGTCGCACCATCCATGTCTCCACGGTTTCCTGGTGGAGCAGGGACTGCTGGGCCTCGATTTCTCGAGACGCAGACCGTTGGCCCCGCTCCAGCGCCTCCTTGCTAGGAGAGGGCGTATACTATGCCACTGCCTAAGTGTCTTCCCCTTCGAGATAAAGGCGTGACGTTTGTATATATGCCTTTACTCTAGTGCCTACCTCTGCTAGCTTAGTGTTTTCTAAACTATCACTGCATTAAGCAACACCACGGTCAGTTCTCAGATGGATCGCCGTTTGTGGCTTTAACATTCATGAGCGTGTTTCTACTTCAGAAGGCACATTGAGCTACTGGAAACATAAGTTGCAAGCCAGAACTATGATTTTCGGTTGAACTATGATGTTCGGGCGGTATGAAATTTCCAAAAATATGCAGTTAGAATCTACACCCACCACTGCACTAACATGGTCAAAATGCAACTGGTAAAATAAAGGCGTAAGTAGATTTTGTACCTGCCTACGAGTTTCGAGAAGTCGTGGCTAGCTGGAGCTATTTATGATGTTAAAACTTCTTGTACTGGGTCCAAATACTAGAAATTTCGTTGACCAATCGAAACCGTGCGTCACCTGTATATCGACACCCCAAATCTTTTATAGACTCGAATTATTGAAGTAACTGGTTACGCTTACCGACACCACAGATTACTAAATAGTTACTACGTAACAGATACATCACTCCCATACAAAAGCGACAATACCTACGTTATATTAGCCTACAAAATTTTAATAATAATACCTGCTGCTCAGAACGAGAAGAATTGTACCTTAAACACGCGTTCATAGCGTCGAGACTGTGTTGCCCGCTGTGCGAGTGACGTCATCGTAAGAATGCGCTAGGGTTGAACCTATAATGATTTTTGTAGTAAAACAAATGTTACGAATCAACCATGTTCTAATACGCTTTTATTAGTTAGGTCGACGTGTATGTACCTAAAAAGGTAATGAAATGAAAAAAAATTTGAATGGTTTAAAAAAACCCTAGAAAAACACGCTTTTATAAATGCACGTAAAAAGCAAAAATAAATTATAAATCACAGTAGGTAGATATACCTATATATTTATATTGTTTTTCTTATTCCTACCCATAACTAAAATATCAAAGTAATTTCAAATTAACTGACATTACCTTTAGCGTAAGTACCGGCCATTCACCTATCCCACCCGGCCATCCTACCTTACCTACTATGTTACACACACATACATATGGTCACGCGTTGATCTCCGAAGGGGAAGGCAGATGCATATTAGATGCCCACATTTCATTTTTTTATAGTTTGTCCCAAGTAATAGGTGGTGAGCAGGCAGGTTGTGACCGTCTGCTGTTTAAATTTTCCAAACTGCCTAAATAGGCCTCCAACTTGGCTGACTGCTATTTTATTGGCAACCGGGACCAACGGCTTAACGTGCCTTCCGAAGCACGGAAACGCTCAAATAAAGGTCACAAAGTGGTCACATGAATGGTCACCCATCCAAGAACTGGACATAGTGAAAGTTGCTTACTACATTGATCGGCTACAGAACACTAAGTCCGCGGGGCCACGAGCGCTTCGACTACCTATAAAACCTATTTACCTATAAATTCTATAAAATTGCCTATTGCCTATAAAAAACAACACTTTTATAATACCTGACTCAAATAACTCCTTAATTTCCGATTTACATACTTATCACCTACCTACTTATGTTCAAACAAATAAATGGTGAAAACATTCATATTGATAAGATTTAAAATATTACTCAGCTTTCTTCGTCTCTCGGCAATTTAAAAAACGACACATTTTCTTTTGTTTTTGTACTATTACACCTATCCACTGCACAATAATTACGTGGTTTCGGCATTTCGAAGCGTAAGCGCGGGAAACGAGCGGTGCGGTGCGATGCGAGCGCTCAGTCGGGCGTTCGGCAGCCCTCTGCCAGTTGTATCCCCAGGGACGTGCCGAGCGGTAGGTACATAGCACGCAGTTTTGAGCGAGTGACGGAGGCCTGCCGACACTTCGAAAGATGTCGATACTGCAACCATCTTGAACTGTTATCTATACTAATATTATAAAGAGGTAAAGTTAGTGTGTTTGTTAAATTGTAAGGGGTAATCTCGGAATCTACTGAACCGATTTTAAAAATTCTTTCACCAATAGACGGCTACGTTATTGTGGAGTGTCATAGGCTATATAGCATCGCGCTACAACGAGTAGGAGCGGAGCAGTAATAGTAAATGTTTCAAAAACGGGGGAAAAGTTATTCCTTTT
Source organism: Miltochrista miniata (assembly GCA_933228765.1). Lineage (NCBI taxonomy): Eukaryota > Metazoa > Arthropoda > Insecta > Lepidoptera > Erebidae > Miltochrista > Miltochrista miniata. Next base: position 11,541,990 of record OW121752.1, read on the forward strand.
GAGAGCATCGTTGCGTGTGCTACGTAAATATTTATAGTTATGTAAAAAATATGTACTACAACATTGTTTCTCTTAAAACAAACAGTTCTAAAAAAATTAGGCGATAGCATGTGTCTATCTTTGGGTTGGTGCACAATAACCATTTTAATGGCAATCATTTTTTTTCTACAATAATGCCACGGGATACCTCTTTCATAAACGAAATTGTTCTTAAAAATAATGTGACGGGAATACACGCGACGAGAAACCTTTCTCTCTCTCTCTCTCTCTCTCTCACGTAGTATTGAATATTAACGACGAGACGCTACGGGAGTAAACGCAACGCGACGGGAGTAAATGCGACGGGAACAGGTAATACTCTCTCTTATGTGGCGCAAACGAAGTTGCGCGGGTCAGCTAGTCTATACATATAATAGAACTGTTGAGAGTCGAGAGTCTGTACATGGAAGATATTTTGAAAATTTTAATTGTAGGACGTTCTCTGAAGCCGATAATGTAATTTAAATTTTCACTTCTGTCTTCATGTCTGTCTGTCTGTGTCTGTCTGTCTGCTTCCAGTCCGATTTCAAAAATATTTTAAGTGTCATAAAGGGTGTTCTCTAAGGATTGTTTCACACAAGTTTCAATTTTGAGGGTTTTGTAGTTCAGGAATTAGAGACATCGCAACTTTCGCAAAACCTTGAATTCAAGGGTTCCTTTGAATGCGAGGGTAAATCTAAAAAATCTAAAAAAAAAAGGGTAAATCTAAACAGGAGTCGACGGGCGCAATTTGTGCCGACGCACTGTTGAAAATCATCAATCCGTCCATAAGTCCTTCGGCTAAAGGTAGATGTTTTATGGAATAAACTAGCTGATGCCCGCAGCTTCGCCCGCGTAAAATTTGTTCACGTTTCCGCTTCCCGTATTTTATCCCCTTGGGGGTAGAATTTATCACAATTCTTTCTTCGCGGATGCCTACGTCATAATATACCTACCTGCATGCCAAATTTTAGCCCGATCCGTCCAGTGGTTTGGGCTGAGCGTTGATAGATCTCTATGTCAGTCAGTCAGTCACCTTTGAGTTATATATATTTAGATAAATAAATAGAAGAGCTTAATGATTAAGGCTATTTTAAAATAATTCAGTCCAGGACTGAATTGTTTTAGAAAAGACTTAATCTTTAAGCTCTTTTATGATTTAGCAAACAGGGCAGTTTCGGAATCTGATGAAAAAAATACCTATCCTTTCATACACCTTGCGTGATGTAAACGAAGTTGCGAGGGTCAGCTAGTAGGAAATAATTTCGATTGCAATTTAATAAATTGCAATTTGCAATTTGACTGCCTCTGTGGCGCAGTCGGTAGTGATACCACCTGCGGCGCTGGAGGTCGTGGGTTCGATTCCCACCGGAGACAAATATTTGTGTGATCCATAAATGTCCATAAGAGTCTGGGTGTTTCTATGTATAATATGTATGTATTTAAAAGTATATAAGTATTAATATCCGTGGTCTGATACCCATAACACAAGCAGGTTATTCCTAGCTTACTTTGGGATCAGATAGCGTTGTGTGAAATGTCCGTGAATATTTATTTATTTAATAATACGAGTAGCTATATATAATGTATTGATCTAGATATTTCCATTTTACTCGGGTTTTCCATTTGTACATTCGAGGAAGTGCTTGTCATTAATATTTTGTATCAATCAACAAATCATTTGTAGTTTGATATTCTTAGATGAACAAGAGTAACGATGTTCGACTGTGACAAATTACTAAAACAATGTTTTGTGTTTTCGCAGTCAGCTGAATATTATTCAACGCCACGCCATGACTCATAACTAAATATTGGACCAAGAGGAAGAGAATATCGACACTCACAATAAATTTTGAGACCAAAAGTTTGCGTATAAAAGTAATTACAGATATATACTCACGCCTTTATCCTTGACTAGCGGACGTCACGCGGTTTCACCCGCGTAGTTCCCGTTCCCGTAGGAATACGTGAACAAAATATAGTCTATGTTCACCGCAAAGAGTGTAACTTTCCAACAGTGAAAGAATTTTTCAAATCAGTCCAGTAGTTCCGGAGCCTATTCGTTACAAACAAACAAACAAACAAACAAAAAAAGAAATCTTTCCTCTTTATAATATTAGCAAAGAAAGACTAAGCAGAGGCGTAGTATACGGAGTATTCCCGTTCGTCCCCTTGACTTCGTCCTCCTAGGGGGACGAACGGGAATTGAATATTTTATTTTCCCGATGGTCCCCTTAATTTTTTTGGGGGGACGAACGGGAATAATTTTTTCATTCTTTTTTTGTTTTATTGCTCCCAACAAATAATATAAGACAGGTGCGTTGGTAGTAAATCAAATTTAAAATTCTATTTTTATTTACAAATGAAGATCAACAAAACAAATGAAGATCAACAAAACAAATGAAGATCGACAAAACAAATGAAGTTCGAAAAAACAAATGAAGATCGACGAAACTAATGAAGATCGACAAAACAAATGAAGGTCGACGAAACAAATGAAGATCGGCGAAACAAATGAAGATCGACAAAACAAATGAGGATCGGCAAAACAAATAACGGTCGGATAAACAAATGACGATCGTAAAAACATAATCAGATCAATAAAACAAAAGACTAAGCAAGTTGATAAGGTCAAAAACTACTTGCAGCCATATTTTGTAATCTAGATCAGTGGCGGCTGGTGGATCCTCAATCTGGTGGTGCACTTTACTTGCTTTCTTGTTTTAAACTTAATAAGTGTTAATTTTATATCAACTTTATTTTGAAAAGTTTTGTATGGGTAAGTGTAAGTACTTAGTTAATGTTTATGCTCATTTTCACACACTCCACAAACTTTACACGCAATTTAGAATAGAACTAAGAACAAAATTAAAAGAAATAACAATTTAAAAATCAAACCAATCAATAAATATTTAACGCATCACAGATACAGCGAAACAAGACCGGGAGAATTTGAATTTCGTCAAACAAAATATCGAGTACTCTCGGTAACCTTCGGATTGCCCGAACGCGTGCGAAGCTCGAAAAGCGACTCATTGCCCGGTACATTTTCTATGAACGATGTTTTGTCTCATGCGCCAAGCGTGTTAGCTCGTATCTAGTACAAGATGTATGGGCAGCCCTCGTGCACTCGGGAAAGCGCATGCCGATTTTTTTACAGGGAAACTAGGCTTTGGTACTATTTGGTAGTGTAGCAAAGGGCTTAAATTGTTTCGTCATAATTAGGTAGGTATGTTATTAGTTTTAAGTTTTTGTTTGTTTAAATAATAAGTGATACCTAATGGTAGGATTGGTAAATAATAAATAATAAAGAAGGCGTAATTTTTAAATCTTTTGAGCTGGTGGTTCACCGCACGAGCGCACTTAAGGTACGGCCGCCACTGATCTAGATGCGAGAGTCATTCAAAAATATAGGTGCAAGCTCGACCTTAATGACATTTATCTAAAAATGTGCTTTTAGGCGTTTATGAATATCACTGATCACGAATATAATTAAAAAATAAATAGATATTATGCATGCTCATAAGGTCGAAATTTGCTTGGACCCTTTTTGTATTCCATAAGCGATAAACATTCAAAAAAAAAGGTGCAAGCAATTCTTTACCTTATGGACATGCATAATATATACATATTTTTTTACATATTCATGATCAGGGATGTCTATAAACGCCAAAAAGGACATTTTTGGAGAAGTGTTATTAAGGTCGAGATTTGCTTGCACCTATCTTTTCGAATGGCAATCGCATCTAGATTACAAAATATAGCTGCAAGTAATTTTTGACCTTATCAACTTGCTTATAGTCTTTTGTTTTACTGATCTGCATGTTTTTTCGATCGTCATTTGTTTATTCGACCGTCATTTGTTATGCCGATCGTCATTTATTTTATAGATCTTCATTTGTTTTTTCGATCGTCATTTGTTTATCCGATCGTCATTTGTTTTACAGATCTTCATTTGTTTTTTCGATCATCATTTGTTTATCCAATCATCATTTGTTTTATAGATCTTCATTTGTTTTTTCGATCGTCATTTGTTTATCCGATCGTCACTTGTTTTTTCGATCATCATTTGTTTATCCGAAGGTCATTTGTTTTGTCGATCTTCATTTGCTTTTTTTTTCATCTGTTTATCGTCATTTGTTTTTTTTTTTCATTTGATTTTGGTCAAGGGGGACGAAAGGGGGACGAATGGCACTTAATCGAAGAACATATTCCCATTCGTCCCCTCTTGAATTAGGAGGGGGACGATCGGGAACTGATTAAATATTATTTTTGTGAATTCCCGTTCGTCCCCCTGGGGGGGACGAAGTCAAGGGGACGAACGGGAACGACCACATTCCACATTATCCTTTTTTTTTTATCCCACGTAGTATTGAACCTATTGCCGTATTAAAATAGAAATGCACAGGATTTGTCGATCTAATGTTGTAAAAATTTTCAAGCCAATTGATAAGGCTTTTGAAGAAACGTCTCAAAGTGGTCACGTGGTGTTCAACAGTCCGACGACCAGCCGTAGCGAAAGTTTCTTACTTACATACATTTCCGACTGCAATGTTCGACCTTGACAAATCCTAAGGCAATTCGAAGGATTGCAGCGTACGCTATTGCCGGATTGCATTCGATTCTAATACATTATATTACTGTTATAAAATCTGAGGGGTTTTAAGAAAAAACCTATACGTAAAATATTATTCTAAAGACTTAATCTATTTATGACAAGTTTATATGAGAATTAAACTCATTTATTTAGATAAAAAAATTTCGTTACTTGTTAAGATTTTTGCAATATTTCTCATTTTTCGAGAGCGATTTCGATCAAACAAAGTATTCCTAATCGTGTTTTAATACATTAAAAAAGCAAGAGCATCTAATAAATTACAATAATATAGTTTTATCAGATCAAATCGAAGAATATTTCCTAGTACAAAGTTCACCCCAAGATGAGTCTCTTTCGAACATACAAGCCTTAACAGGCTACAGAAGTTCTATAGCCTCCTGTTAACTTTTTTATAACCTTTGTAACCAGTAATGAGCCTGTTCGTGCTACAGGAGGTTATTAAAAGAATAATATGGAAACAACCATACACTTGGAATCCATTACTTATTTCTTTGTCAGTTGGCTAAAAGCGCTAATGAATTTGAAAGTATGTTTCTACACAAACAAAATTAATGCGACACAAGACTTGTAGTGATTGTAGACAAAAGTAATGACGTGGTCTACGCACGATAGAGTAGCATTTCGTAGCACCAATCTCTTAAGGTCTGCAAGCTCTACGTAAAGTCGGCCTTTTTACAAAAGTGTAGAATAAAGAACATGAATAGATACAATCGGCAAAAGAGAGGAGACACATAAAAACGTTATAATAATATGGTAAAAAAAACTGAATAAAAAATCCACATACGGATATACAAGCGGCCCTCTCTGCTTTGCCGGGTGAGGTACACGACTAATTTGTTGTAGCCAATGGTATAAGTACACTCTGCCTACCCCGTTCCGGGAGAAAGGCGTGAAGACAATATGTATATGCAATGGTAAAACCAATCATGTAGCCAATGGTGTAGCGATACGTAGATTCTAAAGTAGCGCTACACCGTAGCGAAAAGCTACGAGGACCTCTACAGTGTAGGGATCTACGTAGCTTTTCGTAGCAAGTTGAAAACAATGAATGTCAATTTAATTCAGTCCATACAGCAGCTTTTTATCAAAGCATTGAAATAAAAATGCTAAGTAAAACGAATGTTCAACAAACGACACGACAAGTTACGGACCATTGTAGTACCACCACCACAGGAAACTCCATACAAATGATTCGTTTTCAATTCTGTCACCAACACATTTTTTTTTCTTTTTTTAGCGTGAGGGAAAATCCTCATGGATGAATGAAAAATGAAAATGAAAAATCTTTATTCATAGAGGTCACAATGTAACGCTTATGAACGCCCAAATGATTGCTTCTACATTTACATTTACTGCCAGATTCGCAAAGCAATAGGTAGAGCTGGAGAAAAAAGAACCTGGGAATAAAACAAATAAAAGTAATTACAAATCATTCAACAATTACAGAGGTATAGTTGTTGAATGATTTGTGTGATGAGATTTGTACACGCAAGTTTTCATTAGGCAATATCCTTTTTTAAACAAAATTCGTCTATGTTGGACTAATTGGACGAGACGAGGGTTTCCTGATGTAGTAGTAAAACTGAAATGGAATAAGACGCTTTGGGAGACGTAGAAAATCATGGCTCAGGAAAATCAGAGATTGGACTGGAATAGATAGTGCATGGGAGCTTTTTCGTTTGACTCAAACCGTGAGGAATTTCAAAAGTTATCGGCTAACCTCCGGTAGCGGAGAGGCACTGAAAGAAGAAGATAAGTAGGAGGCTATTTCTACTCGTTGCTTAAATTTGATGGTCACACGCTTATATTTTCTAAACCGTATGAGTTAGAAAGAGATGCTTTAAAATGGTGGATAAAACAGTCATTAAGCTATAAAATACATGAAATTTGTTGCAATAGAAGTAAATATTCATACCAAAAATCAACACGAAAGGTCAAAATCGGGGTCATTTTTCGCATTCTACTCGTGTCACACTTCCCGATTCAGTTAAACATTAGGTTACTGCGTCACCAAATTTCCATAGATTTTGAAGTTACATACACTAAATTCACCGTAATAACATACACTACACACACAGTATTACAAAAAAATCTTGTAACTATTATTTAGAACTTAAAACACAATATACATCGGTCACACGAATGTAGGTACTTTAGATTTGCGTAGTAAACGGTTGACTGTTGATCAAAACGACCGTCACAATAACAAAACTCAACTTAACTGAACGTTATTGGTTGAATAGCATCGCAGAAGTACGACGTGCATCTCCTGGCTCCATGAGAAAAAAAAATATCGGCCAATTTCTACATTTGACACTTAATTCGAGTACTTTTCGTGGGTGACTTTTTGTACATTGTATAATAGCTATTGAAGTCAGAGTCAATTCATCGAAACCGCAAATAAATTGAGATATTTATGTAGTATTTGATTTAAACTGTAACGGCTAAACTTTGTAGGAATTTGAAAAAAAGATATATTTTCGTTACCTTCGTGTCACATCCTTCGTGGCGTTTTACCCACGAAGGTGAGTTTATGCCACGAAAGTGATCTTTGACTAGTTTCAGTAAGAGTGGTACACGTTTAGATTCGTATTGTTGTATGTAGCGGAATGACAGCAGAACAAATAACTAGGTTTCTACAATCATGGCAAATGACAGAGCAATACCTATAACATTCTGTGTGATACCCTTTTATAGGAGTCGAAATCCCACCGGACGTTATGCCAGATCCAAACCACAGTCCATACCGTCTGAAACTCACACCGTACCTACTTACCCGTCTAGTGCTAGGCGCCGCCCGGGGTAACTACTTAGAAAGATGTATCAGGGTACCTGACAGGCTTAGGCTATCACCGTGGCCTCGCCTACGGGCTTGTGTCTTTTGGGTTAGTTCAGGTGCAATTCCGCTTTTTGAGGCGTGCAGCATGCTAAGAACTTTCACGTCATGCCATTGTTTTGGCTCTCGAGGCGTAGACCTGTGACCCTCCGAGCACCTTTGTGCGCTTTTTAAACGAAGACACAACGGCCTTCGCAACCAAGTCTCAAGGACAGATCCCGGGAAAGAGTCATGCCACTTAAAGCTTAATTAAGGCACTTATTACCTTATACTTATATCAACTTATATACATTTAGGTAGTACTCGTCGAGTAAAACTCGTCGAGTTTTTCCGGCGAAGCGGTTTGTGACTACTCTCGAGAACAACTTGTAAACATGGCTAAAGAGTGAGATGGCTCTGTAATTCTTCAGCAAGGTATTGTCACCATTTTTGTAAAACAGAGCCACCGCACTTCGCTCCACGCTTTAGGTGTTTGTACCTGTTGGAGGACGGAATTAAAGAGACTCGTCAGCTCTTTCAGAACTTGAGTCCAGCCAGCTTTAAGAAGCTCACTCGTAATTCCGTCCTCTCCTGGGAATTTATTGGTTTTTAGTTGTTCGCGAGCCGCCCTGACCTCCCTGTTCAATATCCGGAATGTCTTCCTCTTCGGTATAATGACGCGTTAGTGGGGCTCTGTGGTTACAGTCGCTAGGTCCCATCGGTTTTTTTCCGTGATGCATATAGGTCTCTATAGAAGCTCTTAACTTTTTCGAGAAACTCGAACCTCGAGGTCACGGTTTTGCCACCCGCTGTTTTCAATTTGGTCAGACGGGGTCTTCCAAACTGTTGCGCAAAGACTTTAGTACCCCAATTTTGTTCGATCGCTGCCTTGACGATGTTGGTGTTATAACGTCTGAGGTCGCGTCGTATAGCCGATACGACGCGACCTCAGACGTTTCGGATTCTGATGTTTAAATCTCTCTGGTCTGACGAAGACGTATGCATAGATGGCGTTTGCCGTCTGATTCTCATGAGCTCGAAAGTCTCGGGCGAAAGCTTGGAACACCTATTTTTGCTTTTTCCAGACAGAAACCTTTCGGAGACTTGTTGTAGCGTCCTGACTACAGTGTCGGCCTTATCGTGATCGTTGCCAGTGGTTTCCAGCAGATCGTAACGATTTTGAAACTCCAATTGAAACTTCTCGGCACACAAAGCTATTTGGAGCGCAGTAGGTCAGAGAGTAGGCTTCATCATCCGGGCCCTTTCGGCGCGGAAGTCTAAATTCAGAGATGCTCGGACGAGTTGGTGATCACTTCCGGTATTAAACCTGTTGATCACTGAGACATCTTTAAATATACACCTCTTGTCCGACATGATGAAGTCTAGCTCGTTCCTTGTGACCTTGTAGAGGCTTCGCCAAGTCCACCTTCTAGGGAGCTTCTTCTTAAAGAATGAGTTTATCAAGAAGAGCCCCTGAGCCTCAAGAAAGTTGATAAGCATACGCCCCCGGTCATTTCTACGCCCCACACCAAAGGGTCCGATTTTCGTTTCACGTTTTCCTTGTACTCCCACTTTGGCATTGAAGTCCCCCATCACAACATTGTAGTGAGTCTTGGCAGTACATTGTAATGATTTCACCACGTCCTCATACACGGTCTCAACTGCCTCGTCAGTGCTTCTCGAAGTCGGGGCATAGGTACACCTGAATCACCTTCAGGGAGTACCTGTTGGTGATTCTCAGTATTACATATGCTACCCGAGACGAAACACTGCTGATCTCCACAATGCTGCTAACTAGGTCCTTTTTCACCATAAAGCCGTCACCGCCCTCGGAAGAACCATCACCTTCTCGAAAGAAGAGTAGGTCGCCCGACGCAAGGGTTAGCGTGTCCTCCCCCTTTCTTTGAACTCCGCACAACCCCAGTATGTGCTAGTTTATGCGACCCAGTTCTACCTCGAGTTCGGTGAGCCGATCGTCTAGCCGCAGAGTGCTTCCATTGTAAGTAGCCAGGTACGGACAATCTCACACAACATCATCTAGCTAGCCCAAATTAAGACAATATAAGCTTATGGATCTAGATAACTGATAATTTGCTACTTTGTGCCAAAGAGATGTAAGTACTGTGTTATATCGTTTCAGAATAACTTTTACGTCAAAAGCATGTGTATAGGACCTGGTAATTGTTTTAGTTAACTAGCTGAACATATTAACTTATAATTAGTATTTAAATAATGAATAATAATGTCTGTAAAGCTACTGCGTCACCTTCGTGGATCGTCGCGTCACCTACGTGGGATCTAATAATTCAAAACGTTATTCTTCCAAATCTGACTCACAATTTAACTTATTGACTTATATATGTTACTTATCTTACCGAACGCTTTGTGTTTGTTTACAAAAATAGTTGAAATAATCAGTATTTAAAATTTACCAGGAAGGTGACGATGAGAAGCGTAAAAAGTAGAAATAGCCAGGAAAGCCTTGTAGTTGCCAAAAAAACACAACATTTTGTCATTTCATCATTGTGTACAGGTAATTGTAAACTCTCTTTACAAAATATATAGGTCCTAAGACACACTGAATGACAGAAGCAAAGTTGTTTTAGTAGGTAATGGTCAATTTCTACACTTTTTATCATTAATTCAGTCGATAGCTATAAGAAACACTAACTGTAAGATTCTATACTATTAAATTATCTTTTATTATATAGATTTAATATTAGTAGCCAAACAATTTAAGCCTAACAACAGAGATTGTACATGCACACACAAAATCACACGTCATTAGATAGGTTCAATGCACCTAATTGTTTAGCAGCTCTGAAGCACAAAGCATTTTAGCTTTACAAATGATAAACATTATTTAATCATCATTGTTAGTTTTTGAACATAAAATAAGTATTAACAACTACAAATTTATAAATTGTGTCTTATTCTCATTTTACAACCTGTACCTAAAGCTAGACGAGGAAGCGTTGAAGTAGGTAACTTCGACACGACCTCGTTTAGGGTTTTATATTTCTTAGGTTGAGAATTACCATTTTACATTTCCGAAATCAAAGACAAGAGAAATGGTCTGACGGCGCGTGTACGTGTCACCGCGACTTGCGCAATGCTGCCACGAAAAAATGGTATTCGTGAGTTGCGCGTCAAGCGATCAGTGTCATTTACGTAGTATTGTATTCTCTTTGAGTGTCATTTTGATCACCTGAGTGATATAATGAAAAAATGCCAGTTTATTCTATTTCTTGTTATTTGCAAAAACCGAAGTAGATGACTAAAAACTTCACAACTCATGTAGGCTCTTACAATACATATTCTACCTACATATTGTAAGAGAATCAATTTTGCCTCGCCATACCACTTTTCCCGTTTCTGATTTCTGTGATCCCACCCATTAGAGTGGGTGACTTAGTCCAAAGTGGACTGCAATTGTAAATATCTAAAACTAACAGAATATTGCATTCATAAGAAAATCATCATTATAGAACTTAAGACAGTATGCAATGCTTTCTAGTGTGGACTGCTGACGTCATTCAAATTATTACCCCTGAACAAGGCTATATCGATCACTTTACTCTGTACTTTTTTTAACGTGATGGAAAATCCTCATGGATGCTATGCCGGACTCCTACCAACTAAGAAACCTCACGTAACGCCCAATAGCCTATGGTTGGGAGCCCCGGGTTAGCCCTCGGAAGGATGTCCCAGGACTCCCAACAGACCCACGGCCGCCACTACGGCCACGCCTAGGGGGGTGGTTCGGGTGCTATCCCGCGTCTTTGGGGGGTTTCGGCTGTGATCCTGCTTCTAAGGGGTGGCGTGCGTGAATCCCTCACGTCACGCTGCCATCATGGGCCTGCTTCTGTAAGGACGGTGAGCAACCCTCTCACCGTCCTCAGGCCCCCGGTCATGGAGCTTTACTAGCGGGCGTCACGCGGTTACACCGGAATTTTGCAAATCGGTTCAGTGATTTCGGAGACTTAACGATACAAACAAACATACAATCAAATCTTTCCTTTTTAGGGTTTCGTAGCCAAATGGCAATAAACCGGCCAAGTGCGAGTTGGACTCGCCCATGAAGGGTTTCGTAGCAGCAAGTAACATAAAATAAAAGTTCTTATAGTTCGTTTTTAACTTTGATTGATGTTTTAACACGTTCGCAGTGGTAGTGATTTTTCTAACAGAAAATTGCGGTTTATGACGTATTAAAAAAAAACTACCAGCTCTATCTCGTTCAAACTAATTTTCGTTGGTAGTTTTTATGGCAATGTACATCATATATTTTTTTTAGATTTATCACTCTCTTAGTTTAGAAGTTAGAGGGGGGGGACACTCATTTTTCGACTTTGGAAGTCCCTCTTGCGCAAACTATTCACTTTAGAAAAAAATGATGTTAGAAATCTCAACAGCATTTTGGAAGACCTATCTCTAGATACCCTACACGTATGGGTTTGATGAAAAAAAAATTTTGAGTTTCAGTTCTGAGTATGGGGACCCCCAAAATTTACTGCTTTTTTTCTAGTGTTATATAAGAATCTTAATGCGGTTCACAGAATGCATCTAGTTACCAAGTTTTAATAGCATAGGCCGTATAGTTTCGGAGAAAAGTGGCTGTGACACACGGACGGACAGACAGACAGACAGACAGACAGACAGACATGACGAATCTATAAGGGTTCCGTTTTTGCCATTTGGCTACGAAACCCTAAAAAAACGGAACCCTTATAGATTCGTCATGTCTGTCTGTCTGTCCGTCCGTGTGTCACAGTCACTTTTCTCCGAAACTATGCCATTGAAACTTGGTAACAAGATGTATTCTGTGAACCGCATTAAGATTCTTATATAAAACTAGAAAAAAAGCAGTAAATTTTGGGGGTCCTCATACTCAGAACTGAAACTGAAAATTTTTTTATTCATCTAACCCATACGTGTGGGGTATCTATAGATAGGTCTTCAAAAATGTTATTGAGGTTTCTAACATAATTTTTTTCTAAAGTGAATAGTTTGCGCAAGAGATACTTCCAAAGTGGGAAAATGTGTGTCCCCCCCCCCCCCTCTAACTTCTAAACTAAGAGAATGATAAATCTAAAAAGAATATATGACGTACATTGCCATAAAATCTACCAACGAAAATTGGTTTGAACGAGATAGAGCTGGTAGTTTTTTTTTAATACGGCATAAACCGAAATTTTCGGTAATAAAAATCACTACCACTGCGAACGTGTTAAAACATCAATCAAAGTTACAACGATCTATAAGAACTTTTATATTATGTTACTTGCTGCTACGAAACCCTTCATGGGCGAGTCCAACTTGCACTTGGCCGGTTTTTTTAGTATAGATTTATCCAGTAAAATATTGTTGCCAGAATCTAGTCCCGATTAAACTTTAATTCCTATGTATTTGTGGACAACTTTGAGCGTCGATTGAGGCCGTTATTGCTCGGTCCCACATTATCGCCTAAGTTCGAGTTAATACCTACTGTATGCAGGTCTCCCTACCCATTTCATGATATACATAGCTTTACATACTGTCAGAAAGTTCATATAATAATGATTATTAAATTACTTTGTCATACTTTGCAAATACCTTCACATTTGAGCTCTTGTTTGAAGAAACCATACAGCATCGCTCCACAGTGGTCGCAGAAAGTTGGTGACATGAACTGGTGCGGACGAAATCGGTGGGGCACATCCACTTTGAACCGCTCCCGTAGGTACTGCAATAATATTAATAAGGTTTTTTTAACCGTCTTCAAAAAAGGAGGAGGTTCTCAATTCGTACCTTTTTTTTTTGTTTGTATGTTACGCGATAGCGGCGCCAATTATGGATTTTGAAAATTTAAACCTAGTAACTTACTGGACATGAAGTAGAATCTATCCCTAAAAATACCATTTTTATTGTGAATCATCAAAGGGGTAAAGTGATATTTTTCGTCGAGCACATTTTCAATTATCTGTAGTAATGCAAGAGCACGGAATTTGAATTTGGGAATTAAAGTTTTTGATTTTTACAAACTACCTACATTAATTCGGAGTTTTACATCTGCCAGCACTCGCGGGCGGTTCTCATTTGTTTTAACATACCTACATACATATACATTATAGTTATGCCTTTGTCCCCGAAGGGTTAGGCAGAGGCATAGTATATGCCCACACTTGGCCTAATAGTTTTATGTCCCACGTAATAGGTGGTGAGTCTATTGCCGTGTTGAAATGGACAGGCGCAGGTCGTGACGACGGACTTTTGTAATTTTGCAAGCCGCCCATATTGCCTCCTAGTTAGCTTAACGATTATCATTTCACTGACAACCGGGTGTCATTTCGAGATTTCCTTCTCAATGCAATGAATCGTTCTGCGAAAGTGTTCCCTTAGTCGTCTCTTACGACACCCTCGGGATGAATTGGGGTGGCAACACTCGCTCAACCAAGCATAAGTTGTGTGGGAATGTTCACAAATATTTCATCATTTATTTATTTTGAAATGATTAAGTACCGCTTACAATATTAGCATGACTACCTTTCGAAGTAATTTAATAAAACAATACATAAAATAAGTTGAAATGCATTATTATCTATATATATAAAAATGTTGTGTGCGTTTGTGTATCTATTAAAAACTCAAAATTTACTGAATCGATTGAGCTCAAAATTGGACACGATATACAATAGGATTCAGAGATGGTTTTAGGCTACTTTATACACTTTTATCATAACAGCAATAAGAATAAAATAGCTTTAAAAAGTGATATTACCAATAGATGGCGTTGGTCATTGTTTTTTTAATTATATTCTGCCAGCTTCAGAACAAAATTATTATAAACAACCTATTTAGAAAGTACCTACCAGATTGATGTTTTTTAAGAGAAGTTTGATTGCGGCCTCCTTGCATTCAGAATAATAAAAGAGAGTACGCACCTAATAAAGAGGTCAGATATGTTTTGCATGTTATTTTGGAACTTTTTGGACATTCGGAATTTTGGAGTTTTGGACTTTAGACTTTTGGAATTTTGGAGTTTTGGAGTATTGGAGTGTAGGAGTTATGCGTTTTGGAGTTTTGAACTTTTAGAATTTGGAGTTTTGGACTTTTAGAATTTTAGACTTTTAGACTTTGGAGTTATGGCCTTTTGGACTTTGGAATTTTGGACTATTGGACTTTTGGACTATTGGACTTTTGGACTTTTGGACTTTTGGACTTTTGGACTTTTGGACTTTTGGACTTTTGGACTTTTGGACTTTTGGACTTTTGGACTTTTGGACTTTTGGACTTTTGGACTTTTGGACTTTTGGACTTTTGGACTTTTGGACTTTTGGACTTTTGTACTTTTGGACTTTTCGAGTTTTGGGCGTTTGACTATTTGGAACTTTGGAGTTGGAGGTATAGAGTTTTAGAGTTTTGGAGTTTTGGAGTTTTGGAGTTTCGGAGTTTTGGAGTTTTGGAGTTTTGGAGTTTTGGAGTTTTGGAGTTTTGGAGTTTTGGAGTTTTGGAGCTTTGGAGCTTTGGAGCTTTGGAGCTTTGGAGTTTTGGAGTTTTGGAGTTTTGGAGTTTTGGAGTTTTGGAGTTTTGGAGTTTTGGAGTTTTGGAGATTTGGAGCTTTGGAGCTTTGGAGCTTTGGAGTTTTGGAGTTTGTAGTTTTGGAGTTTTGGAGTTTTGGAGTTTTGGAGTTTTGGAGTTTTAGAGTTTTGGAGTTTTGGAGTTTTGGAGTTTTGGAGTTTTGGAGTTTTGGAGTTTTGGAGTTTTGGAGTTTTGGAGTTTTGGAGTTTTGGAATTTTGGAGTTTTGGAGTTTTGGAGTTTTGGAGTTTTGGAGTTTTGGAGTTTTGGAGTTTTGGAGTTTTGGAGTTTTTGAGTTTTGGAGTTTTGGAGTTTTGGAGTTTTGGAGTTTTGGAGTTTTGGAGTTTTGGAGTTTTGGAGTTTTGGAGTTTTGGAGTTTTGGAGTTTTGGAGTTTTGGAGTTTTGGAGTTTTGGAGTTTTGAAGTTTTGGAGTTTTGGAGCTTTGGAGTTTTGGAGTTTTGGAGTTTTTGAGTTTTGGAGTTTTGGAGTTTTGGAGTTTTGGAGTTTTGGAGATTTGGAGCTTTGGAGCTTTGGAGTTTCGGAGTTTAGGAGTTTAGGAGTTTAGGAGTTTTGAAGTTTTGGAGTTTTGGAGTTTTGGAGTTTTGGAGTTTTGAAATTTTGGAGTTTTGGAGTTTTGGAGTTTTGGAGTTTTGGAGTTTTGGAGTTTTGGAGTTTTGGAGTTTTGGAGTTTTGGAGTTTTGGAGTTTTGGAGTTTTGGAGTTTTGGAGTTTTGGAGTTTTGGAGTTTTTGAGTTTTGGAGTTTTGGAGTTTTGGAGTTTTGGAGATTTGGAGCTTTGGAGCTTTGGAGTTTTGGAGTTTTGGAGTTTTGAAGTTTTGGAGTTTTGGAGTTTTGGAGTTTTGGAGTTTTGGAGTTTTGGAGTTTTGGAGTTTTTGAACTTTTATACTTTTGGAGTTTTGAAATTTTGGAGTTTTGAAATTTTGGAGTTTTGGACTTTTGGACTTTTGGAATTTTGGAGTTTTGGAGTTTTGGAGTTTTGGAGTTTTGGAGTTTTGGAGTTTTGGACTTTTAGAATTTTAGACTTTTAGACTTTGTAGTTTTGGACTTTTGGACTTTTGGACTTTTGGACTATTGGACTTTTGGACTATTGGACTTTTGGACTTTTTGACTTTTTGACTTTGGACTTTTGAACTTTTGAACTTTTGGACTACTAACTCCTATGTATATTTAATGATATTTCTTTCGAAAAATAAGGTCATGAAGAAGTTTCACTTCTTACGTGTGTACGCACGCACATGCAGTACACGCACATGCAGTACACGCACACATTTTTTTTTAAATGTACCCATCATTTAGTTTGTTACTCATTTCTCATAGGTACATAAAACCACCATAAAAAAGTCACAGCGAAGCGTGGCAGGGTACCGCTAGTCTATATATATAAAAATCAATGCCACTTTTCGTTGTAATTTTATAACTCAAGAACGGGCTCACCTATCCAAACATTTGGTTTGGAGAGGTGAGATAGTTTAGGCTTTGTTTGGACTATTTAGTAGATGGTTTATGTGAAGTTTGCAAAGAATCGGTCGAGCGGTTCTTCATTTATCACGTAAACGAAGTTGCGCGGGTCAGCTAGTATTCTCATGTAATGCATTATGCATTGTGTAACTCGGGCTCTGTTACACGCATTACTCTATACATGAATGAAAATATAACATTTTACGAGAACATTTTGCAGACCAGGAGCGACACACGTCCGTCTAGCAACACGACTCCCCCCGCACTAGATTTTCGGGCGAGCGCGGGGAGGCAAGCAATGTGATGTATTCTTTGAATACATTATTAGTTATAATTAGTTAAAACTTATACTATTTCAAAATTGAAGAAAACCATTTTAGAGGTCTATGTTTTGTTTAGTCTCTGATATAAATTTTATTATTATTATTATAAATAGATGTCATAAAACAGCTTCTTCTAAAATGGGCTATTTCAATGATGTTTTACTAATTATTTATAATAAATACACAATTCTGATAAAACCATCTTTTGACACACATCTCTTAGATTTCAAATCTACTTTTGGCTATCATTTTTCGTATACTAATACCGAGAAGAATGTCTTCATTTGCACCTCTTTTTCGCAAACTTTGTCAACCAGTCCCCTTAATGTGTGGAAATACCCACGGGATTTCTCTAAGATATCGATTTTTGGAACGAAGTTCCTTATCGCGCGTTGTGAAAGTGGGCTAGACGGAAAAAAATCTCACGAAAGTTGTAACGACACTTTTGGTAAATAAATAAATAGTGGTAGTGGTAGTCATAGTGATAGTGGTAGTGGTAGTGATAGTGGTAGTGCTAGTGCTAGCCAGGGGATGAACATGAACTCTACGAGCAACACCAAAGCAAATAGGAGTTTCGCTCTGTTCAGTTTCAGTCGCGCGTAAAGGTTACACGCACTCACTTTTTTTTTATATTTGTTTTCTTTTTGTTTTATTTCTGTTTTTGTTTTTGCTTACAATAAAATTTTAAAATTAAAATAAAATTTTATTACAATTCCTTCACTTTAATCGAAAGGAACTTCGTTCCATCCGGGTGTCCCTTGACACCTCTCAAGTTTTTTAACGAATATGTAGAAAATGTTCAGAGAAAGATACAAACTACTTTTATACCTACTCGATCAGATATTTCAAATGTTTGAGGTCATATTTTCTTTAGTTATGGTTGAGGTATCTCTGTCTATTCCAATATTTTCACAATAAATACAAACTCTGAAGATGCTTATTTATTATTTTTATCTGTCTGTCTGCATTGCTGTTTCAATACGTTATCGTCAATGTTTCGTTATTCAGATTGTTTGAACATAAATCCATCATATATTTGAACTAGATTTACTTATTTATATTTGAAACTAAAACTAACATTGCAAGTACTCACCACTGTGGATTCTGAATATGCAGATGATCCCGTACATTTCCCAAGAAGCTTGTGGTGGCATCTTTTGTGAACGGCTGTCTGGCACACGGAGCAGCTGTAGCCTTGCTTGCCGAAACCCCACAAGAACTCCTTGCAGAACGCACAGAACGTGGGCTGGCGAAAGAACTTTGCCACGAAGCGGTGACCATTCGCCTCGTGAATCCTGAAAAATAAATACAAAATCTTCATAAATACTCTGTGGTAGACATAAAATATTCGTTGGATGTACGGGGCGCAACTAAGATCTCTGGGACCCCAGCGACCACAACTAGTGGTGCACCACTTGACCAGAATTTGAAGGAAATGAAAATGCGCGAAGAGGAAGACAAAAGTCCGTAAAACAGGTTCAGGATGGACTATAGGCATTTTCTTTACTTTTGTTGGGAACCTAGCGAATGACTGAAATTTAAAATGATACCAGGGTAAAAACGTTAATTATTAAGAATAGAAAAAACCCGACTGCTAAGTAAACATACAACTGAAAAGCAAGAAACAAGCTCTACATTTCTTTTGTGATTTTATTTAGCTACTTACTGTTTTACTTTGTCGGCAACATTTGCAGGCGGGAACAAGCTGTGTCAAGCGAGTGGTGGTTTACGAAATAGCTACATGTTCCCATAGCTTGTTCCCGCCTGCAAATAATGCCGACAAAGTAAAACAGTAAGTAGCTAAAGAAAATCACAAAAGAAATGTAGAGCTTGTTTCTTGCTTTTCAGTTGTATGTTTACTTGGCAGTCGGGTTTTTAGGGTTTCGTAGCCAAATGGCACAAACGGAACCCTTATAGATTCGTCATGTCTGTCTGTCTGTCTGTCCGTCCGTGTGTCACAGCCACTTTTCTCCGAAACTATAAAGCCTATGCTGTTGAAACTTGGTAACTAGATGTATTCTGTAAACCGCATTAAGATTCTTATATAAAACTAGAAAAAAAGCAGTAAATTTTGGGGGTCCCCATACTCAGAACCGAAACTCAACATTTTTTTTTGCATCATACCCATTCGTGTGGGGTATCTATAGATAGGTCTTCAAAAATGCTATTGAGGTTTCTAAAATCTTTTTTTTTTAAAGTGAATAGTTTGCGCAAGAGATACTTCCAAAGTGGAAAAATGAGTCCCCCCCCCCCCCCTCTAACTTCTAAACTTAGAAAATGATAAATCTAAAAAATATATATGATGTATATTGCTATACAAACTACCAACGAAAATTGGTTTGAACGAGATAGAGCAGGTAGTTTTTTTTTAATACGTCAAAACCCGCAATTTTTGGTAAGAAAAATCACCACCACAGCGAACGTGTTAAAACATCAATCAAAGTTACAACGAACTATAAGAACTTTTATATTATGTTACCTGCTGCTACGAAACCCTTCATGGGCGAGTCCAACTCGCACTTGGCCGGTTTTTTGTATTCTTAATAATTAATGTTATTGATTTCTGATTTAACTAAACTTTGTACTTTTTAACAACAATTGCCGTCTAACCAAAGATAAATAATAGTACTACATTTCTAACCTTCAAACCTCGACAATAAAGCCCACGTCAGAGTCGCAGCGTTTAAATAATCATGGAACAGGATGCCTCCATCACAACTTTTATGCGAATATAATGCCCGAATATTAAGGAACACACATTAAAAAGCTCGTAAAAATGCGTAGAAACATTACAGAGTGTGGTCTTCAACTACTTCGCATGTTTCAAAGCATTTTAATATATTACTTAACACCTGTCGCAATGTCTATTATTTTAATAAAATAAGTGTAAATATGGCCAATGTAGGCGTATTTGATGATAAATCGACTATAGGATGAGACAACCGAAAAATTTAAAACATGCAATGAGCAAAATGGCTGCGAGGGGGCGTGATATATATTGTACGGGAATTATGAACTATTTATATTCATAACATACACAATTCGTTCATAATAATTCGACTGATGTATCAACTGACGAAAATCCATCACATTATTGAATTTTTAAAAGTTGTGTCTTAAAATTAGAGATATTTTTGTTAAATTGATTAGAATGCCTCATGAAATGGCACGGTGAAAATTCAGTGTAGGACGATATTAAGATATTGAAAACTCCCACACTCTCCAATTCGTCAATCCATACTTTAATTATTATAAAGCTGATGAGTATATTTGTTTGTTTCAACGCAAGGCTCTCAGTAACTGCAGATTGGAATACAAGAATTCTTTTATAGTCTACGAGAGTATAGAAATAAGCCCTAATTGGCCTTAGGTACTGCAGAAAGACTGCATGAAGTTCGAAATTTGGCGTGTTTGATTTTGATGGCGTGGGGTCTCAGGAAGAGACAATGTGTATTTCAATATCTTTGCTTACAACAATACAAATGTAAACATATTGATGTACTGCTCCTAAACCAAGAATGTATTTAAGCGGGAGCTGAGCCTCTTTTTACGGGTATTTTCAGCAACATTCAGGTGGAACAACTCAACTCCACTTTGATTTATCCAGAAATGATTCTGCAGTATCCACTCCTGTATTACCTTTATTAATCGTACCATAAAAACTTGGGTGTCTTTTCCTTTCTTTTTCGGGTTTCCCTACTCTTACAACAACGAATTCTTTACCAGAACATGATTGCATGGCTAAAGTATTTAACTTCGTGTTGTCAACTTGAGGGTCAACTCTGATAATGATAAAGAATATGAAGAAAGAGAAATAGATTAAGGTAAAAAACGTGAATTTAGCTTACTTATGGTGTTTGATGGCACCACGTCGCTGCGTGATGCGCTTGCCACGGGAGCGGCGAACGGCGCCCTCGCCTGCCTCGCCGCAACCTCCGCCCGGCAACCACTGGAAAATAAGAGTTCATCATCAACAACCTTAATTGGCTTCTTTCTAAAGTGTTTTTATTGTACTGGCATGGCTGGGATGGTAGACAAGCAACATTCTGGTTACCGTCGGTGATCTGAAAAACGTCATGTAACCTATAAACGATGGTAGAACGACGCGGCGACCGGTATATGGAAATGTACAGGGACTCTGACAACCTGTTGTTCTATTTTTAAACCGTCCATAAGCTCTTCAACTTAACTAAAGTAAACTAAGTTGGAGGCAACCAGAACCATCGGTTTAACATGCCTTCAAATATCAGGATCAGAAAATTCTACAAACTGTTCTTTATCCCAATTCCAGCCGTAGCATATTTTTGAAGCCTCGTAAAGGTTTCAGTAAGGTCAAAACAAATTTCTAGAATTCCATTCCACTGCAGTTCCTCTAATCAGACAACTTACCGAGGTATGTACTCGTAATCTATGTAAAATATTGTTATTTTTATTGAGTAGCATCTATTTAGCGTTCCAGAGAAATCCTCTGTGGGCGAGTCCGACTCGATATTGTCTGGTATTTTGAACCCCTTAAGAAAAACGATCTTTGTATGTGAGTATATATCACCGTCTGTGGCACTGTAGCGTCCCAACGGATGGACTAATTTTGAGGTGTCTTTTTTGTTTGAAAGTCAATATGCCGGAGGTTGTTCTTTTAAGTAAAAATTTTGATGATCATTAGCACAGTTCCTGAGTGATGAAGGAAGTTTACTGTTAATTCACAGGTCCTGTTCATCGGATGTGTGGTAAACTGTTCAATCAAATCAGCCTACGGCAGTCCACTCCTGGACGTAGGCCTCTTCCAATTTACGCCACAATACACTGTCCTGCGTCGCATCCAGTCCCAACCTGCGACCTTTTCCATGTCGTTCATCTGTCGGGTGGACGTCCTACGCTACGTTTGCCAAGTCGCGGTCTCCACTCCAGAACTCGCTTGCTCCAACAGTGGGTTGTTTTGTTGATGTGGCCGGCCCACTGCCGCTTTAAAGCGCTTATTCTGCGAGCTATGTTGACCACTTTAGCTCTCTGCCGGATAACCTCATTTCAAAGTTTATCCCTCAAAGACACTCCAAGCATAGCTCGTTCCATAGCTCGCTTCGCGATCTTAAGGGCGCGGATCAACCCCACCGTAAGTGTCCATGGTTTGGCACCGTAAGTCATAACGGGTAGAACGCGCTGGTTGTAGACTGTTACACTTACTGATATACTGTTACTTGGATGGTATTTCCATGAAATGAGAACTTGAAACTAGCTGATGCCTCAAGCACAACTTCTTAGAAAATTACAGCATATTATTCTATGTTTGGGTTTATTAGGACAGTCTCGGGATCGAGTGATTTTTTTTTAATTTTTAAATTAACACTTATTAAAGACTGTTTCGTATCTCTATTTTTTTTTTAATTTTATCTTGAGGAATATCCGTAATGGATGCTATGCCGGACTCTTACTGACTAAAAACTACACGTTCCCTACCTAAAGCCTTTGGTTGGGAGCCCCGGGTAAGTCCTCGGAAGGATATCCCCAAGGTGGTACACCTATACGATGTTTACTAAAGGTCACTAGACAGGTGACCTCCGCCAACACAATGTCACATTATGCTGAGTATTGGTAAACATTTATGATTCATTAGCAGCTTCGATTAGCTGTTTGTTGTTTGTGCCCCGTGGCGATCGTGTCAGTCAGCGCTAATTGCGCTTGCTTGAACGGTTGCCAACAAACCGCGCGCACATTGTACTAACACACAAGTACTATACCAAATATGAAAATAAATACACTGCTTGTTCTTAACCTACGTAGTCAAATACCGATAAAAGTATTCACTAGTTTTGCACGGATAGAGCTAAATTATAATCACAATTCGGAGTGGCATGAACTCTCTGCCTCGGTTTTCCCGAACGTCTTTTTTGTGTGGAAATCCTAATGGATGCTATGCTGGACTCTTATCTTCCGTAACCTCACGATGGCTTACGGCCGGGAGTCCCGGGTAAGCCCTCGGAAGGATGTCCCAGAATTGCCAGCAGACTTTTGCTAACGTTTTGTCTTTTCCGAACGTCTACAGTTTAGGTCTCTTCAAACGGGTTTCTTATATCACGGTGATCACTGTCGACCTGTATATTGTTATCTGCCATCATAATTTAGCATAATAAAAAGAAAATTAAAGTTATGAAACCAAGAATTTAATTTGTGGGCCCATCTCATTTACACGAACGAATTTCAATATTGCATTGGTATGTTGCTCTCAACTCTCAACAACTTGTATACACACAGCTTCTCTAAAATAATTGTTCCGGAATAGCGTAATTGTTTATTTGTTATAATAGAGTATGACTAATGTTGGAATACAGATCTCTCGTCAGTTAAGACGTCAAGTAGGTATTGTTTTTATTGCAATCCAGGTTTGAACAGTATTTGAAGTCTCTTACTGTACTTCCACTCCGACCAACTAAACGGATCAACTCAAACGGATCAACTATTTTTTATTCCCAACGGTACAACTTTTTTAGTTGGTCCGATAGGAATAAAACGGAACAACTATTTTCTTCTCAACTGAACAACTTGCTAGTTGGTTCGATAGGAATATTTCAATTATTAAAATTTGTTACCAACTACACAACTTTAAAAAAATCATCTGGTTTTCTTTCTTAACTGAACAAATTTTAGTAACCACGTGTCACGGGAAATTTTGCAATGAAAAACGAAGATCAGTAAAACAAATTAGAAATCGGTTAATCAAATGAAAACTGGTTAAACATAGGAAGATCGGCAAAAATATGAAGAACGGTAAAACAAATGAAGATCTAGAAAATAAATGAAGATCGAGAAAACAAATAAAGATCGAGAAAACAAATGAAGATCAATAAAACAAATGAAGATCAATAAAACAAACAAATGAAGATCGACAAAATAAATGAAAATTGACAAAACAAATGAAAATCGACATAACAAATGAAGATCGACAAAACAAATGAAGATCGACAAAACAAATTTTAATGAAGATTGACAAAACAAATGAAGATCGACAAAACAAGTGAAGACCGATCTTTAAAAGATCAATAAAACAACATTTTTAACCGACTTCAAAAAAGGAGGAGGTTTTCAAATCGACGGGTTTTATTTGTTTGTTACCTCATATTTTTTAAATGGGTGGACCGATTTCGATTTGAATGTTGTTACTCGCCGTTTGGTCCCATTACAAGGAAACCAGGATTCGATGATGGTATCCCAAAAAATTCAAATTTAAAAAATTGTGGCACTCGTGGCACTCGCGTCCAAATGACACCGTGATTCGATGAGCCAAAGGGCGCATCCGCTGAGACAGTATATCCGCGTAGTATAGGCGCGTAGTCAGCAGAAGGTCCAGCAACGAACTCTTCTCGTTCTCCCGGTCTGGTATCCTCGTGTGCGACTTGACCAGTGTTCGTGAGCAGTTCTCCCCGCAACGTCAGTTTTCCGAGAACCTAACCAGTCAGCGTGGTGATTGAAGTCCCGCACAATCACTATCTCTACGGAGGGATACTTTAGAATTAATATACACTCATGTAACGATGTCAATACTGGCTCCTGTAGTTGCCCTCAAATAGATAAAGTTACAGAAATAAAATATCTGGGTATAGTAGTGGACCAGAAACTATCTTGGTACCCTCACCTTGAACAGGTTGCATTGAGAGTCCGTAAACTGAGTTGGATTTTTAAGACTCTTAGATATGTGGTACCAAGAAATATTAGTAATGGTGATATACCATCGAGAAATATCCTGACGGAAATATACGCAGCTCTGGTACAATCGATTTTGATATATTGTATTCCGGTTTGGGGGGGTGCGGCTAAAACGAAGTTCCTAGAAGTGGAAAGAGCACAACGTGCGTTTCTAAAAATAATGTTTTTTAAAAAAATGATTTACCCTACGGAGACACTCTATCGGATAAGTAATGTGTTATCTGTCAGAAAATTATACATTGTCCAAGTCGTATTAAAAAAGCATAAGATCCTACCCTATGACGCTAGTATTATGAAATCAAAACGAAGAAAACATAATGTAGCTTTTTGTCCAAGAACGCAAACCAATTTCGCTTCTATACAATTTGACAAAAGAGCGGCACAATTGTACAACAAAATAAATAGAGAGTTGCATATATACTCAAAACAGTGTCATGAATGCAAACAACGCATCACCTTATGGATAAAGCCACTATCATATGAAAGCACTGAAAATCTTTTAAAAACCAAATGATGAAATAAACACATAAACACACACACACACACACACACACACACACACACACACACACACACACACACACACACACACACACACCCACACACACACAAACACAATGTCACACTACTTCTAAATACTCTCCCTATTATTAAGTTAAAGGAAAAGTAGATATTAAGAACCTATTATAGACTAGCTGAGCCCGCAACTTCGTTTACGTCACATAAGGTGTATGAAAGGAAAGGTATTTCTTCATCAGAGTCATCAAGCAGCGTCTGAAACTGTCCTGTTTGCTTAATCATAAAAGAGCTTAATGATTAAGTCTATTTTAAAACAATTCAGTCCACGCCTTCGGCGCGGACTGAATTGTTTAAAAATAGTCTTAATCATTAAGCTCTTTTATGATTAAGCCAACACGCCAGTTTAGGTTCACTCACATTCAAAGAAACCCCTACAATTAAAATTTTCAAAATATCTGATTCTTAAAAGTGTTATAACTCTTTTATTTCTAAACCGATTTACATAAAACCAACGCTAAATGTTAACTGGAGCAAACCACGACACATTAAAAAAAAACGCATTGCAATCGGTTGAGCGGTTACTGAGATTAGCGTGCACAACCGTACAGACAAACAGATATACAGACATACAGACATACAGACAAACAGACAAAAATTCTAAAAATCATTGTTTTGGATTCTATTGCGTTCATAAAGCCCCCCCTATAATATTTTTTCTTATTTATCTTCCATGTACAGACAGCGACCTGTTACGATTTTATTATATGTATTGATTAACTTTCGCACATAACTTATTGTCAATTAAAATTACGTTATGGAAGAGCGGAGACACCTAACACAGGCATTACTTGCCTAAAAGGAGTCTCCAAATACCTTTGTTAAAACATTATTTTGGCACAATAAACTTATTCTATTCTTATTCTATTCTTATTCTATTCTTATTCTATTCTTATTCTATTCTTATTCTATTCTTATTCTATTCTTATTCTATTCTTATTCTATTCTTATTCTATTCTTATTCTATTCTTATTCTATTCTTATTCTATTCTTATTCTATTCTTATTCTATTCTTATTCTATTCTTATTCTATTCTTATTCTATTCTTATTCTATTCTTATTCTATTCTTATTCTATTCTTATTCTATTCTTATTCTATTCTTATTCTATTCTTATTCTATTCTTATTCTATTCTTATTCTATTCTTATTCTATTCTTATTCTATTCTTATTCTATTCTTATTCTATTCTTATTCTATTCTTATTCTATTCTTATTCTATTCTTATTCTATTCTTATTCTATTCTTATTCTATTCTTATTCTATTCTTATACTGCTCAATGACTTTGTCGTTCAATTTTTGCAGGTGGTCAAAGAGGCGGACAGTGACCGCGTCACCGCTATGAGACCTGTAAATGCACGCGTTGATCCGGGTGTGGCCCCCGTGATCCACGCGCGCCCATAATGTTGACAGGTCCCTATCTTCCAGGCCTTTGAGACGGCGACAGCAGATATCGTCCCGTACGAACATGCATACCTCGGCTTGAGCCTTGAAGTTAGCCTCAAGCTTATAGCCGGGCGCCATCAAGTAGGAAATATATCGTCCGGGCATGAAAAATCTACGTCTCCATCAGGAAAAACTAATTTGGCTTTTTGAATGCTTGTGGATTTCGTTTATGTTGTAGTGCATTTCTCTGACGTTGCATAAGTCAACAAGAAGCGTGGACGTCGACGAAGCCGCTGTGGATACCTTTTTTTTTCCTTGCCATGATTTTGTTAAATAAAAGGGGATATAAGAAGGTAGGGGGTGCCTAGGTACCGGTAGCGCAGGATACTAAGCGAGACTCATGTTTTCCAAAGGCAGGTACAGGCAGTGCGGTGTATTGGCACGGCGTACGGAAGGGCCCGTGGTCCCCCCCTGATGCAATGGTCGCGTCCACTCCGGTATCCCCTCCGGCACGACCACAGGGACTTTTCACAGGCTGCTGCCTCAGATCAGCCTCCTGGGGCGGAGATTAAGTAATCCCCAGGTTCGGGTCCCGTACAGCCCATTGAGCTCTGGAACCCTGCTCACCGACGGACAACATAACCCAGCACAGAGCCAGGTTACTATTACCGCGGTCTTCTGCAGGGCTGGGTACGGCCCCAGGCGACCCTTCCTCCTAATGTAGGCTCTTTTGTCCGAAGACCCCTAAGATATTGGATCTTAGGAGTCATATTGAATAAGCCAGATTCATTGTGTAATTTATTTTAAATAGGTACCTACGTTAGTTGACTTGAATATAATAATGAAGACAATTTTTTGTCCTTTACACCATGCAAATTAAATGAATTGGTGATCACCATGTGATAAAGCAAAATCACAAAATCAAAATAATGGGTGGTACCCAAGTGTCGCCATGATTGAACCGGGTTGCCACTTGCCTGTATTAACTTTGGTTGGTTTAACGTAACTAGTTGATATTAATAGATAAACTGTGTGCCTACTTATTATTAACGCATCATCTAGAAAGTAAATACCATTCCTACTCCTACTTCCATGAACCCGCAAAAAAAAGACAAATTTTATGTCTTTAGTAGGTATTTGCACGTACTAAATATTTTTTCTACTTTCGTCGTCAATATATTTCTTTAAAAAGTGAACGACGCTTACAGTTATAGATTCTATTACTAAAAGGGAGGTGTAATATTCGGTTCTTTCCCACCGTCCACCTTCCCAGGTAATATTATTCATAAAATGGTATTTTTTAAATAAAAAAAGTAAGTGTTCTTATTTATGATTATTCTTCAATTTAAGAAATTTACGTACAAACACCGGCGCGTTACGATTTAATTACCTACATGTTTGTAGTAGACGTAAGGGCGAGGCCGCACTTGCGGTTATCGCGGCGGTTTCTAACCTCAAAATGTCAAAACATTGACTTGATTTCATTGATTTTGACAGTTTGATGACATTTTGAGGTTAGAAACCGCCGCGGAAAAACGCAAATGCGGCCTCGCACTAACGTTTATAAATGACATCATTCAAATGTCATCAAAATGTTGAAAAAAAAATGGTGACCAAAGAGTTCATAAGCTCTTTTGAAAATTCGTACTGTACCTTACAGTGGATCGTTATGAGGATAACTAGATAGTAAACAATCACTACAGAGCAATACGTTCCGTCCGCGTGTAGAAGTGTTGCTCTGTAACACCTACCACATTTACTATTCACGGGCACGACAAACACGTTCAGCTGGAGCTAGAGATGCCGAGATAGTACCTCGAAGTAGCCTGTAAATCGTGCCGTATCTCTAAACTGGGAAATGAACGCAAAGAAGGCAAGGCCGTTTCAGAATGGGGAGAGGGCGAGGAGAGCGCACCGGACAGATAACACGCAAGTACGGTCAGCCAAGAGGCTGGTAAGATTATGGGTTGGTGAAGGCCAAGGGGACTATACCACATTTGCTATGACTCAATTATTTTCGATGGACGGTATAATGCTAAATACCATCACAAAGAACTAGCGGCGCTGCATAGAAACTAACATAATCTTACTCTCTCTCTCCTCCGCAAAACGCTTCGCCTTTAAACTCCTACAGCCAGAAGTCCATCCCGCAATGCCTCACATCCCCTGCTCCTGACAAGGCCGTATGTATGACTGAGGTATAGTAAGTTCAACTCATCTGTGCGCGCGGCCCTATGTGTGGGTAAACCTCGTATAAACACAGTGACTTCGTGTGCGTGACAAGAGGTACAGTGAAGTACGAAATACAAAGACACTTGTTTAACCAAAATATAAAACTTAAGGGGTGAAATGTATGTTAAACATATTAATATGTTTTGCTGCTAAGAGAATAAAATTGAGGAATTTTAGGATTCGCTGCTCTCTATAAGGTTAATTATAAATTCAAATTCCAAATCAAAATGTCCATAGTATTCTTCTTCTTTGTATTACGCCACATCCCTTCATCAATTTGACCTAAACGTTCGTTTATTAATTTCATTATTCCCATCACATTTTGTTTGATGTTATGCAAAGCATTATATTTTTTTTTAAATTCCCCATTCATTTTCGATTGGGTTTAGTTCAGGATGATACGGTGGTAGCCGAAGAACTTTTAAGCCATATGGCTGATCTGTTGGGAGTTACGGGACATCCTTCCTGAGGGCTTACCCGGGGCTCTCAACCATAGGCTGTTGGGCGTTACGCGAGGTTTTTTAGTCGGTAAGAGTCCGGCATAGCATCCTACGAGGATTTTCCCTCACGTTAAAAAAAAAAAAAAAGCCATATGGCTGAAGTGTGTCATCAATCTTATAACAAACTACTGACCGTTGCAACTTCGTTCACATCACTTGAGGTGTACGAAAGGAGAGGTATTTCTTCATCATACTCATCAAGCAGCGTGTAAAACTGTCCCGCCCTCTCTCAAATGAACCGCGCAAAATATCAGGATCAAAAGTATCCCAGAACCTTCTTCGGATCCTAAGCTCAGATTGTACCAAGTTTCATTTAAATCAATTTAGTAGTTTCAGCGTGACACTTATTCGGGATACAGAGAGACAGACAGACATGAAAATTTTTAATTACATTTTCGGCTTCAGTATCGATTAGAGAACGCCCTACAATTAAAATTTTCTAATTATCTTCCATGTACAGACTCTCGACCCTCAACAGTATTTTTAGACGTATGGATTATGATCTTTTTACGTTTTAAATCAAGTCAAACAGTTCAATTTTTGTCATATTTGCTGTATAAGCAATGTTTTTTTTCTATCGACCAACTCTGCATTTAATTTTTTTTTTGCATTAGAATTTGGAGCTCTATCATTTTTTGACTATTCTGTAGGCCTGCCTTTATAAGTTAGACAATTCTACCATACATTATTTTGTTATGTCTCGAAGGGTTTAGGCAGCGTTTTCGTTAAAAGCTCCCATACATCTTATTTTTTTCTGACATCTCCAACTAATATCGTTATATTTTAGTCTATGTATATACAAACTCAGCAAATTGTATTATACGCAAACCGTTCTCAAGAATAATTGGTGATCTAAGCATGAAAATCCATGCAGTAGTTTTTAAGTTTATCGTGAACAGACAGACGCGGCGGGGACTTTGTTTTATAATAATATGTAGTGATAAAAATATTAATTACATCGAATTGACACATCAAAAATATTTACCTGACTTTTTAAACATTTTCTCCGTGAAGGACTAGACATTTTCTTTAACGACTGTACCCATGGGATTATCATTTAGAACACTGTGTAATGAATTATAATGTAACCAACTTACACAGGATGTCAACGTTGCAGTTACATTGAGACTTGTCATGATATTTGATTTCGTTTCATTATACCGTAAGAGTTGCCTTCAGAACGTGGTAGATGACGCTGTAGGCTTTTTGTCTATTATGATTTTTAATTCGCGGCCGCGCAGATAGTTTCCTGCAAAGACTGCTTGGCACCGCTAGTGTCGTTAATAAGTCATTTACGTCTCTATCTCATAATATACAAATGTACTCTGTGAAGACGGCCGCATCACTGCCACACAAATGAAAACTGTATAATTATTAGCGCACGCACACATAGCGCCGCGCGCACTGATGAGTTGAAATATCTATACCAGCTTCCTGCACGGTTGATGAGTCCGCACGTCCAGCATCATCTAGGTACCATAAATAGTTATACCGTAAAAGACAAAGTGCCAAATCAGGTTGACGTTATGTAAAACTATCAGTGTCAGTTATACTGGCAGTCCCAAACATTGTTTGTTTATGTAGTCTTGTCTGACGATCTATGTATTAATGTAATGCATTTATTGTAAATTTCTTACAAATTAACGAAAATTGTTACATTTATTACGATGTTAGCAAACCATTTTAGATATCAGGATGAAAGATGGAAGCAGTGAATGTCTCCAGGTGCTACAATGGACTTCAAGTGCTCGTGTAGTTCTCTGATCAGCACAATCGTCGTGATTTCCTTCTGCATTTGAGGTAGGTATGGCATGAAAAGCAATATTTTACGGCGTGATCTCGCGGATTCTGCTAAGACTATTATTTTTGGTCTACTATGACCTGCAGTGAGGCCCACTTATAAAAATATTTTCAGTTAAATTAAGTTCTGCTGCATATGCAGTTAAAACAATTAAACGGATCACTGATGTTGAAATGGCTAGAATAGTCTACTTCAGTGATTTCCATCTGAAGAATGATATAATTCTTCAGAAGATACCCTCAGAACATAATTATTTTTACCACAAAAGAAAGCTTTAAGAACTTTATACCATCCTGGTCCCAGAGTAAGAGCCACAACCATCGAAGTTTATTGGCCACGTCATGAATCTTCTAATTTTATAACCTAGCAATACCAAAATGTAATAACTTGTATTAATATATAGTTTTTACAAGTCACCTGAATACTGTACCTACTTAAAGCGTGAAATAAAGATCAACAATTATCTTAACGTGTCCTTCTTATTTACACACTACCACCTAATTTACTAACACAGCCAAGGAATGTAGGTACATCTCATCATCAGTTTACGGTTTGCAGCTACAACAAAAGGACCTCAATAAAATACAATTCAAGCTTGGACAGACAATATCCTTTTATTATAAACTAGCTGACGCGTACAACTACATTTGCCTTACGTGGGAGAAAGAAAGAGAGAGCTGTGTTATTCATATTTGAGTAAAATAATATTTCCCGTCGAATTTACTTCCGTCGCGTTCAACTGTATCTCGAATATTATATTGACTTTTTCGTTTGTTTGACATCTTGTACCTTATATATGTTTCGTTATCAACGGTAATATATAATAATCGTAGTAATGTTACGTTCGTATTTAAACACAAGCTGTTGCCCCCTGACTTCGTACGCGTGAAAATTATGTTAAAATGCCAATTTGATTGCTCTCTGCTTAGCACCTAGGATATGTAGCGTGATAATATATAGCCTATTTGAAGACCCTACCCCTAGTTTATATTTGTGCAAAATTTGAATCCAATCTATTGAGTACTTTTCGAGATCCTTCCGGACAAAGCAAAGCAAACAGACAAACAGACAAAAATTTTTCTAAATATATTTTCGGCTTCGGTATCTTATGTAGAACACCCAGCGAGTATTTTTTTTAAATATTTCCAATGTACAGTTTTGACTTTTCTATCATTTTATTATATGTACCTATAGATTTATTAAGTGCAGAATGGAAAGACTCTAGATTTCTAGAACATTATTCGTTCGATGGCGGAGGCCGAAAACGCTGCTTTTTTACCTTTTGGCGATCCCAGTTTCCGCCAAAGACTCAGTGTGTATTGGCAAGTGTTTATGCGGTCCACACATAAATAGGATCAAGTGTGAGTGAGGGTACAAGGTAAAAGAGAAATAAGTAAAATCTGATGTTATCGTGCGACTTTTTAAATAAACGTCCTACAATACGCTTTAAATTTGCAATTTTTTGATCAATGCTGTTATATTCCGGTTCCGATTGAATGTTTTGCCAACCTGCCACTATTAATTCTATAGGTAAAAGCGCGCTCGTAGCTTTTAGCTTTTCGTGCTTCGGAAGGCACGTTAAGAACGTCTAGGTTGCCAGTAAATTAGCAGTCGCTAAGGGACGTTGAAGACTTTTAGGCGGCTTGAAAAATTTCGACAGCAAGCAGTCACAACCTGCGCCTGTCCATCTGAACACGGCAGTACGGGTACGCCACCTATTACGTGGGACAAATTCTAAAAAGGTGAAATATGGACATATAATATATGTATGCCTCTGCCTACCCTTTGGGAATAAAAGGCGTGACCATGTGTATGTATGTATGTATGTAAAAGTGGTGAAGTTGCACTGACTCCCATAATTCTTATTCAAATATTTATGTAATCAAATCACAATCAATTTCGGAGTCTGTTCGATGCAAACAAAAAATCAAGTGTTCTATCTAAACCACAGAGATCAGAATAAAATATATTTTCTGTTACTCGTATCTGCGATCTAAACACTTGATTGTTAGTTTGCATCGCATAGACTCCGAAACTAGAATCTATTCCATACAAACAATTAAGTATGTAGATATGCAGAGGGAGAGAATCTAATTCTCGCCCCTCTAGTTTTAACAGACTGACGGATAGGGATGTCCTCGCCATTACCACTAATGAAACAAATTGTCAGACCACAAGGAAACAGGCACAGTCATTTGAATCCCACAATAACCCTCTCTTCTTTACACGGAACCATACTTTAATGAAAAAGGTCCAATACCTACTCACGCTTTGATAGGTACCAAAGTGACAACTTTGGTTGCGGATAAGAATAAAATAATAGGTCTTTACCTTATGTAATTGCCGTTTAGCAGTACCGGCCATTTCAAATCAAAATATTTTTTTTTAATCAGAATTCTAATCTGGAATTAATTTTATTTAAAACAAGAAGCCGTGAGATGGTGTCACCTGACTGCCCCTCTCTAAAACGTTATTGTGAAAGTTCAATCCAATTGACGAATTCTTGTTTTATTTCAAACTTTGAACAGATGATCCACGTGACCTAGTGACGTAGTTTAATGCAACAGAGTCACAGACTACAGACAAAGTCTCGCCATAAGCCCCTCTGCACTCTATTTTATAGAGAGGGGCTAAAACATGGAATTCATTTTCCAAAAGTAGACATTTGTTTATTGATTAGTGTAACGTTTTCATCGCATTTCAATCTTTATCGTCATCATGGATACGTTAAAAATTCGAATAATTATGGAATATGAGTACCTACCTATCGTCGTGGCAGCAACGCGACACAAGCGGCACGCAACATCAACGACGACGTTTACGGAGCCAACACTACAAACCAACGCACCGCCTGTTATTGGTTTGCTCGCTTCCGTTCTGGAAATTTTGACCAGAAACATGAACCCCATGGTCGTCCGAAGACTTTGGCCGACAATGACGAATTAAAGGCGATTGTGGAAGCCGATACCTAATACACAATCTACGGTTGAATTAGCAGCAGCTTTCGACGTTAGCGTCAAAACAATATTGGTCCATTTGCGTAAAATTGGCTAGGTAAAAAAGTTTGACAAATGGGTGCTTCATTGCTCAACAGACACACAAATGAAGGAATTCTCAACCGCATTGTTACTTGCGATGAAAAATGGATTCTGTTTGATAACTGCAAGCGCTCAGCAAGTTTGTTGGATCCTGGTTCAGCACCTAAACAATGCCCTAAAGGAAAACTTACCCCTAGAAAAGTGATGGTCACTGTTTGGTGGTCTAGCACCGGCACATCAGTATCACAGCTTTTTTCGAAACGGGGTGAGCATTACTACAGATGTGTACTGCAAAGAACTGAACACAATGATGGAGAAGCTGGCACATCTCCAACCAGCATTGGTCAATCGCTCGTCTCCGTTGCTCATGCACGACAATGCGCGACCTCATACTGCACAGCAGACGGTCTCCAAGTTGCAAGAACTGGGGTTGGAAGCTCTCCGTCAACCGCGATATATGGTGAGTATCGCGGACCTTGCGCCTACAGACTACTACTTTTTCCAAAATTTGTATAAACTTCTTGGCGGGAAAGAAATTCAATACCCGAGAAGCAGTACAAAGTGCTTTTGAAGAATTTGTAGGCTCCCGTCCAGCCGGTGTCTATAAGAAGGGCATAAATAAACTGCCGCTGCTTTGGCAAAGATGCATTGATTGCATGGGTGATTACTTCGATTAATGCAAATAAAAAATACATGAAAAATAATCGTTTAATTTTTTTCATAGATAATTGTAATTTCATAGGTAAAGACCTAATATAAATCAATACAATATTCCTATCGAACAAGAAGTATGAATAGGTGAAAAAGAAAATCGTTGATCCGTTGCATCCGTTTCAGATAAATCAATACAATATTCCTATCGAACAACTATAAGAAGTATGTATAGGTGAAAAAGAAAATCGTTGATTCGTTTCATCCGTTTCAGTTGGTATTGCAGTTGGTCCGAGTGGAACATTTTTTCATGAATTAACATCTGTCATCAACCAGTTGGTCCGATAGGAATAAAGTCCCTTATTGAGTTCCATTCCGAACAACGGTTGGTCGGTTTAGTTGGTCGGAGTGGAAAGACATCCCTTCCATAAAACTTTCTGCTTATAACTCAAGAATATAATTTTATACAGTAGTATACTATTTGTTGGATTGATATACCTACTGATTCCTTCAGCCAGTCTGCTGTGTCTATCGCCTCGCTCAATAACAAGCTCAAGTACATTACTTATGAAGTTTCTGATTTTAGCGACATCAATCTAAAGCCAAGAATGTGTGTCGTAAACGATAAAATGGACATACCCGAAACCAAGTTGACATCGTAGATGATGCAGAGCGAGAAGCATCGCCAAACTACACGTCACACCTAACCAGCGCCGGCGATGCACCAAACAAAATGTATTAGGTACATTAATGCAACTCCCTTTCAGGCGAAGGGACGCAACTAGACACACTAGTATTTATGTGAAAAATGTGAGTGATGAGGGCCGCGAATTCCCTGGCATGGATTCGGTTGACTACGGCTGAGACACCGCTAATGTCGAATAGCCAAAATTGAGCATTCATGAGTCGTACGCTATTGAGACGTCCGTCATATGATCACTCGAATTTGATTTATTGCTGGTCGACTAAGCGATGACTGAGCGTGACTTTGAGGTACGCCTTGACGGAATCACCTAAATGTCTTTGTACTCTTCTTTCGTAATGTTCAGGGTTCGAAAAGTCTTAGTGATTGCTACTTTGAAAACTAACTCAGAATTTTCTAATTCTATAAAAGATCGTTAATTGATACGTATAAAATCAAGCAAGCTGATTGTTGATGTTGGTAAAGCTAAATACCTAGTGACCCGTTACTTCAGTAATACGTCTGCAAGGTATTCTGAAATTAATTTCTCCTGTATACTACACATAATATACCTATTAGTGTGGCACTGGGCACTTGTCCTTGACAGCTTAATGAAGAAAAGAACAACTTGACGAACAACGTAGTGCTCTTAGACAAAAAACACCCAACTCATCCGGAAAATCATCAGACACTCGACTTTAAAATGGTCGTGTGCTTCAAACGCCATTGAAAGAGAGCTAGGTACTCTCTTTGTGTGTGTCACCATGATTTTCCATAAGGCGGGCGGCAATTTTGGGAAGAATTAAAAAGCAATTTTAAATCCGAAAGACATTCGGAAGAGGTTTTCAATGTTCGCTGGAAAGAATAAACGGAGAACAGCAGCATATACTTTACTGTGCTATAAAGCATTTGCCTCGATAGTAATGTGTATTGAAAATACAAAGCATCATTTGTATTGATGAATTATCCCGAGCAGATTCTATCGATCACACACCTGAAGAATTCCAGCATCCAGTCAAAAATAAAATCAACCTACACCTACTACAGCAAAGCACTCTACAAGTGATAACTGATAGACATGTTTGTGAACAATAAAATGTATAGAAGTAAATGGTCGCAACTTAACATCGCGATCGGCCGTACCAAGGTTGAGTGGAACCGCGTGGTAAATGCACGTGTATTTATAGCCGGAACCCGAGGTACTCTATTACTCGTGTAATATTTTGTGCGTCAGCGTCCATTCAGCTATCACTCACACTACAATATCATTCGGATACAAATCCACATCACAAAAAATAAAACGAATATCAGATACTAATTTTACTCGCAAGCATTAACATACCGAGCCGCCATTAGCATTGAGATAATAGTAAATTATGTTATACCAGCTTCTATTTCGAGTAAATGACTGATATTGTTCATTCAGCGTCGATTTAATTTTTATACATTTGGCAAACGTAAAAAGCCTGTCGTATTTATCAGCCATAACTGTTGCTTTTAAAGACTTGGTAATTATCATAAGTGAAAACACTCGTATGCACAGGCTCACAGAAATACTGCAACATTTATGAAAATTGCAAATGTCAATTTGAATGCTCCTGGTAATCCAAATTAAGAATAACCGACATATTTATTGATGGGTTTTAAACCATCATTCTGTATGTTATTAGAATCTTTTTAAATACCCAACAGTTAAATATCTGTAACATACTTAGTTGTGTTTTTATGAGTGCTACAATATGCTTGTATTTTTAAATCGTTTCGGTTGTAAACGGTTTTATGGGCACCGCGAGAAATGACCGCGTCGGCATCCATTAGTGAGGGAGGCATTCCTTTATCTGTATTCCATTCCAATTTACCTTGTTCTGTTTCATGTGTTACAATATTTACGACACCATTATTAGTTTCAGATGTCCAGTGTTTCAGCCTCGTTATTCTCAACCGCTTGTGAAGTTCTAGCGAGCATTGGACAACTCGTCCTTATGTCTATTGGATTCGTTTTATTTATATACATACATTTATTATGGTACCGTCTTAGGCCGAAGGGGCGAGGACTATCGGCCTCCATGACCGGGGGCCTGAGGACGCTGAGAGGGTCGCTCATCGTCCTTACAGAAGCAGGCCCATGACGGCAGCGTGACGTGAGGAATTCACGCACGCCCCCCCTTAGAAGTGGAATCACACCCGAAACCCCCAAAGACGCGGGATAGCACCCGAACCACCCCCTAGGTGTGGCTGCAGTGGTAGCCGTGGGTCTGTTGGGAGTTCTGGGACATCCTTCCTTTAATAACTAATCATATTTCGTGTCGGTCGGTCGTCCTAATCATGTCAGTCCGATGCGAGGCCTAGAGGTGTATACTGTGAGGAATAATTGCTACGTTACCAGGCTAATCGGTGTACTGTAAGAAGCTAGCTATGTTTTTGTCAATGAATAGGTATAATGAAACGGTTCCTCGGAGCGCCGCGCCTTTGCAACTGGTACATATTACGTGTGCCATTTAGTTAGGTAATAATTTATTGAATAAATACCAAACTTTCGGAAAATCTGTGCCCTATACCATACATTTGAAAGGGAAATTAAAGAATTAGGTTCTGTGAATAACTCTGTGAAACTCTGTGAAGTAAGTATGTATGGGATTATTGCCTGAAATAAAGATATTTTATTATTATTTATTTATTAAAACGTATCTCCTGACCTCTCCGATTGGAGATTCCAAGGACAAGTTTTGATCTTAGCTTCGAGTTCATCTTTCTCCTTCTGTGTGTGTCTAAATGTAAGCTTGCACCAAATCCAGATCTAGCAACAAATGAATCAACTAGCAACTTCTTTAGTACAGGAAAATCTTCCTGTAGACCTTGCTCATTTGTTTGAATGACTATTTAATTTATTGCTAAAACATGAATAAATCATGATTTGCCAATAAATCAGTAGATAGATAGGAATACTTATCGACTGACTTATAAACGCAAACAGTGAGTTTTGTAGTTGTAATGGTTTGTGGAAACTAATGCAACCACTGACATAATTAATAGGTGGTACAATTTAGTATCAATGCCTAACCGTCTCTAAACTCTGAATTCAGTTCCTAGGTGTACGACGTGTACGTGGTATAAGGTATTTAGCAATGGCGTACGTGCTACTTAACATTATCTTGTACTTGTATTGATTATAAGCTGACCCTCACAACTTCGTTTACGTCACATAAAAGATAGGGAGAGAGAAAGGTATATGAAAGGAGAGGCTCATTTGAGCGGGTGAAACTGCCCTGTTTGCTTTATCATAAAAGATACATACATACATATGGTCACGCCTTTATCCAAACCCAAGGAGTGGCCACAATGAAAGTTGCTTACTGCAGTGATCGTTTACAGAACACAGAGTTCACAGGCCACTAGCGCTTATGAGTATCATAAAAGATTAAGTCTATTCTAAAACAATTAACCCACTATTTCAGCGTCACGCCTTTATCCAAACCCAAGGACTGGCCACAATGAAAGTTGCTTACTGCAGTAATTGTTTACAGAACACAGAGTCCACAGGCCACGAGCGCTTATGAGTATCATAAAAGATTAAGTCTATTCTAAAACAATTAACCCAATATTTCAGCGTCACGCCTTTATCCAAACCCAAGGACTGGCCACAATGAAAGTTGCTTACTGCAGTAATCTTCTACAGAACACAGAGTCCACAGGTCACGAGCGCTTATGAGTATCATAAAAGATTAAGTCTATTCTAAAACAATTAACCCACTATTTCAGCGTAAACTGAAGTATCGTACAATAGCATTAATCGTATTTTTTTTTTATGATTAAGCGAACACCCAGAGTGTTTGCTTAATCATAAAAAGCCTTTAGAATGACCCTTACATACAAAGGAACCAACTAAACCTAGAATTCGAGGATTCCTTTGTATGTAAGGGTAATGGTTTGTGCTTAAACATGAATAAATCATGATTGAATGGCTCTAATTTCTGAACTACAAATCCCATTCCTGTAATTGAAATTTGCAAGGAACAATAATTCTTAACGTTTACCTTTCCTAACACTAAAAAGTAATAGAAATTGAACCACCCGTTGAGAAATTACAACTGAAAACCCATTTTATCTTTCATCCCAATATCTCCCAAAGGAACCGCGCAAAATATCAGGATCAAAAGTATCCTAAAGCTTTCCTCGGATCGTAAGCTGAAAGTGATTCAGTAGTTTTGGCGTGATACTTATTAGACATACTTTTTTTTAAATCATACTTTCGGTTTCCAAGTCGATTATACAGAGCGTCCCACGGCTACGAGTATGCCACATGGAGGGAAAGTACCTTGAATATCGTAGATGGAACATTCTACTGAAAGGAGACAATAATTTAAATTAAAAAACCATTTAAACTGCATTCATAGATTTTTAAATAATTACATGGTTGAGCCGGAAATCGATCCTGCTACACGAGAAAAAAAAAATTGTCCCGATCCAGGGACGAAAGTCTTCATTGAGATAGTCCCTTGATCTGTTACTGGTATGAGCCGGAAAAACATTAATAAAAAATTATAATAGGTAAATGATGCTTACTTCTCAAGTGGGAACATTTTTAGTAACTAGTGGACGTCACGCGGTTTCACCCACGTAGTTCCCGTTTCCGTGGGAATACGGGAATAAAATATAGCCTTTGTTCACCGCAAAGAGTGTAGCTTCCCAACAGTGAAAGAATTTTTCAAATCGGTCCAGTAGTTCCGGAGCCTATTCGTTACAAACAAACAAACAAAAAAACAGAAAAACAAATCTTTCCTCTTTATAATATTAGTATTAGTACCTACAGATAGGTACTTATGATAATGCCAGTTGTATGTCCTTACGACCAGTGGCGGCGTAAGGCGTGGGCGACGTGGGCCACCGCCTACGGCCTCGCGATACAAGAAGCCTCGTGCCTCAAATTTTTTTATACATTGCTTCAAAACGAGAATAAAATAAAAAAATATATAATTTAATTTTGTTGTGAAATATGTTTTTATAGTCTGGCAAAATTTGCTTACGTTGCGTAACTAAAGTCGAATTTTTAATTAGACGAAGTCAATTGACAGCAACTAACGTCACTTCGTCATACAAAATATGCAACATTGTATGCAGAAGTGACATTAGCTGCTGTCTTTACAGGGTGGAATTTAAAGACGGTAGTTGGAGGTAAAGTACCCTTAATATTGATAATGGCAAGTTTTGCTGAAAGGAAACATTCTTTTATTTTCTAAAGTAAGTAAAACTGCATGCAAATATTGCTGACAAAGTAAAACAGTACACTACAAAGAAATGGAGAGCTTGTTTTTTGCTTTTCAGTTGTATTTTTACTTTGCAGTCGGTTTTTTTGTATTCTTAATAATGAAGTTTATTTTAAACTTTTTAGCTATCTTAGAAGTGGTGTTATAAATTTTTGTGTAGTGAAAGGACTTCACCGAAATTTTATCTTAATTATTATATATTTGGTCATATTTCTTGTTCTACTCAACCGATTGCAATCAAACAAATGTGAGATTTTAAGTCTGACTAAGTCCTAATTGTTCGCTCTTCGCGATTATGTTTTTCTTAAATTATTAACAAATTGAAACGTAAACGTTTTTGACCCGATTCAAATCTTCCCGCCAATTTAGATTCGTGAAGGTTCCAGGTATTGACCAATAGCAAGGCTCATTCACCGAGCATACACGAGCCAATGGTCAAAACGCGAAACCGGACATTCAAGATGGCGGGAGACTCGCTTCTCTGGGTCGACACGCAGCGACAAGTTTCCTTCGTAAAAATCCAATAATTCATCAAAGTAAATAATTATCTTCCAAATTAAATACCGGGATCCCGCGGGAGTGACTTTTAGTTAAATAAATCAAACATTTATAAGTGAGTGTGAACGGCATCGGCGAGGCACCCACGCCAGAGCAACTGGTGCAAGAGAAATCGACCAGAGTGAGGACAGGGACTCGTTGCGGTGGATCCTGAGGTAAGTGTACGTACTTGCTTTTGGTTTCTACCTACTCGTGAACCACCCAACCTTTCTATCACGGCGGGAAGATTCTAGTACATAAATTCGTTTCCCGACCCAGAGTGACGTCAAGGGCTCCCACGGCAGGGCCGATTCGTCACACTTATACTTAAACAAATAAAACCGCATCGAAATAGGTTCAGTAGTTTTTCGTCCATCGCAGTCAAATAATTATAGCGACAAAAATCCGCCGTTTTATTCTTTAGGAATTATAATATACCTGGTGTCACTCACACAATCACGACGAGTCAAATGACATCTCGTATGTCAAACTCCGTAAAGCCGTTCGGGCTGTAGGACGTGACAAAGAATTGGACCTACATACATACATGCATACATTGTCTCGAAAAACATTACCCTCCTTTCTTCGGCAGTTCGGGTAATAAAACGGAACCCACAAGCACTTTTTGAAACGTAAACGAACATATAAC
Source organism: Miltochrista miniata (assembly GCA_933228765.1). NCBI lineage: Eukaryota > Metazoa > Arthropoda > Insecta > Lepidoptera > Erebidae > Miltochrista > Miltochrista miniata. The sequence goes on from OW121752.1 coordinate 11,583,809, forward strand.
AAGGATAAATTCAAGGTGTACATTATGCCCGATATAGGAACACTCGTTGAGTTTCACACTTTGAGTTTTGTCTAATCCGGTCAGAGCGGGCCTAAAAAGGCAAAATCAATCATAAAAAGGCAATCATAATTTGAAACATACAATGTTGCCTTTTTAGGACCTCTGGATTAATTACGGTAATTCAAGAGGGAACATGACCAGCGCTTTTTCATACAAGCGAATTCTTATGTTTCGATCCTGAATAATAGCTTGAATCTTGAATAGATGCTGGAATCAAATTGTTAGAGTGTATATATGAGGCCTGGGAGGAGTCGTATGATGCTTATGGTGTATTCTGCGACTTATCTAAGGCCTTCGATTGCGTCCAGCATCAGACTTTAATTCAAAAACTTGATCATTATGGAATCCGGGGGACGGCCTTGGATTTAATTAGTTCTTACCTTAGAGATAGAGTACAGAGAGTAGTTATAAATGGTAAACAGTCAAATGGTTCTGCTGTAACAATGGGGGTGCCTCAGGGTTCAATTCTGGGACCTTTTCTATTTTTAGTGTACATAAATGATCTCCCTCACCTTATAAGAGACGATCACGAGGTAGTTTTGTTTGCTGATGACACATCTATAATATTTAAAGTTGAACGTGGACAACGCGATCTTGACGAAGTAAACAATGCCCTCTCTAGGGTAGTCCACTGTTCAAAGATCCGACAACTGACAGACATTAGAACAGCGCGTCTTGTCTACTTTAGCTATTTCCACAGTGTCATGACCTATGGCATACTATTATGGGGTAACGCTGCCGACATCGAATGTATCTTTGTGTTGCAGAAAAGGGCTGTCCGGGCTATCTATGGTATGGGGTTTCGGGAGTCATTAAGAGAAAAGTTTAAGGATATCAACATCCTTACTGTGTATTCACAGTACATATATGAAAACTTATTATATACTCATAAAAATAACAGTAAATTTATTAAAAATAGTGACATCCATAACCTAAACTTAAGAAATAAGAATAAATTGGCTGTACCTAGATTTAGGCTTAATAAAATAAGCAATTCTTTTGCGGGCAATTGTATTCGAATGTATAATACATTGCCGACAGCCATAACAGGTTTGTCAGTTAATAAATTTAAAAAATTAGTAAAACTTAAATTGTGCCAGAAAGCTTATTATAGCATTAAAGACTTTCTAGAAGACAAGACTGCCTGGCAGTGACACGAATTGCTCCTTTCTGCATTTAAAAAAAACTATATTAGATACTAAGATGAATAAGAGGGACCGGACTGAGTTTCTTGGGGTGTTCTTCTCAGTCTGTAGCATTTCCGAACCCCCGGTAGAGTCACAAAAATTTTGACAAACCTAAATAATTTTTTAAAAATTTTAAAATTTTATTTTATTTTATTTTAGCTTTAGAAGAATCTTTATAATTCTACACAATCTTGATTTGCTGTATTACATGTCCCTATCACCAAATACCAAATATGACCTTCTAAAGTTTGAAAAAAGACCCGTTTTTATCGCCGTTGTTAGAAGACTACCAGATAGGTATATAGGAAAAGCTTTCAACTTAAATTAATTTTATCGAACAATGACTTTGGTGTATGTCGCGCGATCTTTTACATATTTCCTTGCGTGAGGAATAGGTACCTATTTGTGTCAACGTTTGAAAGACTCCTTTTGTTTAACGTGAGAGAAAATCTATCATGGATGCTATCTACGCCGAACTCCTACCGACTAATAAACCTCACGTAACGCCCAACAGCCTATGGTTGGGTTAAACCCTCGGAAGGATGTCCCAGGACTCCCAACAGACCTACGGCTACCACTGCGGCCTCGCCTAGGAGGTGGTGCGGGTGTTATCCCGCGTCTTTGGGAGGGTTTCAGGTGTGATCCCGTTTCTTAGAGGGGGCGGCCTGAATCTCTCACGTCATGCTGCCGTCATGGGCCTGCTGTAAGGTCGGTGAACAGCCCACTCACCGTCCTCAGGCCCTCAGTCATGAAGGCCGATTGTCTTCGGCGAAGACATGTCGGCGGCGCACAAGCCGCCGACTGCTGAACTCGGATGGGAGAGTTCTCTCCCGTTCCCGCCCCGCCGCCTCTTTTACGAACATGACCTGCTCGCAGAAAGAGGCGGCGCAGTCCCACTTACTCCCGCTGGATATCATGACTCACACCATAGTCTCGAGCGAGAGAGTGTCCACGTCCAGACCCACCACGAGGACCTGGCGCTGTTGGACCTACGCCCGCGCCGTGCACTCCACCATCGCTGCGGTCCTCGCAGTGCTGACATTCGGCCGTGGTTTCCCGGTGTCTTCGCCACAGGTACTTACCGAAGCTACCGTGCCCGGTAAGTATCTGTGACAACCGGTAGGAGAGAGCACCGTGTCTCCTCTCCAGCCACTCGTCCATAGCCGGTCTGACGGCCGCGATTGTGGTGAATCCCCCTTTTTGTTGCTCAAGTCGCACCTTCCATGTCTCCACAGCTTCCTAGTGGACCAGGGCCCGCTGGGCCTCGATTTCTCGAGACGCAGGCCTTTGACCCCGCTCCAGCGCCTCCTTGCGCCATCTAAACAGTGACGCCATACGGGGGCCCCGTACAGAGCCGTACTTCTCACGATCCCCGGGTACAGTTTTCTGTAGGGAGCGTTGGGTCCCCTGATGTTGGGCATCAGCTGCGCGATTGAAAGACTCCTTTATCTTTTTTTTTTTATGCTACTTAGGTGGCAGACAAGCTTACGGCCCACCGAAAGGTTGGTAACCGTAGCCTATAGACGTTTGCAACACCAGAGGCGCTACACACGCGCTGCTGACCCGGGCGCAGGTTGTGACGACCCACAGTTGAAATTTTTCAAGCCGCCCGTAAGGTCTTCAACTTGGCTTAAGGACTGTCATTTTACTGACAACCGGGACCAACGGCTTATCATGCCTTCCGAAGCACGGAAACGCTCGTAAATAAATGTCACAAAAAAAAATATATCTATACATATAATAAAACTGTAGAGGGTCGAGAGTCTGTACATGGAAGATATTTCGACACACCCATGCAACAACATTGTAACTCATTTTTTTGTCAAATTGAGTTACAATACTATGGCAATTTGTAAAAAAAATCCTTTTTATTGGTGTAATCAACGTAACTCTAAGTCCCTTCGTTTTTGAGCTATGAGAGAGGCCAAGGCATTGTAACTCGTTAAAAAAATTGAATTTTCGACCATAATCATTGTAACTTGATTTACAAAATTATGAATATCACAAACATTGAACCGATGACATGCAACAACATTGTAAATTTTTTTACAATCTTACTGCAGGGTAATTTCGAACCCAATGTAGAGACCGTATTCTTAGCATTCCATGGATTCTCCGTGCGGGTGCCGGGTCCATAGCGTGGCACAGGGGGGAACACCCTGACGGCGTCTGGGACTTGCGACCCATTCAAGAAGGTTTAGGGTGGCCACCTTACTAAGCGCATAAACGATCACCTTCCACCGTCAACAATGTCCCCCCCCCCCTGCCCAACCAGATTTGGTAAGATCTTATCAATGCCGCTTAGGATACTCGTTTTAGTAAAGAGCTTACCGAAGCTCTTGGCAATCCAAGGTCCTTAAATAAATTATACAGGGATTTAGCTGGAATTCCCCTTGCTCCTACTTCTACGGCATAGAGTTTAACCACATAGCCATTTTTGGTTAACTCATTGGACAAGTCAAAGTATTTATTTGTCTTCATGGCGTGGTCCTTTGGTATGTTGGTCTCCCACGGCACCGTCAGCTCCACGAGCTCCGCACGCCTGTGTATCCTCGAAAACAGGAATATGTCGGGTCTGGATGACGAGGCACACACATCCTCTGGGATTTTGTAGTGTTTTTCATACGTGTCTGAGAGTATAGTCCAATCGGCGGCAGCCATCAAAATTGAGTATGGCTTTTGAGGTACTTTTTTTGAAAAGCCTTCCTTTACAAACGCAATGTCAATTCTTTTGTTTGTGGTTAATCCCTATTTCGCTCTCGCTACCGCCAAACTGACAGCCTCACGTATGATTTCCAATACTCTATCGTGTCGGCGTGAGTAATGACCTCGGTCTAATAACGTCCTACAACCTACCAGCAGGTGCCTAGCAGTTCCAATCGCTTCTCCACGTGCATTAAATGTTTTATCTGCGGCTTTCCCCCACCTGACCAGATTACTTTGGTCGGAGAGGGTCAATTGAAACGCGTTCAGGTATAATCTAAGCAAAGCCGACGACCAGTCGTACAATAAGGTACGCGACTGCAAGGCCATGGGAATACAAAATTCGCCCAGAGTAAGCCATTCATTCTGCATCTCCAGGTTCGTCGCGTGCACCTTATAGGCATCGCTCTCATCCTGCTCCAGAAAAGATTTTGTAATGTCTTTATCTGTTTGTCTCCGGATACTACCCAACCCCGCTCGACCAGTCTGCGAACCCACCATGAATTTCTTGTGGAATTGGAGGCGTGACTCAAGTTCTGCTATATTTTTATCCTTTGGAAGAGTTTGAACGATTTCGTCTCTTGATTTTGCCAAGACGTGCATTTTAGTAACTCTTAGATGTTTATAGAGCTCCGACGGCTTCCAAGTCTTACTTTTCTCTACTTAACTTCTACAAGATTATACACCTACTTTGTTTGTCTCTGCATCACTATGGTTGACTGTTAGAGAATGCCTATGGCATTAAGTCGGCCTATGTACATTGTGCATGAAGTTTAAATAAATAAATAAATAAAATTAAACAATTGTGTGAGTTTAAAATTTAATTGTCTAAGTATGAAAATGCTGATGAAAATAGTTCATTATTTTGAATATTAATAAATAAAAAAAATTAAAAGGCCCATTTCTTAATCCCACTCTAAAACTAATATAGTAGATATTATATACATACTGACTTTATAGTATACTTTAAAGGTTTTCTACTATTTCTATGATGATACTTAAGTTTTACAATGATAAACTTTGCAAGACTGCTTAAATTTCCCATGCAAAATAATTGTAAGTTTGAGTTACAATCACTTTGCAGTGCAATAAAAAAAAGTCTGATGAAGATCTCAATTGTAACTCAGAGTTACAATGTTATTCATTGTAATCGATGTACTGTCATAAACTATTGCTTTTCACGTAAGTCAAGAAAAGCCATGAAAACGTGTTTTTTTCGTTAATCTTACAGCACCTATAAATAGTTAAGCTAAAATATACGCAGTAACAACACTTTTTGTAACTGCGTAGGATAACAGTAGAATTTTATGATTTTTCAAAACTTCAATTCGCGCTCACTGAAAAACAAGAAATTTGAATTACAATGATATTGCATGGGGGTGTCGATTTAGAAAATTTTAATTGGCGGGCGTTCTCTAATCGATACTGAAGCTGAAAATGTAATTTAAACTTTTCATGTCTGTCTGTCTGTATCCCGAATAAGTATCACGCCGAAACTACTGAACCGATTCGAATGATACTTGGAACATTCTGAGCTTATAGTCCGAGGAAGGTTTTTGGATACTTTTAATCCCGATATTTTGTGCGGTTCGTGCGGGAGAGGGGATGAAAGACAAAATAGGTTTTCAATTGTAATTTCTCAACGCTCAATCCGATTTCAAATATTTTTTTAGTGTTGGAAAGGGAGTACTTTAAGCATTGTCCCACACAAGTTTCAAGGTTGAGGGTTTAGTGGTTCAGTAGTTAGAGGCATCTCAACTTTCGCCAAACCTTGAATTCAAGGGTTCCTTTGAATGATAGGGTAAATCTTAACGGGTATGTTGGCTAAATATTAATAAGGCTGTTGTAAAATAATTCAGTCTGATGAAGAACTGTTCGTACACCTTATGTGACGTAAACGAAGTTGCGAGGGTCAGCTAGTCTATACTAAATTTAAAGATCTGACTGTTTACATCGAATAGGTTCCGAAACTACTGAACTGATTTGAAAAATTCTTTTACTGTTGGGAACCTACACTATCCCCGGTGAACATAGGCTATATTTTTCTCTCATGTTCCCACGGGAACGGGAGCTACGTGGGTGAAACCGCGTGATATCCGCTAGCGATCTTATAAAAATAAGAAAAATATTTAAAATGTGACTCTTTGAAGATCCTATCAAGAGCCCTATTACTGGGTACTTTTTTGGAATCTATTTCTATCTATTTTTTGTCAATAAACAGGTCAGTTCCTTCTAACTAAAAAAAATATTTTTACAATACCTAGAGATCTACTGACAGGGTTTGTTTTAGAAAATATAATACTTACCTTCATTCTTCTTACGTATAATATCAAGAACTTCAAATCGCAAGGTATCTTACCTCATAAGTATTTTTCTATTATGGTTTATTGAAGTGACCTTTCCATAACTTACGTTGCTTTTACGAGTGATTACAAAATTATACTCCTTATTTAAAATTATACTGAAGTAACCTTTAAGGTTATTTTTCACTTCTTGAAATGATGTTCAAGCGTTGTTTTTAAGTTTTGTTACGGTTTCTATAATACGGCCCTGCGAAACAACAAAAGCATGCTAGTACTCATTCTAAAAAGTACTAAAAACGGAGTCGAAACCCTTTTAGCAGTAGCAGCACTTGTTACCGAAGAGTTATAGGCAGTTAGCCGTAACTGTAGTCGAAATGCGTCACGGTGACCGACAGATTGTTTACACTGAATTCCACAGCTGATTGTGCTCAGTCGGGTAACAATAGCCACAACCTACTTGAACTGTATCGTAATCCACATATTACAGCTGTAGTAGCTGCCTAATATTATATCAAAGGTCGTAGAGTAGTTTTTATAGTGTAAACAATAGTGTAGTAAGCTTGATCGCAAGTTGGTAGACTCACATAGTCGGCATGGAGTCGCTGGGCGGGTGGGCGCAGTGGTCGCGGCGCGGGCGAGGTGCGGCGGCGCGCCCCCCCGCCCGTGAATATCATCGGCGCGCGCGCATGCTGCCGACAGTCCTCTGCATGTGTAGCCCTGCACCCCCGCTCTCAGCCGTGCCGATGACCACTCGTCTCCTCGTTCGTGCTGAACAGAAACTCACGCTCAAGACTCTCGACCCGCCGCGCCGGCACTCGCGTATTTATAAACGGAATTCCACACGCGCTATTCCCGGCCGGATACAACTTTTTACACGACTTTCGGCACTTACGTCGTCCGGAGCACTGAAGAGGCGGGATTCGGGCTCCTGGATTGTCTGGCGGAGTCCCGCATGAGTCAGACGCCACGCCGCCGGTTACAGTAGAAAGTTAAGGAGTCTCTCAGAAATACGCTTGTAATAATTATTTTAGATGGGAAAACTGGAGCACAATAAAACGCCACGCGCCTTTATTTTTAGGCGTACTGAGTACTGACCTAATCCTTGGATTTATTCACAGGCCGTAGTCAAAACAAGCTTTTATTTTTATTGCTTTACAACAATAATATTTATTTTTCACACAATCGTTATATTTTAGTTGACCCAGTTTCCGTAAGTAGTACCTACTTATGCAGTAGGTATCAAATCAGCCTATAGCAGTCCACCGCTGGACGTAGACCTCTCCCAAATGACGCCACAGTACACGATCCTGCGCTTTCCGCATCCAGTCAGTCCCTGCGAATCGGGGACAGCGGAAGTGCCGGGAACTGGGGGCCGTTGCTTTTTATGACTTGTCATATTTGGGAGGATTTATTGGCCTTACTGTACCACACTGGCCAAATGGGTTAGTACAGGGTTTCATTTCGAGTTTCCCTTCTCTCCGCCATGACCTCGTCCGTTAATCGGCAGGTGCTCCTCGGGCAGATGAGACTGACTTGGACCCCAGGGATGTTTGCACTTACTTCTTGTGAATCGAAGCTTCGTTTATTTCAGGAACTTTGCTTGTCATTCAGCACGACCACAAATTATACACATTGTGTTGGCCCATTTAAAACATACTGTAGGTAATTGTATTATCTGGGTAACTCGAGAACAAAGAACAACAGAACGTGGAACATTCTGTTGGAATAGTTCGCAATTCGCTGCAGACATGTAACGTGGCCGTTGGCTATAAAACGGCAGTAAATAAACGTAATGAATCAAACGGTGGTCAATTTTACGATCAACCTCTGAGACTACGGCAGCTTTGTGTTCCACAACCAGGATACACACACAGGCACGTTTTCATGACGACATAGAGCAAAACAATAACATAATCTTATCAGAATATTTTCTTTACGTGTGGAAATTTTTCATGGATGCTATGCTGGACTCTTGCCGACTAAAACCTCACGGTGCTCTATCACTGCCTACGTTTGGGAGCCCAGTCTGAATCCTCGGAAGGATCTCCCAGGATTCGCAACAGAGCTAGACTACCACCGCCGCCTCACCTAGGTGTTCAGGTACAATCCCGTGTCTTTGGGAGTTGGTTCGGGTGCAAACCCGCTAGGGTGGGTGCTATTTCTTAGGGCGTGAGGTCAAAGACTTCTATATAAACTGAGGTAGACGTGCCGTACTCTAACAAACGAGATTTCAAAAGCAATCCTCAAATACACACATTACTAAGACTACACTCACTTATAAATATTTTTTACGTAATTGTCACCACACACAATAGCAATATACGAATAGAAAAAGAGTAAAAGAGAAGGCGTATGGACTCCGATTGCAAGTCCAGCACCTACTCTCGAAGTTTTGACTCACAACAGTGCGAGTAACGCTGCTAATTGGCGCAGTTTATAGGTTTCAAAAATCGGTGCGTAGGGCATGTCTACCTCAGTTTATATAGAAGTCTTTGCGTGAGGTGTGCGCGAAACTCTCACGTCACGCTGCTTTCTTGGGTCAATCAGTATAATACTATCTCTCTATAACCCATTCCCAGTTGCTTTCAAACACTACCTGGATCTGGAACCTAGAGTTCCTCGTATTGACTTCTGGGAGTAGATATTATTTGGCTTAATATTTTAGGCATCTTTGGAACTTTGGCCGTTGGCTATAAAATGGCAGTAAATAAACGTAATGAATTAAAACACTGCCATCTCAACTCCGTGGGCGCCTTGTTGTCTCGTCTTTGTCAGCAGCTGCACGTGCACCTCTAGTAAATAAAGTCGCTTGGGTTCCGGATGTCATATTGGAGCCTCATACAGCTATTGAGGAGCAATAAAGTAACATAACGACTATTGAGGGGTACCCAACAACATCAGAAATTCCACCACACCACTAGCAGTCTTGGAGCATTCATAAGTAAAGGCAATCAGGTAGGTAACGGTACCCTGTCGAGTTTTCGAGGACTTTGAGTATTTGAGAGTGTCAAATCACTGCCATGGCAAACAGAGGAGACCGTTCGTTCAGCATACCAGAAATTAACTGGGCGCTGCTTCCATAGCGTGGGACAGAGGGGAATACTGTGTGGGTCTGCTATCAATTCAGATAGCTTTAGAGTGGCCCTCTTAAGACGATTCAGCGCTCACCTTCACCGTTCACAATGTTGCTCCCTCTGCCTAACCAAATTGAAATTTGTAAGATCCTATCGATGCTGTTTGGATATTCGTTATAATTAAGAGCTTACTGCATCTCTTGGCAATCTTAGGTCTTTAAATAAGTTATACAGGGATTTGAGGTATTTCTCTGGGTCTCTGACTAGTCAAGACGATCACCCTTTTGCTCAGATTCGTATAGCATTCATTGTGAGCGTACCTCCTACCTATTTCACAGTGATGCATAACTACGAAGACACCATACTATGGAGTTGAAGGGACTACCAAATACTTAGTGGGGTTTGGTTTCTATTAATATTTATTTAATAGTAAATTAGTTACAACAAAATACCTACAATAAAATCATAAAGTGACCTTACACAACAACTCATAACATTTGTTGACAAATGAGTGTTACAAAATAATTCATAACATTTTGTAAAAGTCTATGTGAGAGCACAATTAAAAAAGTTCAACATATTTTTCCAAGACGGCAGACAATTTGTTCCGACGAGCGAGAGACCGAGGGGACTGTACCAACCCTTACTAGTTGTACCTAGAGGCACTCTAAGAAGAAGAAGAAGAATTTCTTTTCAAGATGGTAAAGAGTGTATAGGACGCTCTCAGCACCTGCGAATTAAAAAAAAAGAATGAGTGTCGATGCTGATTTTTAATTATGTATGATTGACTGCCTCTGTGGCGTAGTCGGTAGTGATACCGCCTGGAACTCCTGGCTGGTGCTCCTGTGTTCGATTCCCTGGGTCAGTCCGAATATTTGTGTGATCCACAAATGTTTGTTTCGGAGTTTGGGTGTTTTCTATGTATAATGATTTAGACGTAACGCGAGTTAGGCATACTGCGAAGTAGTCTTACTGAGCGCAAATGTTTAGAAATATATAAGTATGTATATCAGTCGTCCAGATCCCATAGCACAGGCTATATTAGCTTAATTTGGGCTAGATGATGTTATGTGTGAATGCAAAGACTTCTATATAAACTGAGGTAGACGCGTCGTACTCTAACAAGCGAGATTTCAAAAGCAATCCTCAAACACACACATTGCTAAGACTACACTCACTTATAAATAGATACTATTTACGTAATTGTCACCACACACAATAGCAATATACGGATAGAACAAGTGTAAAAGAGAAGGCGTATGGACTCCAATTGCAAATCGAGTACCTACTCTCGAAGTTTTGACTCACAACAGTGCGAACAACGCTGCTAATTAGCGCAGTTTATAGGTTTCAAAAATCGGTGCGTAGGGCATGTCTACCTCATTTTATATAGAAGTCTTTGTGTGAATGTCCACAATTATTTATTCATTTATATATTATGCTCTGATGACTTTTAAGACCTTCGAACTTTCTTTTTTACATGTGGAAATCTCCGCAGATGCCATACCGGACTCAAACTGACTTAAACAACATGATCTCTGCTACCTATTCGTCTAGCGCTAGAAGCTCCAGGTAACTGCTCAGAAGGATGACCCAGACTCATAACTTTCGGAGGTCTCGGTCTGGAGCAGGACTCGAACCTTCGTCATCAAACGATTTAGTTATCATGATTTTCAGAATTATATCTTTTACCTAAGTTACGAAGGAAGTAAATTTTTTTTTTTCTACAACGTTCGCGAACTAGTGCACGATATCTTTCATTTGTTACAATTTCAAGTTAACGTAGTGTTTCTAAATAAATAAATAGGAATATCGATGTTCAATGAAGAATTTAAAAGAGCATCCGATATTACAAATATCTACACTAGAAAGGCGTAGGTCAATTGAATTTCTTCGTAAACTAATAGTAAATGAGTCGATAATAATCAAACGCCTGAACAGATCTTCGTGTATTAATAGCAGAACCATTTGGTTCACGGTAGCGTTTACGCAAATTAAACTGAAACAAAATTAGGTCATTCGTTTTGGAGTTATTATGACACAAAGATACACAGATATTTAAGACAAATATGCCAGGAATCAATAGATTGTTACTCTGTGAGATCACAAAAACTTGAATCACTCTGTCAGCACACGGATTCTTTCTGACTATGACCCTGGGTTCTTCAAACAGGGTGAAGAGTTAAGTAAAACTTCTTTTTTAAGTCTATTGGCGTCCTTAACTGGGGGCCTGAGAACGGTGGGAGGGGGCAGCTCACCGTCCTTACAGAAGCAAGCCCTAGACAACAGTGTGACGTGAAAGTTTTACGCCCCAAGAAGCGGGACAACACTCGAACAACCCTATAGACGCGGGATAGCACCCGTGCCCCCTAGACGAGGCCGCAGTAGTAGCCAAGGTTTGTAGGGAATCCTGGGGTCATCCTCACGAGGGCTTACCCGGGGCTCCCAAAAGTAGGAAATTAGGCAGTAGCTAGGGAACATGTGTTTTAGTCGGTAAGAGTCTGGCATAGCATCCATGTAGGATTTTCTTCATTATAATCACAATTTGTTTTGCGGGCTGTGATAGAGACCCTTAACTCGCTAGGTGTCGCAATAGCTTTCCATCGGACGAGCGGCTTAATTTTGGCCAACTAAATATTACCGCGCTCGTGGCCCCGCGGACTCAGTGTTCTGTAAACGATCACTGCAGTAAGCAACTTTCACTATGGCCGGTCCATGGATGGGTGACCATCCATGTGATCACTTTGTGACATTTATTTGAGCGTTTCCATGCTTCGGGAGGCACGTTAAGCCGTTGGTCCCGGTTGCCAGTAAAATGGCAGTCGTTAAGCTAAGTTGAAGGCTTTATTTTAACAGCAGGCAGTCACAACCTGCGCCTGTCCATTTAAACACGGCAATACGGCTCACCACCTATTACGTGGGACAAATTATACAAAGGTGAAATGTGGGCATATAATATGCCTCTGCCTACCCCTTCGGGGATAAAGGCGTGACCATATGTATGTATGTAAATATTACCAGAGTACCTATGTGAAAGCACAATAATCGTTACCACAATGTAAGTCTCCAGAGACATAGGTACGACGTAAGCAATGTGGGGTGCTATGGGCCGGATGCAGCGTTCCATCATGATGAGCAGCAGTCGACGAAACCGAGGTGATAGCGACAGCCAATCACTGCAGTATATCGACTGATTTATGGCCTCGCTCTGAAAGTGTATAGCATATTCGTTACAATCTTAGTATCGACCAATACCAGCCTATGTATATTACGTTAGCTAGTCGTCTACTTTTACAGCGTTGAAAAGCTTTTATTTTTTCAAATTAACCATTTTCAAACTCATTTTTGCTGCTACAATTCCCATATAGGTACCAAAGCTATCTACAATCACCTATACAGGGTGAATTTTTGAAAAGGGATTGGATGGCCAAATCCGAAACTATAAGGAATAGCGAAAAATGCTGAAAGGAGTCACGAGCCCGATTTTGATGAAACTTAAAACCTCATCATTAGATTTTTGAAAAACCCATGATCCTAGCTGGGAATCGAACTTGTTGATTTTGAAAAAAAAAACACACCCTTTATTATTACACCATACGATAGAGTCGCTGTTAAGGATCAAATTTTGCAAAGTAATGATATACGCCAAATTTTAGGAACAATTGGAATTTTAATAGAATGCATATTTCATGTACCTAAATTTTGTATCATAATTTGTTTCGTTCGAAATCCCAGAATAGATCGTAACTATTCCGTGTTTTAAATTATGCTCAGAATTATTTTTTAGAGAATATTCTCAACGGAATCAATAATATTCCTTAATTATTTCTTGAGGTTTCGAATTCAGCTATGTATTGCAAAGATTTCGAACAATTAATCAGTTAACGTAAGAAAAATAAAATGTATTTTGTTAAAGATGAGCTCTTTCCTGTAGTTTGCCGTATATCATTACTTCGCAGAATATGATCCTTAATAGCAACACTATCGTATGGTGTAATAATAAAGGGTGTGTTTTTTTTTTCAAAATCAACAAGTTCGATTCCCAGCTAGGATCATGGGTTTTTCAAAAATCTAATGATGAGGTTTTAAGTTTCATCAAAATCGGGCTCGTGACTCCTTTGAGCATTTTTCGCTATTCCTTATAGTTTCGGATTTGGCCATCCAATCCCTTTTGAAAAATTCACCCTGAATACCTATGTATCAAAGGCTTGAACTTTTCTACCCTCAGGCGTATTACATCTTCCGGAGGTAACATGGGTTCGATATTGAAAAACAATGTCTTGGACCCACATCGAAATCAGATAATCGAGATAAGCCTGGTGAGCTCAACAGAATTACAAGAAAATCCCATCGAATTGATGTTTCAGAGTTATTTAAAAAAAAGTTTCGGAGGAGGTTTCTGAAACTCTAACTATCAATAACCATAAAATTTAGCAAACTTTTGAAAAATCATCATAGATTCAGTTTAGTTACCTCAACTTGCAGATGCGTGCCAAAGTAGCAATATATGAAGAGTTGTGCCAACATACAACCCAGATACACTATCATGGAGAGGAGTTCTATTGAAAGACTCAACTGAAACATATTTAGCGATTAATTTGTGACAGCTTGATGTCTTCAGAAGAGCATCGAGAAAGCTTTAGAAAAGTGGAAACGTACCTTATAGCAGTAGAGAATAATGTTGCATCTATCATAGCGAATTCCTTTAAAGCTCTTTTAGACTGAGTCCTTATGGTGCTTAAAAAAATATCTTTTATGGACCACCAATTAAAGGCCCAGTACCAGTCTTGTTCATTTATAGTCTATGAACTAATCATATCAATCTATAGCAGTCTACTGTAGGTGAGGCCGCAGTGGAAGTCAAGGTCTGTAGGGAATCCTGGGGTCATCCTTCCCAGGGCCACCCGGGGCTCCCAACCGTAGACATTAGATAGGAAACATGCTGTTTTTAGTCGGTAAGAGTTTTTTCACAAGAAAAATAAAAATATAGCAATCCACTGTAGGACATAAGGCTTCTCGCAATAACTTCGCGACAGCTATTGTCCTTACGGCTGGCCAGGGCTTGGTTTCGAGTTCTGCTTCTCTTCGCTAAGACCTCGCCGTTACTAACAGGTGACTAACAGGTGACTAATGACTAACAGGTGAGACTAACTTAGGTATGAATATGTAGCTGGTGCCCGTCTACCTAACTGCCTGAATACCGTACCATAAAAACTTGGAATAAACCAATTACCAGCGCACACCTCTTACAACTCGGAGATTCTTCAAACAAAGCGTGAAAAGGCAAAATCTCTTAGCCGTGAAAGATCACCAGATGTTATAGTGACTCTATATATTATCTTAAGTAGCTAAATTTAAAAAAAAAAAACGAAACTGCTACATACCGCAGAAAGCTTATACAGTGTGGTACAAATTACAAGCGCCATCACGAGGAATTGGAATACCATGGATTCACCAAACATTGACTTGACTTCTTCAAGAAATCTGTAGAGAGAATAATGAACTCTATAATTATTATGAGCTAGTGAGTAACCTCACAAAAATAAATATACCACGCACCCTGGGCGGAGACCCTGACGGCCAGCAATGAGGCTAAACTGATGAGCCCGCAGAGAGTGATGGCCGTCAGGGTGATAAGAGGATACCGCACGATCTCCGGTGAGGCGGCATGTCTCCTAGCCGGGACCCCTCCATGGGACCTGGAAGCGAGAGCCCTTGCGTCACTGTTCAGATGGCGTAAGGAGGCGCTGGAGCGGGGCCAAAGGCCTGCGTCTCGAGAAATCGAGGCCCAGCGGACCCTGCTCCACCAGGAAACCCTGGAGACATGGAAGATGCCACTTGAGCAACCAAAGGGGGGATTCGCCACAATCGCGGCCGTCAGACCGGTCATGGACGAGTGGCTGGAGAGAAGACACGGTGCTCTCTCCTACCGGTTGACACAGATGCTTGCCGGGCACGGTAGCTTCGGTAGGTATCTGTGGCGAAAACACCGGGAAACCACGGCCGAGTGTCAGCACTGCGAGGACCGCAGCGATGACACGGCGCTCCACACTCTGGTGGAGTGCACGGCGTGGGCACAACAGCGCCAGGTCCTCGTAGTGGGTCTGGGCGTGGACACTCTCTCGCTCGAGGCCATGGTGCGAGCCATGCTCTCCAGCGGGAGTAAGTGGGACTGCGCCGCCTCTTTCTGCGAGCAGGTCATGCTCGCGAAGGAGGCGGCGGGCCGGGTGCGGGAGAGAACTCTCCCACCCGAGTTCCGCAGTCGGCGCCCTGGGCGCCGCCGACGTGTCTTCGCCGAGGACTATCGGCCTCCATGACCGGGGGTCTGGGGACGGTGAGAGGGCTGCTCACCGTCCTTACAGAAGCAGGCCCATGACGGCAGCGTGACGTGAGCAACTCACGCACGCCCCCCCCCCCTTAGAAGCGGGGTCACACCCGAAACCCCCCATAGACGCGGGATTGCACCCGAACCACCCCCTGGGCGAGGCCGCATTGGCGGCCGTAGGTCTGTTGGGAGTCACGGGACATCCTTCCTGAGGGCTTACCCGGGGCTCTCAACCATAGACTGTTAGGCGTGGCGTGAGGTTTTTTTTAGTCGGTAAGAGTCCGGCATAACATCCTCTGAGGATTTTCCCTCACGTTAAACAAAAAAAAAAAAAAAAAAATACCACGCACCCTTTTCATCAGTTGCATTTTAAGCCTGTAGGCAATATTATTAGGTATTTTACATGGCGAGTGGCGATTTAGAGCAAGTATCGTGAATATACTTGCTCTAAATCGCCGTTTCCCACCGACTGCAATTCCAGGTGCTGCACATTATTGGACTGCCAATGGGAAGGTAACTGTCATTAGTTTTACGGACTATGACTTTCCATCAGACGGGTGCCGTCATTTTGATGTTAATACCTATAGAAAAACACTAGTTCCGGGACACATCGATCAGTTGGCTAAGCGAATTGACCAACAAAGTAAGCAGCTGACCCTATCTTTCCTCTTATTCCCCGAACAAAGAAGGTTGTATAAACCGAAACATCGGCCTGGCCACAGGACAGTCGCCATATCGAAAATTCGTGCGGCGCGAACGGCGAAGCGTCTTGCGACTCAAACAAATTAATAAAATGTTCTGAGCAAGCCACGCGGCGCGGCACGGCGAACGGCGATGCGACCGGCGAAATGTACCGAGCGATCTGCACGGGCGACTGGCGGCACTGTGTACTGGCAGTTGCGGCGACTAGGCTAGTGATCAAATTACTGGTCGCGGCGGCGAACGCGACTACCCCGTGGCCTGCAAACGATGCCGCACGATTAGTCGCCTCGCCCGCCGCATCTCCGTTCGCACCGCCAATCCCCGTGGCCAGGCCGAGAGCCGCGGTGACAGCCAAAGTCTACCAGGAACCCTGTGACATCCTTCTCTCCTGGCTTACAACAAATGCCCAGTAGTAGGCTTCCGTCGCATGAGGAATTCCGCACGTAAAAAAAATAAAGTTGCATGAAATACATACCGTAATATCTCTAGATAATGAAGGACACATTTTTTTAAACGTTCCTGATATTCTGTATTCTCTTTAACATAGTTGAATTCAATCTCCTTAAAACTTCTTGGCGTCAAATTTATTTCAAAGTCAGGGCTCGTTAGATGTTCTAGATTGTAACGGAGCATTTTGGTTTGCATTTGAGCTTGAGCGTAAAACGCCACTATCGTACAGTCCATAGTCACATTGCCGTAGGCTTGGTATCCCATTAGAACGCTCATGTAAGTTAACGCCAGAAAGAACCTGAAAACATCAATTTTACGTATACTACGGTAATACAACGTATAGATACTATTACCGTACCTATTCCTTCAACTGAAAACATATAAGGAGAGTATTGCGATTGAAAATTGAAGTTTATCAAACTAGAAACCGACCAGACATGTTGGTTGGTAAAGGGTTTCTGCTACAAAGTTTCCTTCCCTTTGCCATTACCTCGAAGGAGCACTTCTGGCTGGTGCGGTAGGCTTGTGTCTTGACAATCTTGGTAGGTATCATTTTGACTAGATGATTATAAATAACTCGCGGACGTGACGCGGTTTCACCCGCGTAGTTCCCGTTCCCGTGGAAATTCGGGAATAAAATATAGCATTTGTTCACCGCAAAGAGTGTAGCTACCCAACAGTGAAAGAATTTTTCAAATCGGTCCAGTAGTTTCGGAGCCTATTCGTTACAAACAAACAAACAAAAAAAAAAAAATAGTATAGATAAACATTAAGATGAACTTACGGTGTCATCCCTGTAATATCAAACGGAATATATCCAGTAAATTGCACTTCTACGTCAAGAGCCCTGTTCACAATGGGGTCTATAGCCCACAACAATGCACAAGACAAGGCAGCGACTTGGTATAATATGAGCAGACGAGCATTTAACTGGGCATTGGCCTTTAAAACATCTACATGGTACTGGTTACTTGGTTTGAAATAGGGACCTGAAACACGGCGGCATTTTAACAAAGACTTCTATATACCTAAACTGAGGTAAACGCGCCGTACTCTAACAAGCGAGATTTCAAAAGCAATCCTCAAACACACACATTGCTGAGACTACACTCACTTATAAATACTATTTACGTAATTGTCACCACACACAATAGCAATATACGGATAGAACAAGAGTAAAAGAGACGGCGTATGGACTCCAATTGCAAGTCGAGTACCTACTCTCGAAATTTTGACTCACAACAGTGCGAACAACGCTGCTAATTAGCGCAGTTTATAGGTTTCAAAAATCAGTGCGTAGGGCATGTCTACCTCATTTTATATAGAAGTCTTTGCATTTTAACAATAAAAGCATTTTAAAACACATCTGCCGAACAACTGCCATAATATATAATTAAACATGCTAATTTTTTTTTAATTTCTTAAATTTCACTTGTCTACTAGGGGGCCTATTCAATTATCTTATGCACTATTTTAATATTGTCGTCCTAAAGCATCTTATTACTCATGCAAAAATGCAATAATAATAATAAGAGACACAAATAAACAAAATTAAATTTAGTAGCCTAAAAATCGGTAATTTTCAATAAAAAATTTAAAAGTCTAATATTTCGAAAAGGGTTAAGGGTGAGGTCTTTCTTAGTGAAATAAGTCAGAAATGATGGGTAAGCCCTTAACCTTAACGGATCTAGCACGACTTTTCCTGTAACCCTGTAGGTTCATACTTCGACCACGTTAAATTAAATTAAATTAAATTATGTTTATTTCATATCACAATCTTTGTTACAAAATGTTTCAGTAGGAATTTCCATGTAAGCTAACATAATGCTTGTGTTTGGGAATTCCTCTCCTCCACAGTCGTTTTATGAGTTTAGATTTTGATTTACGTGTGTGTGTGTGTGTGTGTGTGTGTGTGTGTGTGAGTGTGTGTGTGTGTGTGTGTGTGTGTGTGTGTGTGTGTGTGTGTGTGTGTGTGTCTGTGTGTGTGTGTGTGTGTGTGTGTGTGGGTGGGTGTGTGTGTGTGTGTGTGTGTGTGTGTGGGTGGGTGGGTGTGTGTGTGTGTGTGTGTGTGTGTGTGCGTGCGTGCGTGCGTGCGTTCGTGCGTGCGTGCGTGCGTGCGTGCGTGCGTGCGTGCGTGCGTGCGTGCGTGCGTGCGTGCGTGCGTGCGTGTGTGTGTGTGTGAGTAAGTGTGTGTGTGTGTGTGAGGGTATGTACGAGGTTAGTGTGTTTGCGGTGTCTTTTTTCATTATATGAAACAGAGCCATTGATTTCACTGATCTTATTAAATTGTTAAACGTAGTAATGAAATTTATATTTGTCAATTCTGTGAAATGAGCAAGCGTTGGATTATCAGAGGGATATTATACATTGACTGTATGTAACAAATTTTCAACATCAGCATAGGTCTTGAACTTAATCCAGTTTACAACTGCATCTTTGCAGTCTCGTAAAGTAAGGGAGTAAATGTCTATTTCTTTGCTGATCAAATTATACAAACGCGTTGATTGTCTGGTGTATTGTCGATGAGCGAAAGTTATTTGACCATAACTGTAGGGGCTACAAAATGTTTTCTTCTACCAGTGACTTTTTTGTGGGTCAAAAGCTACGAATAATGTATACTATAGAAATGTAACTTCTATAAAGTTACCGCCAAAATCTTGGAGCAACTTACCCATACTAAAATACGGCAATAAAACACAACACTCACACATTCATAGGTCAACACTTGCCCGCGATTGGTCGCGCCAAGGTCATGGCGGCTCGGCGACCACCCGAAGCGGCAAACGTGGACGGTGTTATACAATATTATGAAAGCTTGTTATTGAATAAGTTCAATCAATAGAAAGTTATTATTTTTCTATTCATTGAACAACATACGCCTACAAATGAAAAACGGTTACGGTTTTTTTTTAATTATGTGCCTCGGAAAAATTAATTAGTTTTTTTAATTTTTATGGCGGTTGGAATTTGGTAAAAACTCCTTTTTAGCAAATTAATGCAAACGAATTATGACAAATTGTTCATTTATGCTTTTAACAACATAACGTCGTAATTGCTTTCTATAGGATGGCTTTCTTTAACCTTTCCATTATTTAGTGTGTAGATGTCATTAGTTTAAAAGTGTATGTTACTGTACTGCGCATTTTACTGTACTGACTAGGCATCCAATTACGTTCATTTCTTTCCAAACGAATCGCAATAACCCATTTTCACGCTGGACTTCATTTGTTGGGAATCCGTGAAATTCAAATTATAATTTAATTTCTATGCATAATATCATCCTACTAATATAATATCGTGCTAACAATATTACCTTAGCGCTTAACATACTATAAACAATGCATAAAAATAATTTGATTTTCGAATTGAGTTCATGTTGCATAACACTTTTCAACGTCACCAGTACGTGTTTTTAAATTGAATATTTACTCACCTATGGAGGGTGATTCCAGCGTTTTTCATATCCGTATGGTTTCTACACCACTTCAGAACACACGAAGGCATATTTGAAATATATTTAACGCGAAAAAACCATTAAAATCACTGACAGATTGGTTCCGGTGACACAACCGAACGCTATGCGTGACAGCGCGGACTAAATGTGTCGCGCGGTCCCCATTTTAAGCAACGCCTTCCGCGGTCCCCATTTGGTGGAGCCATTTTTTGAGCCGAATTATGCTTCTATAGTATACATTATTCGTAGGTCAAAAGTGAGGGATTTGTGTTTTTTTGGGATTATTTGGACATAAAGTTTCCAAACGGTCAAAAGGGACGTATTTGCGTAGAGGCTTTCTGTTGGAAACCTGAAGGGCTTAAAAAACATAACCTTAAGCAGTGACCTTTGAGCTCTTTCCAGTTCTAGAAATAGTACCTAATAGTATAGACAGGCCCATCCATACATTAGCATGCGCTCACTTGGTCGTAGTCGGTGTTATTGTTCCCGAGGTGAAACACGTGTGGCAAGATAAGACATTTTACGCAAGATGTCTTTACTTGGTCGAAGGGTTCATATACCTATACTGCCCAAAGACTTCACTGCTTGGTGTCCTTTTACGAACCCCGTAGCCGCGTAGTACTATTAGATATTCTGTGCCGTAGCATGGGATTTATACGATACTTTTTGTGATTTACTACTACTGCTCCACTCCCTTGGGCAGTAGCATGTTGATATATAAACCTATGTTACTTCAGAATATTTGGACTTTCTAATCATCATCTCAAAAAAAACTTTGTATGTATATACAGGGTGGAATTCAAGACGGTAGTTGGAGGTAAAGTACACTTAATATTGATAATGGCAAGTTTTGCTGAAAGGAAACATTCCTTTATTTTCAAAAGTAAATAAAACTGCAATTAAAAGTTTTTAAAAAAATCACCTGTTTGAGCCGGGAATTGAACCTGGGAGATGTGAAAAAGGATGCATTCTGTATTTTATGATACCAACCGAAAGAGTTTTTAATAAGAAACAATTTCTTTTAAACAACATAGTACGAGTATCTTAAATTAAGGGAAGATCAAGTAAAATATATTTTTATTGAATAGCTCACTGAAGAAAAATAAATAAATGGTTAAAAAACCCTAGAAAAACACACTTTTATAAATGCACGTTAATAATTTTACTGGGGTTTTTTTATTAGCTACAAGTTATATACCCTATACACTTCCTATGGCCAAATAACTTCAACATGCATTCCGAAGCACGAAAACACTCGCAAAATGGATAATATGCAAAAAAGTGGGTCATCCAAAACTGTACCTATTTTACTACCAATAAAATTCGAAACGTTTACCAAAATGGATAAATGGTCACCAAAACTGTTTGAACTGTCGAGAGATTAACGGATTATTATTCGGTAAGTCGGTAAGTAGTTGGTAGATTAATTATAAATCTATCGAAATTACCTACTAAGTATAAATAATACCAAAAGGTTCTGGCGCTCGGCGCCGCTGCCGCGGCACGCTCGCTTCGCTCGCTCGCCTTCGCGCGTTAATGGTCACAGTTCCAACCTAACCTAACCTTGATTACACTAAGGCAAATTAGAACTGGAGTGTTTGGTGTCAATTAATTAATTCATTTTGGTGACCACTTAAAATGTTCCCATAACCCATCCGAGAACCGGCTACATCGAAAGTGGCTTACTGCAGTTATCGTTTACCCACTGTGACTGCTACGGCCGCTTTACTACTACCAAGCTACCACATAAGCATAAGTGTTTCGATCAATTGTCTAGATCCCATAGCAGCTTATAAGTTTGCTAAGGGTTAGATGTCGTTGTGTAAAAAAAGTCGTACATTACCTAGGTATTTAATATTTAAGTAACAAGAAAGTGAAATAAAAACCATTAATCGTGTTGACGATGCCGTCCATCTTGCGGCTCCTCACATTAAAGGACACGTGCTTCGAGAGCGTGGTAAGAGTGGTCAGCAGTATGAAGAGCGTGTCCACCACTAGATCTGTGCTGTGTCGAACCTAAGTTTGTAAAAAAAGAAAGAATTGAAAAAACGGACGCCTTCTTTAACCCCCACCGGGAAATAAGGGATATGGGATATTGATCACGCCTTTACCCCCGAAGGGATAGTCAGCGGCATATTATATGCCCACATTTGACCTTTTCAGATTTTGTCCCATGGTGAGCCGTATTGCCGTGTTGATATGGACAGGCGCAGGTTGTGACTGCCTGCTGTTGAAATTTTTCAAGCCTTCAACTCGACTTAACGACTGCCATTTTACTGGCAACCGGAACCAACGGCTTAACGTCCCTTGCAAAGCACGGAAACGTTCGCAAAAAATGTCACAATGTGGTACCCATCCATAACCGGCCACAGTAAATGTTGCTTACTACAGTGGTAGTTTACAAAACACTAAGTATGCGGGGTCACGAGTCACGACTCAAAAGTGTTTCAAAATAAAGGATGTTATAAGTATGTCGCATCAGCACATCATTATAACCCCCTAACGGACGCAACAATTTTCGAAAAAGTCAATGTGATCGAGATGGGTTTTTTTTAACTATAAGGTGACGTTATAGTTGTGATCGAGATATGGTTTAACTATAAGTTTAAAGATCATCATCTCCAAGGTAATGAAGATCTCACTGAAATTAATCTGAACTGCCGATTATTATAACTGTGATACGATATTCCCACGTCACGATAACCTGGAACTTGCATGAAGTAGTCTGCTGGATACCCGATTAGTAGGTAGGCACAGGCATACCTTCTGCAGGCTCTCATTTGACAATTTAGATTTTGCTCCACGTCATTGGTGGTGAGCCTATTGCTGTATTGAACGGAGAAGATTCAGGTTGTGGCTATTTAATGCTGACATCACAGACATATAATTCTTATATGTCTGTGGCTGACATTTTAAAGTCTCTTTTTAGATCTCCGGCTTGACTTAATGATTTGCATAATACCAGCAACCAGGACCAAAGGTTTCCAAGCCAGGGAACCTCTTACAGACAATTCTAGACATTTCTATTTTCTAAACATTCATCAATGCTTACCTGTATAACACGCAAAACAAGCTGTAAATTATACATTAGAATACAAAAACCTAAAATGCACCGATAAACATTATGCAGACATCGTTTCGAAAAGGGTATTTCTTTCAAGACTACTTTAAAATAGCCTACTCTGGCTAATGCATTAAAATGAGGTCTCAAACCGTCAAATGTTGAATACGTCAATTCCCCTTGCATTGTGCAAACACTTTGTATAATTTGTTACTTTGTATTTTAACTACTTTTAGTCGTAGCGTGTTCTAAAATACGTGTTGATTGTTTGTAATGAAGTGTCACTTCAAACCGAAATTAATTATTTATGTGATTCTACGGGATGTTTTAGTTTCCTTTGAGCGTACCTAAATGTTATATTCGGTTCAAAACTAACAAACCGCTTGGCCTGGCTTTTGCTTATTTTCGATGGTGTAGGTTACCATTTTAAATCACTTCCTTCAATAACGATTATAGATATAACAATGGCCCCGCGATGCGGCCTTGAGAAACGCCTATAAGAGTGTTTTTTTTTTCATAATTTAACATTTTCTAAGGTACCTACTGAAACAAATAGCCTTATCCTACGCCTGTAAGTTATTCATTATACCAAACTATAAAATTAATATTAAAGGAAACGGCAACTGTCGATATGAAGAACGTTTTGAAAAAAAACTGCTCGATAACACATAAATGTGAATTGACATAACTTGATCAAGAAGTCGCGGATACAAGTGGACGTACAGAATTTTATGAGATTTTTTTTGAAACGACATAATGACGTACAACCGATTTCAGTCAAAGACAGCGCGCAACTCTATGAGACATTATCAAAAAGTCATTAACGTAAACCTTTGAATTTTTGAACTAAGTGCTACTACCTATTTTTGAAACTATACATTTTTCATAAGGTAATAAAGTTTACAGACCATGCTAGATTAGTTTGAATCAAACACGGAACTTAGTAGGTAGGTAGTTAATGGCAGTAAAGTAGGTATGAGACAGCTGTCATCCTGAATGTCCTTAACCAAATAAGATAGAGTTATCCTGGATCTTTTTTCCCAGCCTAACCGGGGCCTCTGATTGTGGGCAGAGCTAGGGTGTATACCTAGTTCTGTTGGAGGTGGAGGAGGCAAGGCCTGGTCTATTTTAATTTTTTTTTACTGCCAAAAAGGGAGTAGGTACCTACCTAATTTTAGGATTTTTCCACACAAGTTTCAATATTTAGGGTTTTGTAGTTCAGATACTAGAGCCATCTAAACTTTTGCTAAACCTAGAATTCAAGGCTTCCTGTGATTGTAAGGGTCCTTCTAAACTGACATGTTTGCTTTCATAAAGAGCATAATGATTAAGGCTATTGTAAAATAATTCAGTCCACGCCGAAGGTAGGGACTCAATTGTTTTAGAATCAACTTAATATATAAGCTCTTTTACGATGTAGCGAACATGGCAGTTCAGACACTCCTATAAATGTTAAAGTACCTCTCCTTTTATACACCTTAAGTGCCGTAAACGAAGTTGCAAGGGTCAGCTAGTAGGTGCGTAAATAAATAAGTATTGTTGTAAAACCTTTTTATAGTCCCTTTCAACATCCTGTACTTTATTGTAGTAGGTTAAAGAGGGTTTTAATTTTCGCGACAAATGAAACACTTAATGAGGTTCATATAATTGACCTGTAAGTGAGTGTTTGTTGAAATATAATAAGCACCTTCCACACCATCCGATTTGTACAAATTGGACATTTGTAAAATATTTAGAAAGTAATTAGACTAAATGCGTGTTAGAGTCGAGGATATCAAATTATAGTTAGCTTAGTGACCTTAACTAATATTTTAGAGAGGAAAGATTTGTTTGTTCGTAATCGATAAACTCTGAAGTTTCAGAGTTTAATTTAGTTTTAGTTTAGTTAAGGAGTTCCTTAATCTATTTTATAAAATCTTTCACCATTAGTAAGTACCTAGGCCACGCAGGCTTCGTAGTTTTATGGGGAGCGAAGTACTACATACTACTAATACATGTCATGGAATCTATTAGTCCAGGGTTTCCCCAAATGTGCGTCGCGACGCCTGGGACGTCGCGGCATTGTTCTTGGGGCGTCGCGAGTCGAGTCAAGCGAAATGATACCTAGTTACAATCTTCCTAACTGGAGCTCCAGTTTCAGAATGACCAACCCCATAGCGCCCCGTAGAGCTACTTGGAGCTAACTATACCATCGTATGAGGCGGCGACAGGTACTTTCTGAGTTTCAGATTAGGAAGCTGTCTAGCCAGCCTAATGGCGCGATGCGGCGCGCGCCTGTAACTTCGGCGTGATTACCACCTGACGCTGTAGTACCTCAGTGCCTCGGCGATGATGGCGATTGGTCTGCCAGGGCATGTTAGTGAAAGCGCTCTCAATGTCCAGCGAAACTACATTGTACGGGAGCCTGAGGATGGTGGGAACGGATGCTTACCGTCCTTATTATACAGAAGCAGGCCCAAGACGACAGCGTGACGTGAAAGTTTCACGCACGCCACACGTCCTATAAAGCGAACACCCGAACAATCTGCCAAAGACGCGGGATAACACCCGAAACCCTGGGTGCAGTGGTAGCCAAGGTCAGTTGGGAATCCTGGGAATCTCCTTATTCGGGGCTCCCAACCGTAGACAGTAGGTAGGGAACTTCTGGTTTTTAGTCGGAGAGAGAGTCTGGCATAGCATCCATAACAGATTTTCCTCACGTTAAAAAAAACATCTCGGTTGTATATATGGGCATGTATGAATTCAATGCTGCGATGTTGGAAGTATAT
This sequence comes from Miltochrista miniata, assembly GCA_933228765.1. NCBI lineage: Eukaryota > Metazoa > Arthropoda > Insecta > Lepidoptera > Erebidae > Miltochrista > Miltochrista miniata. Next base: position 11,609,896 of record OW121752.1, read on the forward strand.
TACAGGCAAAGTCTTGGTACACAGCAAGCTAGTGTAGGTACCTTATGGTACCCCGCCCATGCTTCATTCTTTCAATACTCTGGCCGCTGTCGCTACTTTATTGTACGACTTCATCGGTAATCAAATCAGCCTATACCAGACCACAGCTGGACAGCCTCTCGCAATTTATACCTAAAATTTACCGTCCTGAGCCTTCCGTATCCAGCTCTCAGCGTACCTTTCCAGGTCGTCGCGATGGTTAGGCGACATAATACCCTGACGGTTGCCTAGTCGCAGTCATTATATTTAGGAGGGTGTTTGACAGACAGATTGAAACAAGGTTATCGGTCATCAGGCTTGGCCAATGACACTTTTGTCCCACGTTATAGGCGGACGAGCCTATTATGTGCTATTGCCTTGTTAAAATAAACAGGCGCAGTTAGCTGTTTCGCTTGCTAAACTCATTCTAAATTCAAACATAAGCACAAGGATATTAGGCTTTAAAAAAATATTATTCAAATTCGTTTTTATATAAAAACTAGCAGACCCGCGCAACTTCGTATACGTCACATAAGAGAGTAAATCACCCGTTCCCGTCGCATTTACTCCCGTCAGAATAATTTCGTTAACGATAGATGTTTCCCGTCGCATTATTGTAGACATTACGCATATTCATGCATAGGACGTGGACTACCGGTGTACGTCGCCAGCAGAATAGTGAATCGACCAAAAAAAGCGAAAAAAAAAGCGAGGTCAAACGGGATAAAAAGTATCCTATGTCCGTCTCCTGGTTCTAAGCTACCTCCCCACCAATTTTCAGCCAAATCGGTACGGCCGTTCTTGAGTTATAAATGTTGTAGGTAGTGGTTGTAACAAACCCGTCTTTGTTTTATATATTAAGATATAGGTATTCTACTGTTATTTTTAAGAAGTTATTTGTGCAAAAGTCTATCAAGAAATCAATCGAGCGAATTATCAGTCAAGGATATTTTGATAAAATGAAACAACACAGTTCCTAACAAACATCCATAATTATTATTCAATAACTTAGATTGATCCATCAACAATTACTTCTTACCTCCGAGTGAGTCAAAAAAGTTAACAAACTTATTAACACCAATATTCTTAGGTAAGTCGTCTTCTGGCGGGTCGTTTGCACCGACGATAGTTTGATTCAAAATGGCGGATTGCACTTGTGTGCTGGGAGGTTTTTCACCAATATTGTTTGTTTCAGTCACTGCTGCATTCACTTTTGCCTGCACAGCAACTGGCGATTCATATTTTACACCAACTCCATTAGTATTTGCGTTTGAATTTTCCCAGATTCTGAAGTATTTGGTGTACAAGTAATCCCAGTAGTCCATCTTTTCTTTGTCTGGATCGCTGCCCACAGTTAGTTCAGAGCCGATGTTGAGGTAGTGCAGGCTGTCCGTAGTAGCTGGTGGCCAGGTCACTGTCAGGTACTGGTCCTTACCCGGCGTTGGGTTCCTTTTAAAGCAAGAATTTGTTCTTATTGTACAAAATCGTTAAGTTATGTGTTAATTTATATTTTTACTTATTTTCAATGCGGGTTCCATCCAAGACACTCTAACTTATCCTGGGACTACCTAATTCAATCTTGGTGTAACTTTCCTAGTATGCGTCATTGCTGTAGATCCTGAATTACAGGAGTTACAGTCATAGTCCCAATATGGATAGTTTAAGAAGTCTCACTAAGGACTCCGGGGCCAGCTATATCACCTACAAAAGTTGCAACTGCCCACTATCGTACCGATATGCCGCGGCGTAGGCTGCCGCTTCAATCAATACTAGACAAGAACTAAGTAGATAAAGTTGACTTGAACTTTAAAGTTGAGACCTTAGAAGCAAACGGGTCTTTATATCCCAGGTTTAGACTTTCTCTCTGCAGTCTTCTAGTGACTAAAATCCCTATCCCTACCACCTGTCTCAGGCTAAGTCCCGGGTGCGCCTAGAATCCCCAGGATTATCACTTACTTCGTCCGCCATGGCGGCCTCACCTTGTGGGTTTGTGTTTTATGATGCTAGGAGTGATGGGTCTCCTTATGTTGCTGAAACTGAGGGGGGCAACCACCACGAGAGCGCAGATGTTGCCCCCCTCAGTTTTTAGACCATCGAAAATGATCTCGCGCTGCAAATCTTGCCAAAAACTCGGTGCGACTCTTTGAAAGAGTCACTTACTGTAAGCGTTTGGGAACATCAGCTACCATGTTCCCAAACGTTTGCAGTACGTGGCCGTAGACCAGGCAATGATAGATATTAGAAAAATGAAATTGAGTTCTACACTCAATAAATAGACATACTCACCCATATTTAGCAAAGTTGGTCCAAAGTCGCACCAGCCTTTCTCGTACCTTAATATCCCGTTCCGAAACCTTCAAATCTTTCTGAAAATCGTTTCTGAAAAGATATCCAAGTTCATCCATATGCCCTGCACGTTTCAAATTCTGTTGAAAAACTTTGCTGTAAATATTTAAGGCACCAGTGTAATCAAAGTTGTAATAGTACACTGGCTTGTTGGTGACTTGGACCAAATATTGGATCACCCTGTGGGTGTCTACTTTAATAAATCGGTCTGATATTAATTCTGATAATCCTTCGGTATCATCACCTTTGATGTAAAGTTGCTTTAGTTTCTCAATAATCTCAATCGATTCTGAAGAACCTTTCTTAATGTTTAATTCATCTGGGACAAATATTTGAAGATCTTCCATATTTTTATCTAGGCCGAACTCTAAAGTGCATGCTCCTATCATTATTGGAAAGTCTGCTATTCTTCCTGATGTTAATAAATCAAAATAAGATTCAGTAATGACCGCTTCAACTCCAGGGAATTCCTTTTCTATCACTAAAGTGAAGACGTTTAACTTTTCAAGCATTTTTTCGAGTGGGTTAATTATCTGGTGAGCGTCAACCAGTTCTTTTGGGGACCGGGCACGTAGGAAGCCAAGAATTTCTTCAATATTTTCCGAATTGCAACCAAGAATTTTAGCGATTTCCTTTGCGCTCTCTACTGGAGTTTTCTGTAAAACATAGGACCCCAATGCCGTTCCTGATTGAATAATCGCTTTAGTTATCAAATTTTTAGCAACAGGACAAACTGCTAAATAGCTGACAGCTGCGCCACCAGCACTTTCACCAAAAATAGTGATATTATCAGAGTTACCGCCAAAATTGTGTATATTAGCCTTTACCCATCTAAGAGCTTGCACTATATCCTTCAAGCCTGCATTACCTGGAACTTCGGGAGTGTTTAAAGCAAGGTACCCAAGTACACCACATCTATAGTTGACAGTGACAAGGACTACATCTTTTTCCACTAAGTAATCAGGACCATAAAGGTCCGTGTTTCCAGAACCAAATGAAAAGCCACCGCCATGTATAAAGAACATTACTGGAAGGTCTGTTCCATTTAAATAAGGGGTATAGACGTTGAGGAATAGGCAGTCCTCATCGCCAGTGAATGCTTTCTTGAAAAACAAATCAAACTGTGCGGTTACATTCCCTTCAGAGGTGGCTGCACGGATGCCATTCCAGGGTTCTGCAGGTTGGGGAGCCTGAAATTGAAAAAGAATACTATGTCATCAAAACACTTAGAACATACCTAGAATCCCCAAAGATTGCCAGAATGTTGTTTCCGGTCCCTGTGATGCCTTCGTCTGGCAGGCTCCCATGACCTTTATTAGTTAGTTTATGCAACTTGCGGGAGGCCAAAACCAAAGACTTCTATATAAACTGAGGTAGACATGCCCTACGCACCGATTTTTGAAACCTATAAACTGAGCTAATTAGCAGCGTTGCTCGCACTGTTGTGAGTCAAAATTTCGAGAGTAGGTGCTCGACTTGCAATCGGAGTCCATACGCCTTCTCTTTTACTCTTTTTCTATTCGTATATTGCTATAGTGTGTAGTGACAATTACGTAAAAAATATTTATAAGTGAGTGTAGTCTTAATAATGTGTGTATTTGAGGATTGCTTTTGAAATCTCGTTTGTTAGAGTACGGCGCGTCTACCTCAGTTTATATAGAAGTCTTTGGCCAAAACACGCTGACTTCTCCGGTGCGAGACCGCCATACGACATTTCGGTCACATCAGCCGTCAGTTCTTCGAGAAATGAGTTCTTTCCACTGCCCCTTTAGCCAGTTGGGGTCGTCAATAGGATTTCCTCGTTACGGATTCAATCACGAAGTACTACCACTCAACTCTGTACCTATAGGAAATATCTCTTTGGTAAGTACCTACTGTGAAAAAGAAGGTTGTAAGTTGATTCAATAAAAACGTAGAGGCACTTACTCGAAATCTCAAAGGTCCCACTGGAGGTTTAGCGTAAGGTATACCCTGGAAACTGTAGAAGGGTTTGCCGTTAGGGCTGGTTGCATTGCGGCCTTGAAGTTGGCCCTGCTCGACTAATACTATAGGTCCCGCAGACATTCTGTACACTCTGGAATTAAGAAATTCTCACATGAGACATAAGACGAGGTTGGTTTAGTTTAGTTTACCGGCTGTTCAGTATAGCTAATAGCATTTAAAAAAGCTTCTTTAAGAGTCTGTATGACGCCAAATAGACTATTACCTTGATCTAGATCTCAGGACTCGTGAGGTCTAATGAATTAAAATTTTAACACAGACAACTTCAGTTCATAAACTAAAAACGCACTAGGCTAAAAACACGATTGCTGATAAAATCCTCGATAGATTTTTGTGTTGAAAATACCTCGATTTCTTGAAATTTTAACCTAGATCTTATAAGTTTTAAGTTGTTTTTATAATATAAAATATTTATAAGAAAGGCAATAGTAAAACCTTCATTTGCACTAGAGCATTTTTTAAATATTGATTATAGTTTTTTTATAATTAATTTATTTCGTTAAAAACGCACAAATACCGATCGCATCTCTCTCTGTCTTGCACGCTAAAATGTACCTATATCCAGTGGCGGATTTACAAATTTGCCGCTAGTAGGCCATTCAATTTTTGCCGCCCCTACTGACTTTTGAAATTCAAAGTTAAGTACCTAAGTATATATTACAGTGCGTTTATTAATCGTTTATTTATACAGTAGACCCGCGGTAATCCGGCCCCCGGCTAATCCGGCACCCCCTGTAATCCGACAGGACCTAATAGTAGATACCTACCCATTTTTTGACGATCGTCACATTATCGCTAATGTAAACAATGCAATATTGAGCGGGTTTTTAACTAAAATAATATTTTTTAGATCGCTGCAATCAGAATTATTTTATAATGTAAAAGTAATTAAATATTTTGGTCTTGTTTATTTAACTAAATTCGACATCTGTAGAATTTGTAGGTACTTCAGCGACAATAACACATGGAATCTCATTTTTGGATTTGAAATTTGTCGGATTACAGGGTACTCTTAGTGTGCTTCAAGCTGTAATCCTCACATTTGAAATCTCAATGAAAACGAATTTTGACAACGCCAAAAAATTGTCGTGAAATGGTCGTAAATAGTCGTACATGTAAAAAAAATAGTCGTATTATAGTTTCAGCGTTATAGCCATAGGTTAGTGAGGATTATGGCTTGAACGTCAAGCTGTAATTCGCACCTCTGGTGCAAGCAAACGGTAAATTCTATCGAATTGGTTTAGGTTCCAAAAAATAGTCGTGAAATAGTCGTAACGACCTGCCAAATCTCAGAAATAGTCCATAAGCGGTTCCGAGATATGAAGGTACCCTGGTGAGGATTATGGCTTGAACCTTTGAAAACTTCAAATTTCTCCGGAACGCTTGCGAATTTCGGTTCAAAGTTTGTGCCAAATAATAGTCATGAAATAGTCGTATGAAGCTGTAATAAATTTGAGTTGATTAATGTGAAAATAAAAACTTTTTATTTTCCCTACATTTCTATTGATGTACAGTCGTGTACAAAATTTGTAACTTCCAATGATACTAGAGGAAGTTACGCGGTTTCACCCGCATAGCTCCCGTCCCCGTGGGAATGCGGGAATAAAATATAGCCTATGTTTACTGGGAAGAATGTAGCTTCCCAACAGTAAAAGAATTTTTCAAATCGGTTAAGTAGTTTCGGAGCCTATTCGATGCAAACATACAAACAATCAAATCTTCTCTCGTTATAATATTGGTACAGAATTAGATTAGGTATTGGGAAATATTCCGCTTAATATAATAATATTTCTTTGAATGAGACGTTTTCCATGCTAGCAGTTATAATTAAACAAAAAACAAACATTTATGATTTGTATCCTCATCATCAAAACTTACTACTACTAGTTTAGTACTTTTATAACACGTTTTAATCATAATTATCACAGTTGTTTCATTCGTATAATCACAGAAATGTTCTACTATCATACATATATGATAGTAGAACATACATATATGATAGTAGAACATACATATATGATAGTAGAACATTGCTAAATTACACGAATGAAACAACTGTGATAATTATGATTAAAACTTGTTATAAAAGTACTAGAAACTGGAAGTTACAAATTTTGTACACGACTGTACATCAATAGAAATGTAGGGAAATAAAAATTTTTTATTTTCACATTAAATCAACTCAAATTTATTATAGCTTCATACGACTTTTTATAGCTTCATACGCTTTCATGACTATTTTTTGGCACAAACTTTGAACCGAAATTCGCAGGCGTTCCGGAGAAATTTGAAGTTTTCAAAGGTTCAAGCCATAATCCTCACCAGGGTACCTTCACATCTTGGGAACCGCTTATGGACTATTTCTGAGATTTGGCAGGTCGTTACGACTATTTCACGACTATTTTTTGGAACCTAAACCAATTCGATAGAATTTACCGTTTGCTTGCACCAGAGATGAGGATTACAGCTTGACATTCAAGCCATAATCCTCACTAACCTATAGCTATAACGCCGAAACTATAATACGACTATTTTTTTTACATGTACGACTATTTCACGACTAGTTTTTGGCGTTGTCAAAATTCCTTTGAGATTTCAAATGTGAGGATTACAGCTTGAAGCACACTACTCATATGTAAAAAATTCCGAACTATAGGGGGTCTTGGTGAGCACTCTATAATCCGACAAATTGGTTATTCCGACACTGCCCTGCAAAACGTTTGTCCGATTAACGCGGGTCTACTGTACCTATATGGATTGTGTACACGTATAATTATAAAAAAAGAATCTGTAAAAAAAAATTAGCTAAATTTGCCGCCCCTCAAATCTGCCGCCCTAGGCACCGGCCTACTTGGCCTATTGGTAAATCCGCCACTGCCTATATCTTCTATCTTCTTTCAACAATTTGGCGTCTGGTAGGCTCTTAATACCACTAACACATTCTCGCCATCGTTTCTGCAAAAACCAGTTTTGCAGAATTCATTTTGTGTAGACTTTTAGGAAAACCGAGGCTGGGAGTTCATTGTCAAATCTAAGTGTTTGCGGAAGGAAGCCTGCGACCTAACCGGGCACTTACACGCCAAACGTAAAGTGTGATGATGAGCATTCTGTCTGTGGCGAAGAGCTGTGATATGGTAGAAAGCAGTCCTGGTCAAAATACCTACCTATATCGAACAATAATTTAGAGCACCAACCATTGTATTGCTAAGAGGTGAATCCGAAATAATTATTGCATTTCATGCTTGTGTAATCTATTTTCGTTAAATAAATCTAAATTTAAAGGAATTGCTTGTTTATCTCAATAAAGTTTATCGTTTATGACGTAGGTAACAGTTGGCATGCATCAACGCAAAGATAATTATGGCTAAATAGCTGACTCTATTTTTTATTGAAATATAATAAGTACCTATGCTTATTTACAGAAAGGTTTAGCTCCTATTTCATAATTTACCACATTGTTTCATCCCTTTAGAGAATAAATTTCTAAAAATCTCAGTTTATGGATGTAAACATCTCAAAACAAATAGGTACAAGATAGATATTCTAATTTGGAATGAGTTAGACCTTCTTGTACTTTTTGTGAGTTAATAAATAATTATTGTAACTAAATTGCCAGATGTTGACTTCTTGCGGAGGTCAATCGGAAGTCGCTTCTAACTCTATGTTTTGAACGCCGCGCCACACAATCAAATTACCAAGCTTAGGAATGGACGCTGTTGGAAGTGAACACATAATTCCCCGGTCATTTTCAAAGATAGTGCTAAAATAATGTCCTGTCCTTCAAGCAAAATAACTATTCAATTTTTTTTGGGTCCTGTGTTCAAAAAGAACGGAACAGATTTTCCTATATACGTGTGTGCCAGTGTTTTTTTTTTAAGTTCATTATGTAGGGGTAAAAAAATGCACTGGCGCACAGCGTACCAATGTTCGTAGATTTTAAGTGTTGGTACTTCTAGGGGTTTTAGATGGAGCCTGATTTTACATTATTTAAGCGACTCACCAAATCCAATCACTCAGAACTACGGCAAACGTTACACTACAATGACTATCTGCTGACGATAACGTAATTATGACATATCTGATTTGAGATAGCGATATTGGAAACGATCTAATTAATATTATTACTTGACTAGCTTAGCTAACCATCACAACTTCGTTTACGTCACATGACAGAGAGTCAGAGAAAGGTTTATGAAAAGAGAGGTAGGTACCTATTTTTTCATCAGGCTCATAGGAACATGTGAAACTGCCCTGTTTGCTCTATCATAAAAGAGCTTAAACATTAATTCTATTCTAATAAAACAGTTCAGGGAGCCAAGTAAAAGTTCAGTAAGTATAAGTACGTCTGGAACGAAACTTCCCTCCTTATTGGGAGAAAGGCGTTGATGGCTGCGCCACAGTGTATACTATTGCAGCTGTCATCGTTCCAATCTAGTATTAAGTTTTCAAATTGTTTTTATGTTCCAAATAAAATAAATAAATAAATAAGTCTACTATTTTACATAAAAAGGCCGATCTAGTGCGATTCTGTAACGATGATATAGCGATTGGTCCTAAACTTGCTACTCGCGTAAAACTATTGTAACGGCAAATGTAGAACTTCACTAGAATAGAAAACTAGACAAGAATCGCAATACCTTTTTTCTTTTTAGGTTGAGGTAAGGTGAGGTAAGGTGAGTGAGGTCCCATGGAGGGGTTGCGGCAAGAAGACATGCCGCCTCAACGCAGATCGTGCAGTATCCTCTTATCACCCTGACGGCCATCGCCTTCTTCTGGCTATGTAATCTAGCCGCATTGCGGTCTCCATAATATAAAGCCACGCTCCCCACGATCACGAGACAGTCTCTTGCATGAAGCGTTATGTTCTCTTATGTAGGGCAACAACAACAACAAATACAATGACAAATGCATCCGTGTTCGCCCGCGCCTCTCCATTTCTGCACCCGTTCGCCGCCCCTACTGCGCTTTTACACGCCCCACACCCGTCCGCCTAACGCCCGCCCCTTGTATATGTCCCGCGCCATACGCATCCCGTCATCAAACACCACAGCAGTGCACAAAATCACAACTCGAGACGGAGTTCACCTACCTACGTGGACTCCATGCAAACATCGATACAATCTTCTTCCATCTAGAGACGGCACGGCCAACAGTGATGTTCCTGACGAACGCCTAAATGCGTCGCACAATATTTGAGAAGCAAATTCGAGATAAGGTCAGCGACGATGTTTGCTATCGCCGGTTGCGCAGCATGGAGAACCCTTTTCTATTCCATTCTTTGGCTCCACGTGAATCATGGTGCCATGGGCTAGGTCTACCAGTCCCATACAGGAGAAGCTAAGCCAACGAGGGCGTTTTGGTTAATCGCTATCACCTCGGGGAGAGGGCACATGACGCACAGGTTCCTGAACACTGAGATGATGTTTCTAGGAAACTTTAATACCCACCACTACTGCGTTGCCCTGACGGATCACTGACTCATAGGTACAACATAAGGAACTATGTTCCCGGGTCGAAGACAAAACAGTAGCGAAAAATTCTAAATCTATGGACAAAACAATGCCTGCCTCCCTTCTTTTCCGTAGTCCTGACATTGTGATTTGGCAATGTGATGTTCAAGGTCACTATCACGGTGGATTTCAACACGTAAAAAAACTACAACTTGAGGATTTTTATTGAGGGGCCCCCTCCAACAAATTTGCCACGGGCCCTAGATGTTGTGGTTCCGCCACTGACCCAAAGGGTAAAAAACAGGACCCTATCAAGAGACTTCACTGTCAATCTGTTTGTCTGTCTGTCCGCCACGAGGCTGTATCTCAGGAACCGTGATAGCTAAAATTTTCACAGATGATGTATATTCCTGTTGCCGCTATAACAACGAATACTAAAATCAGAAAAAAAGGGGGAATATGGGGAGCTTCCATACAAAAAACGTGATTATATACGTTTTTTGGTACGGAACCGTCAGTGCGCGATTTCGACATGCACTTGGCCGGTTTTTTTTAAATGGCATTAAAACTGAGGCAGTGTACCTTAGTTTCTGCGAGAGCATAACGCGATTTACGAAGAGCGCCAATTTATATGGAATCGAGACACTACCAGTGCCACCTAGCTATCCTGGGACATCCTTCCGAGGGCTTACCCGGGGCTCCCAACCATAGGCTGTTGGGCGTTACGTGAGGTTTTTTAGTCGGTAGGAATCCGGCATAACATCCATGAGGATTTTCCCTCACGTTAAACAAAAAAAAAGTGACACATGGCTGGAAACGCGGGACCTGACTACTCCACAGCTTCCACAACACAATCCTAGCTTACTCTGCCATTGGTGACTGGGGCTGCATCACCCACTAACATCTTGTGTTTCTTGATCAGGAATTGTTTGGAATAAGGATATGTTATAATAACAATTTAAGATTCCAATGTGAAATAATTTATTGAAAATTCTATCAGAAAAGAATCCACATTAATTTTGTATTTGGTATCAGCCCGGGGGTGAACAAGCTAAGCTATTTGCAACGATTGGAATGTGAAAACAAAAAAATGAGCTTTACATAACAAATTGTAAACTTATACGTACTCAAAATCATTACTGAATGTGTCCGCACGCTTCATCGTCAGACATGGAACTTCCATAAGTAATAATCAACCATATTGCATAATGGTATATTAATTTAATCATAAATATTTCTACACATAATCTATTATGTTAAATTTACAAAACATTTCAATTTGAACCCAGAGCTTCTAGCAGATGTTGTACAATTGAACCACGTTCACAATTACATCACAAAGTTTATACAATTCCTTTACAAACATCAATCTATTAATATTTCCGGGCACTGTCTCTTGGGTGAGGATTCGTCTCCTACGGGTTCTTTCCTCTTCAGTGGCCTTGTTTCATTATCTTCCGTTGCATCGTCTACATTTGATTCTTGGTCAGTCTTCTGTACATTATCAGTTTGTAGCCTATCAATGGCTTCCGTTTCAATTTCCTTTTCATTGTCCGATAGGTTATCTTCAAGCGCGCTGTCTTCAGTGTCCTTAGCATCCAATTTCTCGTCCATGTTGGTTTCAAGTCGGTCCGCAGCACTCTGAGAGGTATTCTGTGTACTGTTATTTGAGATGGATGCTGTCCTTTTACTTATAGAGATACGTGTTGAGAGTGCTCTGTGCAACTGTGCTATATCACCTGGTGAACCCTGCGGAAAATAAAAAACATTTATCAATGAGTTTTATTTATTACAGTCAAACAAATCAGCCTATGGCAGTCCACTCCTGGACGTTTCGCATCCAGTCCGAGCCTGCGACCTTTTCCAGATCGTCGGTCCATCTAATATTCAAATTATTACAGTGTAATATCTTAATTAACAAGTAACTGGATAAAATATTTTTAATATTTAGCTCGCCAAAATGAGTTCGCCCGCCTCATGGAAAACAATGGCGACATCTAGCGATTGGCGGACTTTCATAGTCCACTAGAATTCACTATTATTAAGAGTGGGGCTGAAGTTGGCGGCCCAACGAAGTGCCTATTCACGCTAGGCTTGGAGAAACACGGGGTTTTCTAATGCACTTAGCAGACGACGGGGCGGGCCGGTCTTTATGTCCACGACGTTATAAAGACCGCGTCTGCTCCTCGATGCCCGCGACTGCCCGCACCGCGAAAATGTGTGTCCGGCGGGCACCAGCAGCGCGGTCTTTTTGACCTTCATGTGCGTTGGAAGTTTAGGATTCCTTTAGCGCTATTGTTCGCGGTGAAATTGCCTGGCCCGGCCCGCCCCATCGTTTGCAAAGCGCCTAAGAGGTACTTCAGAGGCCTTTAATTTTAATGACAATTTTCGGTAGATCAGTGATTATGAGTTGAGCTGGCAATTAAGTGAAATTATGGTAGCTTATTTTTTTTTAATGGTTCATCTGTGTCAATAGGTAAAACAGTGTAATACAGATGATGCAATAAGATTGTGTAGAACTGTAGACTACTATCAATCACTATTTGACATAAAATAAAAAAAATTAAGGATATTATAATACTCTAAACTTCATTCAAATCAGCCCAGCAGTTTAAGAGGAACTTTGGAGACAAACATATGTATAATATATGAATTTTCTCTTTATACCTATATAATTTGCCAACTATACTTACCATGATAAGGAACAATTTAACTTGCTGTGCAGCATCCGCAGCCGTGATCCTCAGAGACTTAGTACCGGCTCTCTCAACCACCATATCGGGCCACAGCTTGGTGTTCAGTACCACTCGCAGTGAGCCCGCTACCCTGGCTACCAGTCTAGCTGCACCGCCACCCGCCGTTCCTTCCGCGTCATTCAGTCGGAGGACCCCGCGACCTCGCTCGCGCCAGCTGCCTGCCTCCCAGGCGAATAGGCGACACGATATCTGGAATTTAATAGGTAGGATGCTTGTAAATTCAGATACAATCAGGTAGGAGAACAGCTTAAAACCTGGCCACACACGCTCGGCTTCCTAATCAGGAGTTCTGATGGATTCTATGCCATAGTATTTTGTACCTTAATTTGTGTCCAGTAACCTATTTGACCCATATCTTATTCGACTTCCTGCCGGAAGTGGTAACCTTATGTCATGTAATATTTGATTTGATGAATATAAAATATGTACCTATTTGGCCTTATCTATTATTCTCACCTCTTCTCCCGTTTAAATTTCGAAACCAGAAAGGGCTAATAAAAACATATTTGGACTGATCCAAAGAAGCCTGCCAGGTATCAACCCGATCTGGCAAATTTCAACCAGGAATCAGGATATACAAATGTGTAGACACAGTACATTCACACATACAACAGCATCAAGTGATATAATTTCTACTGAGCAATTCAACTTTGTAAATATTATTCAATTCTCCAAGCCTACACCTAAACTAGTTATTATGAAACAAATACCAAGTTTCAATACAAACCTGTAAAACATTTATCTCTCCCTCTTCACCAGTGAATGTAACATTAGTTGTAGGTGGCGGTGGTCTCGCATGTGAACGTTCATATTCAGCAGCTGCAGCAGCTAATCCCGTACTACTGCTTGGCCCATCGCAGGAGTTTGTATCTTCCTGAAAAGATAAATCAATTTCAAATTCATGATAGAAATAGGGTTATGATATTTCTTGAACAGATATGAGGATATGACACAGATGAGTTGAGAGATTGAGAAGGTACTTGTGTAAAACTTATGCATGAGAACATATAATAAATGTATGTTATTTCTAAATACACATATTACACTCACTCCTAAATAAATACCTATTTGCATGATCAAACAATATTTGGTCCAAATGAAGTATCAAACCGGAGATCACAACAATGGCCATTGCATACACCACCACTGTGTCACCGAGGCATTTTAATGTATACTAGTATTTAAATACAAAATACATTATTTATTCATTTTTTAATCTAACATTACTTTTAAATAATCCAGGTATGTACTGTAGTTAATTTATTGAAGTATAGTTGTTAGGTGATGTGTTTATCAAATTACAAAAATATAAAACATAATGCTAAAAACTGTACTTGCAACTTAATGATCTATCTACCTAATTAATTACCACTTATAACTCAGTATCAAAGGACACCAGAACTAACCATAGTATAAAATAATTAAGTTTGTTGCTCTTTCACTCTGTAATGGCTGAAATTTAGTACAGGATTGATAAAAAAAATCTTTTCTCTTTATAATATTATCTAAATAACTGAAGGCGCGCGCACACCGGTACATAATATAAATGTTCAGCAACAGATAAATAATAAAAATTCATAAATTGTACACATTTATGAACACGATTGTAACGTTATCTAGTAAAAGACAAGGACATTGTGACAAGTCTTACATTCTTAAGTTACAGTAAACAATCCTTTGTATAACAAACACAATTGCAATGCATGAGCGTACATAATTATTTAACGTAGAGAGCTTACCTGAGTATCCTTGACAGAGGCCGCTGCATTACTGAATAATAACTCACTACTTTTATCAGAAGTACCGTTTTCTGTCGATGTAGCCTCTCCATTGTTCGCAGCTTCTTTTAATTCTACTCTTTCGCTCAAATTTTGCCCAAACACAAATCCAGTTGATGAACTAGGAGCAGGTTGTACCGTTGATGATACATTTGTTATCTTTGTAACATTTGAAGTTCCTAACGGTACAAATTTAGGTACATCTGCCTGCAACGAGTCTTTTTCTTTGAGCCTATTATCTATTGGCGTTTCTTCTACTTTCTCTTTTGATTCTGAATCACCCAAAACTGTATCTTTCACTTTAAGAAATGGATTTGCAGTAGGTTTTAACTGTGACGGCCTTAAAATCGATCCTGAAAGGTAAATAGGTATATTATAACAGTTCAAGCTTATAAAATCACCTAACCTAAATTATTTGAATAAGAATAATTCTAATTCATCTTTATTATAAAATTATCAACACCTTTTACAAAAACTAGTGGAAACAATTAGTATAGAACTTACCAAAAGGGTTACAGGACCCATTATTAGAACTGGAAGCAAACCCAGATGCCCCAAACCCGCCAAGTCTAGGTTTGGCGAGGACTGTTTTCGATTGAGATGACCCTTTACAGAAATCTTCCATTGGCGATTTACCTTAAAAGTGCAAAAAAGACAAAGAATGTCAATACCTTTTATCAACACAATACTTTCACGGGTCCCACCCAAGTAAATGCTTGGCCATTGATGTTTGTTATCGAACAGTACTGTCAATAATAAACGAAGCATTTTGTAATAGTAGAGAGAACCATTCCAACATGCACATAAATTAACTACCTATTACCTATATCTAGCACTCGTGTACATGTCTGTAATTCCTACAATAAGGATTTAAAACTGACATGACAAGTCAAACAACAAAAAGTAACTCATTGACGATGCAGCATGGACAATAATTACGAAAATGAAGTAATCCTAATAGGAACATATTTTGAAGCATATCACATGTTCTTTTGTAAGTTTTTATGACGAAAAAGTAGCAATTTTCACAGAATGAAATACCAATAATTAATAAAATTGAAAAAACTTACCCTGCTTAGCGTCTGCCATTGTAGAATTTGTAATTTTTTTAAACACCCCGAACGATAGATAACAACACTACTGCTGCCACGCCACAGAGTACGTAAGGAATTCGTCAAAACTGAACGATAGATAACAACACTACTGCTGCCACGCCACAGAGTACGTAAGGAATTCGTCAAAACTTTGTTTATTATTTATGGCGCATAATATTATTTTAATAGGCTTTGGCAAGCCCCGGCAAGGTAACTACCACCCATCTTATTCTTATTATGTCTGTGCTCCAGAACTACTAGACCGATTTGAAATATTATTTCACTGTTGGGAAGCTACACTCTTCCCGGTGAACATAGAACAGTATTTAATTCCCGTATTCCCATGGGAACAGGAGCGACAGTTTGTCTATAAAGTGTGAAATGAATGTTTGAGGAACTAAAAATAGTTATGTGTGTGGCAACACTGGCAACAAGAAACATAAGTACGTCAGTTGTCAATGCTATCGTCGAATTTCGTTTACTCTCTCACCTTAGACCATATAACACGGGACTAGCCTTTGCGAACCACCGCATACAAAAATATTCTGCCAGTTTTCATACAAATGAAGGGGGAAACACAAAGACATATAAAATTTCATTGCATTTAAAAATGTATTTATCGACAAACGCGTAATGGCTGTTGTGTGTTAATTGTTATTGTACAGTCAACTACAATGTAATGTACTAGTTTAATCATATAAAATGATGTACTGATGTACAGGCTTTTCATAAAGCCAAAAGACCAAATGGTCATGTGCAATGGCAGAAAACAATGCTTAAGTAAGGCGCATCCTGTGGTTAGATGATCTAAGTCTCTCACGTAACTTTAATGTTTGGATTAAACTGCAACAAATTGAGACCAAACTACGCATAAAGGTTTGAGAAATCAGTAAAGAAAATCGGAGTGGTGCGCAGGAAGTGATTTTTAAAGTTTTCCAGTGATGTTTCGCGGAGTACCAATCTGGACAATTGTTGTGGGATTTTGAGGATGTTTATGAGCGAACAGCATCTTTGGTGGGTATGTAATCGTGTTATTGTTTGTTTTGAATCTGTCTGAAGTTACAAATTTACTGAATTTACGATTTGGAGACAAAAAAAAGGCATTGTTTGCATATTTTTAGGTTAGAATCTTAAACTTACAATCTACCTTTAGTGTAAGTCAGTGGTTAGAACAACATGGTTATTTTATAGTACGACCTACATTTTTGATACTCAGTTATATCTGGTTTTCTACCAATTTTTATTTTGAATAATTGCTTCATGTCAATAGTTTGTTTCCAATATGTAATTAATTTTCTTTTTTTACTCTTTTCAGGAAAATCAGACAGTACAGTTAGGCGAATAGTTAACGAAGGTTTTAATAATGAAGGAAAGTTTGAAACTCCTGGTAAACACAGAAAAGGTCGGCAAAGAAAGAAATAGACGATTTTAATATTTGAGCACTGCGCCAAAAAAATCCTTGTCAGATGGGGGAAAGTTACAGATAAAACATGTAATTACATGATTGTGGCGAAGCAATTGGGACTGCTAGGCACCTGCTGGTGGGTTGTAAGACGCTATTAGACCGGGGCTTCTGGATCTGGTTCAATAACTTTATTCTGGATCTGATTCAATAAAACAGAAACAAAATTAAAAATGTATAATGTGTTTTATTTATTAACTCACTAGCTGATGCCCGCAGCTTCGCCCGTGTCGAATTTGTTCTCGTTCCCGCTTCCCGTAGGAACTTATTCCCGGGATGAAAAGTAGCCTATGTGTTATTCCAGACTATAATGTATCCCTGTACCAAATTTCAGCCAGATCAGTTCAACTGTTCGAGCGTGAAAGAGTCTCACATCCACACTCATAAGCTTTCGCATTTATAATATTTGTATTGTTCCCGTTCCCGCTTCCCGTAAGAACTTATTCCCGGAATAAAAAGTAGCCATGGTTATTCCAGATTATAATGTATCCCTGTACCAAATTTCAGCCAGATCCCTTTAACCGTTCGAGCGTGTAAGAGTAATAAACATCCACACTCACAAACTGTCGCATTTATAATATTAGTAAGATTTTACTCGGAACGAACTCCTCGTATCAACATCATTTTGGTCGTACTATATAGGGTTGCATACAGCATACATGCATTCAGCAGCGCCCTCATTTAATTTCACGACTTTATAGACAAACTGTTGTATGTGGGTCTATTAGTTTTGTATAAAAATAATGTCAATCCAAAAGCAATGCCAACACAACTGTATCGTCATCGTCCGCCGATATTATTCGTCTGCACAGCTTGGTCGTACGTCGTACGTAAAGAACGTTGTGAAAGAAGTACTTTGGAAAAGAAAAATACTCTTTATTCAGGGATAAAAACACGTAGCGATACGTACACGTAATGACCAATTTAATAATGATTAAGCAGCATAGTCTATGACCTTAGCTCGATGTTCATCAAACACCTCCTCCTCACCCCCTTCTCTTCACTCCTTTCCTAGGCTTACGTCAAAAAATAGTGACACGGACGGAGGACGGATAGTGGGGGTGATTCGTTTCGTAAAATAGAATCAGAATTTTACGTTATAAAATGATCGGAATAATTTAAGTTTAACAGTGAGTTCCGTTTATTTAGTGAATTTGTGATACGGTTATATTGTTAAACAACTTATTTGTTTCGGAATACTCTTTGAATGACGGGTTTATTTTGATTAAATTTTGAACTATGAATGTTACTTTATAAAATAAACTCAACACCCGCAGCTGATAGACGATTGGAACCTATTATTCCGTGCACATAGCTGCGCAAAATATAATTATCACGGTCACTGGGAAAATATCACAGGTATAGTATCAATTTTACATTTCTGTAGTTTCACATGTCTACCTATTTATTTATTACCAAGTTTATGTCTAGGATAAGTTGAGATTTTAGATCCTACAAATAAATATTGTAGATTTGGAACTTGACGTAGAAATTTAATGAGCATGTTAAAAATTACATTGGAACATAATTGCCTAATTACATTTATATATCTACATTATTACTATCTAAACTAAACAGAGGCCCCGGTGGCATTGTGCCCAAAAGACTAGCAGCATTCCCCCTTCGAATAGCAATGTCTATTTGTTGAGAGAGATAACTGCCAGCCCTTGGGTCACCTCTCTACTCCACCAGACGCTTCTTCAAAATAAAAATAAAAATTATACATATTAGGACCTCATGGACCTTATGTGATGTGATTAGTGATTCATATTATACTTATTTAAATAATAAGTAAACCATGTTTAGAAACTAGCTTATTTGTAAGATTTTATAATAAACTAGCTGACCCGCGCAATTTCGTTTGCGTGAGAAATGTAGAACTGCTCGACCGATTTTGTGCAAAGTTCACAAAAACCATCTACTAAATAGTCCAAACAAAGCCTAAACATTTGGTTTGGATAGGTGAGTCCGTTCTTGAGTTAAAAAATTACAACGAAACGTGGCATTGATTTTATATAAATTATAAAGAAGATATAAGAGCTGTTTGATATGAAAATGTACTAAGTCTGTCTCATGCTGTATTTCATTTTCTTAATTCGTATCAGCCAATACCCTTAGGTTTGCCCACACTTGCTTTACACTAAAATATTGTATAATATTTGATCTTGACATCTAACCTGGTTTATTACACGGACATTACGCGGTTTCACCATCGTAGTTCCTGTTTCTGTGGGAATATGGGAATAAAATATAGCATATTTTCACCGGGACCTTTCCAACAATGCAAACAAACAAACAATAACATCTTTCGTCCTTATAATTTATTACATATTACATACTACATGATCATAAACTTCCCTACGAACTACAACTTGGCAAGCCAAAGTCGTCACATGTACACTAACATTATAAAGATGAAAGATTTGATTGTTTGTTTGTTACCATCGAATAGGCTCCGAAACCACTGGACCGAAACTGAAAAATTTAAATACTCATTTATGATAAAATATTCCTGAGAGTTCAAAGCAAGTACAAGTTCATGTCTGCGGTTCTGCTTGTCTGATGGTCTCGAACAAATGTTACAAAATTGTGTGATGATAATGAATTGAAAGCAGCATTAAAATCCATTAAGTAGCTTTAAAGATGTAAGCGAACAGACAGCGAAGCAAATTCATTTTATATGTAGCTACTATGTAAAGATTTATGAATGTTGCACAAATTGCGCCGCGATGCTGTGGGCATCCTGCGCTATATGCTCATGTCTTCCCTCATGCAGGCGCGCGCTAGAGTATGCACACACTCGCATTGTTGAATCTGGCTCAAGGGATCATATTGAGGAATCTCCACATTTAAAATATGAACAAACTGTATTACTTCAGGACCAAAACATACTAAATGCGTGTTATTTTTTTTTTTTTATTATTCTACTGAGATGGCAGACAACTTCAGACAAGCTTACAGCCCGGCCCACCTAATTTATATTTCTACTATGACCTAATGGTTCGTCACCGTAGCCTATGGCCGTCTGTAGCACCAGAAGCGCTACACGCGATTTTAGGCACGGGACACAGAAAGGAGAGGCGCGAATAACGCGTCCGTTTGATACAAAATGTATGGAAACCCCGTAACCTAATTCCGTCTTTCCGATAGGTACATTTTAACAAATCCGCCACCCTCTCCGCGTAACCGCCCATGTACAACTCATGCTCGTGAAAGAGGCGGCGGGACGGAAGCGGGAGAGAACTCTCCCACCCGAGTTCCGCAGTCGGCGGCTGGGGCGCGCGCCGCCGACGCGTGTGATTCGCCCAAAACTATCGGCCTTCATGATCGGGGGCCTGAGGACGGTGAGCGGGCTGCTCACCGTCCTTACAGAAGCAGGCCCATAACGGCAGCGTGACGTGAGGGATTCACGCACGCCACCCCTAAGCGGGATTACACCCGAAAGAAAACCCTCCAAAGACGCGGAATAGCACCCGAACCACCCCCTAGGCGAGGCCGCAATGGTAGCCGTAGGTCTCTTAGGAGTTCTTGGACATCCTTCCGAGGGCTCCCAACCGTAGGCTGTCGGGCGTTATGTGTGGTTTTTTAGTCTGTAGGAGTACAGTATAGCATCCATGAAGGATTTTCCCTCACGTTAAAAAAAATCGCTATCACAGTCGAACGCCTTTTCGATGCTCGACAATGACCAGGACCTTGAGATTTCAACGTTATTGACCATATCCGATACAGAAATCCGCCTACACGACCCCTTCGACGCATTGCAATGTCGCTGGCTGTCATACTGATCATCATCATTCTAGATCTTGGCCCGCACGATTTCGGCGTAGAACCTACAAGA
Source organism: Miltochrista miniata (assembly GCA_933228765.1). Taxonomy (NCBI): domain Eukaryota; kingdom Metazoa; phylum Arthropoda; class Insecta; order Lepidoptera; family Erebidae; genus Miltochrista; species Miltochrista miniata. The sequence continues at coordinate 11,630,639 of OW121752.1, forward strand.
GGCATTGAACCCCTCAATGTGGGCAACAGTGACAACAGTCGCGACAGCATGACCCCGAGTTCGCTTGGAACTTTGGTTTACAGTACTGTCTCGACAATCATGGTTAAAAAATGTTCGACTGCAGAATAAACCATTAAAGTCCAAGTAATTACAATCTCGTATGTAAAAATTGCACTCGATTATGTTATTATTTAAAAATAAATAACAAGTTCAAAATTTATAACCTTGCATGACTGATCGAAAACGGGCTGTTGACCCGCCTATCATGTTCAATACTGCGTTGTGATAAGTGATAAAGATTGCAGAGTCATTATGATTCGGGAGTTGGATGTTGGGAGCTCCGACACGCACGTGCCTATTTCAGACCAGTGCCCCGTATTCAGCCTGACTGAACGGTGTATTACCTGCTTTATTACCTATTTATTTTCCCGCCATGACTGTGTTGTGACTGTGAATATTTTGTACTTGAATAGTTATAGTGTTTGTTAATAGTTTTGTGTGTATAATGAAGTTGCATGCTGTGAACAATGGATTGCCATATTACCCTATGAGTTACGGTAATTTTATTTAAATTTTACTGTCTATGTTCTTCTGCCATCGATCAATCAAAGAAAATCTGCTAAAATCTTCATCGTAATATTAATTTTTATTACGCGTGCGCCTCTATAAAAACTAATTCGCTAGAGATGTGTTTTTGGAGAACCATTAATCTTCGACATAACACCTTTCTACTTCTGAACTCTCTTAGTGGTCCTCGTCCAAATAATAATACCAAATCAAAGTTTGTAAAAAATTAAAAATCCATCTTTGTTGCTTTTGGAAGCATCTTCGTGCTGCACGAAGATGCTTCCAAAAGTAACAATTGACATCAAATTTGTACAACTACGGACACAAATATAACCTTTCCTGGTATCTTCCACTAAATCATATCAGCTTTTAAATCACATACTTATCAGAAGTCAGTCAACTTTATTTATTTTATACACAACTAGCTGATGCCCGCGGCTCCGCCCGCGTGGAATGTTTTTCCCGGTCACAGGGGGGTATGAAAAATAGATGTTGGCCGATTCTCAGACCTACTCAATAGGTATGCTTACAAAATTTCATGAGAATCGGTCAAGTCGTTTCGGAGGAGTATGGCAACGAAAACTGTGACACGAGAATTTTATATATTAGATATTCTAGCATAGTAAATCTGATAATAGTTCTTGTAGTTAGTTGTAACTTTTATTGTTGTTTTAACACGTTCGCAGTGGTAGTGATTTTTGTTGGTGAAAATGATGTTAAGAACCTCAGCATAGCATTTTTAAAGACCTATCTATAGATACCCCAGGCCCATACGTATGGGTTTGATGAAAAAATTTTTTTTAAAGTTTCAGTTCTAAGTATGGAGACCCCCAAAATTAACTGCTTTTTTTCTAGTTTTAGATAAAAATCTTGATGCGGTTCACAGAATACATCTAGTTACCAAGTTTCAACAGCATAGGTCTTATAGTTTCGGAGAAAAGTGACTGTGACATACGGACGGACAGACAGACAGATAGACATGACGAATCTATAAGAGTTCCGATTTTGCCATTTGGCTACGGAACCCTAAAAAGTACATTGGGTTTGCTGCGATTTCTATTCAGAACTATAGACGTGTCTTTTGTTTTAAACTAACACGCGTTGAACTCATAGATATCGTATTGAAAGAACGGAAAAATAGTGCAGCGGGAAATCCCGTTCTTTCAATACAATATAGGCGTGTCTTGCTGTCTTGGCCAACCAAACGGTTATGCACGTCATAATCGGGGCGTTAAGAACCGTCATGAAAGATAGGACTAGGCGTGTCGTAGCTCAAATCAATCGATCTATCTAAACAGCTTGATAAACATTAATATCTACATTTTTAAAGTAGCTACCTCCTTAATATATACATACATACATACATACATACATATACTCACGCCTTTATCCCCGAAGGGGTAGGCAGAGGCCTATACCGGCCCACATTTCACCGTGTACAATTCGGTCCCACGTAACAGGTGGTGAGCCCATCGCCGTGTTGAAATGGACCGCCGACTTTATTTTATTTTATTTTATTTTATTTTATTTATTTATTTTTCCCTTAATATATAAGTGCACAGAAAACGTCGAAAACTCGGAAACAAATATTTACGGATCACAATTGAAGCATTGGGAGCAACAAGGGCGTTCGATACCCAAAGTCCGTTTTGATGTTATTACATTAAAATATGCACAGATCCATCTAGTTTCGTATATCAAAAACTCGTTTCGATTACTGTAATCCAGGTGACGTGAGAATCATTAATGTAGGAGGTGGCGCTACGCCCTTGTTGCATAGATAACAAAAGTGCGTTTAAATTGAAACACATAACGACATGTCTGCAGTTTGAAAAACTTTTTAATGTAAAAATTAATGTAAGAAGATATTCTAGTGACTTTAGATCAGATGCTGGCCAGAGTTAACATGAGTCTCCCTAAAAAGAAAGGTAAAATAGAAGGTAAAGAATAAAAAGGTTAAAGAGAGGTTTGGGCGAAGAATTTACAATATCAGCTCGAGGAAAGAAGGTACCTAAAAAGGTTTTTAGACATATTACTACGCGTTGTTAAAAAAAAAATTAATGTGTGTTAACCTCCATCAAAATGCACAGCGACATTTTTTGTGACTTTTGGAATATACAGGGTGAATTTTTCAAAAGGGATTGGATGGCTAAGTCCGAAACTACAAGGAATAGCGAAAAATGCTCAAAGGAGTCACGAGCCCGATTTTGATAAAACTTAAAACCTCATCATTAGATTTTTGAAAAACCAGTAATTGTAGCCGGGAATCGAACCCATTAATTTTGAAAAAAAAACACACCCTATATTATTACACCATACGATAGTGTTGCTATTAAGGACTTTATTCTGGGAAGTAATGACATACGGCAAACTAAAGGAAAGTGCTCATCTTTAACAAAATACAATTTATTTTTCTTACGTTAACTGATTAATTGTTCATCGTTTTCAATACATAGCTGGATTCGAGACCTAAAGGATCGTACTGCATTCAAAATTATTGATTCCGTTTAGAATATTCTCCAAAGAATCATTCTGAGCATGATTTAAAATATGGAATAGTTACGATCTATTCTGGGATTTTGAACGAAACAAATTTAGATACAAAATTTAGGTACATGAAATATGAATTCTATTAAAATTTCAAACTTCCTTAAATTTGCCGTATATCATTACTTCGCAGAATTTGATCCCTATCAGCGACACTATCGTATGGTGTACTAATAAAGGGTGTGTTTTTTTTTCAAAATCAATGGGTTCGATTCCCAGCTAGGATTACTGGCTTTTCAAAAATCTAATGATGAGGTTTTAAGTTTTATCAAAATCGGGCTCGTGACTCCTTTGAGCATTTTTAGCTATTCCTTATAGTTTCGGATTTGGCCATCCAAGCCCTTTTCAAAAATTCACCCTGTATATGACAAAGTGCAGCAAGATACCCTCTTAATGTCGTGTTTAGAAAAAGGTTTTTAAGTTGAGAGAGAATGAGAACGTTGGGCCTGACAAGTTGAAACGAGATAATCAAGCTGATTCAGAAGATTCAGGGAATCTGCTGAATCAGCTTAAAGAAGTCGACTGAATATTTTGATGAATCTGATTAAAAGCACGAAAATCAGAAAAAATGAGAAAAATTGAATATTTGAACGGTGATTGTAATAAATACACATGTTTCACTTACATTATAATTTAAAGTATTATATAAGTATTAAAATTGTTATTTATTTTCCTTGAAAATTAATAGTAAGATTAATGACCTATCTGTTTTACCAGTTGGGTGCAACAAGGGCGGATAACACAAGTAAAAAAAACTTGATTATACAATATTTCTGATTACTCTAAAATAGTTTTAATACCTGAATCTTTTTGCTAAATCATGGGGCTAATAAATAATAAAGTAAATTTAAGTGAAATCCAAAGTAATAAAATAATATAAGACAACATAACTTTCATTATCAATTTTCTCGAAACTCAATTTCACAACATACGCCCTTGTTGCACCCAATGCTTCAATTATACTTACTGGAAACCAAAACTGTCGCATCAATTAATAGTGCGTTTTCACTTAATTTAAGTTCAAAGGTATTTTAACACTTACATAAGTGTTTTTGAATTCTAACGTCCCAAAACTTAGGACCTTCCCCGGGATAGACCTCTGCCTATACTATTCCTCAGCATATAATAGTAATAATAGCTCAGCATATAATAGTAATAATAGTATACGACCAAATTTCTTCATTAGTTTTTAACCCAACGCAACGTTAGAAATACAGCTAATTCACTACCCCAACTCCAAATAGGCATTGCCATGTTTTCATTGAATTTCGTACTTTTAAATTATGTCACTTAAGAGTACTTAATGATTTTATCAGTTACTAGCCGATGCCCGCGGCTCCGCCCGCGTGGAATGTTATTCCCGGTCACAGGAGTATGAAAAATAGATGTTGGCCGATTTTCAGACCTACTCAATATGCTCACAAAATTTCATGAGAATCGGTCAAGCCGTTTCGGAGGAGTATGGCAACGAAAACTGTGACACGAGAATTGAAGCATTGGGAGCAACAAGGGTGTTCGATACCCAAAGTCCGTTTTGATGTTATTACATTAAAATATGCACAGAGCCATCTAGTTTCGTATATCAAAAACTCGTTTCGATAACTGTAATCCAGGTGACGTGAGAATCATTAATGTTGGAGGTGGCGCTACGCCCTTGTTGCATAGATAACAAAAGTGCGTTTAAATTGAAACACATAACGACAGGTCTGCAGTTTGAAAAACTTTTTAATAAAATGAATGCAACAAGAGATTCTAGTGACTTTAGATTAGATGCTGGCCAGAGTTAACGTGAGTCTCCCTAAAAAGAAAGGTAAAATAGAAAGTAAAGAATAAAAAGGTTAAAGAGATGTTTGGGCGAAGAATTTACAATATCAGCTCGAGGAAAGAAGGTACCTAAAAAGGTTTTTAGATATATTACTACGCGTTGTTCCAAAAAATGTTGAATAAGTGTTAACCTCCATCAAAATGCACAGCGACATTTTTTTGTGACTTTTGGAATATATGTGAAAAAGTGCAGCAAGATACCCTCTTAATGTCGTGTTTAGAAAAAGGTTTTAAAGTTGAGAGAGAATGAGAAAATGAGAACGTTGGGCCTGACAAGTTGAAACGAGATAATCAAGCTGATTCAGAAGATTAGGGGAATCTGCTGAATCAGCTTGAAGAAGTCGACTGAATATTTTGATGAACTTGATTAAAAACACGAAAATCAGAAAAAATAATTGAGAAAAATTGAATATTTGAACGGTGATTGTAATAAATACACGTTTCACTTACATTATAATTTAAAATATTATATAAGTATTAAAATTGTTATTTATTTTCCTTAAAAATACAAGGGCGGATAACACAAGTAAAAAAAAAACTTGATTATACAATATTTCTGATTGCTCTAAAATAGTTTTAATACCTGAATCTTTTTGCTAAATCATGGGGCTAATAAATAATAAAGTAAATTTAAGTGAAATCCAAAGTAATAAAATAATATAAGACAACATAACTTTCATTATCAATTTTCTCGAAACTCAGTTTTACAACATACGCCCTTGTTGCACCCAATGCTTCAATTTTATATATTAGATTGGGTTTTCTTGACTTGAGAATTTTACCAATGTTAGTCAAGTTATTTTAAGTCTATAATATGAATGTTTCCTTGTAGATGGCAGCATATTCATTTATTTAAGTTTGGTCTAAGTTCTACACCTGTAAAACGGTGGAATCTTTACTGGCGCTGCCTGTGGAGTTTAGAAACTAGCAAACATGACGTTTCTCTGCGTTTTTTTTTAAATTTACGTGTGGAAATCCTTCATGGATGCTTACCGACTTGAACCACAAGGCGCCTCTCCACTGGTTATGGTCGGGGGTCCCGGGTTTAGCCCTCGGAAGGATGACCCAGGATTCTCGACAGTGCGTTATATACCTACCACTTGTGAAGTTGCCGAAAGTTAAATGTTTAAGAGCCTACCAGACGCCAAATCTTTAGAAGCAGATAGCAGATATACATTTTAGCGTGCAAGAAAGAGAGAGATGCGATCGGTTTTTGTGCGCTTTTAACGAAATAAATTAATTATAAGAAAACTATAACCAATATGGAAAAAAATGCTCTAGTGCAAATGAAGATTTTACAATTGTCTTTCTTATAAATATTTTATATTATAAAAACAACTTATAACATACGAGATGTAGCTTAAAATTTCACGAAATCGATGTATTTTCAACACAAAAATCTATCGAGGATTTTTATCAGTAATCGTGTTTCGAGCCTAGAGCGTTTTTAGTTCATCAATCGTGAACTGAAGTTGTCTGTGTTCAAATTTTAATTCAGTAGACCTCACGAGTCCTGAGATCTAGATTAAAGCAATAGTCTATTTGGCGTCAATGGACTCTTAAGAATCTATCATATTTATTCATGATCCGTTATTTTTAAAAACCCTTATATTCCCGCCAAAATCAATGCTAATGCTATGATATACAAATTAAATGACTTTCCTTGTCAAGGTATGGAGACCGACGACGATGCTTCGAGGGCTCAGATGCTGGACAACTTGCCACCCATCAGTGGCGACGCGGTGGAAGGTGGCGAACTCGGCATCGGATCCACCGACATCGGGGACATGACCTTCTGTATGAGCAACTACGTCACGGACTTTATGAAGGTATGATAATCATAATAATAATAATAAATGAGGGACGGCACGATCGATATTTGTCGAGCGTGTCACCAACCAGGTGAGTCCCTCAGACATATAGTTTCCGGTTGTCCTCGTCTTGCCAACAGCGAGTACTTGCACAGGCACAATCAAGTAGCCAGGATTATTCACCAACAGCTTGCTCTGAAATACCATCTGGTGGACGCAGAGATTCCGTACTATAAGTATGTTGCTGAGCCAGTTCTTGAAGATGGTCCTATCACATTGTACTGGGACCGGTCTATCATCACAGACAGGACTGTTGTTGCAAACAAACCTGATATAGTGGTGATAGACAGGTCCGAGCGCAAGGTAATGATTGTCGATATCACAATCCCTCATGATGGCAATCTCGTGAAAGCTGAAGAAGATAAGGAAATTAAATATTTGGACTTAGCTCGCGAGATTGTCGACATGTGGGAGGTGGACTCGGCAATCATTGTCCCGATAGTTGTCTCAGTAAACGGACTTATAGCCAAGAGCCTCGACCAACATCTTAAGAGGCTCTCGTTAGGTAGCTGGGTCAAGGGCCAGATGCAGAAAGCAGTACTCCTCGATACGGCACGTATTGTCAGGAGGTTTCTGTCTCTGGAGTCCTAACCACCGGTATCTTGGTCCCTGTATCCGGTGCCGGTGGGTTGCTGTTTTATATATTTTTAAATAGATTTTTATTTTGTATAAATTTATTTAAAAATGTATCAAATATGTGTATTAAATGTTAATAAAGGAAATAATAATAATATGCTTTATTGTACACCAAAGATAATAAAACTTAAAACTAGAATACAAAAATATTAAGAAGGTACAATGGGCGGCCTTATTGCAAATTGCAATCTCTGCCAGGCAACCTTTAGATGGACAAGACTGTATCAGAGATTAAATATCGGGCTTTCTAAATTGGTGACAAATGCAATATTGTTTAACCTATAACTATGCATACCTATACAATACACATAATAATATAGTATACAAAGGTACATACACCTGGCATACACACATACATAGATAGATACATACATACATATACATATACATACATACATACATACATACATACAAACAAACATACATACATACATATAAAAATACATAATATAGCTCAGTTTACAGCTAGCTTAAAGGGAAAGATAATATTCTTTCACCCTCACCTTAAACGTTACCAACGTTTGAGCTCGTCTGATAGTAACCGGGAGTGCATTCCACAATCGTGCAGCTTCAACTGTAAAAGACTTATCAAGAAATTTTGTTGAATGCACTGGTATAAGCAGGCTTAAGTTTTCTGTCGATCGCAGGTACCTAGAGTGCTTGTTTCCTAGAAACTCGAAACGTTCCTTGAGATAATAGGGAGTGAGAGGGTTAAATAATATGTTATATAGTAAAGAAAGGATGTGAGTATTACGTCGAAGGCGAATCGGGAGCCACTTGAGTTGATTGCGGTATTCAGAAACGTGATCATATTTGCGTAAACCAAATATGAACCTTATGCAAAAATTTTGAAGGCGCTCAAGTTTATTTAATTGCTCCTCCGTGAGATCAAGGTAGCTGGCATCGGCATAGTCTAATATTGGAAGAAGTAATGATTGTGCAAGCGAAATCTTCGTCGAAATCGGAAGAAGGCTGCGCAATTTACGCAAAGAGCCAGCTGAGGCAAATAATTTGCGATTAACTTCCTGCAATTGAGGCCCCCAGGATAGTGTCTTATCAAAATAAATCCCCAGGTTTTTGACCTTATCACTCAAAGGCAGCGGCATCCCGTTAAAGACTATTTGTGGCAACTGTGCCCAGTTCACTTTACGAATCATTCCAGTACTGCCCATAAGTATTACCTGAGTTTTGGTAGGGTTCACTTTCAGACCATAGCTGTTACTCCAGTCGCATATACGTTCCAAATCGCAATTCACCACAGTAAAGCCTCATGAATGTCATTTAAAGTAGCTTGCGAGTATATTTGTAAATCGTCTGCATAAAGGTGGTAGGATGAAACTAGTTGTTTTGTAATGGAATTAATAAATATTGCGAACAATATAGGAGATAAAACGCCACCCTGCGGTACACCAACTCCGATATTACTCCAGGAAGAAACAGAATCATCAATACATATACGTTGTTGGCGACCAGTCAGGTATGCTTCTTACTTTAAACATTATTTAACCAATTTACAGTACCTACAGTATCTTCTATACATAATAATAAAATGATAGAAAAGTCAAAACTGTACCTACATTTTAATATAAAAAATGGGTGGGTGTTCAACATAAGATACCGAAGCCGAAAATGTAGTTAGATTTTTTTTTGTCTGTTTGCTTTGCTTTGTCCGGAAGGATCTCGAAAAGTACTGAATAGATTTAATTCAAATTTTGCACAAATATTAACTAGGGGTAGGGTCTTCAAATAGGCTATATATTATCACGCTACATATCCTAGGGGCTAAGCAGAGAGCAATTAAATTGGCAGTATAACCACAGGGCGGAAACTCCAGCTTGAATGTGCGTGTGATCAATAAAATGTAAGCAAATTGTCCGTCAACGCGCACGTCAACTCTACTGACAGCTGTGGCGCTACAGGGAGTTGCCGATCTATAAGTAATACTATTATATTATCTTTGGTATAACATAGTTTTCACGCGTACGAAGTCGCGGGCAACAAACTACACAGCAGTGTGTTTTTGAGTTTTATTAAATACTAGGTTTAATAAAACTCAAAAACACACTGCTGTGTAGTTTCAGAACGCTCTTAGTCCCCGTTAACACAGTATTTTGTAAACAATCACTGCAGTAAGCATAATCATGGCTTTGGCTGGTCCTTAGAGAGCTTGTTCATGGTTGCCTGTAACCTGGCAGCCAATATGAAGCCGGTTTTTTTTTAACTTGAGGAAACATTCTCATGGATGCTATGCCGGACTCCTACCGCCTAAAAAACCTCACGTAACGCCCAGCAGCCCATGGTTGGGAGCCCCGGGTAAGCCCTCGGAAGGATGTCCCAGGACAGCCAATATGAAGAAATTGCCAAATTATCACTTTCCAAAAAATGTTTAGCATAACTTACATTTGCCAAATTATTACTTTAGCAAAAACTCTCTTCACAAAATTGTAACGCAACGACGTTATGTGTGAACGTTTAGTGAACGTTTAAACAATAATTTATTTACCGACTAGTACTTTTACCAATTTTTATTTATTCAAATGTTTCAGTTGGAAAAACGTATTTTACGCAAAATAAAATAAATAATAAACATCAATTTTTCAAATATTTTATAACATTAATTTTTAAATTACCATTACTTTTCAGTCAATTGTTTAGCCAATAACAAAATTATTAAGTTTCGGAGTCACACCATCGAAATTGATGTTGGTATTGAATGGTTATAAAAAAAATAACCACGAAAGTTAAAGTTGCGGTTCCACTAAGGCGGAGTGGAGCGGAGCTGTGCCGCGATTCACCAATCACGGTGCGGAGTGGAGAAGAGACGTGGATTTTAAGCCATGTGATTGGTGAATCAAGGCACAGCTCGTCTCCGATCCGCCTAAGTGGAAGCGCAACTTTAACCTTCGTGGTTATTTTTTTTAAGTACAGTTCTGGTAGTGCCAAGCGGTAGTGCCACGGGCAACAAAGGCAATTTTTTTGTCAGAAACCACTGAAATTCATAGCAACATATTAGACAAACTTAAATTACCTCATCGTCTGGATGGAGCTCCTCGTCGCGGCGGCGCCTCCGTCCCGGCAGCTCTCCAGCATCTCCTTGACATGCTATGTAGCAAAAACCAAAAAGTTGCAATCCATACTAATATTATAAAGCTGAAGAGTTTGTTTGTTTGTTTGTTTGTTTGAACGCTAGGATCTCAGGAACTACTGGTTGGATTTCAAAAATTCTTTTACAGTTTGATGGTCCATTTATCGAGGATGGCTATAGGCTATATATCATCACGCTAAGACGAATAGGAGCGGAGCAGCAACCAAGAATGTATTGAAAACGGGGAATATTTTTTACCGTCTGAGAGCTTCCGAGGCGTACGCTGCGTAAATGGTTACAGTTAGATAAAAATTGTGTACTACAAAATTGTTTCTCTTAAAAAGTTCTAAAAAAAAGTCCGCGACAGCATATGTCTATCTTATAAGGTTCGCTCACAATAACCTAATTTGTCTATCCCTTAAGGTTCGCTCACGATATAATGAAACTGAAGAGTTTGTTTGCTAGGATCTCAGAAACTACTGGTTGCATTTCAAAAATCATTTTACAGTTTAATAGTCCATTTATTGAGGCTGGCTAATGGTGGTATAACATCACGCTAAGACGACTAGGAGCGGAGCAGCCATGAATAATGTTTCGAGAAAGGGGATTATTTCTTTCTTTTGAGAGCTTCCATTGCTAACGCTGCATAAATAGTTAAAGTTACGTAAAAATTGTGTACTACAAAATTATCTCTCTTAAAAAGTTATAAAAAAAAGTCCTTAACATCATATGCCTATCTTTTAAGGTTCACTTACAATAACCCTCTTATTAAGTTTTAAAGTATGAGCGACGCGACGTGACGGGAGTAAACTTGGTCTGCAGTGGCAGCCAGTCAACTGAACGATAAAAACCGGCCAAGTGCGAGTCGGACTCGCACACGATGAGTTCCATACCGAAAAACGGATGGGTGGAAGTAAAAGCGACGGGAAACATTATATCACTTTAACATCTCTTTCCTTCTCACTCTCATGTGACGCAAACGAAGATAAGCGGTTCTGCTCTAATGAATACAAGCGACGCGACGCGACGAGAAAAAGCGCGACGGGGGTAAATGCAACGGGAAACATTATAATACTCGAAATATTAACTCACTTTCATGTGACGCAAACGAAGTTGCGCGGGTCAGCTAGTAATAGATAACCCCGTAGTTGCAATAATAGGTGCCCCTGTTATTGCTTGAACCGAAAGTGCAATAATTATAATTAATTAATGCAGTTTATAATAATTATTATCAGTGTCCGTACTAGTGTGGCTATATGCTCACCACCTATTACGTGGGACATAAAACTACGAGGTGGAATGTGGGCGTATACTATGCCTCTGCCTACCCCTTCGGAGATAAAGGCGTGAGCATATGTATTATGTATGTATAAGTATGTATGTATGTAATAGATAGAATAGGTTCACCACCTATTACGTGGGACATAAAACTAAGAGGTGAAATGTCGGCGTATACTATGCCTCTGCCTACCCCTTCGAGGATAAAGGCGTGAGCATATGTATGTATGTATGTAATAGATAGAATAGGCTCGCCACCTATTACGTGGGACATTAAACTAAGAGGTGAAATGTCGGCGTATACTATGCCTCTACCTACCCCTTGCTTCGGGGATAAAGGTGTGACTATATACAGGATGGAATTTAACGACGGTAGTTGGAGGGAAAGTACCCTTAATATTGATAATGGCAAGTTTTGCTGAAAGGAAACATTCCTTTATTTTCAAAAGTAAGTAAAACTGCATTCAAAGATTTTTGAAAAACACCTGCTTGAGCCGGGAATCGAACCAGGGAGATGTGAAAAAAGAAACAACTGTATTTTATGATACCAACCCCAACAGTCTTTAATAAGGATCAATTTCTTTTATATATTATATTAATATTTTTAACTAACAGTTGGTCTCGTCGGGGGGACCGCTCTATACCTAAACAGAGACAGACGTACGATTAGGTTAGATTAGGTGAGCGGTCCCCGACGAGACAAACTGTTAGTTAAAAATATGAATACCTAAATAATATAGTCTAATAAAACAGACACATACATAGGAAATACATAAAAATGCAACAAAAACTCATTAGAATTTTTCTGTGCATCATAGTCGTCAGTAAAATTCTATGACATTCATTTACAAACACACATTAAGTACTAAAAACGGCAAGTTGACAAAAAGGCATCCCAGTATTGTAATTTAATTTTTTAACAAATTTGAAAATGTGGGTAGTTAACATATTATATAAAAGTCTAAGATCTTTGCAAACTCACGGAAACACACCGACCGGTCCGTGCGCCTCCCTCCATACCTTACCTCCGCGACCTTCATCGCTACGTTGTTGTAGCATATACAGGATGCTCCAATCTCGAAAAATATACTACGTAATAAATTGTAGAAAATACTTTTTTAATTTAATTCTACAATTTGTATTTGTAATTGTACTTTTTAATGATTTGGGTAATTGATTAATAAAATAGGGTACCATATATTTTAGTGTTCTTTTCCCGTACAGATTGGAGTATCTAGGAAGTAACAATTTTTTTATTATAGACACTACGGGTTATCATACAATTATCTTCCGGTTATAAGGTCATAATATAATAGTTATTTTTTTACTTTTTACAGGCTTTTTTTTTGTTCTTTTTTTGTGAGTCGGGGGTTTTTAATTTTAAATTTAATTTTTTATTTCATGCTCTTTATAGGCATTTCATAGGGGTTTTTTAATATCAACATACGTATAGTCTTTTAAAAATTATTCAGAGCTAATGCGAATTGCGCGGAGTGTGGTTACAGAATTAGAAATACATTCCACTTCTCATATCTTTCGAATAGCTAAACCGATTTTCATAAAACTTGCGGTATCGTGATGTATAAGTTATGACCTTTCATTTGATACCCAACACGGGTATATTTGAACACATTCAATTTTTCATCACCACTTTCACCCCTCATTATCTGCCTCTGTGGCGCAGTTGGTAGTGATACCGCCTGCGGCGCTGGAGGTCGTGGGTTCGATTCCCACCGGAAACAAATATTTGTGTGACCCATAAATGTTTGTCTCAAGAGTCTAGGTGTTTTTATGTATAATATGTATGTATTTAAAAGTATATAAGTATTAATATCCGTGGTCTGATACCCTTAACACAAGCAGGTTATGCCTAGCTTACTTTGGGATCAGATAGCGTTGTGTGAGATGTTCGTGAATATTTATTATTATTATTATTGTTTTTCCTTTGGATTCCTCGGTTGAACCGGATAACTAGTGACACGGGCCTAAGCCAAGTGTTCACCAGTGGAAATTCTGTTTGTTTGAGCTAATGATAACGTATTGTGAGGATTACAAGATATAGCGTGTGTTGTGTCTGTTTCGAATTGTAAAAATTTTCGTACTATTCTACACGTGTTTAATATTGCAGCCTTTTGTAAAAGATTGTATGTATTTGGTGATAGTTTCAGTGTAGTGAGAGAAGTGTGAAGTTGTTTTGGTATTACTCCTGTTGTGGATAGTACTATTGGGACTATTACTACTTTTTCTAGATGCCATAGACGTGTTATTTCGTCTTTAAGTTCTGTGTATTTTGATAGCTTTTCGGCGATTGTTTTCTGCAGATTATGGGTGTTAGGTACGGCTATATCGATTAAGTAGCCAACTTTTGATGATTTGTCAATAACAGTGATGTCTGGTCTATTATAGTGTACGGTTTTATCCGTTAAGATTGCCCGGTCAAAATATAACTTCACGGAGGCATTTTCTAAAACTGTTTGTGGCTTGTATTTGTAATACGGTGTAATGGTGTCTATAAGTTTATATTGGTGTGCTAGTTTTTGATGGATAATGTTGGCAACTTGATCGTGTCTGTGTTTGTAATCAGTTTGCACTATTGCTTTGCAGGCTCCTGTAATGTGTTGTATGGTCTCAGGTGAACTATTGCATTTTCGGCATGTGTCGTTAGCTAAATTTTTAATTATGTATTTTCTGTAGTTTTTAGTTTCGATTACCTGATCTTGTATGGCAATCATAAAACCTTCAGTTTCTGGGAAGAGCTCACCTCGTTGTAGCCATGCGTTCGACGCTACTTTATCGACATTTGGTTGGCACAAGTCTTGGCGATGTCTTCCGTGTAATACTTTCTGGGTCCATTCTGTCAGCCTAGTTTTATCATCTGTGATTTTTTCATTTTTCTGTTCCGTAATGTCATGAAGATTTAATGGAGTTAAATGTTGGTCGTTCTGAGCTATTAATTTATGCATTTCAGATGTTTCAGCTTTTGCAAAAAAATATTTTCTGAGAGTTTGGATTTGTTTGCTGTGTAGATTTGAGATATCAATTATACCCCTACCTCCTTCTTTTCTTGGTAATAGCAAACGTTGTAAGCATGAACGAGGATGATTTTTACGGAACTTTGTCAGGGTGGTATTGACTTTTCTCTGTAACTGCTTGAGTTCAGTCTTATTCCATTTTATTATGCCAAAAGAGTAGGTGAGTAGGGGTACGGCGAAAGTGTTAATGGCTTTAATTGTGTTTCTAGAGTAGAGTTGGGTTTTTAAAATCGTGTTTAACCTGTGTTGGAACTGCTGGGTGAGTTTATGTTTCGTGTCTTTGTGGTGTATTTGTTGTGACTGATTGTATCCTAAGTATTTATAGGTATCTTGTTCTTCTAAAGATGCGATCTCTGCTCCCGTATTCAAGCTGTATTGATGTTTGTAATGCTTTCCTTTTTTAACTGAATTGATTTTACATTTGTCAATGCCAAATTCCATTCTTATATCTTCTGTAAATTTTTCTATTATATTAGCTAGGTGGTTTAACTGTTCTTCGCTTTCAGCATATATTTTAATATCGTCCATGTAGAGTAAATGATTTATTCTTATTTCTTTGTCTGTCTGTCTGTCAGGTAATTTATCTTTAAGAAAGTATCCAGCTGAAGTGGTATTCAATTTATTAGAAAGTGGATTAAGTGCAAGGCAAAACCAAAGCGGACTTAGTGAGTCACCTTGGAAGATGCCTCTTTGTATTTTGATCGGAGTGGATTCTAGTCTTTCGGTTGACGTAGTAAATGTAAGTACGGTGGTCCATTGAGTCATTAGAGTTTTCAGAAATTTTATGATTGTTGGATTGATTTTGTAAATCTCAAGAATTTGTTCTAGCCAAGAGTGTGGTACTGAGTCGTATGCTTTTTTGTAGTCTATGTACATGCTGAATAAGTCCGCCTTAGTTTTTTGCACTTGTGTCTGTATAACGGAATCTATTACTAACTGTTCTTTGCAGCCTTGACTGTATTTTCTGCACCCTTTCTGTTGCTCGGCCAAAATATTATTAGAGTCAATGTGTTGATAAATCAATTCTGTTATGCAACTTGTTATGATTTTATAAATGGTTTGTAGGCAAGTGATTGGTCTGTATTTTGCTGGGTTGGAGAGATCAGTGTGGTCTTTTGGGATCATGAAAGTTTTACCTATTGAGAAATATCTTGGTATTGTGGTAGGGTCTAGCACGAAAGTGTTTATCCAGTTATGTAGATGGCTGTGGATGGGAGTAAACTGTTTATACCAGTAACTATGGATGTAATCTTGCTTTCCAGTTATGTAAATGACTTAAAACTTTTTTAAAAGTTTCTAAGGGGATAAAATCAAATGGCATTATCTCTATGTCTCTGTTATTGGCTTCACTCTGCACCCAATCTGCTCCAGTATTATGTTGAGTCGGATTCTCCCAGATTCCTGCCCAATAATTTTGTAAACTCTCTATTGTAGGCATGCATCGCGTATTGTCACTGTGGTTATTGTTTTGACTGTTACTGGTTGTTAGTTTGATGTTGCGGTAAAAAAGTTTTTCGTTGTTGGTAAATTGCGTGTTTTGCTGTTTTCTGAGAGTACATGCTTTGTATCTTTGTAGTCGTCCTGTTATAACGGAGAGTTTTTGTTTTAGTGTATCTAGTGTGTGTGTGTTCTGAGTGTTCGGTTCCTCGTGTATCGTGTGGGTTTTGTATTGTTCCATAATTCTTTTAGCATATTTAACTACGTTTTTGCTTCTATTACCATTCATAAATTGAGTAAAACGGGCTATGTCACTTCGTAATTTTTCTAACTTCTTCTCTAAACGGGTTTGCCAGAACGGTTTGTGATGTTTTTTTTGTGCTTGTTGTACGGTTGGTCCGTTTTCCAGACGTATTTTGGCTCCATTTACTTTAGCGGTAGTCCACGCTGCACAATAAATTATAGTTTGTAGACTGTTGAAGTCCATATCTTCTTTTAAATTTTCGGGCAAAGTTGTTTTGTTTATGTAAGCTATTATGCGTGATAGTTTTTTAGATGGTTTCTGTTTAGGTATATAGGTTCTGTTTGTGGGATCGGTGTCTTTGTAAAACTGTAATGCATCGTCAAACGTGGTATCTATTTGTGCAATTCTGCTGAGATTTGTTTCTAGAGTAGTCTGTGTATTTTCTGTGGAGTCTGTTTCCAAAGTGATTGTGGCGTGATCATCGGTGTGCTGAAGTCTATGTATGCTAGAATTTACTGTGGTAAGGTCATTATCTGTGTAAACGTCGTTATTTGTACCTATTTCTTCTAATATTTGTAGCTTTAACGAGTCTAGCCTATCTCGGGTAATGTACTTATTATTAATAATTGCTCTCCTTTGATCAGCTATTCGTTGTACCGATAAATGAGCTAGCGATGGAAATCTGCTTATAAAGTCTTGATGCAGTAGTTCTCTGTATGCTGTCTCGTTAGTGCCTAGATTAGTTATACGGTAGTATGAACGCATAATGGCTTCATTCTGCTCCTGTGTCCATTTGATCCGGGTCCGTACGGTGTTATGTGAGATAAGTTGGTGTGTATTTGGGTTTTGTTGCGTCTGATTGAGAGAAATTTGTGTGTGTTGGGCGGAGGAATTTATTTGTAACTTATTTAATTCGGTTCTTACTTCATTTCTTAACTGATCTATTACTTTTTGTGAAAGCAGCTTATTACGTATGATAGCCCTACGCTGATCTCCTACCCTTTGTCGGCTTACTTGCATGTGTGGATATTTTTCAATAAATTTTAAATGCAGAGGTTCCAGATAGGTTTTTGTGTCTGTGTCTAATAAAGTAAGTTGAAAATATGTGCGCAATATGAACGTGTTCATTTCAAGTGTCCATCGTTTGCGCGTTGAAGGGATACTCGGAGTGGGTGCGATGATATCGTCAAAATTGACGTCTTGCACAACACTGTCGAGAGTACTAATAGTTGACAAGGTAGGTGTTCTTCTTGTCATATAAGATGGATGAGATGATGGTATAGATGAAAATAGTGATACGGTATCATCATCCGAGCAATCGGCTGTAGCTTCTACGTCGTGAGTCCGCCTGTTCAACCCTCGGCGACCGGCTGTAATATTCTTGTCGATGGGAGTCCGCCTGCTCAACCCCTCACCGCCGATGGATCGTCCACTGTAGCACCCAGCATCGGCTCCAAGTGCGCCCCGGCGACCCCCGGGAAGCGGCCTTAAATTATATTCCTTCTTATTCATCTCCATAAACGGGTTACCTTTGCCTTGTTAGCCGCATAAGTTTCTTTAGTATGCGTGTCCGTTCCCCACGTAGCCTGATGTTCGGCTTGGACGTAAGGTAGGGCTTCGGGGAACCGTAAGGTAGGGCTTCGGGGAACTTATTATTATTATTATAATTGTTTTTTCTTCTCGAAATCTCTCCGAAGAGGTTCATTTTGCACGGGCCTAGGCCAAGTGCTTAGTATTTAAATAAATAGGTTTTTAATGTAAAGACAAAAACTTGCGGACTATTCGGCATGTGTTTAAAATTGTAGCTTTTTGAAGTAATTAGTATAGGTTTGAGTGTAGGTTTAATGTCTTTATGCTGGTTTGTAGTGTGTTAGGTATGACCCCGGTAGTAGAAAGTATGACAGGTATGGTATTTACCGTATTGACGCGCCACTGTGTTTTTATTTCTATTGCAAGGTCTGTGTATTTCGACATCTTTTCAGTGTGTGTTTTTTGTAGATTATGGGTGTTGCAGATTGCTATATCGATTAAGTAAACTGATTTGTTAATTTTGTCCAATAACGTTATGTCTGGTCTATTGAAGTGTATTGTCTTATCTGTAATTATTGTTCTGTCCCAATAAATTTTTACGTTTTCATTTTCAAGAATAGTGTCTGGAGTATATTTGTAGTAGGGGACTTTTTGCGTTATGAATTCGTATTTAAAAGCTAAATTTTGATGGACTATTGCGGCAACTTGGTCATGGCGATGTTTGTAATCGGACTGTACGATAGATTTGCAAGCTCCTGTGATGTGTTGAATTGTTTCAGAACTACTGTAACAGCGTCGGCATACATCTGTAGGTAAGTTTGGTGTGCGGTATATAAATTTTTTGTAATTACGGGTTTCGATGACCTGGTCTTGTATTGCCAGCATAAAGGCCTCTGTTTCTGGGAAGAGTACGCCACTGAGCAACCATGAGTTCGATGCGTTTTTATCGACATGTGGCTGCTGAAGATCGGAGTAGTGTCTTCCGTGTAACGATTTTTGCCTCCAAAGCGTAATCTTCTGATTTTTGTCAGTAATTCTTTCATTTCGTTGAATGTTTGTGTCGTAGAGGTTAAGCGCAGTTAGTTTTTTGTCAGCATAAACTATTGCTTTGTGTAGTCGCGAGTCTTCAGATTTATGCGAGAAGTATTTCCTAAGTGTAGAGATTTGTTTGTTGTGCATATTGGTAATGTCTATAATTCCCCTACCACCGTCCTGTCTAGGGAGTGTGAGTCTTTGTATGCATGATCTAGGATGATGTTTCCGGTGGGCAGTGAGTGAAGTGTTAACCGTGCGCTGAAGATTTTGTAGCTCAGACTGCGACCAACTAATTACTCCGAATGAGTATGTGAGGACTGGTATAGCAAAAGTGTTTATTGCTTTGATTAAATTGCGAGAAGTAAGGTGAGATTTAAGTAACAAATTAAGCCTGTGTTTGAATCTTCGTTTTAAATCAGCTTTGGTTTCTTTCTGGTGTATTTGTCTTGACTGTTGGAAACCTAGGTACTTATAAGATTCATTCTCGTTGAGTGGTTCTATAGGGATTCCTGAATCTAGTAAAAAACTGTTATTAGAAATACGTCCTTTATTGATTGAGAAGGTTTTGCACTTATCAATGCCAAACTGCATGTGAATGTCATCTGAGAATTTTTGAGTGATGTCAGCTAGTTGGTGGAGTGAATGAGTAGTGTTACTGTAAAGTTTTATGTCGTCCATGTAAAGTAGATGTGTAAGGGGTGTATCGGTGTTCTCAGCTGAGATTGTGAGTCCATGTTTGGTAAAGTTTAATATATGTGAGAGTGGGTTTAAAGCAAGGCAAAACCATAGAGGACTTAGTGCGTCTCCTTGAAAAATACCGCGGCGTATTGGTATATCTGGAGTGTCGACGTGATTAGTACCAGATACAATTTTTAGCTTAGTGGACCATTGTTGCATGACCTGTTCCAAGAAAATAATGAGTGTAGGATTTATTTTATAATTATGTAGGATCTGTATTAGCCAGCTGTGGGGTACGGAGTCAAAGGCTTTCTGGTAATCGATATACATGGTACTGATATTATTTTTATCTTTGAGAGCTTGTTTCATAGCTATATTGTCTATTAGTAATTGTTCCTTGCATCCCTGACTCCTTTTTCGGCATCCTTTTTGCTCTTCTGCTAGTATATTGTTGCTAGTGACGTGGCTATCTATTAAATCGGCAATACACGCAGTTAAGATTTTATAGAATGTTTGAAGACAGGTGATCGGTCTGTATTTAGCTGGATTTTGTAGATCGGAGTCCTTCGGAATCATAAATGTAACGCCTTGCATTATGTAACTCGGTATACTATTAGGGTATTTTATAAAATTATTTATGTGATCGTGGAGCATGGGATGTAAAGTTGAAAACTTTTTATACCAATAATTTTGTATGTGGTCACTGCCAGGTGCTTTCCAATTGTGGGTTTTCATGAGTGCTCTCATAAAAGTTTCAACCGGTACAAATTCAAAGTCCATTTCTTCAATGATGTTTGTGGCCGTATAGTCTGTTTGGATCCAAGCTGCTTCGCGATTATGTTGTACAGGCGCGGCCCATATGTTGGACCAAAACCTATGTAGATCTAATGGTGAGGTTGTGAGGCGAGGTGAGTTTTGAGTGTGCTGTTGTTTATCTACTAGTGTCCTATAGAACTGCTTTTCGTTGTTATTAAACTGAGAGTTTTGTTTCTTGCGTAGAGTGCAATTAAGGTATCTCTTGAGTCTATTTGAGGCAGCATTCAGTTTCTGTTTTAGAGTATCTATAAATTGCTCATCCGTTACGTTAGGTTCTTCGTGTCGTGAGTGGATTCTAAATGTGTTTTTAATGTTTTGAATGTGCCCAATGAGCTTTTCATTTCTATTTCCTCGAATATATTGAGTCATTCTGCCTATATGCTTTCTTAGTGTAGTAATTCTATTGTTTAACCTCCTTTGCCATGCCGGTATTATATTTCTGTGAGTGTTTGATTGACTATTAGTTACAGTGTTTGTGTGTTTTATCTTTATTCCAGTACATACTGCCGCGGTGTATGCAGCGGAGTATACTATTGTTTGCGTTCTTAAAAAACTATCTTGTTTAGATGCGTGCTTAGGAAGTATATCTTTATTTATGCAATGTACTATAGCTGCGATTTTTTTCGATGGTTTAATTTTGGGTATGTAAGGTCGGGTGGTTGGATCTGTTTGTTCAAATTTCATTAAAGCTTCGCAAAACTTTTCTTCTATCTTTTGAGAATTTATATAAACGGATAAACTATTGGATATGTTCAAGGGATTGGTATGTAAGTGTATTCTTTCAGACGAAGGATGTTGTTCTGCTATTGGTGAGTGAACTGAACCCTGTTCAGTATCGCAGTGATATGTATGTGATAAAGCATGTGTGTCAAACGTGTCTATGATTGCGTCGAGTTCTAGGTTTGTGTTAGTGTTCTGCGTTTTATCTGTGGACCCTTCCTTAGCAACTTCTTCTTTTAATATTTTCAGCCTATCCTCGGTAAAGTACTGATTATGAGCAAGGATTCTTCTTTGATCGGCTACTCTTTGCTCGGTTATATGTGATAGGTCTGGAAAATATTTTATAAAATCTTGGTGCATTGCTTGTCTATATCCCGTACAGTTAGTTTCTAGTGTTGTTACTCGGTAATAGGATTTCATAATCCCTTCGTTCAGTTCCTTAGTCCATGATATCCTTTGCTGCGGTTGTATGATGGGTGTATTTGCGTGCAAATTTGGGTTACTGTTGTGTGAGGTTGATTGTTGGGTTATATTTTGTGTAGATGAGTTCTGTGTACCATGTGAGTAGAGATTATGTATTTCCTGTTGTACCTCTAACGCTATTTTATTTATCACATTTTGTGGTAATAATTTCTTGTTTATGATAGCTCTTCGTTGGTCTCCTATTCTTTGTCTATTTATATGTTGCCTATCCGGGAATTTTTCTATAAATTTAGTGTGCAGTAAGGGTAGATATCCTTTTATATCGGTCTCCATTAAAGTTAATTGATAATAAGTACGTAGGATGAATTCATTCATTTCTTGACTCCATTTGATTCGCGTACTTGAACTGCTGGTGGTGGGCACTGGATTAGCGACAGAGCTCGCTTCCTGTGCAACATCCTCCTGCAGTATGCTACTAGTGACTGAATTTGAGTTTGACTTTAACTTTACAATAGTTGACGATCTAGTTGTACGTCTTGTAACTAAGGAAGATAATGATGATGATGATGATGATGGTTTATGTGACAGAGAAAAGCTATGACTTGATGATGGTGAAGGAACATTAGAGAATAATGAATGTTGTAGAGATGAAATAGATGAAGGTGATAATGATGGTTTGGCTGTAGCATTCTTTTCGAGGGGAACCCGCCTATTCAGTCCCCCGTCGCTAACGGTTCGCATGCTGTGGCACCCAGCGTCAGCTCCAGGTACGCCCCGGCGGCCCCCGGGAAGCGGCCGTAAATTATATATCTTTATTTTCCTTTCCATTTTCTCCAATTAAAGGGTTTTGGGATCGTTAGTTTGGGTAGGTGACAAATATATTGGTTAGTTGGTAAAACCTGAATCCAGTACCTAATACCCGTAAGGGCAGGTGATGATTATATTGGTTAGTTGTTAATACCTATGGTCCAGTACCTAATACCCGTAAGCCCCCCCACCACGACAAGGTGATCCCCCGGGGGGGTTATTATTATTATTATTATATCTTTGAAATGGCTTAACCGATTTTTATAAAACATAGCTAAGAACACTCTCCCCTAACCCATCTTTCAAACAAAAGAAACAGAATCAAAATCGGTTCACCCGTTTGGGAGCTACGATGCCACAGACAGACTTACAAACACACACACACACACACACACACACACACACACACACATGCCCACACACACGTCAAACTTATAACACCCGTCCGGGTTTCCGTCGGGGGTTAATAATCTGGAATAACACAATGGCATTTATTACAATTTCCTCGCGGTCGATGCCATGGGTGCTATCTAGTCTTAAACAACCATTGATAATTCGAGTTCTTTATTTATTTACTTTATGATAAAAAAAATACGTTCAATCGAACCAGCACGTAACTTCAGTACGTTTGAAAAATCGCATTGAAATAGATTATCTTGATTATCTTCTGCGTGTATCAGAATTCCTTTCTGTTCACTAAAGGTTGGCCGTGACCTTCGACCAGATAACTTCTTCATATCATATACATCTACATGTGATACATTTTCGCAAAACACGATAAAAACTCCATCGAAACGTAAACAAACAAATGGTTGTTTACGTTATCTATTGACTTTAAGTAGAATTCGTATGATTACCTTGTACTAACTGGTAATTCAAGATATCGAATCTTACTAATATTATTAATGTGAAAGTTTGTGAGCGTGGATGTTTGTTACTCTTTCACGCTCGAACAGCTGAACCACAGAACACTTTTATCCTACGGAAAGAAGTACAACTCCATACAAAAAAAATGCCAACACGGAGCACGCTAGCGCCTCCATTTTATGCCCAGGAACTAATACATTTGGCGCGAGTTTTAAACGTGCTATTACAGAATCCTTTTGAAGCTTTCAAATGATCAGAAGAATTATCTTACTCAAAATCATAAAAATAGTCCATTTTTATGATTTTGAGTAAGACCATTCTTCTGATCATTTGTCAAAGGTCTTACTTCTTACTAATATTATAAATGCGAAAGTTTGTGAGTGTGGTTGTTTTTTACTCTTTCACGCTCAAATGACTGAACGGATCTGGCTGAAATTTGGTACATAGGTACATCAGTCTGGAATAATACATAGGCTACTTTTTATCCCGGGAATAAGTTCCCACGGGAAGAACACATTTTACGCGGGCGAAGCTGCGGGCATCAGCTAGTATGTTTATAAAAGAAAATACATATTTCAAGGTCAATAAAAACATATATTTCAATATCAGTAAAGTTTAATGAATACTTAATGCGAAAGTAACTCTGTCTGTTACGCTTTACAGCCTAAACAACTGAACGGATTTTGATGGAATTAAACATTTTGCAGTATATTTATTTTCCGCTTTAGCGCCTTTTTTGATGCTTCTTCGTGTACTGCCTATTCTGCAAAACACAATACCTTTTTAAGCATATACTTATGGTGGACATAATTATGAAAATTTTATTATCATTATAATGTTCAGCCAGTTAGTTTTCTTGAGGTATTCTTTAGTTGACTTTGTAATAGTAAGGCAAATGATCCAGATATGTTCTTGTTCATTAAATTTTGAACATTTTCATTTGCTAGTAATTTAGGTAAAATGTGATGATTCTTACTTCTTTTCCTTAATCTCATAATCTCTCTCAAATTTTTCTACACCTTAAATATAGTTTCCGTTTTCTTGGGGTTAATTCTGCAATCTCTTTTAATCCAGTTCCCTTAAAATTCCTCTGCCAGTCTGTGGTACCTGGAAATGATGAAATTCATTTATTAAAATCTGCAGGAATTTGAGTATGGCTTGAATCCCCGAAATTAGATTCTGATACAATATCCCTGTTTTAATAATATCACTAATACTACTAATTCTAGCGGTGACTAGTAAAGTTTAATGAATACTTAATGCGAAAGTAACTCTGTCTGTTACGCTTTACAGCCTAAACAACTGAACGGATTTTGATGAAATTAAACATTTTGCAGTATATTTATTTTCCGCTTCAGCGCCTTTTTTGATGCTTCTTCGTGTACTGCCTATTCTGCAAAACACAATACCTTTTTAAGCATATTGTGTTTTGCAGAATAGATAATAAATTTTCATAATTATGTCCACCATTAAGTATAACTTAATGGTGGACATAATTATGAAAATTTTATTATCATTATAATGTTCAGCCAGTTAGTTTTCTTGAGGTATTCTTTAGTTGACTTTGTAATAGTAAGGCAAATGATCCAGATATGTTCTTGTTCATTAAATTTTGAACATTTTCATTTGCTAGTAATTTAGGTAAAATGTGATGATTCTTACTTCTTTTCCTTAATCTCATAATCTCTCTCAAATTTTTCTACACCTTAAATATAGTTTCCGTTTTCTTGGGGTTAATTCTGCAATCTCTTTAAATCCAGTTCCCTTAAAATTCCTCTGCCAGTCTGTGGTACCTGGAAATGATGAAATTCATTTATTAAAATCTGCAGGAATTTGAGTATGGCTTGAATCCCCGAAATTAGATTCTGATACAATATCCCTGTTTTAATAATATCACTAATACTACTAATTCTAGCGGTGACTAGTAAAGTTTAATGAATACTTAATGCGAAAGTAACTCTGTCTGTTACGCTTTACAGCCTAAACAACTGAACGGATTTTGATGAAATTAAACATTTTGCAGTATATTTATTTTCCGCTTCAGCGCCTTTTTTGATGCTTCTTCTGTGTACTGCCTATTCTGCAAAACACAAAACCTTTTTAAGCATATACTTATGGTAGACATAATTATGAAAATTTTATTATCATTATAATGCTCAGCGCAATCAAGCAACCACTCGAAATTTATTTGCTCTTTCAATTTTCCTTCTAAGGTCTTTCTCAAAGACACGTCACAACCATGCTCGTTCAAATATTTATTCACAATTGTTGCAGCACTCTCGACAGTTTTCACAAAATTATTATTAACATATATTAAACTAGCGCGCATACTTTCGTATTCTTTAAAACTGGTGAATAAGTGGCTAACCTCTGTATTCTGGTCTGCAAGCATTGCAGTACGGCATTGATTGCACTTGGTTGCTAGTTTATTTAACATAAACCCACACACATATGCACAAGCTTGTATTTCACCAGAACACTGAGGCATAGCAGTTACTGTAGCTTCAACATCATACATTAAATTATAGGATTGTCCGATATTACTTGTATTTGATGACTGTTCAGCAATATTTTGTGTCAAAAACGACTTTAAATTATTTAAAATAGTATTATCGTCGTCTTCACAATTTTTATTTTTACTTGTATGCAATAAATTGCTAATCATTGCGGTTTTGAGTGCTGCAACAAATTGTATGCTGTTGGGATTAGCATTGCATCCACAGTTGCTGCGGATGCACCCGAAACAATTTTCGAGTGGATCTTGATTGAGCCGCCTTGTTGATATACTTCCTATTTGTAATGTCTTCATATTGTGAAAAAGTCGCTCCACGGCATTCAGGGTTCTTAAAAATCCATCTATCGATGGCGGCTTGGACCTGGCACCTAAAAATGTCATATTTTGGAACAATACTTTCATTTCTTTGAAATAATTCAGGTGTGGGCTCCTTTGAGTCAAGTTAGTGAGGTATTTTTTTCCTCTTTTCAAGTCGGGCGTGTCTCCATTCAATGCATCAAACAATTGGTCCATTTTGCCGACTAGCATAGCTGTCGCGGCAGCTGCTTGCGGAAGTTCATCTGAAAGTAAAGTATAAAATAAGGATCTTAATATATTTTATCAGACTCTATACAAAAAAATACAATTGCGGTATCTATTAGTAATGTTACAATAATAATTATTGAATGAATGTATACCCGGTATCCTACTAATACTAGTACTTCTGCGAAGAGTAGACCTCGCGAGCTACCAGAAACCAAACCAAAAAATTCTGTCAGACACCTATTATTATGTGTCGCATATCTGTATAGGACCCGGTACGAGTCTGTATCTTAGGAACCGTGACCGTGATAGTAAGTGGGCTGAAATTTTCACAGATAATGTATTTCTGTTTCAGCTATAACATCAAATACTAAAATAATAATAACAACAATATTTAAGGGGGGCTCCTATATAACAATCGTGATTCTTTACCGTTTCTTGGTGCGCGAGGCCGACTCGCACTTGGCCGGTTTGTTTTTTTTTTTACAACAATTTGTGAGGAATTATATTTTTGATATTTAAGCCAAAAATCATCAAGATCCGTTCATTAATAACGCGACACCAATCTTCCCCCTTTTCTCCCCCATTTTCCCCTTTATCAAAAAAAGCCCACGACAAAAGTTGTATTTTGATTCAAAGAACACGTGTGCCAAGTTTGGTGCAAATCGGTTAAGAATTGCGTCCTCTAGACCGAAACTGACAACCAGACATACGCCCAAAAGCAAAATTGTCCAGTACAGTCGATACTGAGACTTTCGTTCGCTAACGCTCACTTAGTCAATTATAAATGTGAAAGTTTATGAAAATGTGAAACTTGGGCTACTTTTCTAGAAAAATAATCAAGGCTCAGTGCAAAAATTTCGGTTATGAAACTTAATCTTTTTATTCTGATCATAGATCCCGTCCATTGAATATGAACAATATCCTCCTATGACTATTTTACTGAAACTATAATAGTTAAGGTTTACTGACTCGTCTCAAAAATTCACCCAGTTTATTGGTGTTTGATGGGGAGTTCTGACAAAAAGGGATATACAGTAGTCTTGACAGATATTCATTATCTCCTGTTCATAAACAATGTCAGCAAAAGACTAAAAATAAATAAAGATATCTTACTATTGGCGATTTTTGCGAGCATTCCTGCTGCCACCGAGTGACTTAGTACTTGGGCTGCTAATCTAACTTTCATTTTTTGCTTGAAATTAGGTTCTACATGTTGTTTAGTTAATGCAGGAGCAAACACAAAATTCGGGTTAGCATTATCTTTTTCATAGAACTCCTTAATGTGCGCCCACTTTGCTATACCTGTAACATTAACAAAATTATTTTTAACTGTGTTTTTTGTCTTTATTATCACAGTCATAGTAGTTCACAGTACAGTCAGCCTCATATTATGTAGATATACACTATTGAAATTTCGTGTAAGCGACGTACTATCAATATATTTTATTGTCGATTTCATTCCCTGTGAATCCTTTGATTTAGTTTTATTTTGGAACGTATGAACTGGTTTACTACTTGTACTTACATTATTACGTGCCTCTGTACGTGCCTCGTCAATAAACGCGGCGGTCGAGGCGCCATGCGCCAGTAGCCGCAGTACCCGCGCCACCGACTGGTGCCGCTGTATACGCTGCCTGGTGCCCGCCCCCCGCCCCCCGCCCGTACCTACCCGCGACCGCTCATCTGATTTTCCTAAAAGTTCTTTTCGTTTTATTTCTATCGCCTACAACTTGTATGTAACAATTTTTCTATAAGTATACACTCTATTTATAACAGTATTGTTACAACTACTTATGAGGCTGACCGTACAAGCAATAACTGTAAAAAATACCTGTTACTGGTTTCCCATCATTATATAGTACTTGAGAACATTCTATATTATATTTTAAAAAGTTGTTCCGAAAACATTTTATAAGGTGCGGTGGATCCATAATGGTGACTATTTCGTGGCCGTTGAAATCAAAATATGGTTCAGCTACTGAGGAACCAAGTGAATTTAGGGCTTTGACATTAACTCCAAAGTTGTCACAGACAGTAGCCACAATACTCAAACCAGCCTGGAAGCTTGCTTCTAGCACCTGAAATATAGATAGGTAGTTATTTGAATTAAAAAGTACTACAGTACTTCCAGTGGGGACACAATTATTCACCTAACAGGTGATCAGCTCTACTATATGAGCCATTTCTCTCATAACCACTGCGCTAGATGTTTCTATGACAATCGAGACAGATGGTTTAATGTGCTCTCCGAGGCACGGTAGTACCCTGACCAATACAAGTAGAAATATTCATGCACACAAATATTTACACTGAGCAGGAATCGAACCCATGCCTCCTGCGTGGCAGTCGCGTGCACCACCGCCACGACACAGATGCTGTCTACTATTGTAACTAAAAGCCCAGCATTAATGAACTCTAAAACAACTGCATCAATTTAAAAAATACCTCTTTCTATTAAGAGTGCAATATTAGGTAATAGGGTGCAATTATTACGTTTTACGTCTCTATAATAAAGAAACACAAACCTCTTTGATGAGAGCTGATAATCGGTCTGCAGTGACACAATCACCAGAAAAGTAAAAAGCTAGTGGTTGTTTCCATTTCTTTCGGATGCCAATGGCCATAAATAACAGTGCATGTGTTGCTGGCTCCATAGTTCTGCCTTGATTACCGTGATCTTGATAACCATCAATTACATCTTGTTTGGTGTTATATGACAAATTTTTGCGTATAGACATTTCATCAAATGCCAAAATACACAAATTTTCTTCAGGTTCCCGATTTTGTGTTATGCTTTTAACGGTTTCAAATATTTGGAGGTTTATGCCACATTTCATGGGCATCCTATTTAAAAGAGCCTTTAGAGTACCTTCACTAGGCAAACAAAACAGGCGCCTGAGTAATCTGTAGCATGCAGTTGATTTTTTATATATGCTTAATGCCATAACTTTGTCCTCTATGCTCCACCTATGTCCAGTTAGTTTTCTTGAGGTATTCTTTAGTTGACTTTGTAATAGTAGGGCAAATGATCCAGATATGTTCTTGTTCATTAAATTTTGAACATTTTCATTTGCTAGTAATTTAGGTAAAATTTGATGATTCTTACTTCTTTTCCTTAATCTCATAATCTCTCTCAAATTTTTTCTACACCTTAAATATAGTTTCCGTTTTCTTGGGGTTAATTCTGCAGATCTCTTTAAATCCAGTTCCCTTAAAATTCCTCTGCCAGTCTGTGGTACCTGGAAATGATGAAATGCATTTATTAAAATCTGCAGGAATTTAAGTATGGCTTGAATCCCTGAAATTAGATTCTGATACAATATCCCTGTTTTAATAATATCACTAATACTACTAATTCTAGCAATGACGCCGTTTAACCAAACTGGTGATCAGTCCTGTATGGGGCCATTTCACCAAATTCCCATTCAACGACTGCCATGGACATTTCTATAACAACTGGACCGATGGCCTAGCATGCTCTTTGATTTGGGAAATTCATTGAACAATCCAAGATGTTTCACAACCCTTGTAACATGTTGACACTTATTTAGATTTGTTCGTTAAGGTCTTTTATGAGTAAAAATATAGGTTTCCAATAAAAATGTGTGCAGGTAAAACTTATAAAGGGGAAATGAAAAGTGGTTATTCTGCAGGCTATGTCGGTAACCTTAGATCTTTGTCATATGACTTCATTTCAAATTTCAATCTTCTAAGAAAATCCAAACAAAGCTCGCTCCATAACCCACTTGGAGTATGAATTATAGATAGAGTTCTATTCTCTATCTAAAACTTCTATGCCTAAAACTTTATTAAACATACCTTGGATTCAGCAGATAGAGGTGTAACGCACGGTTCATTTTGAGTAATCTGTACATTTCCTGGCAAAAATGAATCCACTTGGAGTTTCACCTCTGAGTCATTGGATATGACAGTTTCACTTGAAGTTGAACATTCTTCCTGACGTAACCGCCACATTATATTTTCTGTTCCAACTGGGATAGCAAATTTGTTCAATCGTGTCCTGGAACTGCTGGTATATGAACTGTCATCAAAGTGTTTACTGCATAACACCTTATGCTGTTTGCTTAAATTTCTAAGTGATTCCTCAGTAGACCAGTTTTCATCTGGAAAACAGTATTCGGCCCATACACGTGTTCTGAAATAATAAATTAGATTTATATCAATAAGAAACTCGTCAAATGATTTACAATGTGTTGCTAAAGCTGTACTAAAAGATGCGTATGATAGATTATGAAATTTAGTTACGCGAGGTCACTACAAGTCTTTTTTTGTGATGAAATTAATTATAAAGGTAACGGGCATCAGCTAGTATTGCAATAATTACCTCAATGGCGGATAATCTAAAGTTAAGCCACCAAGTTTATTATATTGATAGGTAGGTAGTTAGTTTTTATTTATTTTTAAGTACCTAGCTATCAATACATCATCCATCATCAATACATATAATAAAATCGTAACTGTCTGTTTGTCTGTACGTTTGTGCACGCTAATCTCAGCAACTGCTCAACCGATTGCAATGCGGTTTTCTTTATTGCGTTGCGGTTTCCCTCACTTAACATTTAGTGTTTGTTTTATGTCAATCGGTTCATAAATAAAAAAGTTATGTCATTATAACAGAATTTCACGCGGACAAAGTCGCGGGCACAGCTAGTAATTTTATATGTTTCTTGTATAACCCTAATTAATGTAATGATATTAGTTTTACAAACACACACACCTACATAAATAAGTATTCCTGTGGAAAACCGGTAAAAAACTTACCTCACGGATACATCTTTTCCAGGTAGAGGAAATCTGTGGAATCGTAAGTTCGCAGTTTCGTCATTGCCAGCAGTAGTATGACATTTTGCACATTTTCTTTGTAATTCTGTGTTGGCCATTATACAAACAATTCAAAGATAATTAACACAAAATTGAAAATGGGTAGGTAACGAAAATGTAGGTTAGGCAAGTAATAAAGCGGTTCGGAATATCGCAATATAACGGTTTTACATATAAAGAAATATGCAATACTGAAAAAAATAGCACTTTAGTTATCACAAATTATGAAATAGGTATCAATTATTAGAATTATCACAATATTCACAATTCGCCGGTTCACTTCACAGAAAAGAAAGTGCAATGGCGGATGTCAAATGGCTTTTGTGTCAAAAACCAATGTCAAACCTAAAATTTAAATTGCGTTCCAGAAAGACGATCACAGGATTATAGACATATACGTTGTCTTTGTCTGGCGTATAGCGCTTTTTCATCTAGCAAAATTCGCCCAGGTGTTCGCATGTGATGCTAAGAGAGTTGACTCCCCCTGAGCTGAACGGATCGGGCTGAAATTTGGTACAGGGTTACGTTATAGTCTGGAATAACACATAGGCTACTTATTATCCGGGAAATAAATTCCCACGGGAAGCGGGAAATATACATGTATAAACACCCAAGATACCTATGTTTATTTGTACTCTGATATGGAGAAAACCTCCACTCTCCCATGCAAAGTAATGCATTGCTCTGAAAGATCTTTTTTAAATATTGCAATAACTAAGTAACTGACTATCTATCAATGTCCAGCCGAAACTTTTAGACCTAAGAATTGGAATTTATAAGGTGAGCTAGTATGCCTAAAAAGCATTAACTTGTAAAGAATTTTACAATATTCTGCCCCTAAGAGGGTAAAATAGGGGTAATTTTGATCGAAGTACTAGCTGTTACCCGTGGCTTCGACCGCGTAAAATCATAACCCTCCGTTAATCAGTAGCCTATGTCCTTCCCAGGGCCTCGAACTATCCCTTTACCAAATTTCATTTCAATCGCTCCAGCCGTTTAGGTGTAAAAGCGTAGAGACAGACAGACAGAGTTACTTTCGCATTTAATTTATAATATTAGTAGGAATGCTAGGTATTCTTATAAATCATTCACTAAAAAAGAATTTTACATTATTCTGCCCCTAAGAGGGTAAAATAGGGGTAATTTTTATCGAAGTAGGTACCTATTTAAGTCAAGTAAGTAGGGTAAAGCTTAGCAATCCCAGTTGGAGAGCACTCCACAGTTAAAACCTCAACAGTGCTGTCTCTGGTCCATCACTCCTAGGAAACGTTCTCATTGTAAGACAGCTAAACAACTACAATACTAGCGTACGTGACCGCGATACGATGCCTAGTCACGGTGAGAATTAACCATACTTGACTTTAAATGTCGTACCTACCACCAAATAAAAAGAGCAATAAGTAATTATTTATTTGGTATTACCCCATTTTCTTACATGTGGAAATCCCCACGGAGTGCACACCAAGATGAGGTTCGTATTAAGTAAATGTATCTACCCCATTTTTTCATTAACTACTAAAACCAATCACAGCATCCTGAAGCTTCTAGTCATACAGGCTTTGTGAAAGTCGACCTCCAGACTCAACGGCGGTATTCGACCCATGACTTGAGGAACACCTGCCATGGCCTTTAGGGCTGCGTCTCGGTACGTTGCTCCTCACGCCGTAACGAGGGTGTCGTCAACGTAGTACGACACCCTCTAGCAACGGACTACACAGTACCCAATTGTAGTCGATGTTTCACAGAAGCGGTCCTAGGACCGACCCCTGTGGAACACCACATGACACCTCTCATCGCGCCGGCCTGGCCGTAGCCATGCTTTTGCAAGACATCGGTGATAAATTTGTGAATCAAATTCCGAATACGAAATGAAAGACTTGACTGGAGTGACAACCTTGAACTAATGAAACTCATTATTGAGATTTAGTACAAGTATCGTGCATGTACTTATAATGAATTGAAGGTTAAAAGTGTCTTTACTGACTTATTATAACACACTCAAATTACTCGGATTATTCCCATGTCCAAAATAGACTTTAAATTTAAACCATAATGCTAGCAAACTACAAACATTTGTGCATTAAAATTTTAAAAATGCATGAGAACTTAATTTTTATTTATTTATACAAAAGCAACATAATTGCCTGACGTAACAATGACGTATCTGATAATAAGTTGCTTAGTCACTTGTTATGACCAAGCATATAATTATCAGCATTAATTTACACTACATAATACCGTTTATCGTTCGTTCATTGTTTCTGTCTCCGCGAATGAACTCATTTTAACATAACCTCCAGGTTTAACCAACTAACGTATTTTCCCGTGGGCAGGAAAACGTTTCCTGGGATAAAATTGATAATAACGACTCCAGACCTATGTTAACTTCATTTTCAATGCCTCAGTCTCATTCCAAGTTATACCCGTTCATTATTTACAGACCAAGTAAGGAAAGTTGATTTCAGCGTGGAAAATAAACAGGTTTAACTTCTCTGGGCCACTCTTCGGAAGGATGTCCCAGTAGCAACCTGGTACAACCCTGGGGCAGACTCATGGTATAAGCTAAGAAGGCCTAAGATTCAATGCTGTGTCCTTTCTCAGATGATGTTCACAATGCGGTCGCATCACATGCTGACTGACGTGGTGCTGGAGGTTGGCAACGAATTGTTCCACGTGCACAAAGTTGTGCTGGCAGCAGGCAGTCCCTACTTCAAAGTAAGTATTGTGTACATATATCTTAAGTTAAGCGATTTGGTCTCTCTAAGAGCCTGCTTAATGGAAAGTCATGGTGACATCCAAAGCCCACTATTAAATCCTGGAGGTCATCAGTACTGCCCCTTAAGTAGTTAGCCTACATAATATGCCCCTCCACAATAGAAAAAACAGGGGGCTTGGTCCAGCTCACGGAGCAGGCAAATTGCTTGTAAGTATATGTAGACTACATTTCTGCTGTACCCCCTGACCAGTTGCTGGTGATGTCAAGAATCGGGGTCCAAAAGTGGTGTAAAAAGGCGGCGAAGAGAAGGAAAACTCGAAACAATATTCCGTACTAATCCGTTTGGTAAGCGAGGTAGAGTACCTACGCTTATTGACCTAGGCCCACGTTCAGGCTGATTTGATTGATTGAAAGTTGGAAGAGATATTCAAGATAGCAAAAGTAGAAAGTCAGAGCATATCCTTCAAAACTAAGGCTTCAATGCATACACCCTGAATAATGAATATTTAGTTTTAGACTTTGTCAAAGTGATTAACTAGAATGATATTATTTTTCATATAAGTACGCCTGTTAAAGTTCAATAAACTATTCGTTATGGCATTATGCATACGTAATGATGCAAAGCAGTTATACATACCTACGTATGTACCTATTATTATTGAAGTGCGGTGATAAAATTTTGCAAATCATTCTCGACAAATTCCACGTGTGCATACGTTAAATGTAAATTTTGGCGATTGGTGATTAACTATGAACAGAGACGATATAAATAGAGCGAATATAATTTATACAGCTTGTTTTTTATATATTAATGGACTAGCTGATGCCCGCAGCTTCGCCCGCGTTAAAATTGTTCCCGCGGGAACATATTCCCGGGATAAAAAGTAGCCTATGTGTTATTCCGGACTATATTGTATCTCTGTACCAAATTTCAGCATGATCCGTTCAGCGGCTTGAGCGTAAAGAGTAACAAACATCCACACTCACAAACTTTCGCATTTAAATAATATTAGTAAGAAGTTCAAATACATAAACATACAAAAAAATGGACATTAGCTATAATAGGCTTATAAATAAATAGACTTTCGCAGAAAAAGTCGTACCAAACACGCTCGACGTACATAGGAAATGGACCTAAGAGACCAAAAGGATCCTCCCGAGAAGCTACCCAGGCGCCCAGCGCTAGAGGGATAGGTAGGGACCGTGGTGGTTTTATCGGTACCAGTCCGGTGTGACAAAAAAAAGTGTGTGCGTGTAGCCTTTACGCGCGATTGAATTGAAGTGAAATTTCTTTGCCATTGACGGCATCAAATGTTCATTCGATCAAAAATTCAAATAGCGTTACTTCCGTCAAAAAAATCTGAGTTACTACCTAGGTCGAGCTAAAGAAGTTTTACTTTATAAAATCCATATGGTGACAAATGCTACGAGCTAATATCCTAATTCATCCCGTGGGTGAAGTAATAGACGACTAAAGGAACACCCTCCCATTGCTTAGGAGAGAAAATCTCGATGTAAACCCCTATCCCGCATCGCCTAAATACCACCTAAAGATAATTGTTTGAAACCTAGTCCTAGCAGGACCGTCCATTTTCTGACCTTACAAAGTTGGTGTAGTATAGTTTTGTGAACAGCTATCCGTTTTCCTTGACAAATTTACATAATCCTACTAATATTACAAATGTGAAAGTTTGTGAAGATGTTTGGATGTTTGTTACTCAATCACACTCTAAGAGCTAAATGGATCTGGCTGAAATTTGGTACAGGGATAGAGTATAGTCTGGAATAACACATATTTATGCCGGGAAAATGTTCCCACGGGAAGCGGGAACAGGAACCAAATTTAACGCGGGCGAAGCCGCGCGCATCAGCTAGTTAAATATAAAATACTGTTTGTCCGGACTTAAATGCAGCAGTGTCCATTATAATTCATTAAAAACTGCGCTCACCAAGTTTAAGGCCATAGATAACATATAATGACAATACATGTTCGATCACACGTTCATTGCGATAACCCACATAATTATCTAACCCATTTGTTTCTCGGTCAAGTCATGACATCTACTATCTTTTTGACTATATCTTGGAATACACAAACGTTCTGTACGTCATGAGCGCACTTGTCAATGCCTACTGCCTACTGATAGCCCGATTTATTGAACTCAAGAGATAACGTAGAGGCCATCTGTCAGGAATCCTGGGATATCCTGCCGAGGGCTTACCCGGGGCTCCCGACTGTAGGCACTTTTTTACTTTAGCGCGACTAGGGAGTAACTCAGATTTTTTTTCTGACGGAAGTAACGCTTACTATTCGAATTTTGAATAGCGGAAACTACACAAATGTAGTATCCGCTATTCAAAATTCGAATGTATGATATTAATATAACATTTGAATAATCTTTGTAAAACACATGAATAATAAATATATGTAATTAAATTATAATATGATATTAATATTTAATCATTTCAGTGATAAATGCCGTCAATGACAAAGAAGTTTTACTTCAATCGCTCGTAAAGGTTACACGCACACACTTTTTTGCTCTCAGGAGCCTGTAGGAATCAGGTATGAGAATATCTTATCAAATTGCCTAGAACTAAAACACCAATCAACTCAGCCTATAGCAATCCACTGCGGGACGTAGGCCTCTCCCAGTTTACGCCACCATACACGGTCTTGTGCCTTTCGCATCCATTCCCAGCCTGCGACCTTTACCAGGTCGTCGGTCTATCTGGCTGCACGTCCTACCCTACGTTTACCGAGGAGTCACGGTTTCCACTTCACGAACTCGTTTGCTCCATCTGCTGATTTGATTTAAATAAAACATATATGAGCATAAATCGACAAACAATTTATATGAGTAATTAATGTAATTCAATACATATTGTATTTCATTTGTTTATTTCGATAGAAATTTGAAGCAGACAATTGTTGAAAGCCATTTTGAAGTCGAAATTATAATTATATTTAAATTAGCCGATGCCCGCGACTCCGCCCGCGTGGATGTCCGTTATCGCGACAAAAAAAATTGTCGCACGGAAAACCAACCTTGATTTTTTATGTTCAGTTGAGAACAAACAGCCAAGAACTTGAAAAAAACTGTGTGTGACTGTGTATTTTTTTAACGTGATGGAAATTCCTTCATGGATGCTATACCGGACTCCTACCGACTAAAAAACCTCACGTAACGCCTAACAGCCTACGGTTGGTAGTAAGCCCTCGAAAGGATATCCCAGGACTCCCAACAGACCTACGGCTACCGCTGCGGCCTCGCCTAGGTGAGGAATAACATAACCCTTTTAATATTTCCGTTGTACATACACGACCATTTTACAATAAAATATTATATAAATGTTTTGTTGCTGGATTTTCCAAAAATATGTTAATAGATAACTGGGGTATCCAACCGGAATATAATATTTAAATTTATTTGTGACACCCTGCACGGTGGATCAAAGTGGTACAGAAATTATTATAAAACAAAACTGATCCCCCAGGGTATCAAATTCGGGGTATCCAACCGGAATAAATTTAATTTTATAAGAGTACCTATAGATGCTTAATAAAACACAAATTATTGTAGCTTAACGGAAATATTCGAATATATGGAACACTGTTATCGTACTGTAGTGCCAATTTCTATAGTTATCAGTCTATCAACAGGATGTCACGTGGCCGAAGGATTTATATACATATCAAAAGTCATTCTAATACATACAATGACTTGGAGTTTTTCATATCTAAACATTATGTATTTTACATAACTTTATTGAATCAGGATAAGGAATCTGCTGAGTATTTGCGAAGTTACGGTGGGTGACTGCTCACCATTTAATCGTAAACTTGGATCTGTCCCCGTAAAGTTGTAAAAACTCTTAGACTTTTATCTACGTAGCGAGATTGTAAACTGTCGAAATATTGTGAAGCGTAAAAGAGGGTGAACTACGCGTAAAAGATAATTAGGTTGTAATGACCATTAACACGCGGAGGCTAGCGAACGAAGCGAGCAGGCCGCGGCAGCGGTCGCCGAGCGCTAAATGATCAACATTTTTTTAAGATTTTTTCTTGTTAGTTTACAATCTTTTAGAAAAGAATTTGTCAAATTGTAAAATCAGGTCAGTTTTAATCTCACAACATAAATTACAACCGAACAGTTTAAGTATAAAACTTTACAGTGACATGTCCATTAATATACAAATGTAAAATTTTACAATAAAGTATTTTTACTATTTATTTGTAGTGCCTCAATCAAAGAACTGGTTTGAATATATTTGAATAGATACTAAATTAGATAGAAGTTACCTCATACTTATCAATATCGGTAACTGATTGTACTGCTAATAAATATTTTCGATGATAGATAATCGTTCCGTTTTTATATCAGCTTTTTTACATGTTTTATATGAACATTATTGGTATGTATTTCCCCCTTTTTATCACCATATATTTTTAATCGTTTATCAGTTTATTGACCCGTATTTGCCCACAATTTGATAACAATCAAGGGCTCGAAATATTTTTAGTCTTTTTAATCTACGGTTAGGTCGCAGTTGCGTAATTTTTGACTTAATTCACACGGGTACACTACACTATGGACTCGTAATAAGTATCTAAATGGGATCTATCATCCAACTAATGGCCATAACCGGTCTTAGAAACGGTGCACCTGCTGAACTAACGAGCGTCATGGCGTAGATCAAACAATCTCCAAACAAACCCCCCCAATATGACGACAATTGGAATAGGTCTGCGTCCAGCAATGGACTGCTATTGACTGATTTCATTGAAATAATTATGATCGATATAATTTAATGATACTGATATAATTAAAATATTTATAAAATTTATAATAAAATTATTGTATCATTGATTTAGATCCTAAATCATTAAGAATGACAGATCTTATCCTTTGCTGTTCACGTCAAAGTCTTATTTATGCCCAGGATCCAGGGATAGTCATAAGTTTACAACATAACACACGAGCACGTCTATACTTTCAAGGGGTAGGCAGAAGTGTGACACATCCACATTTTTTCTTTACTTACTGTTTTGGTCACCTCACCGGGCACTTATATTAGGACCCATAACCATTCTGTAATCCGGGCTAAATTTCCAACAGCAAGAAAAGATGTTACACAATTCAATATCTACGATCCAAACATACAAGCTTACAAAGCAGGTAATATTATCCCAATTTCGTTTTGTTGCAGGCCATGTTCACAAGCGGTTTAAAAGAATGCGAGATGTCGCGAGTTCGTCTCCAGGGCGTATGTCCTTCAGCGATCGCGTGGCTCGTGTACTTCCTATACACCGGCAAGATTAGAATCACAGAAATAACAGTATGTCAACTACTACCTGCCGCTACTATGTTCCAAGTAAGTAAATATTGTGTTGACATTATAGTACGCGGATCGATTCTTGCTAACTGATGTGTTTATTGTTTGTCGTCTTCTTTGTGAGGAACAATTGATTACTTCAACATACATGCTCCGCGTGGTTGCTTTTTTTTTGTACTACTGCAATAGCAAACAAACCTACGGCCTACAAGATGTGGAGGTTTGCAAAACCAGATATGTTATAGGTAGGTACTTACAGTTGCGCTTTCAATCCCATTGCCCAAAATAATTCGTTAACTCTGCTATAAACTACTAATAATGGAAAACCGTTCGCAAAAGCGTGGCAGGATATCTATTTACGGATTTTTTTACACAGTGCCATCTGATCCCAAAATAAGCTAGCATTCACTTGCTTGTATTATGGGTATTAGACAGATATTGGTACTTATCTAACTTTTTTTTTGTAAATACTTATATTGCACTAGCGAACGTCACGCGTTTTCACCCGCGTAGCTCCTATTCCCGTGGGAATACGGGAATAAAATATAGCCTATGTTCACCGGGAAGAGTGTAGCTTCCCAACAGTGAAATAATTTATCAAATCAGTCCAGTAGTTTCAGAGCTTATTCGATGCAAACAAAGAAATAAACAATCAAATCTTTGCTCTTTATATTATTCGTATAGATTGAAACACACACCAACTCCATCATTTCTTTTTCTGTGGTGGGAATCGCAGCCAAGTTTTCGTGATCACAGTCGCATTAAACGACCTCTAGACTAACCAGGCAATCATAACTATACCAGATAAGTTTCAGCTCTGAGATACACGAGTATAATGCCTGAATAATAAATCTAATCCATTTCTGTATTTGCACAAACTAATCAGCTAGAATGACATTCGTATTTTAGGTGTTGTGTATATTGTGCTGGTAACAATGACTTTGCACGTTTAGAGAAGGCTAAATTATGCTGGTTTTATAATTTAATATTACTATTGTTTTCCCGTTTCTGTCTACATGTAAATTGTACGACATTATTCGTAGGTAATATCAGTATTTTATATTAATTTGATGTCAATCAGGATCGTGACCCTGCTGTTTCAGTGTTCTCTAAACGATCACTGCAGTAAGCAACTTTCGCTGTGGCTGGTCCTCTGATGGGTGTCCGCTTGATGACATTTCTATTTGCGAGTCTTTCCGTGCTTCGGTAGGCATGTTAAGCCGTAGGTTCCAGTTGTCAGTCGTTAAGCCAAGTTGACGGGTTGATAACTAGCGTATAGTCACAACCTGCGCTGGTCCACTACAACACACACGGAAATATACTCACCACCTATTACGAAGGGCAAAATACAATTTGTGAAAAGAGGGCGTATAGAATGCTAGTGCCTACCCTTTTGTGGTTTATGGCGTGAAAATAATGTACGCAATGTATGTTTAATGTCTATTCTGAACTCCTATCCTGCTGATTATAAATACGAATATCTGTATATTTGTTAGATTCGATTATAATTTTCATCCCCGAGTATACTTATCCAAATTTTCAGCTCCGCTATCACAACTTCATGTAGTCTATAAGGTCCATTATCGTCCACACAAAAATGAAAAGGCAGCAATCTACACTTAATTTAGAACTTTCCCGCCAGATATCGAACGTGATAGACGCGTGCTGCGCATTCCTCGAACGACAACTGGACCCGTCGAACGCCATCGGCATCGCCAACTTCGCTGAACAACACGGCTGTATAGAACTCAAGAAGAAAGCCAATCAGTTTATTGAAAGGAATTTTACGCAGGTAATTTATATATCTATGCTCGTTTTTTATACCATTAAGGTGACAGCAGATAAGATTACGACTCACCTGATGGAAAATGTTGCGACAGGTAAAAGAGTACAAAATGTCGCCACCCCAATACATCCCGAGGGTTGTCGTAAGAGGCGACTAAGAGAACACTTTCGCAAATTGATCTCTTGCGCAGAGGAGGACAACTCGAAATGAAACCCGGTTGTCAGTAAAATGACAATCGTTAAGCCAAGTTGAAGTCCTTAAATTTTTCAAGCCGCCCCCGCTTGAAAAATTTTAACTGCGGATCGCGGTGACCTGCGCCTTTCTATTTCAACACGGCAATAGGCTCACCACCTATTACGTGGGACATTAAACTATAAGGTGAAATGTGGGCGTATCCTATGCCTCTGCCTACCACTTCGGGGTTAGAGGCGTGACTATGTGTGTGTGTATGTAGCCTATGGCCATTTGCAACACCAGAGACGCTGCACTCGCGCTGCCGACTCTGCAAGGACCTTCTAAGGCCACGTTTTGAAAACCTTATACTGTAGTAGATGTTTGTGAAACCGAGAAAGGGGTTCATTCCACAATCGAACCGTGCGCGTGAGAAACGTGCATGAGCGCTCGTTGCATTAGAATCTGTAACGAATAGATTTGTAAGCGGACTAATACTAATGTAGTTTAAAACTTGCCAGGCTTCATAAGCAGTGGGCAACGCATAGGTATTTCTTGTAGATTAGAACTTATAATATACATTATATACAACCGGATTAAAGAATATTTTATCGTTTCTAATCCCGGGCATCAGTTCATGTAGAAAACGAGTAAGGCTGACTTTTATCACGTCGGTGGAGCCGCGAGTATAACCTAGTATTGTTAAATACATTTCTTATTGAGGTATGACATTGATTTCTCGCAATATATTGGTAATTATTGTGGACATTCCATAATGTATCAGCACCAAATGATTAATATGGATGTTCCATAATGTATAAGGTAAAAGTGTGATTGTTATAAAAATTATGTAGTACACCGAATGCTCTGATTTATCATCGTCAACGCTATGCCCGGTTGCAGCCGAATTTTTCGCTTTAGAATCCCAGATCGACTTTCTTGCTTTACGGTGCGGCAGCAAAGCAAGGACAGGAGCTTGAAACCGGTTGAGTACGGGAAACTCTCACCACGCGGGCGTACATAGCTAGTTTTTTTTTTTAAGTAAGAAAATTGTACTGATAGGGTAAATCGGTATCGTAGACAAACGTATTCGCGCACTATCAGTAGAATGAATGCACACGAACGCGCCAACACATCCGTGTGCAATACGCGCAACTTTTGCTAGGTTTGTATTACAGATAAATTAGATGAAAAAATTGCAACATTTCGATGCGAAACCGATTAAATCGGCCCTTATACTTAGTCTTTTACTTCGAAAATTTGGCTAAACAGCCTGAACGTGGGCCTCTCCCAATTCACGCCACATCACGGTGTTACGCTATCCACATCCAGTCCTGTAACCATTTCCAGGTAGTCGGTAGAACTGCTACATACCCAAACCTAGTTCAAGGCTAGAGCCAACCTCACCTGCGACTGTGAGTACCTAATGAATAAAAAACCCTACATCATCTTATCTAGCCAACGTGCTTACATCAGTAAAGCCAAATACCCTCCCAAATATGATAATTTAATCAAATCAGTCTATGGCAGTTCATTACTGGACGTAGGCAAAGGCCTGATGATAGATGCCTTCCGCATCATTCCAGGTCATCAGTGCATTTGACGAGTGGTCGTCCTACTCCACGCTTATCATTCCTCAATCTCCACTCCAGAACTCGTTTTTTGAATTATTCCATTTTGATTTGAGTATAATTTGCAGGTATGTCAAGAAGAGGAATTCTTACAGTTGACGCCTCAAGAACTCATATGCCTCATTAGGAAAGACGAATTGAACGTCAGAGAAGAGAGGGAGGTGTACCAAGCAGTATTGAATTGGGTAAGCATAAAAAATCGTTATAAGCACACAAATTTGGATGTTTTTGACATGAAACATCTAAGCCAAAGGGTAAACTGACTTTTGCGGTGGCGATGCTATTGCAGAGCTTGATTTTGGTATCGGTATTCGGAACTCTGAATTTGGATTTTAGATTTTGAATTTTGGTAGATTTACATTTTGGATTTTTACAAGATAATTTACATGTTTCACATCTGCCAGGCGTCCCGTGACGACTCACAATTCTTTTTGTGAAGCTCGTATTGCTGAATGGTATTGGCTCAAATTTGATGTAAAAAACGTTAGAATGTACTAAGAAATGGGACGTAAATGGATAAGATTGGATAGAATTGAATTGAACAATTTAAA
This sequence comes from Miltochrista miniata, assembly GCA_933228765.1. NCBI lineage: Eukaryota > Metazoa > Arthropoda > Insecta > Lepidoptera > Erebidae > Miltochrista > Miltochrista miniata. Next base: position 11,674,110 of record OW121752.1, read on the forward strand.
CGAAATAAATACTTATTCGCATAAAACATAGTACAGATTCCTATTAAATTAAGGGATATTTTCTAAATGCACCTCTGTTTAATTTTTCTGCACACTAGGTAACTCCACTAATTTACTGAATGCAAACCAGAAAATTAAATGCTGTGCAAAAAAACCGATTGATAAACTAAACATGTCCTACTTAAAAAACTTAAATATTACTCAGAACGAGATGACCTTTTTAATCGAATTCACACCAAAAATGTGGTTCGTACATCGAATATATGATTTGTGAAACAGAGATACGAATTGCATATCAAAAATACTAACTTGCACTCTAAATAGTACTATCTTATAACGGAATAGGTTAGGTTAGGTTAAACTTTTATTTTTTTTGATCAATAAAATTTAAATTTGAAGAGGTGACTGATTAAATTGAGGTTTTACTTAGAATAAACGATGTTACTAAAAGTAAATTAGGCGATAGATTTCCTTAAAAAAGTTTTAATATTTTTGTTGAACAATGGAATTTTTAGATATACTATTCTGATAATAGTTATTCGTTCAGTAAAACAGTTCTGCAAATACCATTAAACAGTATAATGAATTTGGTATATTTAGTGTGCATAATTAGTTTGCAAGTCAGTATTTTTGGTTTAACTTTGAAATATTTTGTTCGGAAAAAGGGAATAAACAGATATCGATTTAAATACATGCCTTAAATTAATTCCTATTAAATAGAAATAGAATTAGAATTCCTATAAAATTTTGAGACAATCATTGTCCAAGTATCTTAAAATTGTCTATCAGTAAATTAATAGTTCAGTATTATGAAAACCTCGTGTGTTTATATCTCTCGATAATTTTTCTGCGAATAAACGGAGTGCCGAATTGTGTTCAATTGATAAATTATTTTCTAACGTACAATCAATAAAATAATTACATGACATAAATTATGATTGGCCACATACAGAATGGGCACTTTTAATTTATGCCAAAATACACGGTCCTGCGCCTTTCACATTTTAAGCTTTCCCAGTTACTGTAGTCGGTTTGTCGGGCGGGGAGGCGTTCTACCTTACGTTAACGTACATGCTATTTATGTTTGTTTATTGGTTGTGTTGAAGATAACATTAAGTTTTACGATTTTTGTTTTTCTCAAATCATAACTTTTTATTTACTTCGGACCCCACTGTGAAAAAAAAATACTCTACCGAAAAGTGACCCTGTATTACAAGTTCTGGCGCATTTAATAGGGATTCTGAAAAGGTATTACACATGGCTACAAGTGGCTCTAATATCTTTCTAGTACGATTATTCGTAGCAAGGCCAAAGTTAACCCAACCATAAAACTCGATTAGGCTTATTTAAAAATAAACTGGAACTAATACAATTAATGACAAAGACTCTCTGCCTCTCTTTTACACTAACCATTTAATCCTTTGTCAATAAAAGGCCGGTTCACCCGTCAGATCAGGTAGCGATATCTTTTCTAGGAAACAAAGGCCGGGCCGGCGCGGCCGGGGCGGGGGCCGGGGGAATGCGCGTGAGCATGTTTTTTTAGAATGTTTAGTGTTCTTTAGTGACTCGCTTCCTGCCTGTGAGTACGCACGTGTTCTTTTTCTCGGTTTTACGACGACTTGTGATCAGTTTCTTTCCTTTGACCTACGCTTTGTTTTTCGGACTTGTGATAGATTGCCTACCTGTGACCAGTGCTGTGTGAATCGGACGGATTGGCTAAAAAAGTGGACAGATGGCTGCTGCGAGGAGAGAATACACCCAACGGGAGTATGCAGAAATGCATTACCTGTATGGCTTTTGTGACGGTAATGCCCGGGCTGCTGCCAGGGAATATCGTCAACGCTACCCTAACCGTGATCGTTTTCCGGACTACAGGGTCTTTATGCGCGTACATAATTCGTACATGGAGGGAGTCTTACCCGGTCAGCATGCTCCGAGAGCAGGCAGACCTGTGGTGCAATTTGAAAATGAAGATGAAGTGCTGAGAGAATTAAGATTGGATCCTAGTACAAGTCAACGCCAAATATCCCGTAATCTCGGGATTCCAAGATCGACGGTGCAACGTGTCATTAACAGAAACAAATATCACGCCTACCACGTGCAAAGGGTGCAAGCTTTGCTGCCCGGTGACTATGAACCTAGAGTGCGGTTTTGCAGAGAGATGCTAAGATACCACAGAGAGGATCCGCAGTTCTTCAACAAGGTTTTATGGACGGATGAGTCAACTTTTAGAAGAATGGGAGTATTCAATATCCACAATCTACATTTTTACTCCAGAGTGAACCCCCATATCATAAGAAATGATCGATTCCAGCATCTGTTTGGTATTAACATGTGGGCTGGTATAATTGGCCAGCAGTTGGTGCTGCATGAAATGCCAGCAAGGCTGAATGGTGCTCAGTATTTAAATTTTTTGCAAAATAATTTAAACCATATTCTTAACGAAGCTGAAGTTCCAGAAGAAAGAATAGCAGAAATGTGGCTGCAACATGATGGCGCCCCGCCTCACTACGCTCGAGCAGTTAGAGATCATTTGAACGAGCGCTTCCCCAACCGGTGGATAGGTCGAGGCGGTCATATTGCGTGGCCACCCCGGTCGCCCGACTTAAATCCATTAGATTTTTTTCTTTGGGGCTATTTTAAAGAAATAGTTTACCAAGGAGAGAACAATAGCGAACAAGAACTACGACAAAAGCTCGAATTTGCTAGGGTACAAGTTACTAATAACAGAGGTGCATTCCGTAGGTTACGTAGGAATTTTATTAGACGGTGCAGATTATGTATTATGGTCAGAGGCAGGAATTTTGAGCATTTATTGTAAAATGTTTTGCTTAATAAAACAATTATTTTACAATCGTTGTTTTGTTTTTTCGTCCTAGAAAGATATTAGAGCCACTTATGGCCATGTGTAATACCTTTTCAGAATCCCTATTAAATGCGCCAAAACTTGTAATACAGGGTCACTTTTCGGTAGAGTATTTTTTTTTCACAGTGGGGTCCGAAGTAAATAAAAAGTTATGATTTGAGAAAAACAAAAATCGTAAAACTTAATGTTATCTTCGACACAACCAATAAACAACCATAAATAGCATGTCTAACGCAAGGACTGATCAGTACCAATCTAGTGAAAATTATAAAAAAGATACAGGATGTAGATTTTTTCTAATTTTAATAAGAATTAGTAAAAAAAAAGTCAATTTTCTCATAAAAACAAAATAAATTATAACTCTGCAGGGGTTGACCTTAAGAACCTCCCGTAGAACAACTTTTTGCAGCTGGTGACCCCATCTAACCCCTAGTTGCGTTTGATCCACGACTTTTGGGCCACCCTGTATACAGGAAAAATTTTTGAAAAGGGTTTGGATGGCCAAATCCGAAACTATAAGGAATAGCGAAAAATGCTCAAAGGAGTCACGAGCCCGATTTTGATGAAACTTAAAACCTCATCATTAGATTTTTGAAAAACCAATAATCCTAGCTGGGAATCTAACCCATTGATTTTGAAAAAAAAAACATCCTTTACTGTTACACCTTACGACAGTGTCGCTGATGAGGATCAAATTCTGCGAAGTAATGATATACGGCAAACTGCTCATCTTCAACAAAATACAATTTATTTTTCTTACATTAACTGATTAATGTTCCAATGTAGACCATTGTTTTCAATACATAGCTAGATTCGAGACCTCTATAAAACAATAAAGTAACAGATATGGGAATTCATATATGAGTAAATCACATAGTAAAAACCAATATCCCCTAATGTGGTATAAGTACTTAGAAACTGCAAATCATGTTCCCATTTCTGTCACACATAAGGAAGTTTAGTTAGACTTGAATTCCTCCTAATGCTGATATCGGTCGCTGACGTCGAACATGCGTATGATTATGCATCGTAGTATAACGCTGCAGCGCTCTCGTTAACAGCAGATTATTTGCTATCCATCTCTGATTCTGATACAGCGGTTCTAGCGGCTATGAAGCATTTTAACGCACTAAGTTCAAAGCTGACCATTTGAACATAAGGACGTCCTTTGCATGGCGCACGCGAACACTTGAGACGCTAGAACAACGTGAAACTACCTAATCTAAAGAGCGTTTTAAAGAGTTTTTCAACCTAATCCCACGCTTTAGGTCCCGCGTGTCTCGTACAGTAGGGAAAATATTCGCCAGAACCGAGCAATTTAAAAAATCGTTTCGCGGTTCAACTACGGAAACTTGGAACCCTCTGCTAGCGCACGTGTTTTTCTCATCCTGTAACCCTAGGGTTTTCAAGCGGAGCGTGAAGAGGCAAATTATTAGCCACCGTTTTGTGAACCACTGACTATAGTTTTGTTTAACTCAACTTGTTAAATAAATGGCGTTATGGCTTTCTAACAGGCAGGTGGCGTCATCTAAGAGAGCTAATTATAAAAAGTCTGATAATCGTTTACTACCTCATTATCTCAGTCGTAATTATGATCGATTTCATAATGCTGGATTTTCAACCTCGACATAGTACGTCAGAGGCTGATGTCAGCTATGAAGGAAATCAACAGCGTTGTCGTTGATCAAAAATGTTGTGATATCTACAATGGTTTTGTTCCACTGCAACGGTAATGCGTGCGCGGGCCAAAAAGAGGAGATATATTGTCTTATTTCTATATGATGTCAATTAGTCTGCATTTCGCGTATTCGTTCTAGCCAAAAACATTACGTAAAAATACAAAAAAAAAATCGGGCATCCAGACTCGCATAGGCCTAGAGCGTCAGTTCCTTGAGGTAGCGCGAATTTCGGGGGAGGCCTCCTGCTAGCGGGAAACAAACAACAATAAAAAAATCAAATTTGAGTCGCTAGACCCAGAAAAGTTGTACACCTAAAATAAGCCTAAAACAGTAACACAGTATTGAACTACCAGGACAGTTTCCCTTACCTAATTACTACTGAACTGTCTGGGAACTCTTAAAAATCATCAAGGCTTCCTGACTATCTTCAAGGTTTCAAAAAAGTGGCACGCTATTTTCCATAGAAATACGAGCACTCGCGGCATCTATTGTAAATATAGTTTGTCTGTGGTTTTCTACGTGTATCGATTCCTATCAAGGACTTAAACTACAATGTTCGGCAGCCATAATAGTGAATTTCAAGCTATGGGAAACGCCGTAGTCCCACTTACGCAGTGTTCTTTAAACCATCTGAGTTAGGCTGCAGTGTGGTTTTTCCGCTTATAGAGGTTGTTTAAAGTATGTAACAGGCAAGGTCTTGGTGTAAAGCTTGTTGTATAATAAATCGCCTAGATATAGCTCTTTAAAATATAGCTTGATCACTGTGACAGTTATAATAACGTGAACAAAATTGACTTTTATTTCAAAGGCATAAAGTTGTTATTTACAGTTTGCACCTCTGTGTTCTCACTCTCTACATTTCAACCACAAAAGCTTTATGCCATTGACATAAAGTCTGTTTTTGTTTACGTTTTTAGAACTGTCACAAAGATCAAGCTATATTTATTAGAGTATAGACTACTTACTCTATTTTTTATCGTAGGTAAAAATTGACGAGGACAAACGTCACCCGCGTATGGAACATATTCTCCAAGCCGTCCGATGTCAGTACCTGACGCCTAGTTTTTTGAAGGAACAAATGAGAACGTGTACGGTGCTGAAGAAGGTACCCGCCTGTAGGGAGTACCTCGCTAAGATATTTAAGGTAAGTTGAATATATCGTTGTAGATTTCTTTGTGTACCGAATTACCGATGGGTACTTTTACGAAAGTATTCACTGGATAAATTCTGGTGATGATTTTTATACTCATTTATTATAAGGGATTGCTTGATTCTTGGGAAGGCTTAGGCCCAGTAGAAGACTTTAATCGGCTCAGATTTAACTTGCGCTACTTCAAAAATTGAACAATAATCGATTTCTAAAGCCTCGATGACACGGGGCGAGTTTATAACCAACAAGCCAGCGAGTTAGCTCTATGCCTGAGAGCTAACATAGAGCGCTTTCATAGTGTCGGGTAAAGTAAACAATCATAAATATCGTATCTTATGTCCATACAATAACAAGTCTTTAATCAAATATGCTTATCACAGTCTGCAACTCAACGAAGACCTCTCCCAGTTTCATTTTACGAAGGTGAATGACCTCTCCAGCGGGGGAATATGGGACGCCGTTACGTCTTTTAAAGCAGGGAGGGAACGGCAGAGAAATTTTCCTCCCGAGTTCCGCAATCGGCGGCGGGATCGTCGTCGGCGGCTGTACTTACGCACAAACCCTTTAGACGCGGGGTAACACCCAAAACCTCTCCGCAAGGCCCCTGGGGTAGCCAAAGTCTGCCGGGAAGCCTGGGGCAGCCAAAGTCTGCCGGGAAGCCTAGGTTAGCTAAAGTCTGCCGGGAATCCTGAGGCATCCGTCCGGGGGCTTACCCGGGACCACAGAGTACATTTGTATATTATGAGATAGAGACGTCACTCGACTAAGTGACGACACCAGCAGTGCCAAGCAGCTATTGCAAGAAACTTTCTGACTGCGTGGCCATGAAATAAAAATCGAGTGTAACTAACAAATATATTTAAGTAAACTTGAATCTTTTAGAAAATTTAGTTTTAAGATCGTAAAAAATAGTAACAAACTACCTTGGGCAGAAAAGTAGTCTTACTTATATGACCCTATGTAACGAAACCATACCGCGATTTAAAAAAAGGCACAGCGCCATCTAGTTGTGAATTTTTAACTAAAATAATAGATTTTTTAATATTGCATACAGCGCCAACTACCACGTGTTTCTGGAAACTCTTACGTTATAATGAAACGAAATTAAATATCATGCCAAGTCTCAATGTAACTGCAACGTTGAGAACCTACGTAAGTTGGTTACATTATAATTCAATGCTCAGTTCTAAGTGATAACACCATGCCCGGGACTCCCGACCGTAGACAGTTGTAAGGCCTCGTGTGGTTTTAGTCGTTAGCATCCATGTAGGATTTCGACACGTAAAAAAATGTGAATGATCAATCGATACCGCGCTGGCTCTGGCCAGACGAGTTGGTTATTATTCGCACTTTCCTTGATGATCGGTTTTCTCGGAGCTCGCATTGAAGCTATCTTGGGAGGTAGCCCTATTCTTAGTAGTGCCCGTGCAAATAATGATGAAATATAGATTTACATTAGATATTTAGCCATCCATTCACCCCACAGTGGCGAAATGAGTCATAGTGTATACAAAAAAAAAACGTTACACGACTTTTTTGGGCTTATCATTAAACAGCAAGTTAGTCGTGACTTGCGTTTTCGCGAATATAAAATATGATGTATATCTTTGAGGGGATGTAGTCGCAAGTAGCCACGACACGGGAAGAGTTATTTGGAGGCATGGTTCGTTGACATTATTTAATCTATTCTTCTTCATCTAAGAGTTCGCTTTCTTGCTTGTCACAGTCATTTCTAGTTCTGGGACCACGTTGGTAGTTAACCCAATGAGATATAGGATTGGGTTCATGGATATTATAATATTTCATGAATAATATAGACCCCCTGTATACGTGGAGTAAGGCAGATCAGTAATAAGGACATCAATATTATATCATGTTCCATCATTTCTTATTTCAAACACCGCGCTTTCGTTAGTTAGTTATTGGAGATGGTGCCTGATCCGCATATGAGATTTATCATTTGAACGTCACTTCTACTTGCATCTTAATAAGTCCTCCAAGTCTAATTTCTCACTCACTCTTCACTGAGACCACGTCTTCACAGAGATGGCAAACATTTCTTCCTTTATTATTTCCACTACATCTCGAGGATGAAAGAGATTCCTAACGCGGGTCCTCTCATGTGACGCCGAGAATTCATTGCATGCACCTCATTACTTAAACTGTGAATTGAGCTAATATTGAGTGGGCTATGAAACCAAGAACCGAGCCAACTGCCAGCCACTGGTTGATGGCAGCGAGGAAAATAGATATTCTTCTCTAAGACAGTCAAGACGCGAATGCCAACATTCCATTTTTTTGCCAACTTAAGAAACCATTGCATTACAGAATCCTCAACCCTGTCATGAGCAATTTCTCCTTGTATCACTTAAGAACCATTCCATATCTAGACTTTATATGAGTTATAATATTGTTTCAGGATCTCACATTGCATAAGAAGCCAGTAGTGAAGGAACGCAGGCCGAACACGCCTCGGATCATCTACGTCGCGGGGGGCTACTTTAAACATTCAATAGATTTGTTCGAGGCCTTCAATCTGGACGATAGCAGTTGGACGACCCTGCCGAGGCTAACGGTGCCGAGATCTGGGTTGGGAGCTGCTTTCCTTAAGGTTTGTGTTGTATTTATCAGCTTAATCCAGATATGACCCATACATTCTGTCTATTTGAATATTAGCTGTGTCACTTCTTTTTGCTCAAAGGAAAAAGAGACAACTACACATTTTTCTGTTTCTCTCTTTCGTTATTTCCTACTTCGAACAAAACAAAATTATAATTCCTAACCATATTCTTTAAGATCTAAACTAACCATATTTTTAAATTTAAATTTATTTTGTACACTATGTTATAAGGTAGGACCTAGCGGGCTAATTGCATATTGATGTAAGATCCTTTGTAACACCTATATACTTACCACAAAATAATCCAATAAATAAAGAGTTTTATTTCTACCCCCTTAGAATTCAAAATCTTTTTTTCTTCTATATTTGCAGGGTTTATTCTACGCCGTTGGGGGACGCAACACCTCCCCAGGCTCGTCATACGATAGCGACTGGGTAGACGTATACAATCCCGCCACGGAACACTGGCGGCCCTGCAGCCCCATGTCCACGCCTAGGCACAGGGTGAGTTATACACACACTACCTTCACATGAGGGCGCACATACGTACAGAGACCACGCTCTTAACAAACATTACCAGCCTTAATATTTAAGCTCTTTTATGATTAAGCAAACAGGGCCGTTTCACACGGTGCTTGACGAGTCTGATGAAGAATTACCTCTTCTATCGTGCACATTATGTGACGTAAACGAAGTTGCGAGGGTCAGCTAGTAATAAATAAAATTATAATTATTAAATAATAATATGATAATTATTATTTAAGTTCAAATTTAATCATTTTAGTGATATGACGTCAATGGCAAAAAAGTTCTACTTCAATCGCGCGTAATAGTTAAACGCACACACTTTTTTTTTATTTACATGGGGAAAACCCTATTTGGATTCTATGCCGGACTCGTACCGACTAAAAATCCTCACGTATCCTGCCTAACACCCTACGGTTGGGAGCCCCGGGTAAGCCCTCGAAAAGATACACTAGGTATCCCAACAGAAGCGTGTCAACTGGCCGTTCGAGTACGGGACGAGGGCCAGTTGACACGCACACACACGCCCGGCGTACTCATGCGCTAATATCGCTGGATGGTTAGTTATTGTAAGCCGTGGGCTGTTGCCTTTGACTATTTAGCACAGGACCCGCCTTACTGAAGCATGCCCCTCTTGCCTTGCCAGAGGGGAATGCTTCAGTAAGGCGGGTCCTGTGTTAGATGGTCTAAGGCTGTTGCTCACCGGGACTCCCAACCATAGGCTGTTGGGCGTAACGTGAGGTTTTTTAGTCGGTAGGAGTCCGGCATAGCATCCATGAGGATTTTCCCTCACGTTAAAAAATACCGTGGGCTACAAGTATCACAGAAATCATGCTATGCTTTACAGACTTTAATAGTGATGTGGTTTGTTCTCAGTTAGGGGTCGCAGTGATGGACGGGTTATTGTATGCAGTCGGCGGTTCAGCGGGCTCGGAATATCACAGATCTGTAGAATGGTGAGTGTTAGCTTCTATTTTTTGTAAGAATAAATTAGAATGTAACTAGCTGACCCGCGCAACTTCGTTTGCGTGATAAATGAAGAACCGCTCGACCGATTTTGTGCAAACTTCACATAAACCATCTACTAAATAGTCCGAACAAAGCCTAAACATTTGGTTTGGATAGGTGAGCCCGTTCTTGAGTTATAAAATTACAACGAAAAGTGGCATTGATTTTTATATATATAGATATTATTACAATCCCTACAGAAAGTTGTTCAGAAATAAAATCCCATTCCTATGCGATGTTCCGACCCGATTCACTTATTGACGGCTTATTTGGTGTGTCTACCCGGAGCGCGAATCATGTGCGTCGATGGGCATCCATGCTGGGCGTGGTGTATATATCTATCTCTCTCACTCACTCCATCTCTCCCTCCCTCTCTCTTATGTGAAGTATACGAAGTTGCGCGAGTCAGCTAGCTAGTAAACAATATGACAACAAAAAAATATGGCATCCGAAATCAGTCTGATGACTTATTTGGTATCAGTTATGACGTCAGTAGCGTAAATGGGCGTCGCCCGCTTTGAAGAAGGCGTGACCGTATTCAACAGACTGCTGTGCCCTCCCTATTATGTGATGAATACGAAGTTGCGGGAGTCAGCTAGTAAAGTATATGACAAAAAGAAATAAATATAGCATTCGAAATCTGTCTAAAGGTCGGCTTATTTGTGAAGACTGGCCTCGTGGTCCAGTGTTTAGTGTGCCTGACTACGGATTCGAAGGTAGTGGGTTCGATTTCCAGCCAGAACAAATCTCTTTGTGTAATGAGCAGATTAATTTGTTCTGTGTCTGGGTGTAATTTATCTATAGTATGGCCATAACTACTGTGCACTCGCATGTTGTCGATGATTTTGATCTTGGAGTTATCAGAAGAAAAATTCATCAGTTTGAAAAATGTAAACTGATATCATAAGATTTGTCCGACGTGTATTAATCGCATGTGCACTCATGCTCTTTTTCTCCGGCTCCCACTTCGCCCCGCATACCTCAGAGAGTGCACAGCAGTTATGGCCAGTCTATATAATATGTAGGCATGTATTTAGAAATGTATAAGTATGTTTATCAGTTGTCTAAATCCCATAGCGCAAGTTTAGATTAGCTGAATTTGGGTTAGATGTTGTGTGCGAATATCCACAAATATTTATTTATTTATTATTTGTTGCTAGTTATGACCCGGAACGAGACTCATGGACGTCAGTAGCGTCGATGGGCGTCGCACGCCTCGGAGTGGGCGTTGCCGTAGTCAACAGACTGCTGTACGCAGTCGGCGGGTTCGACGGCGCTCGGCGTATCGCCTCCGTCGAGTGCTACCACCCGGAGAACAACGCCTGGAACACGCTGGCGCCTATGAACGTCGCTAGGAGTGGCGCAGGTATGTTTTAGCCAGTAATGATACGTATATTCGTTATTTATGTATTTAGGCTAGCAATAGAGACCTTATTCTTAGCATTCCATGGGTTCTGCGGGCGGGTGCCGGGTCCATAGCGTGGCACAGGGGGGAACACCCTGATGGCGTCTGGGACTTGCGACCCAGCAGAGTAAATTTAGGGTGGCCACCTTACCATGCGCATAAACGCTCACCTTCGGCATTCGGATCAGAACCAGTTTTCCACACCTTGGCAAATTGGCCTCTTTCGGCATTCGGATCAGAACCAGTTTTCCACACCTTGGCAAAATGTCCTTTTTCGGCATTCAGATCTGAACCAGTTTTCCACACCTTGGCCAATTGGCCTCTTTCGGCATTCGGATTTGGACTAGTTTTCCACGCCTTGGCAAACTGACCTTTTTCGGCACTCGTATCAGAACCAGTTTTCCACACCTTGGCAAATTGGCCTCTTTCAGCATTCGGATCAGAACCAGTTTTCCACACCTTGGCAAACTGGCCTATTTCGGCATCCGGATCAGAACCAGTTTTCCACACCATGGCAAATTGGCCTCTTTCGGCATTCGGATCAGAACCAGTTTCCACACCTTGGCAAATTGGCCTCTTTCGGCATTCGGATCAGAACCAGTTTTCCACCCCTTGGCAAACTGGCCTCTTTCGACATTCGGATCAGAACCAGTTTTCCACACCTTAGGAAACTGGCCTCTTTCCAGGCACGCGTTAAAGAACCCTATTAGTCGGGGCTCAAGTTCCTCAAGAGCCAAAATCCAATCCATGCCGGTGGGTGGTGGGCGGTGCTTTTGCGGAATTTAACCCGCATCGTAGCGGCCCGCTCACCCTCGGTGACTTAGTCACGTCGTTCTCACGGTATTCCGCTTCGGGCGCCTGAGATGAAGCCATAACAGAGGAATACTTTCCTCCGCTTTTGACGGAAACAGGAGCCTATGACCCTCTCCCCCTCTGGTCGGCAGAGGCGCCTTAAGGCAAATTTTTCCTTTCACCAAACGGGCTTAAACAAAGACTCTAGTCTCTGATTTGGTCCGTTTGATGAGAGCCAAGCTAGGGTCAAAAAACTGGTCCGTTTTGGCCTGTTTTATGACCTTTTGGAGGATGGTCTTCGAAGATTCGTATACCTCTGTCTCTCGGGCCGTCCTAAGTTTCCAATACTGCTGTGGTTAATTGGTAGGCTGTAGTTAAGTGCTCAATGGCAGGCCGGCGAAAGATGATCCGATATTAGCTTCGTTCAAAATGATAATAAATACTATTTCCATGTGTGATGTCAGGTGTAGCAGCGATGAACCAGTACATCTACGTGGTGGGCGGCTACGACGGGGCCGCGCAGCTCGCCTCAGTGGAGCGCTACGACACGGAGCGCGACTCGTGGGAGCTGGTGGCGCCCGTGCTCATCGCGCGCTCGGCGCTCTCGCTCACCGTGCTCAACAACAAGCTGTACGCGCTCGGTGAGTGCACACACGTGACACACATACAGTACAGAGGTGGAGCGCGACTCGTGGGAGCTGGTGGCGCCCGTGCTCATCGCGCGCTCGGCGCTCTCGCTCACCGTGCTCAACAACAAGCTGTACGCGCTCGGTGAGTGCACACACGTGACACACATACAGTACAGAGGTGGAGCGCGACTCGTGGGAGCTGGTGGCGCCCGTGCTCATCGCGCGCTCGGCGCTCTCGCTCACCGTGCTCAACAACAAGCTGTACGCGCTCGGTGAGTGCACACACGTGACACACATACAGTACAGAGGTGGAGCGCGACTCGTGGGAGCTGGTGGCGCCCGTGCTCATCGCGCGCTCGGCGCTCTCGCTCACCGTGCTCAACAACAAGCTGTACGCGCTCGGTGAGTGCACACACGTGACACACATACAGTACAGAGGTGGAGCGCGACTCGTGGGAGCTGGTGGCGCCCGTGCTCATCGCGCGCTCGGCGCTCTCGCTCACCGTGCTCAACAACAAGCTGTACGCGCTCGGTGAGTGCACACACGTGACACACATACAGTACAGAGGTGGAGCGCGACTCGTGGGAGCTGGTGGCGCCCGTGCTCATCGCGCGCTCGGCGCTCTCGCTCACCGTGCTCAACAACAAGCTGTACGCGCTCGGTGAGTGCACACACGTGACACACATACAGTACAGAGGTGGAGCGCGACTCGTGGGAGCTGGTGGCGCCCGTGCTCATCGCGCGCTCGGCGCTCTCGCTCACCGTGCTCAACAACAAGCTGTACGCGCTCGGTGAGTGCACACACGTGACACACATACAGTACAGAGGTGGAGCGCGACTCGTGGGAGCTGGTGGCGCCCGTGCTCATCGCGCGCTCGGCGCTCTCGCTCACCGTGCTCAACAACAAGCTGTACGCGCTCGGTGAGTGCACACACGTGACACACATACAGTACAGAGGTGGAGCGCGACTCGTGGGAGCTGGTGGCGCCCGTGCTCATCGCGCGCTCGGCGCTCTCGCTCACCGTGCTCAACAACAAGCTGTACGCGCTCGGTGAGTGCACACACGTGACACACATACAGTACAGAGGTGGAGCGCGACTCGTGGGAGCTGGTGGCGCCCGTGCTCATCGCGCGCTCGGCGCTCTCGCTCACCGTGCTCAACAACAAGCTGTACGCGCTCGGTGAGTGCACACACGTGACACACATACAGTACAGAGGTGGAGCGCGACTCGTGGGAGCTGGTGGCGCCCGTGCTCATCGCGCGCTCGGCGCTCTCGCTCACCGTGCTCAACAACAAGCTGTACGCGCTCGGTGAGTGCACACACGTGACACACATACAGTACAGAGGTGGAGCGCGACTCGTGGGAGCTGGTGGCGCCCGTGCTCATCGCGCGCTCGGCGCTCTCGCTCACCGTGCTCAACAACAAGCTGCTACAACGCACCGTTTTTGGGATATTAGCGAGAAATTTAACATTGATATCTTTATCAACCCATTCTCCGACTCGTCTCCTATATGTCGTGCGTGACTTTTAGTATGTTTTCTCCCTAAGCACCCTGAATAACTTTCTGAAGAAAACGCTTAGGTTCCTGCTCAAGCCTTCTACCCCCTTTTGAGTAATTCCTAAATTGGACTATTACTTAAACAACACACTTGAAAAATGTCAATTTTGTTACAGGTGGTTACGATGGGACATCATTCTTAGACATAGTGGAAGTGTACGACCCGGCCACGAACACTTGGACCCAGGGCCCGGCCCTACCGTCTGCCCGGTCTGGCCACGCGTCGGCCGTCTGCTATCAACACTGCGCGCCTTTAGGAGACGTGGGGAAGGAACCCGCACCGCCGCAGTTACGAAAACTGGGAAAACGAGCCGCTGGACCTTCGGGGTCTTCGGGACCCTCAGGATCCGGGATTCCAGCTCCTTCGGGATCGGGATTAAGTTCCACGTCCCGTACAGATGATATTCCAACCGCGAATAGCATTATAGGTACTTTATCCAATCCCCGACCGCCTACAGGCTTCCTGTGACGTGATTGCAAGAGGCGCGTAGGTAACGCGTTCACTCAACCCACCTTAATGTTGTATACAGCGAGATGTAGAGATTTGGCGAATAGATAGTTATTTTATTATGCCGTAGGCATCCACTGAGAAAGGGGTTTTTTAAACTTTCACTCAATAGTCGTATAATATGAAGATTCCGAAGTATAATATGAAGGTTTTGAAGTATAATATGAAGATTCCGAAGTATAATTTTAATGTTCTGAAGTAGGATGATGGCGCTTTGCACGAGCTAGTGTTGTATGGGAGCGTGATAAAAGCTCACACTGTGATTAAAAGCCTCGTGGTATTAACCTCCATATCCCCAAGCGGTGCAATTGCATCGCGCATTTTTTCACGGCCATAGACAAAATGCCGTCGACTTCGTAAGCTTGTGACGTCTGAATGCATTATTTTGTAAATAACAAAAATATATTTCTCGCGATTTAAGATGTATAAATTTCGTTAGCTGGCTGCCAAATGAATCAAGAATTTGCAATGAAATCAATAAGTTTTGTTTTATATTATTTACCTTTGATACTAAATAATTTAGAAAACATTCAAAAAAGTATGTCTTAAAAATGAGAACTGTTAAAGATGGATAAAGCTGAAGATCTGACATAAAGTGACAGTGGACCATTGTAAAAACCAAGACATATTCGAGCACTTTCTCAGAAATGTGATATTTTTATGGAATAGGTACTTAGTTAAGTTTTGTGGATACTAGACGTCATCATAATTATTTGTGAATAACTTCAGAAGTGTAGTCTAAGTTTTACATGATTTAGTATTACCACAAAACGCAGTTGTGAAAGATATCAAAGCTCAGCATTTTGAATTAAAAAGACAATATATTGTTAAATAGTAACAGGTGTACAAACACATACATTTTGGCAAGACTGCGCGAGTGAGCCGTATATTTGTCTGCCGACGTAGTAGTATAAAGTCTTTGAGCTACTGAGAGTCAATTCTAGCTCAAGGCGAATAGAGCATATATTCAAGCGTCTATGTTAACTTAGCAATTTCAACCTTATCTCAACAAAGTAATGAACAAGTTTCTTTTTTTACATGAACTGGGCGTGATTTTAAAAAAGATTCCTTCAAGTGTTGCTGGACAAACCGCTAGCAACAGTTATCAATACATACATGTTTCAAATGTAATGCATTGTAAAGAAACCTTTAGAACTTAACTGTTTCATAATATTTTCGTTCAATAACATTCACTTATAAACGCTTCCAACGATACCTCATTGTTTAAATACTTAGTTAGTAGTTTAAAATTATGACGGTATCCGAGAGCGTTCGTAGCTTAGTTTGTTTTGTTCGGTAAACGATTAGCGCGTCAAGCAAGCACGCTACGGTTAGTTTGAAATGGGTGACCTTTAATGGTATTTTCATTCGGAAGGACCTTTTCTCTTGGTCTCGGTTGCCAGTAATACGGTAATCGTTGACGCAAGGTAGTCTTATGGGCGGCTTGAAATATTTCAACATAAACTTAGTACATTATCATACCTGTATGGTTTGACGTAGGTAGTTCCGCATTCTGAACTAGAATATGACATAATTGTATTGTGGAGATCAGGATGAAATTTAGTTACGTTAATTTTCAAGTATTTTACTGAATAATAATAAAAGTTTTGCATTCCGTTGATGTGTAATAGCAATACAAATAAATATATGCAGATTATTTTATTATTATTGCTCAGATATTTTATCTATACATTGTACGATCGTATTTCAAGCTTACATTGTATAGAATATTGTACACTGCCATGGTCATTTATTGAACTACATATTTTACTGATCG
Organism: Miltochrista miniata; assembly: GCA_933228765.1. Lineage (NCBI taxonomy): Eukaryota > Metazoa > Arthropoda > Insecta > Lepidoptera > Erebidae > Miltochrista > Miltochrista miniata. The sequence goes on from OW121752.1 coordinate 11,690,630, forward strand.
CAGTAGGTACCGAAATACGTAATGGGCTCCCGACATGATCATACCTTGCAATTGTCAATCACGTTAAATATAAATGAATGTTGCATCAGTGTGCGTGATTTCTTTGCATGTGTGTGTGTTCATCGACGTATATGTACACATGATATTTAACGTGCTTGACGATTACCAATTGATCGTGTCGGGACCCCTTAAACAAACATATGTGCTAGGTGGTACCATATTGATTATAGTTTTATTATTTTTCAAAGTGTACTCCGAGGACCTATACTTTTCGTTGCGGTATAAATATGGTATGTTCCTGCAGTAATCTGTAGAATGCCTCTAAATGACCGGCAAGAGAGAGACCTTATCGCACCAATGGGAAGTCCATATGCTATTAAAAAAAAAGAAGTTACTGCAGGTATGGACCACAGATAATACCGTGTGCATCGTTTTTGATAAAAGTACTATTGATAAATACTAGAATTTCAATCCCTAGCAATGTAAAATCTATCTCATTAAACGGGCCCTATGATAAGTCCTATTTTTTCAATGTCCAATAATGTAATATTCAAGCCAATAAATCAATTATGTACATATATACTTATTAACGTAAGTGTACCTATCTGTTTAATGTAATGTGTATATAGAATTATGTAAATATGATTAAGGATTATTGTTAAGGAAAACAAAGACTGTTATGGGAATATACAACTTGTTTTATTTACTCTAACAATGTGGCTTGCTACAAAAATGTGTATATTTACAGTATTTACATCAAAATACTTAATTATGATCATGTTACACATATCTCCATAGCTTATTCATACATTAATATAATACTTATTGCATGTAATAATAGGTATAATATATATTGCCTTAAAGTTTTTATCAGGATATGTGGGTATTTTCAAGTAATGTCCAGAATTTGGAAACGACTTTGGTGTAGTAAACAGTTTTGAGCGACTGGCCAAATAAGTATAAGATTACCTTATTCTAGTCAAAATACCCATAGCTAGATGGAAGGGGTGGTGTGGTTTTTAGTCGGTTCGAGCCCAACATACCATTCGTGGGGAATTTCCTACAACTATAGGTAGCCGAAAACTGATTTTTTGCACATCGGCCAGACCCCGTACTATTTGAATAAGAAATAGAGTTCATATTATAGCTAGACTAAGCATTGCGTATTTTGAGTAAAATAAAAGAGATTTCACTTAATTAAATGCACATAAATACTTCTTTTTTGGTTAAGAACTTGAAACGCTTCTCTAGTCGCGTTTAGCCCTAAACGCGTTTGGTCCAATTGTCAAAAACAAATAAATATCGCGGTTAGTCCAATTTGATATTGGTCCAATACGCTATTGGTCCAATTTGAGGTTTTATTAAATAAAACTACATAAATATTGGTAATATTTCTTTGTTATTATTTGTTTGGATAGGTTATGTTAGAAGGCTAAGGCGGGAGCGGAGCTAAGGGACCTAAGGCGGAAGCTCCGCTGCGCTCCGCTCACGCTTTATCTACCACCATTCACTTGGTAAGTTTGATGTATATTTTATGTTATTCAGAACAATCAGTGTAATAATTAGAATTTGGCGTGGTTTTGTTTAGGTGGTTATAAAAAAAATTAGTCAGCTAAGTCGGATTGCGCGGTATCCGCACAAGAAACATTCGACCAATCGCTTATTGGACCAATCGCGTATTGGACCAATAGCGAATTGGACTAACCGCGAATTAGGTGAATTGGACCAAACGCGACTAAAGGGGCCAGACGTCCCATTCGACCAATCGCTTATTGGACCAATCGCGTATTGGACCAATAGCAAATTGGACTAACCGCGAATTAGGTGGATTGGACCAAACGCGGCTAAAGGGGCCAGACGTCCGGAACGGCTCACACTTTTTCTGTTTTAATTTATTGTTATAGCGGCAACAGAAATACATTACTTCTGATTATTTCAGTTGTCTACCTATCACCTATCAGTTCATGAGATACAGGTGACAGATGACAGACGGCGGACTCTTGGTAATAGGGTCCCGTTGTAAACCTTTTACGGAACCTTAAAATTTTCCCTTGTTTTCCTGTGTACCCTTGGCTGTTCCCTTGATGGTACAGTGGAATATGATTCTCGTTTGATAATAATATATTTAGTCGGGACACCTTATAAAGTTACGATGGGATTATTTCTAGCTTCGCTAATTATTGACATTACAATTCTACACTACTTTTTCCTATTTTAGATCATCATTACTTAGGCTGGATTTAGAGTCGCGCTGACCGTCGGCGCTGACAGCCAAAGTGTATGAGCTATTAAGAAGCCTTTTAGAATAACGCATAGCTATACCAGCTATCACGCGTGCGTTGTCAGCGCTGACGGGTCAGGATCCGTTCACACGGCGCACGTTTTTCTCGTACACGATTTCCCCGTGCACGATGCAATCGTTCACACTGCGACCATTCAACGCGTTTTTAACGTTACGATAAAATCGCACGAATGGGTTAGTCGTGTGAACGATCAATGTGTACATAAGCGCCACTACGATGGGTATTCGAGAAAATCGTGCCGACGCACGGCGATCCTAGTGGCAACTCCACTCCACACGGTATACGAGAAAAACGTGTCTCGTACACACGATTTTCCCGTATGGACTCCCATGTGAACAGTTTCATATATTGTCTACTGCCACTACGATTTCATCGTGCACGAGAAAAACGTGCGCCGTGTGAACGCAGCCTCAGGGTCCGTACGCGTCGCGCGTTGGCGCCGCGTAGCTGTCGGCGCTGACCAACGCACGCGCGCGCACAACGATACTGAAACGTCTCGCGCTGACGAGCTACGCGCTGAGTTGTCATCGCCGACGGTCAGCGTGACTCTGAAGTCAGTCTTAGTGTTTGGTGTATACGCACCTATGTTATAGTGGCAGTTATGGTTAAAATGTGCGAGACACTTAAAATCAAATAACGATATTGTACTCTATTAATCTATTCAGTTCAGACATGAATTCAGTCTTAAATTGAAACAATTACCATCTGTAGCTAGGTGTAAACGATGAGTTCTATACAACAAGCGATCGCACAAACACACTTATAACAGAAACTAATTAGTAGAGAAGGCAATCTATATACAAAGGCTACGCTCACACAGACACCGCTCACGGACACGAGGTCAAAGGATTTTATTGTAATTTCAATACTGGTTTGTGCGCGAATGTGCGTAGCCGAGGGTAGGTTTGAAAAATAAAAGTACATACATGAGATTGCTTTCTGTACGTTATTATTTAGGGCATTTATTGTAGAGCACGAGCTAAAAGAAGAAAAACATCAACCTCCGAGCCTTTTGCCAACCCAGTTGGGCTTTCAATCTAACTGCGATGCGACTGAACTTCGATATTTTCCGTGACTGACCTCCACATTTTTCATGTCATGACATTGGCAACATCGAAGTAACAGTTACACTGACTGTTAAACGAAAAAAAAACATACATACATACATATAGTCACGCCTTTATCCCCGAAGGGGTAGACAGAGGCATAGTATACGCCCACATTTCACTTTATAGCACGTAATAGGTGGTGAGCCTATTGCCAAGCATGGTCGAATTCGACCAGTACGGTGAACACAAGATATTTACAATAAAAACAATTCCCAAAAATCTAAAAGTAAGTACCTACCTATATTGTCTAGTATTTTATAGGATGATAATATCAACAACATTAGGGATGAGAATATATAATAATTTTTAATCTTATAGATTGACGAAAATTACTTACATTAAAGCGATAGCCGCTTAATGCTCATATTTTCATATTCTATTTTTGAAGATATCTTTACCGAGGGTTGGGTTTTTTAGAAGAAACATTGAACTCCCAACATTTACTGTTACCACTTGTTAGGCGGGAACCCTCAATGATGTACAATCATAACCAGAATAGTTATTTACATGGGTTAGTTTAAAAAAAGATGGGTCCATCCATTGGTGAGCAATGATGCCACAGACAGACAGATACACAGGTTAAAACTTATGACACTCCTCGTTTTCGAAGATGAAAAATAAAGAATATACTTCACAGGCGAGAGCTGTCAATATCATCATCCTATATTTAAATTATGAGTATTATATAACTCTAGATTAAGAAACGAAGTCTTATAGAAACAATATATTATAGTAATTTATGTATCAAAAATAATCTTATAAATAGAACCAAATTGAACATTATATAAATTAACAAACACAGTGAGAACCATTTTGCTCACATTTGTCACAAGTTTATTGAGTAGCTTTGGTAAAAAAAAAGGTGAAAATTTAAATAATATGGTCCAAGTCGACCAGTACAGAGAATGCAAGATATTTACAATAATACATTTAGATTCTAACCACAATTTAAAACTAGGTAACTTTACTAGTGTTTTCTGAAAAGAAAGAAAGAAAAAGTATGTAATTTTGTCTTTCTTTCTTTCTTCTTTCCTGTGGGTCAACAGTTTACTTATGTATCATACCTCAGTTTAAATCTTACTTGATGTACTCCACGCTATAGGTAACTAAGTATCTTAACATATAACATCTCCGTCGTTACACAGTTTATATATAGAAGTGCAAAAACCGGCCAAGCGCGAGTCGGACATGCGCACAAAAGGTTCCGTATCAAAAGAACGGCAAAAATACATCTAATATTTACATGGGTCGATTCAAGCTGGTGCAGTGAAATTTTTTCAACATAAATAAAGTTAATCTAACAAAATCATACTTATTTACACACACTACATATTAAATAATATTTTTCTCATAAAAATACTCTTATAATACAGTGTAATGTACATATTCTTACAGCATAAATATCTGCATATAACGGTGAATTTGTTATGTTAACTTTAGCATACAAAGTTTAATTGACTTCGGGTCAATTATTCCCAAACTATTTTTATATGAAAACATCTAATATTTTCATGTACTCCTCACACCCCATGTAACGGGATAACACCCGAAACAACCGCGGCAGCGGCCGCCGAGCGCCAGAACCTATTGGTATTATTTATACTTAGGAGGTAATTTCGATAGATTTATACTTAATCTATCAACTACTTACCGAATAATAATCCGACAGTTTAAACAGTCGACAACTGTCGACAGTTAGTTTTTTGCTACATTTTTTAGGAACAGTAATTTGGTGACCATTTATCCATTTTGGTAATCGTTTATAATTTTATTGGTAGTAAAATAGGTACATTTTTTTGGGCGGTGTTTAAATCCAAGCCAATAAAAAATTCGAGAGGCAAACTGCAAATTTCGCCACAACACACGGTCCTGCGCGATTTTTGCGATGGCGATGGACGCTATCGTAGCGCCAGCTCATGTATCGGAAATCTGAATTTGAATTTTTACATTTTAGATTTTTACAAAATAATTTTGATGTTACACATTTGTCAGGCGTGCCGCGGTGGGTCACTATTTCTTTTTCCGTTTGGAAGCCCCCACGCTTGTCATGCCGGAGTCCTTACCTATCCGCCTAGCGACGGGCGCCCCAGGTCAGTCGGCAGTCTTCGCCAGCTTGAACAAATCTTTAGATAAACGAGTTGCAAATCAATTCAAATTATAAAAGACTTTTCTTTTATAACCTAAATTACTGTCGAAGCTATTTCTTTTTAAATATGAGTATTGATTTGAATACCAGTGTAAAGATTTGTGTTGACCCACAAGGACCACTGAATTAAAAGTATCGTAAATATAAATAAATACTTTACTTCTTCACAATATCTAGTTACAGTCCGGCCACCGACAGAAAGCTCAAGAAATGAGTGGCTTCATTATGAAGCGCGTTCTCTCGGTGGCCGGAGTACAATACAGTTAGTTTTTTTAACTAAGTTTTCTTCACGACTTTCCTCCGTCTTCTTACAAATATTCTTACATCAGGTGCGTCATTGGCAGCATTAGAATTTGTAATAGAAGTGTCTGTACCGGATTCTTTCGTGTCTTCACTTTTATTATCGCTAGAAACATTCATACGATCAGTACCGGCTGTTTCTATTGTCTCAACAATGGGATGATCTTTATGCGGCGTCGATGTAGCTAACGCTTTCAAAGAAACATGCTTCTTATACTCGATACCGGCTGGTAACAGATTCATGTCAAAAATATTCTGCGAGTTTGCATTCGTATTTTCAGTTGCGTTTACATTCCTGCCACCTTCATTGCTTAATGTAAATTGAGATTGGACGCCGGATGATATAACAACTGCAGTAACCTCTGGTTTATTTAGTCCTATATCGGCATTCAAATTTGGGAAAATAGTATTATTTGTAATAACAGTAGGGTTTGCAACTTGGCCGTCAGTTCTTACGATGGCTTTATCTGCAACAGTTGCCTCTCTACGATTAGTAACTTCAGTGATTTGTTTTTGTATTTGAATTTCGTGCTGTACATTTTCAGTAACTGGGCACTCTGGTGGGGGACTGGTAATGTCTTTTATATTTACATCAACTGCATCTTGGGCATCTTCACAAAGAGGCACACAAGTTGCCGGTATTCCTAAGTCTTCTGGAGTTATTAAACTGTTGCTGTCTCCAAATAGATCCGTGAACTTATTCTTTGTTTGTTTTGATTTTACCAGTTTATCTTTTTTAGGTCTTGACTTCTTTTCGGATACTTTACCTTCTTCATTCTTCTTGCCTTTTTTATTCTTATGCTTTCTATGAGTTTTGGATTCTTTTAATTGATCATCGGTACCTATTTTGATATTATCAACAGCGTCGACTTTAATCTCATAATCATACTTTATATTGCCTCCTAAATCAATAATGCTTGCTTCAACAGATATTTTACCATAAAATTGCTCTACATCTGTTACAACCTGCTTATGAGTATCCACATTGTCGCTATTTTCATCACTGAGGTGTAGGTCATCTTGTACCATCGCTATTTCAGATAAAGACATTGGAGTCGGTTTGTCTTTCCTAGTTACATTGCTAAAATTACTAGGTGCAACATTTATAACATTTTGATCAATATTTGGTAATTCTGTTTGTGACGTCGAGTTTTGATTGTCTGTTAAAACATTTTTATCAGTTATTTCACTAACTTTGAGAACATTTGGGACTTGATTTTTAATATGTTCGTAATCTGGCATTACTTTGGATATTTTCTGTGTAGAATCAAATCTCTGAACTTTATTATTTTGAGTGAGTATCTCATCAGTAACAATTTTATCGTTATCATGACTATTGCATTTAGTATTGATATCATTGTTAACATTTTGAGACACATTATCAAGTATTTCACCGGACTCCAAAGATACATTAGTTTCCAAGTTCTCGATGTCCATGTATATTTGTTTAACATCTAAATCAAGTTGTGCCTCAGATCGCTGCATTAACGCATCTGGGATAGTAATTGTTTTAACATTCCATTGTGACTTATTTAGCGGTTTCATATTAATACACTTGCTTGCTGCTGTAGATAATGTGTTAGTGCCATTTTCAGTTTGCAAAACATATTTTTTACTTAATACACGCGGGTCCTCCAATGGCATTACTGCTGTGGTCTTAATCTCTGCAAAAGCAATAAGGGTGTTATAAAAAAAATGTGTAATGAAATGATAATGCTTAGAACGCAATGGAGTATAATCCGCCCAAAAAGCTTTTATGTGTGCGTTACGGTGTACCACCAAAGCAGTCATACAATAATGTCGTATAACATAACATAATTACCTTTGATAACATGAGCATGTGTTGGCTCTGCGTAAGGGTCTGGGGAAAAGGCCGCATCTGGTGACTGACAAGAATCATTCATCATATCACACTCAATCAAGTAAGGTGGTCTGTGATGAGTCCTTCTGTCATCAATAGGTATTGTGGCATGTTCTACTTTTTGACGTTTTTTAAGTGGTTCATCAGAATCATGGTGTAAAGCTTGACTTTCGGTATTTGGCAAGTCCTGGCGGTGTTCATTCTTATGTCTAGGGTTTTCATAATGTAAATGAGGACTACGACTTCTTTGGGGATTGAGACTGTGTGGTTCAGGGGGAGGGCTGTCTCTAGGTCTTCTGTATTCTGATCTATAATTGTCTTGACTTTCTCTAAAATTTCTTTTGTAAGGCCTATCTGGACTATAGTGTCTTCTTGGCCTGTAAGGCGGATCAAATCTAGTTCTAGTTCTTGATTTATCAGTGTCCCTATATTTGTCTCCTTCATTGAACTTGTCAATGTCTCTGTATCTATCACCTGTTCCATATCTGTCACTGTCCCTACTTTTCTCTCCATCTCTGTATCTAGAAAAATCTGTATATTTGTCACTGTCTCTATTCTTATCATCCGTCCTATGCTTGTCAAAGTGCCTACTTCTACCAACATCATAACGTTCTTCATTGTCTCTAAATTGTTCGTGATCTCGAAATCTCTGGTCTTCTTTAGATTTACTGTCTCTGGACCATTTATAACGGTCCCTAAATTTGCTGCCCTCTCCCCATTTGTCACTTTCTCTAAATTTGTTACCCTGCCTATATTTGTCCCCAGTTTGCTCATCCTGTCGAATGTTGTCGCTCTTTCTGTCTCTGTTGCCCACTCTATTAAATTTGTCATCTTCTCTATACTTGTCAGTTTCAACACTGCGTCCTCTAAACCTGGTATTATCTCTATATTTATCAGGATCTGATTGCCTACTTGGCCTGCTTCTGTGATCCTCTTTAGCGTGTTCTTGATAGATAGAGCTTTTCTCACTAGCAGTAGTTGTTGTTTCAGAGGTTTTGCTGCCAAGCCTCTCGCTAAGTTTGGGTATTCTTATATTCATAATTGATGCAATATTTGCAGGCGGCGGCACTTTTTTGTGGCTTGGATTAGTAATTTTATCAAAATCAACATCTTCATCTGAACTTGTATTTACAACACTGAAATTATAAAATAAAGGAGAAAATGTGCTGTGTATTTATTGTCTAATCTCGTATTCTACAAAAAATCTTGTCATAGCTGGACAACAGAGGTGCGAAACTGCACTTAAACAACTTAGCCAAGGACACATTTATCTTAGTAGCATTTTAATGTATCCTCCACATTACTCGCGAAGTTGAACGAAGTTGGACGAGTACGATAGTGTAGAGGGGCTCTTCGGCCTACTTCGTCAGAAATTTTCTTTGACTCGGGCAACTTCGTTCAACTTCGCGAGTAATGTGGAGGAAGCATAATGTTTCATGACTATCGCGAGCGACCCGGTAACCAATGCTTGTGACCAAAACATGGCATGAAGTAAATAATAGGTCTTCACCTATGTAATTGCCATTCTGTGGTACTGGTCATTTCAAATCAAAATAATAGCACAACTATTTTGTTACACACTATTTTTAAATTCGCCATAAATGTGATAACACAGTATCTAAGGGTTATGTTATTGCGGAAACGCGAAAATAATAACACATAAATAAAAATAGTAATTCATACCTAACAGCTGGCAAAGTTTGTCTTCTACTCTTAATGCCACAAGCCTTTGGAGGTTCTTCATGTGGAGGCTTACATTGCGGAACATTTTCCTTAAGCTCACCCTTACTGATACACTCCTCCACTTTATCTACAACCTTATCCACAATATTTAACTTTGTACTCTCAGCTTGCTCCGTAGTAGGAACTGGGGGATTTGATGATATGCTGTAACGAAATTAAACGGTATTTTAAATAGTATAGGAGTTCCCCTTGCAAGTCACATAACACTACCAATTACTATGTTAAACGGGGTTGAGCTACATCTGACCACAGGACTGTATTTTACTAAAGTGAGATAGAGAGTGGGATCACGCGGTTCCCACTCTCTTTCTCATCTCACACTAGTATATGGTCCTTAGTAACTGAAATGGCTAGAAGTACAAAAAAGTGTGGCACAGTCCTGTAGCCCAACCCCTATACTTTGTAAACTGACGATTGTCTTTTTCATTCTTCAGTTATCTAACCTAATAGGTCTTTGAAATCTTCTCTTGAGTTTAAAGAAACATTCTGTAATATTATTCTGAATGGCTTATTCAAACAATAAGTGAGAGATAAAAATAAATTTGCCAAACAGTATGAGTATAACTGTGTATATGAGCAACACAGGCGACGGCGCGACGACTGCGGCTATCCGTCGTGAATAGAACAAACCAATTTGCATGCACCAATACAAATGAAGATGTAGACTGGCGAGACATTGTCATCTGCATTGAGCTAAAACAGGAACCTCACTTTCTACTACTTAAGCTCATGGTACACAATACCATCTCTGTAATGGCATAGCTGCTGCCAGGCACTGCCCCAAATGTAGGCTACTGCTAGCGGTCAGCATGATGTTTATTGCTTGTCAACATCGCATAAGACAAACTGGTATTGGTAATATTTGAGCTGTATGGTGAAAAGCTGGTGGTCCCAAAATATAAAAAAAAATATAATGCTAAATAAGGATTAAAAATTAACCTTTCACTTTTAACAGCATTTTTCTTCTTATTACGCTTCTTCTTTCCCTTTTTATTACTACCACTACTTTCTAAATCACTTGTTTTATTTGCGCTAGTGTTACTCTTCTGTACACTGTTTCTAAATCTGTTATTCCCATTCTGTAGTGCCTTCAGTATCATGATATCTTTTCTAAAAAGAAGAACTCATTTCAAAAATATATATTCTGTATTACTACTACTACTACTACTACTTCTACATCTATACTAATATTATAAAGAGGAATAATATTATTATTGTTTGTTTGTTTGCATGGAATAGGCTTCGAAACTACTGAACCAATTTAAGAAATTCTTTCAAGCTACACTTTTTGCGGTGAACATAGGCTATATTTTATTCCCGTATTCCCACGGGAACGGGAATTACGCGGGTGAAACCACTTGACGTCCGCTAGTGATAAATAAGATGAGATAGTATTAAATACATATATCAATAAATCAAGTCTATAGCAGTCCACTGCTGGCTATAGGCCTTTTTTTAACGTGAGGGAATTCTCATGGATGCTATGCCGGACTCCTAAATACATATATCAATAAATCAAAAGTCTATAGCAGTCCACTGCTGGCTATAGGTCTTTTTTTAACGTGAGGGAAAATCCTCATGGATGCTATGCCGAACTCCTACCGACAAAAAATCTCACGTAACGCCCAACAGCCTACATTCGGGAGCCCCGAATAAGCCCTGGGTAGAATGTCCCAGGACTGGCTATAGGCCTTTCTAAAGTTACGATACACTGCACCGTCCTGTGCATTTCACATCCAGTCACTCCCACAACCCTTTCCAGTCTACTGTGTGAAATAAAATAAAATTATAATGTACTGGGAATTCCACCTCATCTGCAAGTGGTGCACCTGTTATGCAAGGACACTTGCTTGAGACTTTGGTGCAGGTACATTTAGATGTTTGAGAGGCAGTCACTCCCAACAATACCAAAATAAAAAAAGGCATCACAGCTATAATTGGGTTTTTATTTCTTACGCCTTTTTTTACAGCTGTAGCAACTACTTCTAACTTCACTGCAGTAAGCAACTTTCACTATGGCCAGTCCTTGGATGGGTGACCGTCCATGTGACCACTTTGTGACATTTAATTGAGCGTTTCTGTGCGTTGGAAAGCATGTTAAGCTGCTGGTCCAGGTTGCCAGGCTTGAAAAGTTTCAACAGCAGGCAGTCACAACCTGCGCCTGTCTATCTCAACATGGCAATATGGCTCACCATCTATTACGTGGGACCAATTACAAAAAAGGTGACATGTGGGCATATATAATATGTATGTACCTATTTGGAATCATGTTTAAATAATTTAAACATAAGCCCCAAGTCAAAATATTATGGAACCAATAAATATTAGAATAGTATTAATATTTATAGATTCTTCTGGCAGATCACAGTACCATTTTTGTAACATGCTTGTATGCTATTGTATAAATAAAAATAATAAAAAACGAAATTTATTTTCATTTGAAATTAAAAAAAAATTAGGTATGTTAAAATTTTTATGACTCTTCCGGGGGTTTGGAAATGCTACAGATTGAGAAGAACACCCCAAGAAACTCAGGCCGTTCCCTCCCAAAATTAATCTTAGAACCTAATACAGTTTTTTTTTGTGTAGAAAGGATCAATTTGTGTCACTGCCAGGCAGTCTTGTCTTCTAGAAAGTCTTTAATGCTATATTATGCTTTCTGGCACAATTTAAATTTTATAAGTTTTTTTAAATTTATTCACTGACAAACCTGTTATTGCTGTCAGCAATGTATTGTAAATTGGAATACAATTGCTCGCAAAAGAATTGCTTATTTTATGAAATACGAATTTGCAAATGCATTTAAATAACTGCTGACACATCTCATTACTTCACTGCCTTAAATAACAAATATTGTAACTAAATGTACACAGTACCTATTTAATCTTACTAATATTATAAATGCGAAAGTTTGTGAGTGTGGATGTTTGTTACTCTTTCACGCTCAAATCGCTGAACAAATCTGGCTGAAACTTGGTACAGAGATACATTATAGTCTGGAATAACACATAGGTTACTTTTTATCCCGGGAATAAGTTCCCATGGGAAAAAAATTTACGCGGGCGAAGCTACGGGCATCAGCTAGTATGATAATAATACTCACTCAGTGTTGAGTTGAGAAATTGTATGAGCTTTTCTTTCCACTTCAGCTCGAGCTGTCTTTAAAAGAGATGAGTAATTTGCCTGCAAATTGTTGAACTCCAAAACCAGCTTATCATAATCCTGTAATAAACTCTACAATATCAATGTGTCAGCCATCCATATGTATAATGCTGATATTGAAATAAATCAGTGAAATACGATCACGGTGTAAAATTACAGTATGTGAAGTCATTGGCAATGTACATGAACATATACTACATGCATTTATTTTTAGAAAATGGATTGCACGTATATAATTGACAAATACGAATGCACTAACACTTCTAGGATACTACTAAAAAAGAAAGGACTTTCGTATGCTGCTAATCAAATCGTAAACAAGAGCACAAAATGATACTCACTTTCTGAAGTTTACCAATAGCTGTTTTATATTCCTCAAGTTTCAGTTTTAATTCCGTATTTTCAGTACGTAGCTATAAAAAAAAACACGAATTCATTTAAAAACAACTAGATTACAAATCATGGTAAAGTTAACTTAATTTATCACTAAAGTATATTTTGGCGCTAAACTGTAACTACCTCGTCAACGATGTGGACTTCGTCATAATTATCTAAATCACTGTACAAGTTCTCCATTGTGCTGTATAACCTTAAATCACAGTATTCATAAAGTACCGTATTCTTTATCTAAATTCAATAAGGTTTTATTAAAAGTTAATTATTTTAGGAAAAGATAGCCAAACCACACAAAAACGCAATTTCCAATCCGTTCCGTTTACAGAATCTGACATCTGGATTTGACATAAGCAATTTACATGACATAGTTGACGTGACGTAAACCATGACCATGACATTTACGTAATTTTTTCAATACCATCTTTGTGGCAAACATACCAAGCCTTTATTCCCCTGTCTATAGATCCTTTAAATACCTTTCTTGCGCGTGGTACCGGTACCACCCCAGTGGTACTACTGGTAGTACCACAGAAAAGAAAAAACATTAGAAGTGCGAAGTAGGTGTGGCACGCGTGTCAACAGTAAGCGCAAAACCGCAAACTTATGCTCTTTCGTGCCCAGTCGTGTTTAACATCGTGTCTAGTCGTGTCTAGTTGCTCGTTACGCGAATTTCATAAATTAAATCTATTTTACAGCAAATATGCCGAATTGTGCCATTTTGCAGTGTAAACATGATAGCAGGAGAATTAATCTTGGGAATGGAGGTATTTTATACCACCGGAAAGTAAAGTTTAGTCATTTTTCTAAGAAATCGTAAAGAAAATCAATTTGTCAAAAATTAAATAAAAATTGCCATGAAAATCAGCCATATGGCTTTAAAAATAGAGCTCGTTTTGGGTTACGCACACTAGTGCATTTTTTCTGGATCTTTCTCTGCTACTCATTTAGTGATGTGGTCAAATGAGATGGCAGATTTTATCGATATCATTTTATCTATACTAATATTATAAAGAGGTAAGATTTATGTTTTTGTTTGTAACGAGTAGGCTCCGGAATTACTGGACCAATTTGAAAAATTCTTTCACTGTTGGGAAGCTACACTCTTTGTGGTGAACATAGGCTATATTTTATTCCCGTCTTCCCACGGGAACGGGAACTACAAGGGTGAAACCGCGTAACGTCCGCTAGTACCATGTAAAGATGAAGTTCGCCGGGTCCACTATTTAAAGACAAAAGACTTTTTTAAAAATTTATTTCCATTTATCTTTTCCATTCCATTTATTTCCATTTATCTTTATATAAAGATAAATGGAAAAATAAATGATAAAAATATAAAAATAAAGATAAATGGAAATAAATTTAAGGTTATATTATTATATAATAATATAACCTTGCTATTTACTTACATCTCCTAACTTATACTTCTTTATTTATTTGTGTATTATTGGAAAGTGATTGAGAAAGGAATGAATAAAATGTACCTTTTCTCATTAGACAACCTATAGTTTGAAATGCTTTAAAGACCTTGAACTGATTTCGTTATACGCCATTTACCTTTTCTTTAAAAAATAAATAAAGTTATGACTTGAATACATCAAAGAACAGGATTCAAAAAGAAAAATACAACTAATTAAATTAAAACATCATTATGACTTTAAGTTAGCCTAAAATCTCATTTTTAGGGTTCCGTAGCCAAATGGCAAAAACCCTTATAGATTCGTCATGTCTGTCTGTCCGTCCGTATGTCACAGTCACTTTTGTCTCCGAAACTATAAGGCCTACGCTATTGAAACTTGGTAAATAGATGTATTCTGTAAACCGCATTAAAATTTTAAAGATTAAACTAGAAAAAAAGCAGTCAATTTTGGGGGTCCCCATACTCAAAACTAAAACTCAAAAATTTTTTTTTTTCATCAAACGATTACGTATGGGGTATCAATAGATAGGTCTTTAAAAATACTATTGAGGTTCATAACATCATTTTTTTCTACAGTGAATAGATTGCGCAAGAGACACTTCCAAAGTGGTTAAATGTCCCCCCCCCCCCTCTAACTTCTAAATCATAATCAAGAGAGTTAAATGAGAATGATAAATCTAAAAATAATATATGATGTACATTGCTATAAAAACTACCAACGGAAATTGGTTTGAACGAGATAGAGTTTGTAGTTTTTTTTTAATACGTCATAAACCGCAACTTTCGGTTAGAAAAATCAATACCACTGCGAACGTGTTAAAACATCAATCAAAGTTACATCGAACTACAAGAACTGTTATACTATGTTACTTGCTGCTACGGAACCCTTCATGTTATTTTTATACTACCAACCACACCGTAGTCTATGGACGTTTGCAACACCAGAGGCGCTAACTTGCGTAGACGACCCCGTAAAAACTTTTTGAAGAACCCCAAACTGTATTGAAGTTTTTGTTACAATTGTTAATATGAAAAATTATAAAACTTTTGGATTACAAACATCCTTTTATCGATATTGTAAATATGTTTTGCCCCTTGCGCTAGCTGATAAGCGAGTAAACTAAAATGAATTGAGGCAATGTCAAACATATGCCAAGGTAATAAGGTTTAAAATATTTTGCTTGATATACACTGCCATCTCTCGCTGAGTAGCTGAACTTTTACGTAAATCGAAGCATGTTTGATTTGGATCACAAAACGTCTTAAGTACTTTCTTTATTTATAGTATAGCAAGTTCTATTTTGTAGGCATAAAGACATGTTTTCGCTTTGCAGTTTATATGATTTAGGTCAATTTGAAATTAAAATTATGCGACGAATCAAATCAATTGTTTCCTAGTAGTGCACAATATTATTCAAAGTTTGTATGTGTGAGTTTGGCGACAGCGGTTCTGGTAATAAATTTGTCATATCACACTTCCACTTGTTTTTATTATTCCGTGGTTAGAACGAAAGTAAGACGCATAAAAAACTGCGCCACCATGTCCACGAGTAAAAAAATTATCCATGGTACTACCAAGGTAAAAGTCAATGACCACGGGTAAATTAATTTTACTCGTGGTACTACTGGATAAAAAATAAATGAAGCTCGGTTAAAACAGATGAAGATCGGTGAAAACAAATGAAGATCGGTAAAACAAATGAACGATCTTCACTTGTTTTTACTGACGTTCATTTGTTTTACCGCTCTTCATTTGTTTTTAACGATCTTCATTTGTTTTCACCCACCTTCATTTGTTTTCACCGATCTTCACTTGTTTTTAACTGACATTAACTGACGTTGTGTTTGTTATTGTCAGGAGAAGGTTCTTAGAAAAGAATAATATAAAAAAAAATTGAAATTTTAAGAATACTGAACTACCGTACAATACTATTTCTTATCTAACCTTACCGCTTCGGACTATTATGAAATTGAGAAACAGAGAGATTTGTTTTAGACTGGCCGCACACGCACGGTTTCCTGGTTCGGTTTCCGAATCAGGAATTCCAATTCGTAATTCATCAGTTTTTATTCGTATTCGGAATTTATAAGATAAGTTCCACAGAATAAATAATATACTGGGTCATATCGAATTGAGACAATTTAAGTTAAGCACGTATTAAGACGACGACGACGATGATAAGAAATGTCTGCCCCATTTTGGTTATCAAAATCGTCCATTCGGAGGGCAACAAAACAATTTGATAATTCTAACCACAGACCAGACACATAAGAGATATATATATATATATATATATATATATATATATATATATATATATATGTCGCCACACCGAGAATTACTAATTAAAATCTATTTGATTATAAATAGATTAAAACCATTACAATGAGCAACTTTACTGATACCTTACTATTTTGTGATATAAGGTTCGAATAGAAATAGTTGTAGAATTTATTAACACTGATTTGTATAACTTGATGTAGTGTTGAACTAATTAGGTTACCTAAGTGTTATGTGACTATGTAGGTTCGTAAGAACCTACAATAAAGACTATTGTTAAATTCTTATTGACAATTATTACGAATATTGTCGACATTTAAAAATGTTTTTAATCAAAACAGGATTTTTGTTATTCCTATAGTTCCGGCAATGTTCATTTTACTGAGAATGAATTAATCTTTGTATTTTAACGATTTCATTCAATTTAACAGTTTGTTTGACTAATTAAATTAATAACTTTATTATTCAAAAATAAATTGAACCACATTTCTTTGTTTTAAAAAGAAAACATTAAATATCAAGCCACGTGTTTTGTGAGAACAATTTGAGTGGCGGGGATTTATAAATAGACAGTGGTTGTGGCCGAGGGCTCACTTTGCTGCTGGAATTTGGAGAGAAAATATTGTGAGTAGATTCTATGTTGGTTTTAATTTGGAATAAAAATTATGTTGTAATAACCTACTGGAAGTTAAAAGAGTGGCCGGAGTTTTATTGCCAGGTTCTTTTTTCTCCAGCTCTACCTATTGCGTTGCGAATCTGGCAGTAAATGTAGATTGTGACTTACATGAATAAAGATTTTTCATTTAATTTCATTTTATTTCATTGGTGTTCCATTTGCTTGTTTTTAGTACCGTGTTTCTGAAATAAATACCGCCTAAGTATTTATTTCACTATTATTTAACTAGATATCCATCTATAAGTGTTATAAGTGTAATAAAGCATAAAGCAGACCCGATGACCTACTCCAGGTCAGCGGGCCTGCGCTTTTTAAAAACAGCTGCCGCATGTCTACTCCGACATCAGAAGTGGGATCACTACCTACAAAATACTGTGCGAGACTATTTATTTTTCAGGATCTTTGCTACGAAGATTGTGTACCAGTTTACCAACGCGCCCCACGCGGTTACGGGCGCGCCGGCGTGTTCCGCGGCTGTGCGAGATCCTGGTGCTAGTAAGTCTTCCACCAGCACCGTCACACAGCTACAACAGCAAAGGGGTAATGTACCACCTGAATTTTATTTTAATATGATCACAGTGAAGTAATGTATGAGTGATCGCCTGTCGAAACAACAAAAGAAAGTTATGATTAAGTACCGATGTGTTTCTACCCTCATATACCTAGGCGGTAACGTCGCGTTGGCGACTGCAATTGATGTAATCATGTTTTTTTTTGTTTGTTTCAAACGAACTATGTTATCAAGTGACTACGATATACGTATGAAAATAACTAGACTGCTGAAGGGCCGCGCTAACATAGGTTGACAACTGGCTAGTTACCGCGTCCTCGGTGGGGCCACCATAAGCTAGTCTGCCAGCTTAGTGGTTACGAAATTGCGATGCAGTAGCAGCGATGATAGGTTATGTTACCTCTTCTATATTATGTAAGCGTTCAAACGCGAATTGATCACAACCACCACCGAAACTGTTAAAATATTCCATTGATAGTGGAAACGCTTCTTACTGTAATTTTTGTAGTAAGTCCGGTCATACCTCTCGTGAGTGACGTTTTGAAGCTACTACAACAGATTCGAATAAACGTACGGTTGAAAGAAACTTGTGTTCCCAATGCAACAATAACCCGGCCAACACAACGGTTATACGAACAAACTTATAGTAGATAGGTACTTGAATTTTATTCATTTTGATCAAAAGCCGTTTACACATTTGGTACCTGCTATCGCCGCGAAAAGCACATAACCTATAATATGAACTCTGTTCTTAACTAGTCCAGCTTGAACACAATGCGTGTGAGGATAGGTAAGGTAATTAATAATACCATCTTTGATAGCGGGGTTAAGTGCTTGTTAATTCGTGAGTCAATCTCATACAGTTTGCCGGAAAACCGAAAACGTGTGGTCAATAAAATTACTTGGTGGCATAGGTTTCCTGTTGTTTCTACGAGCATCTTAAGTCTGTCTAGATTCTAGATAATAGAATGAACGTAGAAATTGAATGTCACATTTCACAAGATGATTACTTCAGACGTGTTGGTAGGTTCAAATCTATTTTTATTAGATAGCATAAGGTAACCTTGATATCGAAGATGACTTAAAAACCCAGAAAATTAAAATTACCTCTTGAGTTCAGACAATGACCACAAAGGTAGTATAGCATAGGTTTGTATAGATGACGTTATCAGTACATATTTTTCTGATATTTGTGGTAAATACCGTAGGTTTTCTCTCCAAGCTCTGTCACTAGAGCAGTAACTATTTACTAATCTGTGCTTAGAGTCTTAATATCATTCCGTAAACCAGGATTTCCAATCATCATAGAATAATGCCTTTTCTTTTAACGGTCAATTGAGTATGCTAAAAATTTAGTACAGAACGGTCAAGTGCGTCCTAGCCCTAAAAAGGTTAAGCCTAAAAACTCTGGTACCGACAAATGCTAAACAAATTCGTCTATTCAGTTGTCGCGCTGAATACTCCCGCTCGTTCATACCAAATATCGCTCCTGCTGTGGCTTCTCTTAATGAACTGACTATATAAGGCGCTAAGTGGCAATGGACCCATGTTCATGAAGAAGCATGGCATAGAATATTTCTAGGAAAAGAACCTAGCGAATTGCTTCCTTGGCTGGGCCTTGACTTCGGGTCAATCCTTATTCAAATCAATACGGGTCGGCAGCACATAGTGGCTTTTTTTTTAGTATGCACACGACCGATGCGATGTAGAAACTAGATAAGTATCACTCGAGCGAACTCGAGATTTTGGTGGTAGTACGAGCGGTCAAACGTTTTAACTATTACTTGTATGGACGCCATTTCAAGATAATTATACGGTATCCCGACTGCGACGCGCTTTAAGCCTCGAAGCACAAGGAAGACTTGCTGTCTCACATCCATAATGGTATATTCGCAAAAATTTAATTTTGAAATAAATACAGGAAGGGCGAGCGGACGCAGCATGCCGATATTGTTAAACTGAAATACCTTTAACAGGCAAAGTCTTGAATAACAGTTTGATTAATGATTATTCATCTGAATAAACAGTAAACAACGTCGAGATGGTTACGTACATACTATCATAGACGGTTTCCATTGAGATGAGACCGTCCAGGGATGTTATCTGCAAGAAAATGTCAAGATAGGTATCTGAAAAGCGAGACCCAATCTTGGGTAGGTACACAACGGTTGACTGTTGTACCTAAATCTTTCCAAAGAAGCTTTAGTAATTAATACCTTAAGACTCGTCATAAAATTATGGAAGTTAGTATTTTGAAAAAATTAGCACCGTTAAAGATTTTTTCACCGTTAACATTACGACAATTGCATCGTTTTCAGGACCTCGAATGTTTAGATCAACGCAAGTTCACTTGCGCTCTATTAGCAAACCGACCGTGCCATTCGAAGCTATACCTACACGTCGACGTATCGAGTAAGCCAGGCACTTCAGATGAACAGGAACGTGTAACCTTCACAGTAGACTCCTATGCATATTCCCCCACCGCTAGGTGAGGCCGCAATGGTAACTGTAGGTCTGTCTGGAGTCCTGGGGTCATCCTTCCGAGAGCTTACCCGGGGCTCCCAACCGTAGGCATATTAGGTAGGAAACGTGTGGTTTTTAGTCGGTAGGAGTCCGGCATGGCATTCATGTAGGATTCCCTCTTTAAAAATACTCCTATACAAAGTAAGTTCTGTTACGCTATACAAACTACAAAGGCGAGCATTGAACCTTGGTGGCCCAAACAAGTATTTCATCTCTTCCTAGCCCCAAAACAAGTGATTATAAACGATGTCCCTGTATAATAGCCACAGGTATCATTAGGGCTAATAGTCTTATCATGATAAGGGATTACGAGACTTCAAATTCGCACACCGCATCAGAAAGTCCGAACTGCAGGCGTAGCTCCTCTTATTTCAGTGCCAAAACTGTTTACCAGCGGAATTGCCTAATTTGGTCAACCACTGAAGTACCTAGTTTGAAACTTCTTGAATGGCACGTACAACAACGACACAGACATCTACTAAAGATAAGGCGAGATTTGACAGGAATCGTGCAAAAAAAAAAAAAAAAAAAGCATAGTTTTTACAGAGTCATCTTTGTTTAAGTTTACAGCGTTCTCGACAACGGCCGCTGTCTTCTAAAGGAAGCATTAGGACATCATAGACGGGCGCTAAAGGTCCCCACAATCAACAGCGGGGCGCCCAAAACCTCGTGGTGAGCTACAGCTTAGGTTAGGTCATCTGGCGCATTGACGCTGACGGCACCGCACCCAGCGAGTACTTGATTCTCAGAAACCACAAATTGAAAAATCTGGTGAGGTATTTTCATTTTAGTTTCTTCAGTCTAATCGGTATTAAAATGCTAGCTGAATTATTAGACAAATGATGCTATTGGGACGTGGAGTCACCAAATTAGCTAATAAAATATTTAAATGAAAAGATGCTATTGGGGCGTGGAGTCGCCAATAAGCCACTAATATCCCTATCCTGAATCATATTATTTATTTATTATTTGTATTAAGCCACAAAAAGTGGATATCCCAATCCTGAAAGAATAGTGGTCCCCTGTGTAACACGGCGTACAAGACCGCTTAGGGCACAGCATCGACCTTACCAACATCCCCTAGGGCCCCTGTCTTTGACAGCATCGACCTCTCCCCTACATATCCTTACCCGTATATAAAAAATAAAAATAAAAAAAAATACTGTTGTCATGTGGAATGAGCAGTAAGAACCACTAAAAGTGGATATCCCAATCCTGAAAGAATAATGGTCCCCTGTGTAACACGGCGTACAAGACCGCTTAGGGCACAGCATCGACCCTACCAACATCCCCTAGGGCCCCTGTCTTTGACAGCATCGACCTCTCCCCTACATATCCTTACCCGAATATAAAAAAAAAAATACTGTTGTCATGTGGAATGAGCAGTAAGAACCACTAAAAGTGGATATCCCAATCCTGAAAGAATAATGGTCCCCTGTGTAACACGGCGTACAAGACCGCTTAGGGCACAGCATCGACCCTACCAACATCCCCTAGGGCCCCTGTCTTTGACAGCATCGACCTCTCCCCTACAAATCCTTACCTGTGTATAAAAAAAAAAAAAAAAAAAAAAATCTGTTGCCATGTATTTACATGTGCGCAGGACCGTGTGTTGTGGCGTCATTTGGGAGAGGCCTACGTCCAGCAGTGGACTGATATAGGCTGATTTGATTCATTGATTGATGTGGATCAGCAGTAGTAGCACTCAGTGAGCGCATCATAACCAGCTCACCGTCTTCATTAACTATGAGCGGTGACACTCTACATGCTACCACGATGTAAGGTTATGACCAATGGAATTATAT
This sequence comes from Miltochrista miniata, assembly GCA_933228765.1. Classification (NCBI taxonomy): domain Eukaryota; kingdom Metazoa; phylum Arthropoda; class Insecta; order Lepidoptera; family Erebidae; genus Miltochrista; species Miltochrista miniata. Next base: position 11,712,863 of record OW121752.1, read on the forward strand.
TTGTTTAACCAAGTTTTTCTGGTTTGCGTGTACTGTAGAACTACCAAGCCTCAGCTTTTAATATTTATTTTGCAGATCTAGACCTTAACACACGATGCAGAGCACGCATCGCCGATCAGTATGGCCGTGTCGCCACACCGAGAATTACTAATTAAAATCTATTTGATTATAAATAGATTAAAACCATTACAATGAGCAACTTTACTGATACCTTACTATTTTGTGATATAAGGTTCGAATAGAAATAGTTGTAGAATTTATTAACACTGATTTGTATAACTTGATGTAGTGTTGAACTAATTAGGTTACCTAAGTGTTATGTGACTATGTAGGTTCGTAAGAACCTACAATAAAGACTATTGTTAAATTCTTATTGACAATTATTACGAATATTGTCGACATTTAAAAATGTTTTTAATCAAAACAGGATTTTTGTTATTCCTATAGTTCCGGCAATGTTCATTTTACTGAGAATGAATTAATCTTTGTATTTTAACGATTTCATTCAATTTAACAGTTTGTTTGACTAATTAAATTAATAACTTTATTATTCAAAAATAAATTGAACCACATTTCTTTGTTTTAAAAAGAAAACATTAAATATCAAGCCACGTGTTTTGTGAGAACAATTTGAGTGGCGGGGATTTATAAATAGACAGTGGTTGTGGCCGAGGGCTCACTTTGCTGCTGGAATTTGGAGAGAAAACATTGTGAGTAGATTCTATGTTGGTTTTAATTTGGAATAAAAATTATGTTGTAATAACCTACTGGAAGTTAAAAGAGTGGCCGGAGTTTTATTGCCAGGTTCTTTTTTCTCCAGCTCTACCTATTGCGTTGCGAATCTGGCAGTAAATGTAGATTGTGACTTACATGAATAAAGATTTTTCATTTAATTTCATTTTATTTCATTGGTGTTCCATTTGCTTGTTTTTAGTACCGTGTTTCTGAAATAAATACCGCCTAAGTATTTATTTCACTATTATTTAACTAGATATCCATCTATAAGTGTTATAAGTGTAATAAAGCATAAAGCAGACCCGATGACCTACTCCAGGTCAGCGGGCCTGCGCTTTTTAAAAACAGCTGCCGCATGTCTACTCCGACATATATGTATATATATATATATATATATATATATAATATATATATATATATGTAATGAACTAATGATGTAAAAATGTGTTAAAGAATCATTTCATGTGTGATTATTTCATAATCATATTGCTGATAAAAAGCAGCTTGGAGGTTCGCAGGCGAGTCTAAGGTTTTACTTTCTAATGGATCACCGACTTTAGGGCAGGACCAGTGGGCTTAGATCATCTAAGCCTACTGGTCCTGCCATATGGTCTAAGCCAGTAGGTAATAAAAGTTCTATATAGCGTATGCTCGACGCCTCTGAGCTCTGCCATGGACAATGTGTATGATCTATAAAAAGGGGTCCCGACACGGTCAAACTGCAATTGTCAAGCACGTACAATATCATGTACACGTACCTTAGATCATCTAACCACAGGATGCACCTTACTTAAGCATTCCTTTCTGCCAATAAAAAGCACTGTACATCAGTACATCATTTTATATGATTAAACTAGTACATTTCATTGTAGTTGACTGTACAATAAAAATTAACACACAACAGCCATTACGCGTTTGTCGATTAATACATTTTTAATATATATAATGAAATTTTATGTGTTTGTGTTTCCCCCTTCACCCGCTATGACTAGCAGAATATTTTTGTATGCGGTGGTTCACAAAAGGCTAGTCCCGTGTTATATGGTCTAAGACACGTACTCGTCGATGCACACACGCATGCAACGAAATCACGCACACTGAAGCAACTTCTATTCATATTTAACGTGCTTGACAATTGCAAGGCATGATCGTGTAGGGAGCCCCTAATGTAGATTTCGACTTTGTAGTCTGTGGTGCTCGCTCGCCCGTCCCGCCCGTCCCGCCTCGCCTGCGCCTGCGAGCGAGCGAGCTGCCGGAGCTGCGTGCCCTTCCTCCCCCCCGCATTTTAGATGAAAATGTAATGAAATGAAATTGTTCTACGACGAGGACGACTACAAACCGTCGCGTCGTTCTTGCGTTTAGCTTCGCTCGCCGTCTGTCTGGCGCCTAGCTTGCTCGTGGTGGAGTCTTAAAACTTTAGTGTTTGTGTCTTAAAATCTTATAAAAATATTAACTTACAGTTGAAGTGTCACCAACAATGTTTCTTTGTATGAACTCTATTTGATATTACTTGATTCAGTGCAACAGGCGTTAAAAGTCGCAAAGGGTTCGTGTAAACAGAAGACAACGTTGTAAATTCAATATGCCTACTGATTCGGAATGCGAATGTGATGTGGTGTCGAAGGAGTGGTTGTTAACCAAGCTGCGTTCGGATGAGAGAGACATGGTCCTAATAGATTGTCGGGGGTCTAATGAATACTCGCAGTCTCACATCCGTTCCGCAGTCAATTTCTCAATACCGAGCATAATGCTGCGACGGTTAGCGGCTGGCAAGATCGAACTCGTTTCCACAGTGCAGTGTAAAGAGCTAAAAGCCAAGATTTCCCAATGTCGTACCCGAGGAATTTTCATTTTGTACGCTGATGGAGCTCCCCGAGATCCGGATTCCGTGCATGGAATTCTTCTAAGAAGACTCAAGCAAGATGGCGTTCAGGTCGTCTGCCTTGAAGGTATTAATATTTTGCCATGCTATTTTATTTTAAAAGCCAAACACTCAACTATGTACCTAAGCAGCAGATAAATATCTCACAATGTTTATTGACAGCTACAAGGTTTAGAGTAACAGTATCAGATTTGAGTACAAGCCTAATTTGAATACAAAACAGATATCTAAATAAATAAACCATGTCTACCTAAATAAATAAAATGCAGTCAAATACCCCACAAGTCACATAACTGACATTTCCGGGTTGAAAAATAAAAGTAAGTTTTACATACATGCAAATATGGGCTTAGAAAGTCGTTAGAATTTATCGACATGGTCTGTCTAAGCTACATTTCTTGTCAATGAACCATAAGTACACTTGTCAGTTTCAAAATTTACTTTCATCTTTTTGCCCGAGGAAATTGTTTTATTTGCTGTGTACATGCCAAATGGCTTTACCATTATTATATTAAAAGAATCCCTACTTCCGTACTAATATTACAAACGTGAAAGTGACTCTGTCTGTTATGCTTTCACTGGTTTTGGAAATTTGGTATAGGGATAGTTCGAGGCCCTGGAAAGGACATACGCTACTTTTTAACCGACTGCGCAAAAGGAGGGTTATGATTTTATGCGATAACAACTTCTGCGCAGCCGAAGCTGCGGGGAACAGCTAGTTAAAAATAAATTAAGTGTTAAGACAACCTTGTCTGGAACAGCTTTGGATTGATTGTATAATAATTAAGATTTAACTTTTAAATTTACAGTACATAGCGTTTCTTGATGATATAAGAGCCTGTTGAGTACCTATTATAAAAACTAGCACACTGTACAAAACAATCTAAGTAAAATTATAATGTAGGTGTGCAATATTATTTTCAAATCTATGAAAGATATTTTAAACACAAAAACTGGCTAAGTGCGAGTCATACTTGCACACTAAGGGTTTCATACGAAAAAACTGCAGGAAATCATGTTTGTAGCATGAAAGCAATCCTTAATACACCCTTTTTAAAATTTTTGTATTTGTTGTAAAAGCCGCAACAGATATACATAATCTGTTAAAACTTCAGCTCTCTATCTAGGTATCACAAGTTCCTGAATAGTGTCCCATATTTTTTACCCTTGGGGTATGGAACCCTAAAAACAAAAAGGACACCTTTGTTCAAGCATTATCACTTTCGCAAAACGATTGTTAACATAGAGAAGGAAAACTCAAAATGACTCAGTTAAATGACAATCATTAAGCCAAGTTGAAGGCCTTAAAGGCGGCTTAAAAAATTTCAACTGTGGATGGCCACAACCTGCACCTGTCCATTTATTTTCAATGCAGCAATAGCCTCGCCATCCATTAAGTGGGACATAAAACTATAAGGTCAAATGTGGGCGTAAACTATACCTCTGCCTACCCCCTCGGAGATAAAGGCGTGGCTTAACTTTAGATTAGTTGCCATCGAGTTTGAGGTTCATATTTTTTATACACAAAGCTAATATTATTAGAAGCCTACACGCGAAGTTTTAACTTGCGGAGATTAATGGTTAACGAGAAAAAAAATAATGAAAATCGTAAAAAAACACCAATAATTTGTCACTTTTCACCACAGAACACAAACACTTCCAATGTTTTTGACATTCGGCTCGTCCAATACGTTTTGTTTTACGTAACATTAACGCACAACAATGTTTTACTTCATTTAAAAATTTAATTAATAATTATATTTAGTTATTAAGTTAAATTTTATGCATATTTTATTATATTACGTATATTTATATAAATGAACGCTATTAAATATTATAATAATTTAATGACGGTTGCCGATATGTGAAACTAAACGTAAAACGTCGTACGCATTCTATGGGTTGGTCAAGGTCAACACTTTCAAATGACACCCTATTTGTGAATTTGTGTCTTGTATAGGAGACGCGTAGTTTTTTTTTTCAACCCCAGGTCGGCATTTGAATTACGCATCCCTAATTCAACCATAATTAGTACTTAATGGTTAACACCCCGACTCGGATAGGTTAGGTTAGAAGGCTAAGGCGGGAGCGAAGCGGAGCGGAGCTCCCGCCTTAGCCTTCGTGGTTATTTTTTTTTTGGCTTGTCGACGAGTTCTTATTTGGAGAACGATTACTTATGTTGTCGATTTTATTGAACATAACCTCAAAAAATAAAAATCTAAATTCAAGGTAACTATTGATTTCCTAACTTTGGGGAGGGGTCAGGGGGATTCCCCCCTCCCCCTCCATTTTCCATCTTCCAATTTCGACCTTGAAATCGATTTCAAAACAAGAAAATGCGAAAGTTAGGTTAGAATTTTAAAAAAATCATAACTCAAAAAGGGGGGGCGTCCGCAACTTTTCCGTCAGGGGGGGGGTTCCCCACCCCCCCCCCCTCCCCCCTCCCCCCCACTCCCACCCCTTAAATCGTTGGATAGTAATCCGAAGTCCTACCAAAGGCGTGACTATATGTATGTATGTATCATGAAGATTGATGTATCTTTGGACATTTTGCTCTATTTTGATTTGAGACTTCTTGAGGACGGTACTCAGCATAAACCGAGCCACAAAGTATTACTGGGAATTCCAAACTATTAAATCTATTCTATGTGAAGGTGGACCTTGACGTTGGTAGAGGGGCCATTCATACAAAAAAATAAGAAGGCCTGCTCTATATCACAGCATTCATTCAAAATTTGTTGCATATCATAATCGCAGTAAATCATTTCAAATTGAAACCCAGAAAGGATTAAATGACATAAAAGCTTCATACAACAGTTGTATTATAATTACATTCCATCCCATATTGATAACCACCAATAGATGATGACAACAACAGAGGAAAAGTATACAAGATTGCCTTGTACAGGCTGATCTATACATATATATAAAAATCAATGCCACTTTTCGTTGTAATTTTATAACTCAAGAACGGGCTCACCTATCCAAACCAAATTTTAAGGTTTTATTCGGACTATTTAGTAGATGGTTTATGTGAAGTTTGCTCAAAATCGGTCGAGCGGTTCTTCATTTATCACGCAAACGAAGTTACGCGGGTCAGCTAGTCTTTTATAGATTTCTATGAAAGTTGCTATGGTTATAAAAGGTTTTCTTAAAAAATTCAATCCTTATGTTTTCTGTATACTTTTCTAGAATACTTTTCTTTGCAACTGACTATACAAGTAATAGAATCGGCCATTACATTACATAGTTGAAATCCATTTTATGATGATAAAAACAAAGTTTAAAATATCAATACTAGCACATGATGGTCTAGGAGTATTCCAAATAATGGAAGAATCACAAATATCCAGCTAATGGAAAGGCATAAAAGACAAGTAGTTGGTACCATATTTTTCAGATTATTAGTAAATTAACAATAATATTCTACTGTTCAACATGACATGCCTTCACACAAAGCATCCTGAAGGACTGTTACTGTTACTGTTGCCAAACATTCATAAGCTTACTATAAGTCCAATTCTGCCCGATCTGGCAATAATGTAAATATGTCATGTTTTGACAATTGTTGTCTAAGACAGATGAGTACAAAAATATAGTATGACAAATCATTGAATTTTTTACTGCCTGAGTGGGTATTTTAAATAAAAATAAACTATTATATAGAAGTTATTTGGTATCAAAATGATTTTTAGAACACTGTATGACTCCTGGATACTGGAATATAATCAGGGTGAATACTCAATTGCAAGTAACTATAGATATATAGGATCAAATGTGTTTGTTTACATTTTTGCGCAAAGCTATTGAAATACAGTATTCCTGTTTATGTGGGTTTCCTCCACTCCACCCCGCAACCCTATTGCAGATTGGAAATGAATGGACAAATTCAGGCTGTACCAAGTTACTGGCACCCAGGACTAAAGGTTCAATGCCCACACTCCACCAGTTTCATTTATGCCCATGTCTCTATACGCACGAGCCTATAAAAGTGACTGCCGTTTACCCTCGATGACTCTGAGCATGTTTACAAGCCAGCGAGTTCGCCTTTGAAACACGCTCCGTGTCATCAGCTTTTTAGTCTGCTTTTGACTATAACACTCGCCAACTGGTAGCTTGGAAGTTTTATGTCATTGGGGCTTGAGATTGTAGTGGATGGTGGTTACCACTATTTTGCCTCACCTGGACCAGAATACGAATATACCTTGGTGGACGTTTAAGACTTCCTCAGAAATTCAAAACATAACTGACTAAAAAGACTGTTGAGTAAGTGTGAAAATAGTATGCATCTGCCTACTCATTCAAAGCAAAAGGCGTGATTATTTCTATGAATGTACATTCAAGTGTTCCATTCTATAAAACTGTATGCGTTTATTCTCACGTTTGTATTCATTCAGTAAATTATTACCTAACTGAGTGGCACACGTAATGTGTACCGGTTGCAACGGCGCTCCGAGGAACCGTTTCATAATATTCATTGACAAAAACCTCCATAGCTACTTATGTAGTATTTCTATTAAAATTGGGACACGGATTTGCTTGGTAACGTAGCAATTATTCCGCGCAAGGCCTCGAACCAAGATGTGGAAATACAAGAGCTGATTGGTATTCAAACTCCTCTTCGCTTTGATGGATACCGGCCCTTAAACGTCATAATTATATAGCCCGTTTCTGGTGACGTCAAATCACCTGACTAAAAAATATAAAGTATATAATATAAATACCTATTAGGTAAGGTAAGTTCTTATCAATAGAGCCCAAACACAATGTAACTGCTGTAAATCGTTAACGAATTCCCTCCACTGTTTTTTGGCTTCAGCATCAGATGGACTTCAAAAGCCTTCATTAAATTTTAGTGCCTTAACTTTAAAGTAAGTTCTTAATGTAAAACTTAACAAATAAAAAAGTAACGTACAGTCGAATTGAGAACCTACTTTTTTTTGAAGTTGTTAAAAAAAACCACGATGCCAAATTCAAAAAAATCTCGTTATCAGACGTTATATGACTTACCTAACCTTATAAAATAAACCATTTAGCATTTTAGCTGAAGTGAAGTATTTCATTAACTTCTTCGCCAACATCTAACAAAACCGGTCGAAAGTTTTTATATGCTAAATTATTACATAATAAACAAATAATATATATTTATATGTTAATAAATTCGAGTCAGCCTTGAGTTATTCAGCGTATGTTCTCTTAAATAATAGTTATTAATACCAACTCAACGTGGGTACAACGATTCATTGATGTGTTTTAGTTTTAATGTGCGAGGGGCGTAACTGGCAAGCGCGGCAAGAAGCATGCCGGAGGTCGCGAGTCGAGGCATCCGCTCCTCCAAACGTGGGAGAGGAAGTCGACTACTTATTGTGCTCCTCAATGCGAGACGATAGATTATAATCACGGCGGCACAGTCTCGACAGAGCTTGTTTATACCGGCTCTGTATTATTTTCTGGACTGTAAATGAGCACAGTCACAACTACTAGCTGTGTAATTACTTACGTTCTTCTTCATCTGAGCGTGAAGTTTTGCTTACTTACAAGTCTTACAACATCGCAACTTGTAAGCCCGGGATCCGATTTGATTGGTTACTAGAAGTAACTGCTTTGATCGAAACGAATGCCGCCTGACCTTAGATTACCTTAAGGAAGGCCTACATCATATTCACGTTGAACTCGACTTAGAGTCCTGAGATGATGGAGCCATCACACACCAAAACCGGTAGATATTCCTTCTTACAACCTCAAGAAAACTAGCACCATCATCCGAGACCTTGTACTTGTAAAGGTGCGTATCGATTTCGCGCGGCCGCCGCGCGAGCCTTGTTCGACCGCGGCAAATCTGTGTTTTGGTTCGCGAGCCATTTTCAGCGTACAATTTCATTATAGCGAGGCAGCCGCGCGCGGCAGCCGATCCATGAATGAGCGTACGTTTTATGCGCGACAACCATGGTCGTATCAAGCAGCCGGCCCAGTGCCGCTGGTGCCTTTAAATTTTAAATTGTTTAGTGCCATGTCTATAATCTAATTAAAGTACGACACTTCTCGTTATCTATGTTTTAGCTGCGCGTATCCACTAAAATGCGTGAGTAGTCGTCAGGTACTCAGGTACGTCCCAATTACGCGCGCACAAAGCACTGTCACTCCTTTGCCGCGCCGTCAAAAACCGACACAAAATGGTTCGTCGCGCGGCATGTTCGAGCGCGCCAATGTTCGAGTTGCCGCGCGCGGCAGCTCAGTACCCATAACGCGCGGCCGCCGCGCGAGCCAATGTTCGTTGGTATGCCACGCGCAGTCGATACGCGCCTGAAGCTGCGTATCGACTATGCGCTCCAAGAGAACGAACATTGGCGCGCGCTCCAGCCGCGCAAAATGGATACCACTTGGAACGCGCGCCAATGTGTTCGTTGGAGCGCTCGAACGCGGAGCGGTCCGTTCCGAACGGGTGTCGGTTTTTTACCGCGCATCAGTCGCGGCGCGCGCGCCAATTGAGACGGACGCGTTGTATTTTTTTGTGTTTGTTGCGCTCCTATTATGGATAACCAAAGTTGCCGTAAGTTAATACAATTGTATGGTACAAAAGATGTGCTATGGAATAGTAAAAGTAAATCGTATCACAATAAGTCGCTAAGAGAAGATGCTTGGAGAGAAATTAGTCATGAAATGGGAGTACCTATGCCGGAGCTAAAGAAAAAAATGACTGTACTTCTATCATCGTACAGAAGAGAAAAGTGGAGAATATCTAAAAGTGAAATCACTGGCTCTGGTAATTATTTTATATAAAGATCAACATATTGTATTTGCATGGTAACTTTTCGGAGAAATTAACTAAACTAGGACTAACTAAACTTTGTTTAATGATGATTGTTAAATAAAAATTCACATCTTTACATTTAAAATTTATTTGTTGATTGTTGACAGGTCGGGACAGTATTTACGTTTCAAAATGGTTTGGATTTGAAGACTTCAACTTCATGCAAGACAAGTGTGCACCAAACATTACAATTACAACAGACACTTTGCAAGACAGTGGGAATAATGAGTCAAGCGATACGCAGGTAAATAATGTTACTACTAATTTTTAATATCGATTTTGCCAAGGTATTGCTCCATTGGTTGCAAAATGTTGAGCGAGATGTAAACGTATTTCCTTTGCATCATTCCCACTTCTACGTGGCGCATGAGTGAGAGGGAGAAATGATGAATGTTCACCCTCATTTCGCCAACTACCTGGTGTGATTCCAGTTTCTGTTTCCGTATCTAAAGATCCATGTGGTGTGTAATTCTGGCTAGACTTCTTTCGCAAAAAATTGTGCAAATGTATAACAGCTAAAACTACTTTTGTAGCTTTACTGGGTGATAATAACATAGGTTTCCTTAAAACCCTGAAAACCGAGCTTGCAATTCCGAAAGCATTTTCCACTACTCTACGCCCTCTTGATAGCCGATAGTTAAATATTCTTTCTAGAGATCCCCTCTCTGGCTCCCCTTGGAACGGTTTCATTGTGTATTCGTTTAGTGCAAATGCTTTGTCTGCCAGAATAACGTATGGAACTTTGAGGGTATATGGTACTTGAAGTATCGATGACAGAGGTATTTTCATGGACTTTTCTTCGAGTCTTTTGTATAATGAAGTGCGTTTAAAGATCCCCCCGTCCGAAAGTCTCCCCTGAGAACCAATGTCAACGTATCTAAAACAGTAGTCCGCATCTACGACAGTACAATACTAAAAAAGTGTTTGTAGTTATAATATTCCGTGCCGCTGTTACCAGGTGCTTGTATCATTACGTGTTTTCCATCCATGGCACATATAGCATGAGGAAAATCCCATTTTTCTTGAAATTCTTGAGCGATTTCCAACCATTCTTTCTCGGTAGTGGGAATCTGTAAAATTACAAATAGTTATAAAATACAATTAAAATTAAATGCACATTCATATTTCAGGCCTCTACATTACAAAATGAAGGCGAGTCTTCCCGAAAAAATTCAGAAGTGTGTAATACCCAAGAACAATGTAATGATACTGTTCAAAAAACTACAAAAAAGACCTCGAAGAAAAGGAAGCATGAAGATGACGACGATAAAATGTTGACAGAAGCGTTTAAAATATTAACGGAAACGTCTCAAGCTACTGATTCATATTTCAGTTACGGCCAGCATATTGCAAATGAATTGAGAAAGTATGACAGTCATACTCTAATATATGTCAAACAGGCAATAAATAATATTATTTTTGAAGCCGATTTAGGCAGATACAGTCAACATTATGGGTATAGCACACCACAAGAACCTCAAAATCTCTCAAATTCAAACAATGATTCTTTGGCCAGTACGTCAACTCAAGATAATTAAATTTATAAAGTTAAATAATTATTATAATACTTTATTAAGAACTATAATACAAATTAATATAAAATTGTGTTTTACTTACCTTTACCCAATCTTTTAAAACCTCACTGATAGCATCACAAACTTCAGGGACTATCCTAGATATAGACTGCTTTGAAACTCTAAACAGGTACTGCAAGCTAGTATACGAGTCTCCAGTAGCAAGAAATCTTAAAGTTATAGCAAGTCTTTCAGTCACCGTAATAGCTTCGCGAAAGCGGGTGTCAATTTTTTCCACCTTTGGCTCTATCAAGTTTCTCAAGTAATAGAAATCTTCTGTTGACATTCTTGTGAAGTTTTTTATTGTGTCTTCTACCACTTCGAACTGCATATCTCTGATAAGTGTCACTCCGTACTGCATTCTTTTTCGGTACAGCTCTTTCATCCACCAACGCACTTTTCGTTTCTCCTTTTTCTTCTTTATGATACTGTGAATAATTATAAAAGCGGCTGCTGCTCGTACACGACTGGTTTCCATGATGAATGGTCGCACACTGGAACAGTTGCCACGCGCGCCAGGAGCGCTTAGTTGATATACTTTAAAAATTTAGAACGCGTTCCGCGGAATGCACTCTCGGCGCGGTCGTTCATGGCGCGCGCTCCAGGAGCGCATAGTCGATACGCGGCTTTAAGATTGCAGTAATCTTTCTACCTTTCAAAGTGACGTGTCATCTAGCCAACGTTTTAATGCTTTTTGGGCCCTATATCACAAACAAGACGCTTATTTCAGATTTGTCTAGGTGTAATCGTCAAATACCCCACCATGCTTGCGAAGGCAAATCACATGTAAGTTTGTCCCCTTTTCACGAACATGAACGCTTCCTCTGATGAGATAAGGTTTAATCTGCACTTAAACAGTTGGTTCAGCACCGTGTGAGGCAGCTTCTGGTTGTGTCTCAAGCAGATGGAATCGAAACAAAACAGTAAAAAAGTTTACAAGTTACTTTCAATACGTCATATCAGTGCAGCCCTTCACACAACTGATTTGATGCTTCAGTTTCAAGTAGCATCAATGAGATTAATCAAAAATAAAAATACTGATTCAAATAATCTGTCAGCTATAATATTCTAAACTGGATGATCAAAGCAGACCGGACGCACGGAGCTACTACTTCGGTCTTCATGCAACGGGCGGAAGAGTGCCGCAATTTTATTAATAAGTTCCCGTTTGTACGTCCTGTCCGTTTCAACCATGTGCCGGTAAACTATATTAATTATAACAACATTGGCGCCGACCTACCTAAAATTCATAAAATGCTCACTACCACGCATATAATTAATTTAAAGAGGTGCGTGAATATTTTATAGCAAGCTCGCTTAAAAGATGATGATATAATGTTCATGCTTAATGTTTTGTACGAAAATACTGAGAAATTTGAGGTTGAATGAGGTATTACAGGCAAAGACGTTATCACAGATTACACGCACATGTATAATGAAATGAATGATACACCAAGTGCTGAATAGGAGAAGGATGTAAATGCCAAATTTATTTCCGCTTACATAGTCCAAAACGATAGATAAAAGATCGTTTTAGATTCGGTGGCATGTTTGTTTGTCTTCAATATTGCGATAGCATTAGGATTGTAAAGCACAATCTCTGACATCAAACAAATATATAATTTCCATTGATCTATATTCCAGCTCAATAGCTCATTTGAAGTGCGAGTAAATAGCCGGTCGATCATAAAATTAATAGCACGTGCTCGCGAACAACAGGATGTTGTAAGGTTTGCTTTGAATGTAAACTCTTTCGGACTTAACATTTATAATCGTAGAGGAAATCGTGTGCATCTGGCCGGGATGGCCGTGCTCGCGAATATTATACGGCTAATAGAGGAAAACGAAATGGGAAAAGGAAGCGGTCTCTCATAAAATGGATCGCGTCGGAATTAACTCGACCGCTTGCCAACAATTGCTACATTCTTTTTATGTGACAGGAAAGTTATCGAGTGCCCATCTAGTTAGTCTATCGATATAAACAAAATATTCTTCATGCTGTACCATAGAAGGTTGGAAATTTAAACCACCTCCACTTACAGTCCGAGTTTTTAAGCTTGTCGCTCAACAGCATCCCTCAAGGCCGTCAAATTGGGCCATTATTTTAGACAGAGACAAGTTTTTGCAGACACCAACTGAAACAAGATAGTGCAACGAATCCTAAAGCGAATCCATTGATAACAATGACAACGAATAGAATACCATTGATAAACTTGTAGCGCGCGATAGTGAATGAAACAGTGCGTATGAAAAGTGCCTAAATATATTTGAAGGCGTAGCATTGGCATTGACACTTTTTATGTGCTGATGTAATGTCCAATCCGTGGATTACTATTTTGTGCTGCGTATTGTATTCTGACTATATTTATATCTCGCTTCGGTACAGTGATTTTGAATGAAAAAAAAAAAACAACTCAGGTACCTTGTTACGCCGTAAAAGCACGTAGAGGTCACAAAGTTTGTACGAGTACATTTGAATAAATAGGTACAGTCGAGTAAATGACTCGTAATAGATATGAGTACAGAATGAAACATTGTTGTATGGATGTGAGGTCGAGTGTGCATTTGATGTAGTCCTGTTCATGATACGATTATCGGACCTAACTATCTGACCAACAGAGGACGGCAGCGCGGCGCCACTTATTAATTGGCTTCACAGACTAAAGGAACAATGAATTTAGCAATTATAATTCAGTATAATATAAGTAGGTACATATATGCTAGTAAATAGGACGTTTGAAAGACTGTTTTTTTTAATACAAACGTTTATTAATTTTATGTATGCATTGCTTTTATGTATGTGTGGTAGGTACGGATCTTGCAATCCTAATTTGAGCTTCCTGTCGTTCAATCGTGTTGAAATTTGATACACCTTTAATATGATACTACGGGCCACCTTTCCCCTCCATCATGTCACCAACTGTCTAATGATGGAGGTGAAACGTGATAAATAAATAAATATTAATGGACATTTTCACAAAACATAATATAATATCTAGATCAATATCAAGGTCATTAGATGGAGAGGAGAGGGAGTTGTTCAAAGGAACTGAAAAACGAAACAAGGTCTCTGCAATGGTGATATTCAAATGTAGGAGATGAAATTCTGGAGGACCAATCAAAAGCGTCTCCACAGAAGGGAACTCTTCAAGGGTTGATAGCACGAACTTGAAACATCAATTTTGCTTTCTTTTAATATCGTTCCAGAGATAAAATAAAAGTTACTTGGACTTGCATTTTAGTTGGTTTTATTTTATTGTTTCATATAATATACAAATTACACAATTATGTTTTATCTAATTGCTTTTATTAGATATAGTTTTAATTAATATTGTATGTAGTTTCCTCCTTGTCTTATTCAGTATAATAATATTGTTATTTCAGGCTTTTTGCTTTAAGCCACTTCCCGATGAGCAATTAGGTTGTATTTGGTACTGTAATGTAACCTTTACGTTCATTACGAAAATTGTGCCAAAACGTCAACTTCCCGAATCGTCAACTTCTGTAATTAACTTCCCAAAACGTCAACTTCCCAAAACGCCAACTTCCCAAAACGACAACTTCCCAAAACGACAACTTCCCAAAACGACAACTTCCCAAAACGGCTACTTCTAATTAATGTAACTTTGTCTCCAATGTAATTTAGTACAAGTAGAGTTAAAAACTGGGTCTGATGGAGAGAAACAGAAATACTGTCCCTCTTCCACTCACACTCCGCACTTGACTTTAGGTTCTCTTTCTGAATTCTTGTGTCTTATTTTGACGCATTCTTAATTCTTTTAATTGATTGATTCTTTAGCGTCTTTCAGTAACTATAGTCTCTCATTTGCTGATAGCGTCTGTTCTTGTCCCCTACTGATAAATCTACGACGATTTTGAAGTCCACAGCCCGAATTCATCGCCCCTGGAGTTGCAATCATCCTTAGGCTACAGTGATTTCCGTACCAGTAGTATGGTGACTCTTTGTGAAATTTTATTCTCATCCAGAGACACTAGTTAAGTACGATATTACAAAAGATAATGTAGCAGTTGAGACACTTTATTCCAAAGGAGTATCACTATTAAAACAGGCGGTACTCTACGAGAATAAAAACTCGCATCACACTGGTACTCAATGCGAGTAATATTCTCAACGAGTCACAGTGTGACCCGTTTTAGTGTGACTCGTTGAGAGTAATTCATAGGCACCCTTCGCAGAGGCTGTAAGATACCAGTGCTCTAATTAAATAAATTGAAACTTGTCTCATCCCAACTTCTATTGTCAGACGTTCAAAATCCATAATTTACTCATTTCATTGCGCTTCACTCTGTATAAAGTTTTTGAATAAATTAGTAACATTTCAAACTTTCCAAGTACAAACGGAAATCTATTTTTAAAATTCCGCCTTGTAATCTAAAGCTTCCATCACGTCGATTCCGAGAAACAGATTCGGATTGTATCCAGTGACGTCAGGTTACTAGATTCCGGGAACCTGTTCTGGCATTTTACATTTTGTTGCTCCTTTATATCTTCCACGTTTCGCTCAACATCTATATTTAACCTTTAAGGAAATTGATATACAAATTCGCACGGTTCAGGTACAATCTTGTTATGCTGCAGTACTTAAAGTGGTAAATTTTCTAGCCATTTTGGTGCAGTTGTGGTATTTCTATTTCCGAGTGTTTACGTCCTGCAGATGGTACGTGAAGTTCTCGTCCTGTGTCCTGGCTGCCAGAACATAGCAGTCGTAAAACCAGTTTTAAGGTCTTACAGCTTGAACAACAGCAGGTGAAGGTAACCGCATGTTCAACACCATAAAAGGTTCATCCACTATTTACGTAGGATCACCAACAACGGGTGAAATGCTGTTGTCGTAGGTAGTCTTAAATCATTCGACCAAAGTAGTTTGTTATGAACGATAATCGAGCCAAGTTAAAGCAGTCAATAGAGGCCGATGTGCAATCATATTTATAGCCACCCACCAGCCTTAGTAAATTGGTTCAAATGGCTCCAACAGGCCTGATTATACTCTATTTAAAGATGTCTGATATTGCAGTATCACTGTGTACTGTCCTTTTGTTATCTAAAATACTTGGAATATTGAGACAAACCGACAATGTTTCCTTATTTATAAAGATGGAGAGTAGCATCCACCCACATGGGTCCATATTTTTGAAGTGTCGGCTGACGTAATGCTGTTGTTTACTCCAATCCTATTATGAGTGCATTTGGCGAACTTGAGATTTATGATGCGATGTAAATGGCATTGATTTTTATTGTTAAAGGACTATTCAGGGTCGGTGAATAATGGTTCAATGTATGATATTATATAGGTGGTTTAAATCGCACAAGGTTGTTGATAAGCGCCGGTGGAAGGACGCGGGCCGGGCCAAGGCCTCCCCGGCACCTGCCTCCCACGCTCTGCTACGTTCCGCCAGCCTCCCCGCGTGCCTCGACCGCTACTCAACTAAGTCACGTGTGCTGTACTTCTTCATCATTATTATAGCTGGTACCATATTTATGCAAGGTGTTCTCGAGACTACCGTGAGATTTTTATAACATTTAAAGCTACTCAAATGACAGGTTTCGCTTGTTTCAACGAATAATGTTATTGCATTGGTGGCGGTTGAAACTGAAAAGTTATGAGTTCAAAATATCAGCAAGCAAAGGGCTCGAGTGTGGCATTGTGTAGGTGTAGCGGGATAAAAGATTGAGTTCACGAGACGGGAGGGGCGAATTGTATAGAGTCCTTGCTACCGAGGACGCGCGTGGAGAGGAGGGGTGCAATGGGAGGAGGAGGGTACGGTGGATTCATTGAGTGCGGCGAATGAATGGGCCACGATGAGTCACCGGATCGATGCTGAGCCGGTTGTTCCCCGCGCCCCTCTGTTGCGCGTCTGCGTGATGCTAGTCTGCCTGCTAGCCTTGCAGCATATTTAATGGCCCATTTTTAATATGAAGGTGATAAATAGGCACTTGTCTGTTTTATCTGATTGCTCAACGTCGCCATGGTTACGACAGCACGGCGTAACTGATACGCCGTTATTAGCTTGAGCATTACTATGAAATTGGATTACATAGATTAGCAGCTGCTTGCTACATGTAGGACATAACTCAAATAGGTATAGATAGATCACGCAATGGACACCTGCTGACTAACTGACGAGGTCATGGCACATAGAAGTAAAACTCGGCACAAAGCTTTGTACCAACCTGTCTGGCTGACTTGGTACAGTAAGTAGCCCTTACCTATATAAAGGGCGAGATAGATACTTCCAGCAATGTACTGGAAATCATTAAGTGATGCTGATGATCGTATACCTAATCAAAGAATCCTAGATTCTATGTCCCTAGCATGCATGATGAATGCAGTTTATGCCGAAGTTGCTCATGCAGTTCTTCCGTAAAACTCAAATTCGTCAACACCACCATTAATTGTGTGTGGAAACTGGAAACGCGTAATCATTGAGTGATGCTGATGATCGTACAATCAAAGAATCCTAGATTCTATGCCACTGGCATGCATGACGAATGCAGTTTATACCGAAGTTGCTCATGCAGTTCTTCCGTATAACTCCAATTCGTCAACACCACCATTAATTGTATGTGGAAACTGGAAACGCGTAATCATTGAGTGATGCTGATGATCGTACAATCAAAGAATCCTAGATTCTATGCCACTGGCATGCATGACGAATGCAGTTTATACCGAAGTTGCTCATGCAGTTCTTCCGTATAACTCCAGTTTGACAACACCGCCATTAATTGTGTGTGGAAACTGGAAACGCGTAATCATTGAGTGATGCTGATGATCGTACAATCAAAGAATCCTGGATTCTATGTCGCTGGCATGCATGACGAATGCAGTTTATACCGAAGTTGCTCATGCAGTTCTTCCGTATAACTCCAATTCGTCAACACCACCATTAATTGTGTATGGAAACGCGTAATCAGACACGTTCAAGCTACAGCTAGGACCCCGGTCTGATTAATCGTGATGATAGACGTGACGTGCCATCCTACCAGTGTACGTTGAATGGGCGTCTATAATAGCCATCCGGCATGAGTAGGTATTGGATCTGCTATAGAAGTATTCATGGTCACAGTGGGAGCGTTAATTAACATCGTATTGTGGACATGTGAATCAACCACGCGGACAGGAAGTGTCATCTCGTCGACTGAAACTCGGTGTTTTCGCTGCTTTGACGTATCTGTCGATAGTCAACAATGCTGGAATGGCAGTCTAGTTTCCTTTTATAGACTTCATAGCTCCATACAAACGCCTTTATTGATCATTCTGCGCCAGTCAATGAGATGTAGCTAAGAAAATGCAAATGTTGGTTTCGTTCTAGCACATTTGATGGTTTCCAACTTTCCTGGTTATGATAATTTTCAATACAGGTTTTTTAGATAGAGCAAAATAAACACACACTGTCTTTCACTTCTTTATCAGCTCTCTTTTACTGAGAGTTCCTACCTTAATATGCTGCCTTCAGCATCTCCATGTCACGAGAAAATTCCTTGACTGATTTTTACCCCCAACAACTACCAGTGTTCTTTCGGTTTGGGTTAATAACAGAAATATATCTGTTATTAACCCAATCAAATATGTGTTAACCGTAACCAGAATACACCGAATAATAATGTAACAGAATTAATAGCTTAACAGAAACAACATGTTACCGTTTTGTATACAGTAACCGTAACCGAATTGATAAAGGTTATTTTGCTTGTTGCACTCTACTCGTAGGTAGGTAGGTACCTAGATGCCGGTCGGCGTCTCCTTTTCGCTCGCCAAAGCGATTCCTTTCACGCACACATAGGTACAAATAGAAAGAATCAAATGTATTTTACGAATTTTAGTATGCACCACTGTTTGATTATATTAAACCGAGTCGCGTTTTCCAGTGTTACTGCCGTGTGACGTCGATCATGCCGATTCATGTCTTATTGTGTGCAGTGTCAGTTTATTTTACGCGCCACATGAAAACAACGGTGCAGCGACCGTTCTTTTCATGTTGGATATGGTATAAGGGGTTTTTTGGTATGCTGAGTACGAATTTTAGGTTAATTTTGCAATCCAATATGGCCGCCGCGCCACTGTAGTAAAATTTAAAGTTGGATATCGTATAAGGGGTTTTTGGGTGTGCTGAGTACGAATTTCGGGTTAATTTTGCAATCCAATATGGCCGCCACGCCACCGTTGTAAAATTTCATGTTGGATATCGTATAAGGGGTTTTTGGGCAGTGGCGGCTGGTTGGTCCTCGATCTGGTGGTGCACTTTACCTGCTTTCTTGTTTAAAATTTAGGTAGTAAGCGTTAATTTTATACCTATCAACTTTATTTTGAAAAGTTTTGTATAGTTTTAAGTACTTAGGTACTTAGTTATTGTTTATGCTCATTTTCACACACTCCACACACTTTGCACGCAATATAGAATTGAACTAAGAACAAATAAAACAAAACAACTTACAATTTAAAAATCAAAACAATCAATACATATTTAACGCGTCACAGATACAGCGAAACAATACCGGGAGAATTCAAATTTCGTCATCAACAAAACATCGAGGACTCTCGGTAATCTTCGGATTGCCCGAGTGCGTGCGGCGCACGAAAAGCGACTCATTGCCCGGTACATTTTCTATGAACGATGTTTTGTCTCACGCGCCAGGCGTATTAGCTCGTATCTAGTACAAGTTGTATGAGCAGCCCTCGTGCACTCGGGAAAGCGCACGCCGATTTTTGGTTACAGGGAATCTAGGCTTCAGTAATGTAGCAAAGAGCTTAAATTGTTTCGTCATAATTAGACATGTTATTAGTTTTGAGTTTTTATATGTTTAAAGAAAAAGTGGTAGGTAAATAGGTACCTAATTGTAAGTAATTTATTAATACATTTTGTTATTTTAAATCCTCTGAGCTGTGTGGTTGTGGTGGTTCACTGCACGAGCGCACTTAAGGTACAGCCGCCACTGTTTTTGGGTATGCTGAGTACGAATTTCGGATTAATTGTGCAATCCAATGTGGCCGCCGCACCACTGTTCTAAAATTTAAGGTTGAATATCGTATAAGGGTTTTTTTTGGTATGCTGAGTACGAATTTTCGGTTAATTTTGCAATCCAATATGGCTGCCGCGCCGCCGTTGTAAAATTTAAGTTGGATATCGTATAAGGGGTTTTTGGGTATGTTGAGTACGAATTTCAGGTTAATTTTGCAATCCAATATGGCCGCCGCACCACTGTAGTAAAATTTCATGTTCGAAATCGTATAAGGGGTTTTTGGGTATGGTGAGTACGAATTTTGGGTTTACTCTTGCAATCCAATATGGCCGCCACGCCAACGTTGTAAAATTTTATGTTGGATATCGTATAAGGGGTTTTTTGGTATGCTGAGTACGAATTTTCGGTTAATTTTGAAATCCAATATGGCTGCCGCGTCGCCATTGTAAAATTTAATGTTGGATATCGTATAAGGGGTTTTTTGGTATGCTGAGTACGAATTTCGGGTTACTCTTGCAATCCAATATGGCCGCCACGCCAACGTTGTAAAATTTTATGTTGTATACCGTATAAGGGGTTTTTGGGTATGCTGAGTACAAATTTCGGGTTAATTTTGCAATCCAATATGGCCGCCACGCCACTATAGTAAAATTTCATGTTGGATATCGTATAAGGGGTTTTTGGGTATGGTGAGTACGAATTTCGGGTTAATTTTGCAACCCAATATGGCCGCCACGCCACCGTTGTAAAGTTTCATGTTGGATATCGTATAAGGGTTTTCTGGTATGCTGAGTACGAATTTTGGGTTAATTTTGCAATCTATTATGGCCGCCACGCCTTCGTTACAAAATTTCATATTGGATATCGTTTTAAGGGTTTTTGGTATGCTGAGTAGAGAAAGAGTAGAGTAGAGACTCGTGGAGGTGCGGCTGCCATACCTATTGGATTGCAAAATAAATCCGAAATTCGTACTCAGCATACCAAAAAACCCCTTATGCTATATCCAACATGAAATTTTACTACAGTGGTGTGGTGGCAATATTGGATTGCAAAATTAACCCGAAATTAAATAAATGTTTATTGCAAAACTACAGGACAGTTTTTCTTCTTCTTCTATACATTTCAACCACAAAATGCATTCAACCGACTTACTACATACCTACATAGGCAGAAAATTATAACACCCCATACAGGCCAGTATTACAGTAAGTATAAAGTTCGCCACAAATTTTTGTAACTTTTCCACATTTCAGCAAAAATGAAAAGGAAAACGAATAAAAATAAATAAATACACAATCACAACTCAAGTACAGCCACATCCGCCACTATCGACAAAGTCAGCGAAAACATTATGAAAACTGGTAGCAGCGGACCCATCTTTAAAATTGCTGCAACTATCCTATCATATTTTGGTCTCCAGACACGGTCAACAAGATTGAGTCAACTCTGTTAAAATATTAAATGAAAGTAGATAACAGTGTTTAGTTGTATACATTTATTTTCGTCGTTATTGTTGGTTATTTGACCGTGTCCGGAGACCACACATATTATTTTCTGTGTCTAAGTACGCATATTTTACTCTATGGCGCGGTATCACGCACCTAACACTTGACGTGGCGCTATGTGTGGTCAAAAGCATGTTGGGGTTATAATATACACTAAAAATGTGAATAAAAATTCTGTACACTGAGCTTGCAATAGGCCGACATTCAGCAAAACTATGATAGCGATGTCATTGCAAATCACAGTAACTGATTTTCAATGTCTGCCTAAATTCGTACTCAGCATACCAAAAAATCTCTTGTACGATGTCCAACATGAAATTTTACATCGGTGGCGTGGCGGCCATATTGGATTGCAAAATTAACTTGAAATTCGTACTCAGCATATCCAAATACTTGTTATACTATTTCTGACATGAAATTTTACAACGGGGGCGCGGCGGCCATTATGGATTGCAAAATTAGCCCGATATTTGTACTCAGCATACCAAAAATCCCCTTATACTATTTCCGACATGAAATTTTACAACGGTGGCGCGGCGGCCATATTGGATTACAAAATTAGCCCGAAATTTGTACTCAGCATACCAAAATACCCCTTATACGATATCCAACATGAAATTTTATATCAGTGGCGCGGCGGCCATCTTGGATTGCAAAATTAACCCGAAATTCGTACTCAGCATACCCAAAAACCCCTTATACGATATCCAACATGAAATTTTACAGCGGTGGCGCGGCGGCCATATTGGATTGCAAAATTAACCCTAAATTCGTACTCAGCATACCAAAAAACCCCTTATACGATATCCAACATGAAATTTTATAACAGTGGCGCGGCGGCCATATTGGATTGCAAAATTAACCCAAAATTCGAACTCTGCATACCCAAAAACCCCTTATACGATATCCAACATGAAATTTTACATCGGTTCCGCGGCGGCCATATTGGATTGCAAAATTAGCCCGAAATTTGTACTCAGCATACCAAAAAACCCCTTATACGATATCCAACATGAAATTTTACAGCGGCGCGGCGCGGCAGCCATATTGGATTGCAAAATTAACCTGAAATTCGTACTCAATATATCAAAAAGCTTTAGAAAAATATCCAACAAGACATTAGGTATATAACTGCGAAACGGGGGCCATTTTGTAATCGCTTTATAATAAAAAAATGTGTGCGTGTACTTACGTAAGAAGTGAAACTTCTTCATGACCTTATTGAAATTACTTTTAGTCCAAAAGTCTAAAAGTCCAAAAGTCCCAAAGTTCAAAAGTCCAAAAGTACTAAAGTACTAAAGTCCAAAAGTCCAAAAGTCCAAAAGTCCAAAATCCAAAATCCAAAAGTCCAAAGGTCCAAAGGTCGGCTGTGTCATTAACCTGTATCGTAACTAAAAACCCAGGTAAACATTGTATGTGATAACAGTTTCAATAGATTAATTAACCGTTTCAAAGGGTTATCTAAACACATCATTCAACTTTTAAACCTTATTGATAAATTAACCGATATAAAGTGTTAACCGTATCGATATGTAACCCTTATAAAAGGTTACCGATTCAATCTGTAACCGTTTATTTCGGTTAATCTTTTAAATGGGTTTTCCGTTCACTGACAACTACAGACATGCAAAAGTAGATTGATAGAAGTAACGGTACATTTCACACATATTGCAGTTTCATCTAAATCAAAGGTTATAGCAATAAAATCTATTATTCATTATAACCTGTTCACACTAGTAGCTAGTAGGTATTTTACTATACGTTTTAAACTTGTGCACAAGTATGATGTAGGTACGTAGGCGGACCTAATGGCATTCTGTACCGGGTCAACATTAGCAGACATAATCCAAAATAGAAAATGTTGAATCATAGTTTCATATTCCTTACGTGGAGTCAAATATATGTAATAAAATATATATATAATGTTTCCATTCAGAGCCATTGTGATTGTAGGCGAACGCCTACACAACCTTACTCTTTCACTAATGGGGAAATTATACGTAGGCGGAATGTCAACTGCTTATTTCCACAAAACCAGTAAGTGCTGTTGACATTTCAACTTAACCAAAAGCCGCCCTTTACCTGTGTTACATTCATTTGTTTACTATTCATGGATATTTCGGGTTCTGGCGTAATGTTTTTTATCTGTTACATTTTCCCGCTTCTACTATTCAGAATTTCGTATTGATACAGTACGATTATTTTGACACATTATCTTAGAAACCGTTTCGTTATTTTTGTCATAGAAAGACGATCAAACATCGAACAATTGAGAACGAACGGGCTGGTCTCCTAGTCTAGTAGCATTAAAACCCTGTAACTACCACATTTTACTATCATCTGATTTCCGTTATGTTTGCAGAACCAAATGCAGCACATGCAGGTGGTATTATTTTTTAACATGAAGAAAATCCTACAGGGTTGCTATGCAGGACTTCTACCGACTAATAACCACACGTATCCTACCTAACAGCCGATGATTGGGAGCCCCGGGTAAGCCTTAGGAAGGATGTCGCCAGGACTAGGCGTATATTATGTGCTCTGCCTACCCTTTTACCATACTATATTACGTTTATCGACTAATATTTTTGAATACAATTCTCAAACACCACTCTGCCGTAGCGAACTAGCAATTCTAGTTCGTTACAGTAGGCGTGAGCTGTCTACCGGTTTGAATGAAAGAATATCAATGAGACAGAACAATGAATGAACGATACAAACTTGAAACTGGATTAGCGACTACGGTCTACACCTACACTCATTTGCACCAATAGTTATCGCCAACTGTGTAATCGCTGTGCTAACAATTACGCTTGTTAGAGTTGTTAGTAATGGCATGAAATATTGAGCACTATTTTCCAACATTGAAGATATTTTCCATGAGTCATGTATACAATGAAAGAGGGCAACGCAAGTACTCGGAACTTATCATCGGTAGTAGAAGGAAAGAGGATATTCTTCCGAGAGCTTACCGGGGGCTCCCAACCGTATGCTGTTGGGCAGGATACGTGAGGTTTTTTAGTCTGTAGGAGTCTAGCATCCATTAAGGATTTCCCCTCACCTTAAAAAAAGTAGAAGAAAAGAAACGGAATTGAGACCTAGATTAAGTCGATTATATCGACTCTGAGAATGATTATTCATATTTCTAACCAACTTAATACCTATTTGATTACATAATTGGCATCTTCATTTACTTAGCACTCGTGATCGTAAAATTACGTAGTGTTTGCATAACTTATTAAGAAATTACGTCTTCCGCACTTATTACTATTAACTATACCTACCTACTGTAAATTCTAAATGATAAACATAAATAATTAATGATAATGTGCAATCTACTGTCTTATCCATCTTAGCGTTTTGCCAAGTTGCTTCTAAACTTGCTGGAGAGGACCGCTTATCCATCTTAGCGTCTTGCCAAGTTGCTTCCAAACTTGCTGGAGAGGACCGCTTATAAAAGCGGTCCTCTCCAGCAACATTTTTTTATTGTAAAATTGGAAAAAGGTACATGTAAGATCTATTTCTTTGATACCACCAAGGTAGCGGATATATACGTCCCTCCCGAAGGAGGGTGATCACCGTAGCCCTTGACGCATTTTGAAAAACCCCATACTGTAGACTTTCGGGAAAACCTGGACATAAGAGTTCATTCCATTAATAATCTAAGTCTACAATGAGTTCTTGTAGGTACTGTCATGTTCTTTCTTTGTCAATGTCTCCAGCTGAGTGGCACGTCAATTGATGTTTGAAAATATTGGGAGATCCTTCTTTCCTGCAGATAGACTAACATCTTTTTACTGTTCGCTGTAGCGACTAACGGATTATTGTTTGCCTACAGGTGAATTCGCTGATTTCCACCGAGCTTATCCCGAATGGTGCAGCGAGGCAGGCGCTCAGCAAGTGCCGCATGCACATCTTCCCTTAATGGGCCTGCGGTTAGTGATCTAATCTATTTCATTAAGTAATAATATTATTTTAGAAGATAACATAAGAAAGTATTCTATAAATAAGCGATAGCATTTACGAACGTTTCCGAACTTCGGTTTGTCCTGATAGCCAGAAGCATGATAGTCGTTAAGCCAGTGCCTTAAAGTGGCAACAGACTGGCCACATTTGTAGAAGAATCGATGACCGGTGGTGCAAATAAGTTTTGGAGTGGAGACAGCGACTTGGCAATAGGGCTTGAACTCCGGAATTCCGGAATTGACATAATTCCGGAATTCCGATAAAATCTAATATCGTTTTCAATTCCGGAATTGGCGAGATCAATACCGGTATTTCGATATTGAAAAAAATATATTTTCTCTTTTTCTTTTATTTCATTACAAACAAAAATGTAGATTATAAGCTTCTTATGCATTTAATTACCTTTAATTACTACAATGTTGATAATTTAGGATTTCTATATAAACAAATTAATTCGATTATGTACTTAGGTATTAATCATTTTATTTGATTATAATTTTTATGGATTGTATTACATGAAAAATTTGCATGCTGCATGCAGTGCTGTGGCTAAACATGCTGTACTAGTATAAAATGTAAGATCTTTTGTGACCATGTTTATGAGCAAATAAATCTATTCTATTCTATTTCTAAAACCTACTAAGAATGTAAATCCATAAAATTAATGGTATTTGATAGAGAACATATTTTTTAAATAATAATAATATAATGGATGACGTTTTTGTATTTTTATTACATTTAGACTTCAATTTATAGTGCGAACTTAGACTTAGCTCTGACTTATGCTACGAGTTAAATTTAACTTTGATAGAAACGCTGTAAGAATTTGACAGAGGTCTCGCTCAGCATAGTTCTAGTAGCCTTGACGGAACTCATGGGGCCGTACCTTATTATTAGGGGCAAACTTTGCCCCAAGGCGCTCCACTGACCCAGAGTGAGGAGGGTCCTGGGTTCCCTGTTCTCATCAAGGCGGAGGAACACATTCCGTCGCACATGGCTCCGTCTCAGGCGCCCGACGCTGATTACAGCTAGAACGACGTGCCTGAAGTCACTGAAGGTGAGTTAGGGGCGACTGTACTGCGGCTTAGATTCCGCACGGACCGTGTCCCTGGACCTTGAGGATGGTCCTGGCTCTTGAGGATCTCGGACCTCGAGTGATGGGGCTCTTTAGTGCATGCCTCGAAAAAGGCCAGGTTCCCAAGGTCTGGAAGACAGGGAAACTGGTTCTGATCCGAAAGGCAAGGTGATCGGCAGTCTACCCATCCGGGGATCGGCCGATCGTGTTGCTCCAGTGAGCAACTCCGGCCGATCTCCGATCAGTCGATCCCCAACAATGATACGCTCAAGGAGCTTGCATACCTCGTTTGGTATGCAAGCTCCTTGAGCGTATCATTGCACAGCGTACAGTCGGGCACTTCACACGCGTGGGGGCCAGATCTGGGGGATAACCAGTTTGGTTTCCGTCAAGGGTGCTCCACCGTGGATTCGATCATGCGGATTAGAAGACTGACGGAGGAAGTAACATCGCAGGGTGAGGTGGTGTTGAAAGCGATGGCGATGTCGAGAAATACCGGCATCGCCTTCAACACCTTGCCCTGGAGCTGCGTTAGGTAGGCGCTTATTTATCATGGAGTCCCTCCCTACTTCCGTCGAATTGTCGGGGCCTATCTTTCCGAGAGGCCCATAACTTACCCAAGCTGGCTAGGGCCCAGCCGGGTCAGCGAGATACGTCGTGCGGTGTTCCGCAGAGATCAGTCTTAAGACCGCTTCTGTGGAACATCGGTTACGATTGGGTGCTGCGTGGTCCGGTGCTCAGAGGCGGCATGTCTCGAGTCCTTGTTTAAATAAATTAATTATATTTTTAATTTATTTGCTCCCACCCGAATTCCGCATGTCTTTGCTCAAGACTGTCGGCCTCCATAATCGGGGGCCTGAGGACGGTGGGAGGGCAAATCAAAGTCCTAACAAAAGCACGCCCAAGACGAAAACGTGACGTGAAAGTTTCACGCACGCCAACGCCCTGAGATGCGGGATAACACCTGAACAAGCCCCAAATACGCGGGATAGCACCCGAACCTCCTAGGTGAGGTCGCAGTGATAGTCAAGGTCTGTTGGGAATCCTGGGGTCATTCTTCTGAGGGCTTACCCGGGCCAACCGTAGGCAATAGTTAGGAAACGTGTGGTTTTTAGTTGGTTACGTTAAAATAAGTAATTTTACTGGAAATTAAAGTAGTGTATCACTAATCACTTAGGACTGTCAGCTCCCGTTTCTTTTTTTACATACATACATATGGTCACACCTTTATCCCCGAAGGGGTAGGCAGAGACATATTATATGCCCACATTTTACCTTTGTATAATTTGTCCCACGTAATAGGTGGTGAGCCGTATTGCCGTGTTTAAATGGACAGGCGCAGGTTGTGACTGCCTACTGTTGAAATAAAGCCTTCAACTTAGCTTAACGACTGCCATTTTACTGGCAACCGGGACCAACGGGATCTTTTTTTACATATCACTATTTTGTACAAAACAAAACTTGATTGAGTTCCGGAATTCCGGAATTCCGGAATTCAAATACTAAATATCGAAACCCAATTCCGGAACTGAAAAAACGTCCGATATTCAAGCCCTACTTGGCAAACGTAAGGTGGTCCGGTCCACGTTTGACTCCAGATAGACCAGAGGTTCCCAGCCTTTTCGTGGTCAGGGACCACTTTTATATTTTTCTTGTTAACCGGTACCACTATAAAAGCATAATTAAAAATTGTGATAATCAATCTGAAACTTTAATAAAACGCAATAGGAAATTGCATAAGCGGAAGATTTCCGTATTTTTGTATTAATATGATTTCTGGGTTGCATCTTCTTCACGAGATCTGAGCGCCTATGTCTAATATTGTTACTCAAAGCTACATGCAAATCATTACTTTCTTTCAAAGGATTCCTGCCTTGTTTTTAATTACCAACAAAGCCGAAAGCCTTTTCGCACAAATAAGCTGTTGAGAAAATCATAAAATAGCGCAAGGCGATTTCTTTTTCTTCATTGCTTTTAAGCACCAAACGACTCAAGTGAATTTGTTGTGTCCTTCCTGGATTCCTTCAGTTACTTCACCAGCATCCTTGCTAAAAGGATTACGAAGGGGGAGGGTACTATTCCACTTCATCGAGGGGTGAAGAGACACGCCACCGTCTAGGCCTGCTTCTGTGAAAGAACGGTGAGCAGCCAACTCGCCGCTCTCAGACCCTCGGTCATGGTGTATTCTGAACGTATTGGCCTGACTACGGAACTCGGGAGGGAGATTTCTCTCCCGCTACATTCTTCGCGAGCATAACTTGGTCGCAGAAATACGCAGTTACGTCACACTTTTCCCGTTGGAGACCATAGTCCTTAACATGGTCTCCAGCGTGAGAATATTCACGCCCAGGCCCGCAACGAGGTCATGTCGCTGCTATGCCCATGTAGTGCCGTGACCTCGCTGTAGATACGAGTACTTACCGAAGCACCCGTGCCCGTAAACATCTGTGACACTCGGTAGGTGAGGCTAGCATGGCGGTCTCCTCAATAGCGGTGAGTCCTCACTTTGGTAGCTCAAGTCGTACCTTCCATGTCTCCATGAGCTACTAGCGAAACCGGGATCACTATGCCTCTATTTTTTGGGGCACAGGCGTGTGGTCCCGATCCCAGTGCCTCCTTGCACCACTGATACAACGACACAAGAGCACTGTTTTCCAGGTCGCATGGAGGGATCTCGGATATCGTGCGGTACCCTCTCCTGACGGCCATCGCCTTTAGCGAGCTATGCACTCTAGCCACGTTGCCGGTCGTCAGGGCCTCCGCCCATACAATACTGGTGTCCCATTTAGTGCCTTACTCCGCACGACCCCGAAGGTCTCCTGCAGGGAGCGTTGGGTACTCTTATGTTGGGTACCAAATGCGAGAGCACAGCTGTTGTCCCCTCTGTTTTAGGACCAAACTTCGGAAATAGTGTCGCTCTGTAATGATACGCTCAAAGAGCTTGCAGACCTCGTCGAGCAACACGATCGGTTGGTACCCCAATGGCGAGTCCACCGTCCGCCCGGCCTTTCGGATCAGACCAGTATCCCACACTTTAGCCTTTAGAAAACTGGTCTTGAGCCAGAATCCACGCTTGGCCTGGAAACAGATTCAATAGTGGGCAAATGGCAGACTTTGTGTTGTTTTGCTTGCCGAGCTCTTCTCGCTCATTGCATGGCGACTAACGGCTCACCGTTGCCGCTCGATAAATTTAAAATCATTCGCGGACCATATTTTCGCTCCTGCGGACCACTGGTGGTGCACGGACCACTGGTTGGGAACCCATGAGATAGACCGATGAGCTGGAAAGGATTGCAGGTAAGGACTAGATGCGAAAGGTGCAGGACTGTGTTGTGGCGTTAACTGAGAGAGACCTACGTCGAGCAGTTGACTGGCCATAGTCTGATTGATTCACTGATATTGGCAACGATAACACCGTAAAGCAGAGGTCTCTTCGGCAAACACTTCAGCTTTCAAGTATAGCCAACAAAACAGTTTTTCCTTATACTGAAATCCTCAATCTTTAAATATCGCTTTACACTGGCGTAGCTGTTTTAATTGGAGGCCGAGGCCGGGACCTCAATAATGACTTGCGAGATAAATACGACACAATAATGGATTTTACATGTTTTCCTCAGGCACAGGCGAACAGTATTTGCCAGGCATTCTCTCAAATAGTCGGCCATGATGTTAAACATTATGTCGTAGGATGAGAAGGACTAAGAACATTTTAACCTTTTTGAAGTATAATATTAAATTATACATTTATTGCGACTGTGCCCATTTGGTGCCCACTTTGAGTACAATTTTGGTTCTGTGGGAGTTACTTTGAACTTCAAAGAGCCGTTTTCAGTTGTAATATAACAAGTACGAGTATGCGTAGGTCTAACATAATAAGTAGTCTAAACAAGTCTGAATTAATTCTAAAAGTTTTTGCTAGAATTTATATTAGGTATCCTTAAAATTATTTATAACTAACTGGAGGTCACGTATTTTCAGTTCATTCTTTTTTTTTTATTATGCGTTTCTTTTGTCCCGTACCGGACTTTTTGCCAAGTTCAGTATCATCATTATTTTGTGTTTCGTTGAAGTTTTGAAAGCTTTTTGGGCCCTTAAAAGGAACATTTATCTGGATTAGGAACTATTAATGAGTGCTTGCTTTCGAATCATTATGTTCTGTGTGACAGGACATATTGATGTCAATATTATCTCTCAAGTTTGCTGAATTTGTGTTCTACCTGAAATTCGAGGTCGAATACAAATTCAAAACGAGATGTGCTGCATCGAAACTTAAATTTGGGATCGTATGATACCAAATTTAAGTATCGCTTTCAAGGCCACCAATAATAGCTTTCAAGTTTGCTGAATTTGTATTCTACCTCAGATTTTAGGAAGAATACAAATTCAGCAAACTTGAGAGCTTAATAATTATACTTACCTTATTTATCCCTGTCTAGAGGCATCCGTTAAACGACGTGAAGTTCTCGACCTTATTGCATTGCAAATGATTAAAAAAAATGTTTATAACAAACAAGAACTTTAACTTGGGACCCATTAGATCTCAAATTAAAGTTCGTGATCGTACCTATCACAAGCCTAACATAAGTATCATAGTACCAGTTGATGTCTCGGTATAAACTTGTTTTTCAATGATTATGTCGAGAGATTGAGAAAACTCATCCGTGAGAACCAGATTTCTTGTCGTGAGAAGTTTTCTTGACGTTTAGTCGATGGAAAAGCGACCGTAGACCGTACGTAGTCGCCCAGTGATTCCGGCATTACTGGATATTATACAGACTTTCTGTGTTGCATTGATGAGAACTGATTTTTACTTTCAAGTGCGACAATCCGTCATAAAGCTGGATAATATTAATGACTTACAGTAAGATATAAATAACATACGTATATAATTATTAAGATGTTTCCTTAAGGATTGTAGTGATAGATCATATTAATGACCCTCACATCTTTAGCATTGAGGGGTTAAAGAGGTTTTTGAACAACAAATTGACAGTATTTTCAATAGATTATTTAAATATACATACAAACCTTGCCCTGATAACTCCAAAAAAGAAGCGCTTATGGATTTTCACTATTTGTGTGGTGTTCGTGTTCAGCAAATTTTAATTCTTGCTATTCATATTAGACATGCAACCTAGGAACCAGTCACTATAATCTATTTTCTGGTCCACGAATGTTTCCATCATTCCAATAATTTTCTGTAGCTGAATAACGGTAATGATAAAACTGCAGTATTGTAACTCCACCTCAAATGGGATGGTTTAAATACTGTTTGCTGAAATTCTCCATTAGTGCAAGTAATATCTAGACGTTCTGTGTACCTACCTATATTGTATTGTTGGTCGAATGTATTGGCAGCTGCCAACTGCCACTTGGTCACGAGAGTGTTATTTAGTCCAGCTGATATTGTATTGATCGTTATTCCCAAGAGTTCGAAACGTTATGGCACTAGTAGTCCTAGAATTTAGGTAATTACTTAAAGGTCTATTTCAATGATATAGGTAACCAGTTTTCTGCAAATCCCTGTTGAATTTGTACATTGAAAACTTTGTCAATATAGTAGCTTTAAATGACCGGTAACCGCTAAACCGTAATTATTACTTCGAAATCAATTATTTGGTCATTGACTTCAAGTAATATCCCATGTGTGATGCAAACAGATCGAATAATAACAAGTGGATTCTGAGTATCGGTGATGACTGAGAATTGATTGAGGATGTTAGTCATAACGAGCCAACACAGGTTCCTTCCTACCGAGTGCTCTGATGCCGTCACGCTCCGAGTTACTCAGTGTGTCGGTCGATAGGTATATGATAATGTATGTAACTAGCTATTTACATGTTGCCGTTACTGATCACGTCTTGAACGTGTGCGTGTAACACCACTGTGTAATATTCCATCGGTGTCAGTGCGAACTAAATCGCACAGTAATCTACACTGTTTACATGTACCGGTTAATTTGAAGCATTATTACACAATACAGTAGTTAGAAAAATACACTTATTTGATATCAAAACATTCCCTATTCTATCATCTATCTTATTCGAACTACTAGAAATCGATGGAACAATGTAGCGTAAAAAATTCTGCTACGTTGACGCATTGCATCAAGTCAATAAAAGAGTTGGTTAATAAACTCATTCATCATTTTCAATAGCGACGACGGCTGTAGGCGTCGCCTGCGTCGCTGTGCAGTCATGTAGACCTAAAGACGTAGGTAATTGGTGTATTGCATTAGAAGCAATGAAATCAAGCACTGTGCACTGTTCAATGGACTGCGCTCCATTCATTCAGCGAGTGCGCTAGTGCGCTGCCGTTCACTCAACTTTTTCTATGAATAAAGTACGTAGGTAGATGATTTTAATGAACCGACGATATTGAATGGCTACGTATGTGTGACATCAGCATATAGCGTTTTCTGCATAAACACTAAATTTCAGCGTCGCGAATTCGATTCATATTTACGTAATTTGTGGAGCCGTTTCCTCTTTGTTCGGTTATAAATAAAAAGGACGTAATGGATTGTATATTTAGACTTGTACGAATTGTTTCCTCTACTGTGATTTGTGAGCAACCACCTACCACCTCGTTGCGTGGGACGTGCGACTGTTACCTTCCACAGTATAATACCCAAACGAACTATAAATAGGTAGTATATTCAAATTCATGCTAAATGTAAGGACGGGACGGGACGCCCACGCTCGGCTACCATTGCTACTCGCGGTCCTGCCTGTGGCGTGTTTAAGAAATTACGTAGGCTGTAGGCTCTCTATCCTTGTTAAAATGTTCTATTTATATCGTAACATCAAAATTTAAGTAGAAATTCGCCCACTTAGCCTTCTATTTAAGATATAAAAGACTTGTAATTCCAATTTATGTATTTGACGTGGGTACGTAGACTGGCAAATAGTTCAATATAAACCTTTGGAGAACCTCGAACTCTCTTTAATACAATTTGTATTAAGTCTCACGATTGTATGCAATTATTTTGTACTAGGTTTATGATGGGAATACTTCTCCCAAGAGATCCCTGAATAAATTTTGGTAAAGCCAAATAAACGTCAATTCCGCCTACAAAAAACGCCTTCAGCTATGTAGCGTGAGCGTGCTCTCTGCCGTGGGACTGATAATAATATATTAGTACCAGCTACCAGCTCAAACAATTTTTGTACCTATGTTTAGTCGTCAATATCTTCAAGAACTCTGAACCGACTACGAGGATTTTAGAGAATAAAGTGAATTAAATCATCAGTTGCTTTATCGTAAAAAGAAAATGCTATAAGTAGGTAAGTTCATATAAATGAAATAAATATACTTCGTGAATTATTTCAAAATACTTATAATATGCGTAAGTGTAAATGTTGGTTGACGTGACCGAAGGCGACAGGTTATCGGTAATGTGACGTCAGCTCCTCTGACGTCAAGGCGTTCTTCGCCCTGCGTGAGTTCATTCACGAAATAATCCGTGCACGGTCATGGCCGATCACGGAAAAATACTTATTTATTTTATTGAAACGTTAGATTTGAGTATAACCTTAGTATTTGCTATTTTGAGGCATGTCAACTGGTTAGATTTGAGTATAACCTTAGTATTTGCTATTTTTAAACTCACCTACCTAGTTTCAAAAAGAGGAAATTCAATCGATGCCAGGAAGAGATTACTTTGATAGCTGTGATTCACGATTACCTATTTGATAAAACTTCGTTTCCGACGGAAATTGTTCTCTTTCAGTGTTGTTAAGATATACGTAAGTAGATATTTCTAATAGGTTCCTCAAATACATAGTGTAATATGACCTAAACACATTACAAATTAAACACTCGTACATAAGACTATCTAGCAAGTAATAATCTATTTGAAGTCATTAAAGTCATATCATAATCGCGGTCTGCTTTGTCCGGGCGATTTAACTCATTAAAACTGCGGTCAGGCTGGGAACTAGCGAGTCGGCCATTAAAAAACCGTCCCACCGTCCCTTGCAGGCGGTCATTGGCAGCGGGTAGGTCGAGCCGCATTCCTGTGCGCCGGCGCACCGCACGCACTCGCACGCCCACACGCACCGGCCCGCGATGTGCACACGGCTACCCGACCGGTTCACGTCGACACCACTCACTGTCTGCTGCCCCTCATCTGTACTTGACCGTCTTACATGTCCTCTCTATATGGCCGGATAGCATGGTTCCGAGGAGGCATCGGCTGCCCATACATATTGGAGTCATTCATTAATAACACGACCGTTTCACGGCTTCCGGCGTTCACTCCGTACATACCGTCACTCAATTTGGAATTGTATTCGCACGAAACTGACAACGGCGGCGTCTCGCTGTCATAATTTATGTACTACTCAATGCTACTATAAGTATTTACTATTCAAATGAGCAACATTGTATGCGGCATTGTTTTAACTTAGCGACATTCTCCTAAAGTTACTACTGTACCTTGCCTTGAGTATTGGTATTCGAAACTGTCTATCGATATAATTATTGTGTAAGTGTATCCGACAAGGCTCGGCTCACCCACATGTCGTCGGTAAAAACTAGTAGTACCTATCGTTAATATTATAAGACCGGGCGGAATGGCGTCGTCTGCGTGGGCGACCCAGGTCCCCTGAATGGACGTATCGGACGGTCGTCGCCTACGCACCCGCCCACGCCTCACGTAGGTAGCTTACTACCTACTATGAACTTGCTAATGCCTAGTACCTACACACTACATAGTATATAATCTGCCGTCTGTTCAACGCTCAAGAAACAACCATCTGACGCTAATCTAATTTGAATGTGGCGCCCGTTTAGAGGACACTGATCCGACCATTCAAGTGCCCTTCGGAGGGAACCCTATTCGAATATTGATATCTGCACAAAACCAGTTTTGGGACGGACGTTTAATAGTAATGTCTAACAGCTAATCGGGTTGAGTTCTCCGTATGTTTTGTATTCAGGCTTATCTGACACTGTCATAGGAGATGACAAGCAACCAATACAGGATACTGTTCTCGACACAACTGCGATAAAGGGATGATTATACTGTATCAGTTACATTTAAATGTTCAATGACAGCTTGTTCAATGTAACACCCACCAGACCACTCTCAGGTCTCACTGTATTACGCGATTAAAAACCCCCCATCAAACGTTTAAGTATCATAATTATTGTGTCTGATCACGTTTCGGCCATCTGACACATTTGTACACCCCCGGCACATGTATTTTATTCATTCATTGTTAGGCTTAGAAGAGCGAATACTAAATAACAAAGCCAAGCAGCTAAGATCCACCTAGTCCTAGAAAACCACCAAATCAACTTAGACGGGAAATAATTGTACAGGAAAACAGTATTCTGACCCGTGGTATTCTGACCCATTGAACGATTAACCTTTAAAAACACCCATAAATACATATTATAATATGGGAAGCAGTGTGGTATGAACAGACGAATCTTATACTTAAACTCTGAACAGATACAACTGGGACATTGAACGTCATTCTTTACATTAGTATTATACCTAGGTAAACTTCAAAGCACCATAAAGGTACTTGTATGCATTTGAAATTGTCTTGTTATGGCAACAGACGTTCTGATTCTACAGCGTAGGTGTAGAGTTATTCAACGAAACGCTGCATGGGCATGGCCAATCCTAATTTGATTGCTTATTTGTTGAAATAACAAACTGAATGACGGCTAGACAATTCACAGAGCGAATTTGGAAAATTGTCGCGTGGAAAGCGTCGGTGGCGAGGGAGCGGGCGGCGTGCGGCGTGCGGGGGCGGACGCGAGAGTAAGGACGAACGCTGCGTGGGCGGCCATTGAGCGCGGGGGCAGGTGAATGGTGCACCCCTGCACCCCCGGAGCCGCCCCCATTGAGCGGCCCGCGATCGATAGCGCCCCCCTCAGACGGGTGGGCGACACGTTAGCCGGGAACGTCTGTTGGATGCGATGCGCCACCCCGCATTACTGTAATGTTATTATGTAGGTGTATCTGTGCTGAAGGTCGATATTTGCCAATAATCTGTATTGTGGCGCTACACAATGCTCGCGTTTTATAATTCCAACATGTCCGTTATTGTAATCTGTCGGATATTTCGCATCGCCCGCCTGTGCGGTGTCAGTTCTGACTTCTGACACACATTCTTCAATAACTTATCTTACAATGCGTTTATGTGTGCGCCCACGCTTTCGTAACTTGTACTCGGTCGCAGGAAATGTCTTAGCTTTATTACGTTTTATGTAGATAATCTTTATATTATTCGACGTTCTTGATATTACTGATGCTAATTTTAGTTACGAGGCGTGGGATGGGGCACCTCCTGTTCGGATTATGACGTCTGTTATCTTATACCTATAGATTAGAGAATTAACCTGTAATACTTTATTTTTATCCGTGGTACGATCAGACAGAACAACAGGATGTATGGATTTTATGCGAATTCTCGAAATGGTAATGAAATTTCTGACATTCCTGGCAGGAATAGGTACTTGGAATAAGAATATGAGAGAGGCGTTTGATCGGTAATGGCCGTTTTATTAAAAAAAATTTCTCACGGCCTGCTGAAAAATTTTCTCTTCTCGAAATGGCACAAACAGAACTGGTATATCAGTTACTTCATCGTTGTGTCTCACCATGTTTCAGGTCTCTGCGCATTTCGGGGTCTGGCTGCGAGGAGGCGCTGTCTTCAGGGTCGTCTTCCGAATGCGAGGACACCCACGCCCACGTGCCGCAGGACTTCCCCATCGAGATCCTGCCCAACCTGTACCTTGGCAACTCGACCAATAGTGAGGACTGTAACGCGCTCGCTAGGCACAATATTAAGGTAACATTACTATATTTTATGCTGGTCTACTATGCAGACTAACGAGCTCTTTGGCGCATAAACTAATCTTGCATGCAAATGGTACATCTGCTGATAGACCAGGCTCTGGTTTAGGTGCCCGTTTAAGGCCCGTAAAGTTAAACTATACTTTTAGCCCACAATTACCTTTCCATTGCTGTCCAGGTAAGACCTTGGTCCTGGTCATAACATCTACCTTTCATACACTTTTTCACTGTTTTAAAAATAGTAGGAAAAAAATTAGTTTTTCGAGATAATCTCGTTGCAATAACTTTCTTCTATGAAATGCGCTAAACTTTGATTATTCTCTCTTAAAAAGTAACATCATTAGCCATATTGAATTAAGGAATAATTTCTTAGTCTTCTAACGTTGTGTAGGTGTCGGTTCCATCGCCTGCCAGTTGTAAGCGAATGTCTACTAGTACACTTCTCAGAGATCCACAATACTTGTTGAGTAAATTCGCATTCGTGTTTCAATAGGACTACGATCACCAGTGACCGGGACTTGCGACCTATAAGTGGTTCAGGGAGTGCTGCTTGCGACTGTTGGGAATCCTGGGGATATCCTTCCGAGCTCTTACCCGGGGCTTCCAACTAGTCCCAACCGCGATATCGTGCATGGTCTGCAAAAAGCGACACCATCATATACTACACTTAGATCATAAATAGTGTTCACCTTCTAATATACTACTACTATGTACTATTCCATTGTATTCCAGTACTAGGTACGACTGATTTAACCGTAGCTCCCAACCGTAGATAAGGGAACGGGGTGGGTTTTAGGCGGCAAGAGCACAAATTAGAGATAGTACAGATGGAAAACTCATGTATGTACTTTTTTTTCACACCTACCCTCTGCTACACACACTCGCGCACAAATCAGTATCGAAAATTCGGATGAGACCGCCTGACCTCTCGTGTCTGTGAATGAGTTGTCTATGTGTGCGTAGCCTCAGCAAATTTAATATGTAGGTTTCCATCTGTACTGTCTCTAATTTGTGGCAAGAGTCTGGCATAGCATCCATGACCAAGTTTCCACACGTTTAAAACAGGGAGTGCTGCTTGTGGCGTGTT
Organism: Miltochrista miniata; assembly: GCA_933228765.1. Lineage (NCBI taxonomy): Eukaryota > Metazoa > Arthropoda > Insecta > Lepidoptera > Erebidae > Miltochrista > Miltochrista miniata. Next base: position 11,751,294 of record OW121752.1, read on the forward strand.
AGCGCTCACCTACGCCAGCTATTTTTATAATGTTACAAATATTCTGAACAACCCATATCTTGTGTAAATAATTGCCAATTCTTTCCATTTCTGGATAGCCAATTATAGACGACTGAACTGTAAGATATATTATAAGATACATTTTATTTATTATTCTCCTTTCCATATTCTCTTTATTGCAAATTTTTCTTTAATGCTTATAATATTTTTTCATATGTCTCTATGTGTTTCAATATTTGTTTTACCAGTGTTATAAGATATGGTGGTGTACAAATTTTCCAGTATGTGCTGAACGTGACTCCCGACTTGCCCAACACGTTTGAGGCGGAAGGCTGCGGCATCAATTACCTGAAGATCCCCATCGCTGACCATTGGAGTCAGAACCTCGCCGTGCACTTCCCTCAGGCCATAAGATTTATAGGTAATATTTTTATAAATTTTAGTAGAAAATTTCATTAACAGGTACCCGCAATCTTGTGCTTATCCAACTCCGTGCCACCTACGATTTCAAAGGACTAAAACTCTAATTTCTCTTCAACGCAATATTATTTTTGCCAATTGCTTTTATAGTTCTAGTCTGCCTGTAAAAAGTAAATTCTGGCGCATATTCTATCCTTCTCTGTTCTAACCTCTATCACAGTGCGGATACTCCATACGTTTTTAAGCTTGAATGTGTGCGTGTGACCACTACACCCGCCAACTATAATGATACTGTGGCGCGGGGGGGAGTTGCCTATCTGTATGTAATACCACAAATTAGAGATAGACAGATGGAAAGCTCATGTATGTACTTTTTTTTTCACACCTACACTCTGCTACACACACTCGCGCACAAATCAGTATCGAAAATTCGGTTGAGACCGCCTGAACTCGTTTCTGTGAATGAGTTGTCTATGTATACGTATACCTCGCGTCTGTGAATGAGTTGTCTTTGTGTAGTGCGTAGTCTCAACGAATTTAGTATGTAGGTTTCCTTCTGTACTATCTCTAATTTGTGCTTATACTATTATATTATCTTTGATCCCGCTATCTTTCTGGTATGTCGAACTTAATAAAAGGGATAGACCATTATATCAGAATTTGCTTCTTACAGGCCAACCGCTTATGCCCGCCTTCCACTGCGAGCGAGTCGGACCCATTACGGACTCCGCTATACCCGTAACGACGATTTTCATACATGTCCTTCCACCAAAGCGGACATGGCATGTATCGAAAATCGTCGTTACGAGTATAGCGGAGTGCGTAATGGGTCCGACTCGCTCGCAGTGGAAGGCGGGCATTATAGTTGTTATTCTCATCTAAGTCACTGTACTCATACCGTCCCCAATGGCGAGTACGTGTATCAAAATTATTGAATAAATATTAATTAGGCCAATATTTAAATTAACAGCCTGCTAACCTCTTTTGTTATCGCCATTCAAGTTTGTTCGCCACCAACTTTACTATAGGTACCTTAAAAAAATATTGAAACATCGAACTACCCACGTGCTCCTGCTACTAAAATGTTCAAAACCATCATCTGCTCTGCCAGAAATGTACATACATACATATGGTCACGCCTTTATCCCCGAAGGGGTAGGCAGAGGCATATTATATGCCCACATTTCACCTGTGTATAATTTGTCCCACGTAATAGGTGGTGAGCCGTATTGTCGTGTTTAAATGGACAGGCGCAGGTTGTGACTGCCTGCTGTTGAAATAAAGCCTTCAACTTAGCTTAACGACTGCCATTTTACTGGCAACCGGGACCAACGGCTTAACGTGCCTTCCGAAGCACAGAAACGCTCAAATAAATGTCACAAAGTGATCACATGGATGGTCACCCATCCATGGACCGGCCATAGTGAAAGTTGCTTACTGCAGTGATCGTTTACAGAACTCTGAGTCCGCGGGGCCACGAGCGCTTCAGAAATGTGCCCCCGAAAAATGCATGTGCACTCTAAATAGTACAATCTTATAACGGAATAGGTTAGGTTAGGTTTTTGTTTTATTAGAATTTTGAATAGAGGTAACTACGTTTCCGCTATTCAAAATTCAAATAGTACCTAAGCGTTACTTCCGTCAGAAAAAAAATCGAAGTTTTCAATATTCAATAATTCTTCACTTCAATAAAAAAATTAAGAAAAAATCTCTGGATTCTAATTTAGAGCCCTCAACACGACGATAGCATCCTACGAAGGGAGCAAACTTTAAATATCTTCTACATAAAATCCTTAGTTTGACCAAAGTCTGCTGATTTAGTTCCGAGTATTAGCAATCGTCATTGCTAATATGTAAAGGCATTTGACGTGATCATTTAAAATGCCAATAGAATTAGTATGATGTCACTAAGTTCACTTCAGGAGCGCATAGTTCAACCATGAATCACCGAGGGGATTTTATGCTTTAACCGTTACATGCGACTACTCATGTGACCGCAAAATCTTGCGCCTGTTTCCTGTACCGCTCGCTATGAGTGATTTGAAACTCTTCTTACATAATTAACATTATACAATGGTAAAATATCAGCAATATTTAAAGAATTGCCTCAATAGGCGTATTCCTCTTCCAAACATTTTTGGAGGTCAATGGCCAGTGGGTTGGAACAGGGTTTTGTTTTGAGCTTTCCTACTTTTAACATGACCCCATGCGTTATTCAGCAGGGTGCGCCTCCTGAATAAGGCTTGGGGTCATTCTTGCAAGTGAAGCTGATTTGAGCTCCAAAGATCTCGACACAGCCCTGTTGCACCTAAGAATTACCTACCATTTGCTATTGAGTCAAGGATTATTTTTGAACATTTCCTCCAAGTCCATGAATTATTCATTGTTTACTGTTGCAAGTCATAATCATTTCGTATGCGTCTCCAGCTTTGTTGCCATATAAAGGTCATTAGTTTTGTAACAGGAATTGATGATTCCCCTTGAACCGAATGCTAAAACTGTTTCATGCGTGATATTACAAACATGAATCCCATTTTTGTTACAGTTGTTCAATGAATATTTACATGCTCAGCTAGAACCTGGGATATTTGTCTTAGCTCCATGATATGGGGATGATAAAGCCTTGATGACATGCTGCTTGTAACCTCGCTCCGTGTCATCGAGGCTTTATAAAACGGTTTTGAACCGTGCTGCGCTTAGTAACAGAGAGACAGTTGGTACTCAAACCAACTGACCCTTTGCAGCGCAGTAGTGACCAATTGACCAAAGATAATATAATAGTATTACATACAGATAGGCAACTCCCTGCCTCTCACAGACTAAGTTCCAAGGCGAGTGTTTTGAGGGAACATTTGTTTCGCTTTGTTTGTCACACACACATTCAAGCTCTGTACGAACAAGCTTGTTTTAGTGTAGGTGACAGAATTGGAAACGAATCGTTTGTACGGAGTTTCCGGCCTGCGGTATAAGTGTGTGTCGTGTGGTGCGCAGAGGAGGCGATGTCGCTGGGGTGCGGCGTGCTGGTGCACTGCGTGGCGGGCGTGTCGCGCTCGGTGACGGTGACGCTGGCCTACCTCATGCAGCGGCACCGCCTGTGCCTGCGCGACGCCTTCGACCTGGTGCGCTCGCGCAAGCAGGACATCGCGCCCAACTTCCACTTCATGCGCCAGCTGCACGCCTTCGAGCGCGACCTGGGCCTGCACGAGCGCAGCGCCAGCCTGAGTAAGGTCTGCACGCTGCCCCGCCGCGCCGCGCCCGGTGAGTAGCCGCCCCCGCTCACGCGCCACGTCCCGCTGTGCAGGTGCTGCAGCAGCTGGGCGCGCGTGACGCGGCGCCGCCCGACGCGTGCGGCTGCGAGCCGCGCGGCCTGTCGCCCGACTCGGGCATCGAGTTCGACCGCTGGAGCGCCAGCGCGCCCCACCCCATGGACCAGGCGGGCCCCACCCCCACCCCCAACCCCAACCAGCAATGACACTTCTTTGAGCGCCCCGACCCCGCCCCCTAACTCCCCCCTCCCCCCCATGCATTCCTCTCGTTTCTTGTATGCGTCCTCTCCTACACTGTAAACGTGACTTCAGACTACGCTGTACTGTTCTGTGAACCAAATTTTAGTATAGATAGTCGAATGTATTCATAGTAACAGTGGGCGCATACTGGGCGATAGTCGCGGCGACTTGTCGCCCAGTGTGCGGAGCTTAGAACAAAATGTGTGTAATTTGGCGCCCGCAGCTTGTTGCCGCGACATGACGCCCAGTGTGCGCGTACTGTAAATGTATGGTGCGCGATATTGTTATACTTTATACTATAATTATGCTATTACAGCGTAGTCTGAACTCACCTTAAGTTTAGAGAACCATAGCGGCGGTACTTCTTGAAATATTGTATACGCGTATATAATATAGTTTTTAATATCTATTGGTACGGAGGCCAGCGTGATCTTGCGCCGGACCATAATATGCGTATTAAAATTTGTGTCAGAAATTGTTATTTGATGCAATCAACGTTTATATCTGTAACCCTGCCCATCTCGATGAGATTATAATAGTCGTATCTTGGAGCAAATTTTACTGTTTATGTGTAATATAAATCCGAGGTTTATTGAAATATTTCCCGATTTTGGCGATTAAAGTACGTGAATCGATATTTTTAAGTAATATAAAGTAGACTTCCATCGGGTTGAAGTACCGCCATCGAAAATCAATTCAATTCTCAGGACATAGTGGTATGGTAGGTGAGTTGTGTTGTCAGCGAGCATGTCTGCGTGTGACGTCACGTCCCCGGCGGCGGCGCTCCGTGGAAGGTGCGTCTGCGTCGCTGCGGCAAACATACGTAGTACAAGGTATTATTTGTTAAGATTCCATTATTATTGTTCCCATTCTTATTGTTACTTTAAGTACGTGTTTTTTTTTAAGATAATTGTAGTGACGCGGGGCTTCTGGTAACTCTTCCAATGTTGTTGATACATGTATATTATATTTGTATGTGAGTGCGTGCGCGGAGGTGCGTGTGATATTATGGTGTAGTCGTAACTACTGTCTTATAAATACTATGATTTACATTAAAACGATATGCTGACGAGCACCGGAGTCGAGACGGTGGCGGTTGCCGCGTTTACTACCAGGATGCAGTATCTTGAGAATGTCCAGAAATGGTTTTTTTTATTATAGAAAAAATCCGCTAGCGATTAATGAAATATTTTTGAATAGGCCTACCGAAAATTAATATTATGATGAAAATGTAATTTTTGATTTCTAGAATTTTAAGAAATCATCAGATTTTATACCTATTTAGGCTGAATATGAAGTAAACTTACTACCGGAGCCTAACGATGGTTTTTTTCGAAAAAAATTTTTGACGTTTGACAGATGAATGACAGTTCTGCTTAAGCACTATGCCTCTAGCAAACTATGAAAATGTCCTTCGCCATAAAGGGGGGAAAAAACTATGAAAATATATAAAATTAAATGAATATACTACAAAGTACAAACGTTACCTATTATTAATTTATTTTTGCAAATGGAGTGGATTAACTACATGACGCTCGAAACAAAAGTTTTCTTCGTGTTCAGCCTAAAAAATACTTATTCTAATGTTTTCCTAGAACAGAAATTTCAAATTATTATCGAAATAATTCCTAATTTTAGCTAGTATGAATGGTAATTTGTAATGAATTTTATTCAGTATAAAAAAATAACCTCGATACAAAATATACTAATTGTAGATCCGTTTGCGATTATTCGTTCACCGTGAGCCGGTAAATGTCGCTACTTTAATTTGACAGTGACATCTGTCATTGGTCGCTGACTGACACTGACAGATGTGTTACTGTCAAAATAAAGCAGGGATGTTTTGTAGAACTTGCACTGGCCACGCGGTCTCGAAGTATGTTTGCGCCAAAACTCGTCGTGCGTGCGTCAATAATGGTTTTTCTTACTACAAATCAAAATACGTTATTAATATTTTATACCTACCATAGAATATATAGCTATAAAAATACTATTTCCATTTATTTTTCTATTAGTTTACTACTGTCTGTGTTATATTCGAGTAGCCGGAGAGAATTATACTATTACAATATATTATTATATCCTAGCGGTCAGTAAAAAGGAGTGCGAGATCTATTTATATAAAAACTCACACTTTACTATGGAGCAATATCGATAAGTAGTCATGAATGACTATTTTTATATGAATTATAATATAGTACAGAACATATTAAGTCATGTTAACTTAGATACATGCATATAAAATATGCTGATACAGTTCAAACGCCGACTTCTCTTACAAATTAGACGGTAGTTCGAGGATAGCGTCTATAGCACTCTTTATTTGAAAATAACACAGATTATATAGAAATTAAAGCAGAATATGCTTACTAAACATGAAAGTATGGCCAAGAAAGCAACTGAATCCAAAACTGAGTATTGCAGAGACTAATAGTAAATACTAATATTATAATGAGAAATCACTATTATGTGTGAACAGTCTTTGTCTCCGCCGCGTTACACAGCTCACTTTTGGATTTAGTATTTGCTTTTTGGGCCTCAATTTCTTGTTCAGTATCATCTGCCTTTAGTTAAATAATCTGTGGTCCGTATGTAGCGAAGAATTATTTTTTTTATACTTTAGAATATTTCCCTGGGGTTTGGCGGATGTCATTACGTTACAGTAGGTTGAGTACTACTTACTGTGTTTATCGTACTGTACGGAAGTCTGTGAGAATAGAAACTCAGTGAGTCCTCTGTGAATTTATCGCAGATGGGATGACTGTAATAAATTACAGAAAGTCTTTAAAAGTTCAAGAAACGCTTGAGCATAGTTTTATAAGGCTAGAAGTAAGCTCTGGCGCTTCTTGAGTATTATTATTATTTTGTTATATAGTGCAATGTTCCTTAACAAAGGACAAATTACTACGTTAAACTTGATCAAGCTATAAAATTATACTGAACAATATTATGTTACCTCAAACTTTTTAGTGCCAATCGGATTGTAGGAAATTACGAGGGTTTCTATAAGACAATGGAATTCAGTTTTTCTAGATGAGTTCTAATTATTGAACAAATTATAATCTATAATGAAATGACCCTATTGGGTTTTCGTATACTTACAAACGAATGATGCATAGGAAATGATTGCGTTTTGTGAGCCTAGATAGTATAATCAACTAGTTTTTAAGTGATTTCGGCTTTGAACTGCCTGTACAAGTCCGCCTCGCAGTTGGACAAAAACAGTGAATGCGTGATAATTTAATTTTACTATATTATTAAAGTTTCCATTGGCATTTATCATTTACTGACTTTAAAACATAATTATATATTTTTTTAATATGTTACTTAGTTCGGTGAGTTAACGTTTAGTATGTAAATAAATGGCAAGCTTTAATATTAAGTATGTTAATTATGATTATGAGCATGTAAAGGAAATTGTTGAATTGTAAATTTGTTATAGTTGTAAGACTTATTGACATTTTGCTTCCTTAACAATGAATGCCAATTTATTATGTAGGTTTGGAACGCGAAACCAAATTATTTCTTTTTGTATTCTTACCTAATATCTAGTTATTTTTGTAGTCGCGATCTTCCACGTCGAGTAAATAGATAAAACTATCCTTGTAAGATTTAGCGAAGTTGTAATTTTAAGTCACGTTTCCTAACTAAAAGCGGAGGGTTATGCCAAAGTCCACTTTCATTTGAATTGCGTCACAAAAATGAATATATCCACCGTTACAAAAGTAATAATGTTGTACTGTAGTGTAAAGAATACAAGTTTAGTTGTTTGGTACAAACCGCCTTTACATTCTGAATGTTTCTAATTGCACTATGTAATATAAAGTTTTATATTTCTAGATTATATCGTAATATTATAATTATTGTAGTGCACAAAGTAATGTCTGGCCCCGGCCGGGCGCTCTAGGCGGAACCACGTGTGTACGTAGTGTCGTAACGTTGGTTACGATACGGAAATCACTCTAACTCAACATGTTGACAATGTTTTAGAAATCTTTTAGTGCTTTTCTTAAAGGTAAATCTACCTAAAGCCACGTGGCACATGTAATATTAACCTCGAAACAAATATAAACACTGTTAATGTATTGCAGTACTTTTATTTTTCCTTACCCTTGATTTACTTGCTTAGCCTTATAAAATTGAAAAATAAGATGCACAATGGAAAATGAAGAAATGACGATCATCATTCACTAAACTGATTCTAAGAACCAAGCATTTAACTTCTCAACTACCAAACTAGTGTACCAACCACCAGAGTGACCCCATTACCCTGCACACGATGTATGATTTGATGGATTATAAAAAGGTTCTTTAGCAACACTCCGTGGTTGATCTGGTAAAAGTCGATGCTTGGATGCGTCTGGAGAGGTTGCGTGCCATCAAATGTGTCAGTGATCTCATTCCTGAGGCGATCGATCATTATAAATGCGAAAGTTTGTATGGGTGTATGTTTGTTACTATTTCACGCTGACTGCTGAACGGATCCGGCTGAAATTGGTACAGGGATATAGTAATACTAGTTGATGCCCGCAGCTTCGCCCGCGTAAAATTTGTTCCCGTTCTCGCTTCCCGTATTTTATCCCCTTGGGGGTAGAATTTATCAAAAACTGGTGAAAAATTACAAATTCTTTTTTCTAATAGAAATTAGTAATACATTACAAGGCAGAACTGGTCTTATCTATCATTTTATCATTAGCTTGTTTCATAACGATTCCAGTGAGGTAAGTATTTTAAATGGCTACCATAGAAAAGTTATGAGAAATCGCCATTTTAAGAACATCAGCCGACGCCGCTCGCGCCGCTCGACGCAGGGTACACAGACGCGGGGTACCGCGCGCTGCCGCCTACACAGACGATGGGTTAACATCTACCTGCATGCCAAATTTCAGCCCGATCCGTCCAGTGGTTTGGGCTGTGCGTTGATAGATCACTATGTCAGTCAGTCAGTCACCTTTGAATTATATATATTTAGATAGATAGTCTGGAACAACACAGGTTAAGTATCCCCGGAGTTCCCATGGGATGGAGAAACGGGAATATAGTACCACGCGAGCGACATCTGGTTAACAATAAGTAACGATTACGGAACTGCCCCAGAGATAAAGAAGAACCATATAGTAACATAAGAAACCACAGAACATGATACCCAGCCAGCGCCAGGGAGAAAGCTGACCTTTTGGGTTTTCTCTTTGCCTCTAACTCGACCATGAGCGACGGGGGTGCTTGGCCGCCGGGCATTCCGTGGTGTGGAACTTCCATGCCGGAAGTTAAATTTACACAGCGGAATGTCCGACGTGAGCTTCGATCCCTGGACGTTCATAAGCCTTTATTAAGCATATTTAATACCTGTATTGAGACAGCAGTTTTTCCGCATTGCTGGAAACTTACACGAGTTGTGCCAGTGCCGAAGGGTAGTGGAGGAACAGCGCCAAGCTACTACCGACCGGTGGCAATACTAAGCACTCCTGCCAAAGTATTTGAGGCGGCCATCCACAGCGCCTTGTACAAGCAGGTATCTGCCCATTTGTCGGACGCGCAGTACGGATTCCGACCTGCTCGGGGGACGGGTGGGAATTTGCTGCATTTAATGACCCACCTGGTGCCTGCGGTGGATGCCGGTTCGGGGGTGGATGTAGCTTACCTTGATTTTCGGCAGGCTTTTGACACGGTCGATAACGATGTACTTCTGGTAAAGCTGGCTAATGCCGGATGCACTCCGCGTACTTTGACATTCTTTGCAAGTTACCTGCGGGATAGATGCCAGTACGTGGACTGCAGGGGTAGCTTTTCGGAACCTTATTTTACTAGGTCAGGGCAGCAACCTAGGCCCTCTTCTCTTCAGCTTAATGATCAATGACTTGCCGAGCGTGGTTAGCGAATCAACACCCTTGTTATTCGCTGACGATTTAAAATTGATACGTAAGGTAGATTTGGCTCACAAGTTGAGAATCAACACGTTTTTGAGGTTAAACAGCGAAATTATGGCTTGTCTATGCGGAGTGCTTTCTTCATGTCTTGTCAACAAATTGTGCGCATTCTTCCAGTCCGTGTATTCCAATATGTTCTACTATTTTTGTTCAACTAATAGAACAAATTGGAACATTTTTCTCCATTGTTCTACCAAAAAATATAGTAGAACAAAATGGAATTTATGTTCCTTATTATTCTACTATTCATTGTATCAATAGAACAAACTGGATTATTCATTCCACAATGTTCTATTGTTTTCATCAGTAGAACAAATTGGAGTTATATTCTATATAATGTTCTATGATTTGTTCTACTCTTAACGACGGCATGAAGAGGTGTGTGTATTTAACACATAAAGATAGAAGTAAATTTTCAGTGGAAAAATTAAAATGAGATGATTAGCGATGCCTCCAAGGAACACTCCTCCAACTCAAAATTTTGAAATTTTCGTTTTTTACCTAATTTGCTTTAATGTTATCTAAGGATTATGCCCCCCAATTTATATAAAAATATCATGAGAAACAAAAAAGTTTTAAGATTTACAAAACTCTAAGTATATGTACTTCCAGCAATCATGGGGTAGACATGCCACTACCTCAATATAGCGGAGCGTATGCTGAGCGCACGGGCGGCGGCCCGCGACTGCCCGCGAGGTATATTCCACCAACTACGGTTGGTGGGATATACGCGCGCGCTCGTTTGTTTATCGTCGCTTTGGTGGTGAAGAGAGTCAAGCCACAATTTTACTCAAAATGAACTAAATATGCCACATGCATACAAAAATGTTGTTTTTATGGTGGAGAATACAGCTAACTGCCAAAATAGCTTAAGAATCTCGAAAATTGAGGTCACGGTATGGCCACCCGCTGTCTTTAATTTCACCAGACGGGGTCTTCCACGCTGTTGGACTAAGACCTTGGAACCCCTGTTTTGCTCGATCACAGCCTCGACGACGCTGGTGCTATGTCGTCTGAGGTCACGTCGTATCAGCTAGTGGATCCTTAGGTTCAAATCCCACTGGTCTGACGAAGACGTGTGCAAAGATCGCATGTCTCATCTTATCCTCATAAGTTCGAGAGTCTCGGGCGAGAGCTCAGAGCACCTGTTATTGCTTTTTCTGGACAAAAACCTTCGGGACAATTGCTGCAGCGTCCTGACTATAATATCAACTTTTTATGGGGCTTCTTTTTAAAGAATGAGATCATCAAGAAAAGCTTTTGAGACTCAAGACAGTTAACAAGCCCCCGGTCATTCCTACGTCCCACTGCAAAGAGGCTGATTTTCATTTTGCCGCGTTTAGTACTCCCACTATGGCATTAAAGCCCCCCATCACAACATTGTAGTGAGTCTTGGCATTACGGTCGGGGCATACACCTGGATCCCCTTCTGGAAGTACCTGTTGGTAAGACTTAGTATACTAAGGCGAAACACTGCTGATCTCCACAACGATGCTAACGAGGTCCTTTTTCACCACAAAGTCGACACCACCTTCGGGAGAATGCCTTCCGTCACTTTCTTGAAAGTAAAACAGGTCCTCGCACAAACCCAGTATGTGCTAGTTTATGCGACCTAGTTCTACCTCGAGTTCCATGAGCCGCTCGTCCAGGCGCAGATTGGCTCCTTTGAACGTTGCCAGGGTTTGGTAAAGGGTTTCTTGCGAGTTTTCCTTCTCTACACCATGACCCCGTCAGTTAATTGGCAGGTGCACCACCGGCAGATGAGGCTGGCTTGGACCCCGGGGATATTTGCAAGAGGGCCAGGACTTTTGTAAGAAAGTTACAATTCCTACCTCTTGCCATGATTTTATATAAACCTTAATGCTTCAAGTGAGGATGTTGATGAAGGCCTATTATTAGTAAAGATTTTTAACAAATATCTATATCTTTTATTATTACTTTGTGCCAAGTTATTAATGAAGATAATTTTAGTTTGTATGTAAATGAGGTATAACCTAACCTAACTGATACAAATTGCAAGCATTGATTGTAAATTTGAAAACTCTAAATAGGTCTATGACACTTATATCTTTTCACCACCATGTTTATTAATTAGGAATGTTCAAAAGATTTCAATAGTGAAAAGAGACAAGTGCAAATTTGCAATTAACCGAAAAACCCGTCTGCTAACAAAAGATATTATTATGTCTAAAAAACAAGGAACATGTTTACCTAATGTAATGCCACTCTTGTTAAAATCTTACTTACGGTTTGGAAGTTGTAGACTAATTATTATTTTTAGTTCAATCTCGACACTTAAATGCTCGTTATCTCGAAAATTGGTAAATGTGGCTTGACTCTCTTCACCTCCAAAGCGACGATATACTGTGATTTACTATGTAAGAATATTAATTTCTAAAAGTTTTTAAGTCAAAAATAATTATTTTATTCGTACGTACTGTTTAAGAAATTTTTAATAATTAAAATAAATAAATATGTTTACAGTAAACTTTGTTTCCATTTATTTACATACATCTATAAAATAAAAATAAAAAGTATTATGTAAAATTCTAAGGTTTTCGTTATTATCTACTAGTACAAAACGTTAAGTCCGTACACTTTATGAGTTACAATCCAATAAATGATTATTAGCAGTTTGTTACACGGCGTAACATTTTCTTGTTATCCCAACTACAAAACTCCAACTAACATAAATTGATATAAATTGGTTTTATTGGCAGAAAATATTGGTTAAAAAACTGTAAATAAGTTACAAATTCGATTTTAGACGTAACTAATATGTGTATTTAATTCTTTCAAGGATTTTATTTATTATTCTGTATTATCTAATATTCCCTCATATATTCCTCCAAGTATGAGTTAGTCGAATGTATCCTAATCTTGAACTACATTTTTCCTGTTACAATCCGCTAACTGGGGCTAACTTTATAATTAAAAGGATTTACAATATACTATAAATGGGGTTTGAAGCAAGAGTAAATCAGCTAGTAACATACAAAAAATCATGAATATATAATAATAAATAAATCATGAATATAGCATTAATAAAGATTTTATCGAGTTTTTTCGTTCACATGCTTCTCGTGTAAACCTATGAATTTGAAGTTAGAGGAGTGTTCCTTGGAGGCATCGAGATATTTTAATTTAAAGAAATTTAAAAAAGGGTGCTAATTCAACGACCTTCTTTTTCATAGCATTATTGGCCTCCGAAAAAATACTTAGCCTCCAAAATTAATAAGGCAGCCACAATTAATGATCCTCAGAATTTATTGAATACAAGTTAACTTCTTTATTAGCCACTGTTAATATAATTCAGCATCGTGATTATTTTTTGACATCAAATTTTGTACCATGCATTCAAACAGTAAACTTCTAAAAAAGTAAAAAATGGCATCAAAATAGACACAATTAATTAATATTGTAGCTTCTAATTTCGTAATTCAGCATGTTTAAGTTCAAGTTCATCATCAAGTTAAGTAAAATTGCTATCAAAAAGCAAATTATGGCCACTAATATTACCTAAATAGCTAGAACTACTTGTAGCCACTGACTCAGTCTTTCGTAAACGATCACTGCAACTACCGTCATTGCTGGTGCTCGGATGGGTGACCACTTTGTAACATTTGATTTGCGAGAGTTTCCGTGCTTCGCAAGGTACGTTAAGCCGATTGTGTGGGGTGTCACAATCTGGTGGAAACAGACAAGCGAGTCCATTTCAAGACGGGAGCGTGGGACAGACCTTCGGGCATAAATGCTTTTATTATCCACATATTCACTTAATGTATATGTATATACTAAACTCAAAAGTGTATAATGGTATACTCTTTTGAATTTGGTATTTGCTTTCTTGACCACACTTTCTTGTTCGGTAAGCGTAATCTGTCTTTAGTTACAAAATGATATCAAATCAAATAGCGGTCTCTGATTAATGCAATTGGCCGGTCGCTGTCGTTCTGTGCACTCGCGTCAAGCCTTGCAGTGGAGGCTTAAATTTTATATTTTTTTGAGGCTCTAGTTTTGAAGCTGTAAAATATAAAATGGTGATTACATGTAAAATCTGTGGCTCAATTAATAAATTAGGTGTTAATATACTAATACGCAGGACAATATTAAAATAATTGTAGATCTTTATTTGATGCTTATAATGGGATGTTTAGGTGACCTTGTAAAGAAGACGAACTAGCATATTAGAGGCTATTTCATTTCCACAAACTTTTGAAAAGTCTAGAATTCCCAAAACGGTGTTCCCAAAAATGGTGAGTTATAGTAGAAAATATTCTCTTTAACTTTAGATTCTTTACACTATCCTTTATACTTAACCAAAATTTACTGCAATAGGCTGATTTGACAAGACATCGCTTAGATTGTTGCTTGCGCATTCAATACCCCCTTTTGAGTCAAACCTTGATTGGACTAAAAATATAATTCCAGTTTGTTCTACTGATAGGAACAGTAGAACATTGTGGAATAAAAAGTTTACTTTGTTCTATTGATACAATCAAACAATAAGGAATTTTAATTCCATGTTGTTCTATTATTTTTTTTAGTAGAACAATGGATATAAATATTCCAATTTGTTCTATTAGTTGAACAAAAATAGTAGAACATATTGGAATACACGCTTCCAGTCATCTAATCCGTCTTTTGTAAACCGTGGTGACGAATTATCTGAATTCGTAACTTTGCAAACAAAACAGAATAGTCGTCCTTTGGTTTCCGAATAACACAACCACTCTCTGACGTGAGTTTTATTCGTTAGTTTATGTTTATAGGTGAATAATTACCTACGGCACAATCGTGGCTTATTATCGTTTTTGTAAATTTTCTTTGAAGACAAATAATCACTATTCATATGTTGCAGTTCGCTGCTTCCTCTTTCAATCCAATAATCACTATCAAAGTTGCTCGGCCCTTCACCAATATCGTTGGAGTATATTTTACTTGCATTTTGTTTTTGACTTGAATGTGTAGTGACATAAGAATCAAGTAATAAAATGTCATCGACTACTTTTTGGTTAGAATACAACGACTCTAGATCGAGAGGACTGGCAGTGCCAGTGCAGTGCCAGTATAGCTAAATTAGGAGAAATTGCTGTCTCTTCACCTATAGCATCACTTATAGAAAATGTAGCTTTTTCAGGCATGGTAATAGCACTACTATCATATGTACAATGAGATGCAAATTCTGTCTTTTCTGATTTACTTTCTGTAGATACAGCAACATCACTCAGAACATGAACATTAAAATACTCGATCAGCTTACGTGTTTTTGATAGAACAGTTTCGTTGTGAGAGAACGTTCGGCTGTTTTTTACCCTGCCTGACCGTAATATTTTTTTATTACGGTCAGGCACGCGTTGGAGTGCGGGGCCCCCAAATTCGCGGGGCCCGTAGCATTTGCGACTCTTGCTACGTGGCTAATCCGGCACTGACTAACCCTTCCAAGACACAAGCGTGTTTTTTCACCGCTAAGAAAACTCCAATTACTGTTGCGCCGCAATTTCAGGGCACATCTCTTCCCATCTCCAGGGGTATAAGGATCCTTAGCGTTGACATCTCTAGTGACGTTCAGATCCGCAGTCATTTGGAGGACAAGGCCAAGATGGCGTCCAAGAAGCTAGGTGTGCTCAACAGGGCGCGGCGGTACTTCACTGCGGCGTCCCAAACACTGCTTCTCTCGTCGTAAGTGCGGCCACACATCGATTACTGCTGTCACCTCTGGGCGGGGCACCCGGGGGCGGGGGAATATCAGCTCCGTCCATTTGACTCGGCGCAAAGACGAGCTGTGAGAGTTGTCAACGATCCTGTACTTACAGGTGATGTGGAAACTTTCTTCGCGACAGGAGAGACTGCGTGTTGCGTCCTTATGCATGTTCTACCGCCTACGCGTCTGTACAATGGTATCTGCTCTGAGGAATTGTTTGATATGATGCCCACGGCTACGTTCTATCATCGCACCGCTCGTCACTAACAGGGAGTTCATCCTCACACTCTGCGTCCGGAGCGTTCCAGCACGGTTAGATCCGATAGGGGTTTTCTTCCGCGCACGCTTAGGTTGTGGAATGATCTCCCTGCCTCGGTTTTCCCAAACGCCTACAGTATGGGGTTCTTCAAAAGGGGTCTTAGAAGGTTTTATACAGGGTAGGCAGCGCGAGTGTGGCGCCTCTGGTGATGCAAACGTTCATAGCCTGCGGTGACCACCGGTCCTTCTAGTGGGCCGTATGCTTGTCTCCCACCTTAGTGGTATAAAAAAATACGGCTCGAAGTACCAAAAATACAATCTGCTTACATTTCGATAGGTATAAGGTGACACATTCAATTACTGGCACTGCACCTTAGCGAACATTATTGCAAATTAAGTACCTACTTATAAGTTCCAGGCATTGTTTTTTGCATTGTAAGCTTAAAAACAATACTTTGTATCGCAAAAACAATGAAACCTATGCGATTCCTGTACTCTTACGTTTGTTACCATTTTAGATGGTTTTCTGGAACTGCTTAATCTGGTTAGGTCATCATCACTCATCACTGCTGATTCCAATTCTAAGAGGTAACCACGCAATAATTCTGGCGATGTCGTCCCGCCCGCCTAACGTCTAATGTAATCAAAAAAATAGTTTATTTAGTTTTTTTTGTTTTTGGCATTTTATTTTAATTATTATTTGTTAAAAGATTTTTTCTAAAATAAAAGTAGCCTAAGTTACTCCTTATTACATAAGCTATCTGCCAGTGAAAATCCGGTTAGATCCGATAGGGGTTTTCTTCCGCGCACGCTTAGGTTGTGGAATGATCTCCCTGCCTCGGTTTTCCCAAACGCCTACAGTATGGGGTTCTTCAAAAGGGGTCTTAGAAGGTTTTATACAGGGTAGGCAGCGCGAGTGTGGCGCCTCTGGTGATGCAAACGTTCATAGCCTGCGGTGACCACCGGTCCTTCTAGTGGGCCGTATGCTTGTCTCCCACCTTAGTGGTATAAAAAAATACGGCTCGAAGTACCAAAAATACAATCTGCTTACATTTCGATAGGTATAAGGTGACACATTCAATTACTGGCACTGCACCTTAGCGAACATTATTGCAAATTAAGTACCTACTTATAAGTTCCAGGCATTGTTTTTTGCATTGTAAGCTTAAAAACAATACTTTGTAACGCAAAAACAATGAAACCTATGCGATTCCTGTACTCTTACGTTTGTTACCATTTTAGATGGTTTTCTGGAACTGCTTAATCTGGTTAGGTCATCATCACTCATCACTGCTGATTCCAATTCTAAGAGGTAACCACGCAATAATTCTGGCGATGTCGTCCCGCCCGCCTAACGTCTAATGTAATCAAAAAAATAGTTTATTTAGTTTTTTTTGTTTTTGGCATTTTATTTTA
The DNA here is from genome assembly GCA_933228765.1 of Miltochrista miniata. Taxonomy (NCBI): domain Eukaryota; kingdom Metazoa; phylum Arthropoda; class Insecta; order Lepidoptera; family Erebidae; genus Miltochrista; species Miltochrista miniata. Next base: position 11,768,525 of record OW121752.1, read on the forward strand.
ATTATTATTTGTTAAAAGATTTTTTCTAAAATAAAAGTAGCCTAAGTTACTCCTTATTACATAAGCTATCTGCCAGTGAAAATCCCGTCCAAATCGGTCCAGCCGTTCCAGAGATTAGCCGGAACAAACAGACAGACAGACAGACAAAACATTTAAAAATATATATTTTGGTATGTGTACCGTATATACATTCATATGCTAGTAGAAAGCGGTAATTTTAATATTACAAACAGACACTCCAATTTTATTTATTTGTTAAATAAAAAAAATATTATAACTTAAAAAAAATCAATTCCTTTGTTCCATCGAGTGTCCCTTGACACCTCAAGTTCTTTTTATAACGTGAGTGAATATCCTTCATGGATGCTATGCCGGACTCCTACGCTACCGACTAAAAACTTTACGTAACGCCCAACAGCTTAAGGTCGAGAGCCCCGGGTAAGCCCTTGGAAGATGTCCCAGGACTCCCAACAGACCTACGGCTACCACTGCGGCCTCGCCCAGGGGGTGGGTTCAGGTGCTATTCCGCGTCTTTGGGGGTTTCGGATGTGATCCCGCTTCTAAGGGAGGCCGTGGGTGAATCTCTCACGTCACCCTGCCGTAATGGGCCTGCTTCAGTAAGAACGGTGAGCAGCCCTCTCACCGTCCTCAGACCCTCGGTCATGGAGGCCGATAGGCTTCGGCGCAGTCACGTCGGCGGCACCCAAGCCGCCGACTGCGGAACTCGGATGGGAGAGTTCTCTCCCGCACCCGGCCCGCCGCCTCCTTCGCGAGCATGACCTGCTCGCAGAAAGAGGCGGCGCAGTCCCACTTACTCCCGCTGGAGAGCATGGTCTCGAGCGAGAGAGTGTCCACGTCCAGACCCAGTAGCTACGTAACTTCATTGATATGGGTATCAATGTCAAGCAATGAAACAACAGAAGTAATATTGTTACTTTATTTTTTGAAAAGAAAGGAAGTACAATAGCTACCGTTAATAACAAGTATAATTATTACTTTGCGAATAATAAACCATTCGAATTAAGTTCTTAAATATTAATAATGATATTTATGTTGATATTTTAAAGCATAATTATATACAGTGCAGCTATTAAAATGATAAAAACTTCTTTCTAAAATTAATCTCAATCTTTTGCTAATTGACTATCGTTGGGTGAATACTGGGAATTTACAACATCGTACGATTCCCAAGAACTAATCTAACGCTACCCTCACATAGGCCTCCGGTCCCATCGAGTCGTCGAACACTCCGAATCGTACCTTTCATTTACATATAAAAACAGGTGTACAAAAATCTTAATAATAACCGCAAGGATTCCACTACCTACATTATGTACAGTAATTGGTGCTACGAAATGTATAAGACATGATAATAGATGATAACGTAATAACTAGCAGCAACAAGTCCTCGTTTGATGAACGATGAGTGCCTGTGACCCAGTGTTGAGACGGCAAGGCTCGCCACCGTACCTACTCTTAATCTCCAATATAATATCTTTTGGCACAAAACGTGCTTAACTATACTAGATACTTTATAATTTGTATTAACGATTAAGTTTTCACAATACTATATTGCTTTTTGTTAAAATTCAAATCGATTTAACGGGTCAACTTTTGAAACAATACCGTTAAGATAACACCCGCTATAGCGGTACACACAAATTATACTCTCATAGGAATGTTTTATAACATAAGTACATATAAAATAGAGAAAAGAAACTTGTGCTCTTTGGAATGTAAAGAAGTTTCAAATATAAAAGAAATGTTACACTTTCACGGCGGCAAAATATCATGGATATGATAACACTTCTAAGATAAAAGTTAAGGCACCCGCGATGTCGATTCAATGTTGGTCCTCTTGACAGTAAAACACTTGGTCGCCCGTAATATACGGCAAACGTGCAGCATATAAAAGTACATTGTACAATGGCACAATAATTCATAAATTATTTAGCTGCGCTTCTCACGATGCAACGTATACCAGAAATATCATAAATTACTATTTGGACATTTTCATAAACGCTTAATATTAAATTCGTAATGCATCTATGGAAAAATCATCGCACTAGCTGCTAAAGCGACACTTTCCAAAATTGGAATTTCATATTACTTAAAATATGTTGCTAAATAATCTTACTTTCTATGAAATACAATATTGGTGCTGTTTCAAGGCAATGTGTGGAATTTGAACTAAACGCGATTACAATATAATGCGTCTATTTCTAGATTGTGTCAAGAGTAGACAAAAAAGCAAAAAAGAATGTAAACCATGCAAGTCTTCTTCGTGTCGACTAGCGCATATTTGTGATATAGCTGCGTCTAAGCTGCCTGCAACGTGCGTCATGTGTACTACCCGTTCGCTCTAAGTATGCCGCTCGCCTCCCCTACTGTGTTTCTACACCAGCAGCAAACTTGGAGCGAACGGGCTATACATTGTTTTTGCTATCGCAGTAAATACAACGGGATATAAATATATTAATATAATACTGTAACACAAACGTAACGCTCCGGTACAACTCCATTTTCTTATATTACTATAAAACCGTATAAGGTTTGTTGTTTCTCCGATAGAACGCGTTGTAAAAGTGACATAAGTTAGGGACTATTTACATTTATTCAGCTTATGCCGTATTTCTATCTTTTTCTTACGATTTGAAACATCAGTAGTCAGAGCGAGATGCATAGCAAATAGCGAACGCATTGTTTTGTGTCCACGCCGGCGAACGCGCATTGTTTTGTATGTCATTCTGATTACATATATTTGAAATAAAACTTCTTTAGGCGCGACCTAGGGAGTAACTCAGATTTCTTTTCTGACGGAAGTAACGCTATTTGAATTTTGAATAGTGGATGCTGTCAATGGCAAAGAAGTTTTACTTCAATCGCGCGTAAAGATTACACGCACACACTTTTTCAACGAGTAAGGAAACGATAAAGATGCGCCATATTAAGCTGAATGGAGGTGAATAAATTTAAGTAGTCTTATAAGTGGTATCCAGACAAAGTAAGCGAAGATGTTTTACAAGTGCGTTTCGATTTAGCATTTAGTATGAAATAAATGATCCTTCGCCTTTGTATCCAACAAAAAAACGCTGAAGAACGATCAAAAGAGAACAATTTTCCCTTTCGGCGCCGCGATATTCCCACAGAATCTTCTTACGATGTTTTGCTAAGTCTGGATCCAACGTTACAAATAAGTTCATGTCGTCCAATTAATGCACGGCATCAATGTCTCGCTGCGCGCGCGATATTTTAACCTGCAAATAAAATATATCAATTATTGCCAAAACGAGAGAAACTCCTAGCAGCTAATAACAAGAAAGCCGTGAGATCGTTCTCACCAGACTGCCCCTCTCTAACACGTTTATTGTGAAAGTTAAAGTTCTATCCGATTGACGTTGTCATTTTTGTTTTATTTCAAACTTTAAACAGATGATCTACGTGACCTAGTGATGTAGTTTAATGCGACAGAGTCACAGCTACAGACAAAGTCTCGCCATTAGCCCCTCTGCACTCTATTTTATAGAGAGGGGCTAAAAGTGGATCTTGGAACGAAGGCTCGAATTCAGGTAGAATTTGGAACTTTTCCTGTAACTCATTTAAAGTGAGAAAGAGAGTGTGAAGGCATTATTTCATTGTCATTAGGCATCGATCTATATGTACTACGTACTAGATGCGGCGGTCAGAACAAGCGTTGTGTACAACTCAACCGCGGTACATGTACTGATTTCTTGGTTAGTTCGGTTTGTGCCATAAAGCGGACGGACATATTTTAATTTATTGTGGTAGAATTATCAAACAAAGTGTTGTAAACGCAATGTTCAGAGGTAAACACATTAAAATTAATGCTAAGTAATATAATAATCCAACGTTTAGACCGTATTATTCATATTAAAATATGTGTTTTATTCTTCGTTGGGCGAGCCCATTAGTCTCGCTCTTGAACATATTCAATGTGTGGACGTTCCTGTCTATCGGTAGAATATATGTCATGGTCATTAGGTAAGTGAGGTGCACCGACCTTGTCCTTAGGCGTGGCGGGGTCGCCCGACTCGAGCGCGAACATCTTCATCTTCTCCTTGAACGACAACTGTTCAGGAATGGGTGCACTGGGAGCTCTCGCCTGTTGTTCGGCTAAGCGACGAGCGCGAGGGTCTCTGTGAACGTAACAATACTGTTATGTCTACTTGGTCGTCATTCTATCGATCTATTTTATCTTTATGCAGTAAGCAACTTTCACTATGGTCGGTCCTTGGATTGCGAGCGTTTTCGTGCTTCGGAAGGCACGCCAAACCGTTAGTCCCGGTTGCCAACAAAATGGGAGTCGTTAAACCAAGTCGAAGGGACTAATGGCCGGCTTGAAGATTTTCAACAAGGTTCTTCCATTACAATATGGAAATACGGCTCACCACCTTTTACATGGAACAAATTCTACAAAAAAGTGAAATGTGGGCATACAAAGTGTCTCTGCCTTTCGGGGCATGAAGACGTGACTGTACGTACGTTGATTTTTTTAAAACTTTGCTGAAGGATGTATGATTCTGTTGACACTCTTACTTTGACTTCGTATCAAATATTTCAAATATCTAGTTACGAAATACTCACGACTATTGAACTACAACATCACAGTATAAGTAAGCGTATATTGTGTTAGTTACCGGTAGACCTCCTGCGCGCCGATGACGCCGGGTGTATGTGTAGCCGTAGGGGTACCTCCAGTCGCGGGCGGAGACGCGGGGCCCGCTAGTATGCTCTCCGCCTCCTCGATGAACCGCTGGAATAAATACGTTCATTAGATCTTTCAACACTCTTGATCTTGATCCTCAAATCCCTAGATGTCATCATGGTTTTCCATCAGCCTGCCTGCGCGTCATTTGGCAAGGTAAGCTTAGAAGATTGGAAAATGTAAGGCTGCAATCACACGGACTGCATCGCAGCGACTGCGCGCGGCCGATATATGCAGTTTTATGTTCGACTTCATACAGTTATGATATCAACTGCACACAGTCGGCTGCAGTCGAGTGAAGTCAATATCAACTGCATACAGTCGTACCGTCAACTGCGCGCAGTTCGCTACAGTCGTGTAGTGTCGCCGCATGCTGTCCACCGCTAACGCATACAGTTAGTGTGCAGTTAGTCAAGGAGCCGAACGCGCGTGTTGGTTGCGTCGTCAGTACGGTTTAAAACATGGATTTCACATGGATTTCCTCATTACTTAGTATAGAAGTTAGAGGGGGGACACAAATATTCCACTTTGGAAGTGTCTTTTGCGCAAACTATTTACTTTAAAAAAAAGTATGTTAGGAACTTCAATAGCAATTTTGAAGACCTATCTATAGATACCCACACGTATAAGTTTGATAAAAAAATAATTTCTGAGTTTCAGTTCTGAGTATGGGGACCCCAAAATTTACTGCTTTTTTTCTAGTTTTAAGAAAATCTTAATTCGGTTCACAGAATACATCTATTTACCTAGTTTTAATAGCATAGGCCTTATAGTTTCGGAGAAAAGTGCCTGTGACATACTGACGAACAGATAGACTGACAGACATGAGGAAACTATAAGGGTTCCGTTTTTGGCATTTGGCTACGGAACCCTAAAAATCACCTTCCGTATGGCAAAATAATAGCATAGAATCAATCCACATCCGCGCTGCACTCTGCAGTTGTTAAATTCGATTACATCGCTGTCGGCGACGGCGGCGCCGCACAGTGGATCGATTCATACAAATCGGCGGACATAGGAATCTTGAAACACTTATTCCCGATTTTAAAAAAACTAATGATGCCAATGTGTTTATCTTAATAATTGTAGTCGAAAATAATATTACACAATTTTGATTAGACTTCAATTTTAAAAAATATACGACGAAAACTGATTTCAATGTATGGAAAAGCACATTAAAAAAGGGATAGCATGCGATTTTCTCGTGTTTTCTGATTTTAACGCTTATAGTGACTTTTAATGGGTTGTTAGCAAAATATCTGCCAAACATTTTAGGTACCCCTAGGCACCCCTCTGGGAGCTATATGACAAAATATCATTTTTCTCATTTTCTTTAAGAAAATATGTCTAGTTCGTTTTTTTAGAGTTGTAATTATTGATAAACTACATTTTAGCTAAGTACTGTCCTACCCACATCAAAAATAATATGACTAGCATACGGGATCGGGAGTTTTTAAGATATACTTATAAGCAGGCGACTATAAGGTTATCCTACGTTTTTAGCAACATTTATGTATTGTATAGTGATTTTCCATTATGATTTGAAGAAAATAATGTATTACTCAAATAAAACAATAACACGTCATACAAAACATATATCATGTCATAAAAATACAAAAACTTACTTATAAAATAAAAAGTGGTAAAATATTAGCCTAAAATAAATAAACATCTGGAACAGAAACGATTCAATTAACATAACTAATAAAATAACTGATGAATACTTGTAGCATGAAGTACCAAGGGTACAATTCTATGTAAAGCTCTGCCACCCTGGTACTACATGCCATCAAGTATTCATAAGTTATTAGTTCACGGGCCGTAAATTATTTAACATTTATCTATGGTTCCGAGAGGAATTCTTTCGGAAGAGTTATCTGAGTCAAGTAATAAGGATTTCAGAAAATACAGAGAACACCATTCACGTAAAATACATAGCATTGCTTGCAATGAAGATGTTCTAAATAATTTGCTGATTTCATCCAACCCAATTTTAGCACAAACACGGCCACGGATATATAAAAAGCAAAAGAAGGCATTGTTTAAAGAAACTTTAAATCTACTAATTCTAGAAGTTTCTGAAATTGAATTTATAGATACTGTGGAATTGTTAGTCTCTGCGCAAGCAGAAGAAGATTCAGAAACGGAAGCTTCGGATAATGTTGTTTTTTGTCTACATATTTCAAATTTTGTTTGATCATTTAATGTACATAGTTTTAATTTAATAGAACTTTAATGGCTTGGCAAAAAATACTTACAATAATGTACAATCATAAATAAAAATTGAACCTATCTTACCATAAATTAAAAATAAAAGCAAAAAAGACTAATCATAATATACAGGGTGGAATTTAAAGACGGTAGTTGGAGGGAAAGTACCCTTAATATTGATAATGGCAAGTTTTGCTGAAAGGAAACATTCCTTTGTTTTCAAAAGTAAGTAAAACTGCATTTACAGATTTTTGAAAAATCACCTGCTTGAGCCGAGAATCGAACCTAGGAAATGTGAAAAAAAAAACATCCTGTATTTTATGATACCAACAAAAACAGTCTTTAATAGGGATAAATTTCTTTTAAACAACAAAGTATCTTAAATTAAAGGAAGAACAAGTAAAATATGTTTTTATATTGAAGCTTACTCACTATCTGGAGAGAAAAAAAAACAGTCTAATTGAGAACCTTCTATTTTATTTTTGAAGTTGGTTGGTTAAGTGACCAGAACGAATATTTCCATTCACAGAAACTAGAACATATTTTTAACCATCTTCAAAAAAATGAGAAGAATCTTAATTGGACTGTTTTTTTTTTCAGATAGTGAGTAAGCTTTACAATAAAAACATATTTTACTTGGTCTTCCGTTAATTTAAGATAATATGTTGTTTGAAGGAAATTGTTCCTTATTAAAGACTCTTTCGGTTCGTATCATAAAATACAGGATGTTTTTTTTTCACATCTCCCAGGTTCGATTCCCGGCTCAAACAGGTGATTTTTCAAAAATCTTTTAATGCAGTTTTACTTACTTTTGAAAATAAAGGAATGTTTCCTTTCAGCAAAACTTGCCATTATCAATATTAAGGGTACTTTCCCTCCAACCACCGTCTTTAAATTCCATCCTGTATAATACATACATGCATAATTACATACATGCGTCGTAGAATTCCTCCGAATCATTAATTGTCTTTGTTATATATTTTTGTTTATTTTAAGCTACTATTTTTTTAAAGTTTATGTAATTCTAATTTTGTTTGATTATTTAATGTACACACATGTTAATTGAATCGTTTCTGTTCCATATTTTTATTTATTTTAAGCCATTATTTTACCACTTTTTATTTTATAAGTAAGTTTTTGTATTTTTATAACTATGATATATGTTTTATATGACGCGTTATTGTTTTTTTTTATTAATACATTGTTTTTTTCAAATCTTAATGGTAAATCACTATACAATACATAAATGTTGCTAAAAAAGTAGGATAAACTTATAATCGCCTGCTTACAAGTATCTCTCAAAAATTCCCGATCCCGTATGCTAGTCATTATTATTTTTGATGTGGGAAGGTCAGTATTAAGCTAAAATGTAGTTTATCAACAACTATAACTGTAAAAAAACGAACTAGACACATTTTCTTAAAGAAAATGAGAAAAATGATATTTTGTCACATAGCTCCCAGAGGGGTGCCTAGGGGTACCTAAAATGTTTGGCAAATATTTTGCTAACAACCCATTTAAAGTCACTATAAGCGTTAAAATCAGAAAATACGAGAAAATCGCAAGCTATCCCTTTTTGAATGTGCTTTTCCATACATTGAAATCAGTTTTTGTCGAATATTTTTTAAAATTGAAGTCTAATCAAAATGGTGCAATATTATTTTCGACTACAATTACTAAGATTAACACAATGGCATCATTAGTTTTTGTAAAATCGTTAAAAAGATTTCCAAGATTCCTATGTCCGCCGATTTGTATGAATCGATCCACTGTGCGCCGTAATCTATTATATAAAAATAAGTCGGGTTTTCCTTCCTGACGCTATAACTCCAGAACGCACGAACCGATTTCCACGGTTTTGCATTCGTTGGAAAGGTCTCAGGCTCCGTGAGGTTTATAGCAAAGAAAATTCAGGAAAATTTTAACAGAAAAGCGGGAAAATCATTTTCACATACAGCGCCATCGCGGGCGAAGCTGCGGGCATCAGCTAGTAATATATAAGAGAAACTCGACGTCAAACCTTACACTAAAGCTATTGGCCTACATGCTTGGCTTCAACTGCGTGAAGTCAGATTCGACTGCAAACAACTGTATGCAGTTGAATATAGCAACTGCATGCAGTCGCTGCGATGCAGTCCGTCTGATGGCACCCTAAGTGGTGGATGGTTTATTTCTTCATTTTGGACTATACGACTTTGTATGATAATATCAGAAACATATTTATTCATGCAATTCGTTTCGCAGCTCTGCCACTGGTTGCTCTAAGTATCTGGCTAGAAGATATTACAAACGGCCTCTAGGTACAGACGAATTTGAGAATGCATGGTCAATTCGAAACGAAATTGCCTTGCACTGAGAATTGACGCCATCTCTCGGATAACATTGGAAGTCAAGTATCTAGCGTTGCCGATTTTTTTAGTAGGTCACACAGGAACGCGATTATTGTCAAAATAGCACCTCATTAATCTTTTGAGTAATGTAAATATGCCATCGTCTATGCAATATTATATTCGAGTAAAGTTGCGCCATCTAGTGGAGTCTTTGTGAATTTAGACTCAAATGTGCATGAGATTATAGATCTTAAGGGGCCCATGCAATATTGGAGGTGACTGTACAGGCAGTACTTACATCGGGGTCTTCTCTAGGCGGCGGCGGTTCATGTAGCGGCGGCGGCGACGTGGAGGGCGGCGCGGGGGGCGCGGGCGGGCCGGGGGGTGCGGCTCGCTCGTGGAACGACACGCGCTTGTCGCGGAGGGTGTTCACTGGAGACCTGACACACACGACACACTGCTGTAGGAATTTGGCGGGAAACTTGTATCATTTTTCAAAACTATACAATGTATTGTTAAATGTTTAAATGTGTGATTTATGGAGGATTCATATAAACATAAAGGTTCGACAAAGTGCACAAGTGTTGGAAAGTGATATAACGCAGTGAAACGCGCCTTTTAAGGTATGTTGACAATATGGGCGTAGTGACCCTAGAGACGGTTTTATATCAGGGAAGTTTCAAAATAAGTGGTTCGTTTTGGAGCTCAAAATTACAGTAATATTTATCTTTACATTCTGGGAGGAGTGTGAACGCGAAAAGCGCTCCTCGTGGCTGAACGGGAAACATCAACAAGTATGGTAACACACACCCATACATCAAAACTTTCATACAACACCAGCTATAAATAAAAAAAAAATTGCGTGTACTTAGTGTACACACGTAAGAAGTGAAACTTCTTCATAAACTTAATTTTGACCTCACCTTAAATTAAGTCAAAAAGTACAAAAGTACAAAAGTCCCAAAGTCCCAAAGTCCCAAAGTCCCAAAGTCCCAAAGTCCCAAAGTCCCAAAGCCCAAACTCCCAAACTCCCAAAGTCCCAAAGTCCCAAAGTCCCAAAGTCCCAAAGTCCCAAAGTCCCAAAGTCCAAAAGTCCAAAAGTCCAAAAGTCCAAAAGTCCAAAAGTCCAAAAGTCCAAAAGTCCAAAAGTCCAAAAGTCCAAAAGTCCAAAACTCCAAAAGTCCAAAAGTCCAAAAGTCCAAAAGTCCAAAAGTTCAAAAGTCCCAAAGTCCCAAAGTCCCAAAGTCCCAAAGTCCCAAAGTCCCAAAGTCCCAAAGTCCCAAGGTCCCAAGGTCCCAAGGTCCCAAAGTCCCAAAGTCCCAAAGTCCCAAAGTCCCAAAGTCCCAAAGTCCCAAAGTCCCAAAGTCCCAAAGTCCCAAAGTCCCAAAGTCCCAAAGTCCCAAAGTCCCAAAGTCCCAAAGTCCCAAAGTCCCAAAGTCCCAAAGTCCCAAAGTCCCAAAGTCCCAAAGTCTCAAAGTCCCAAAGTCCCAAAGTCCCAAAGTCCCAAAGTCCCAAAGTCCCAAAGTCCCAAAGTCCCAAAGTCCCAAAGTCCCAAAGTCCCAAAGTCCCAAAGTCCCAAAGTCCCAAAGTCCCAAAGTCCCAAAGTCCCAAAGTCCCAAAGACCCAAAGTACCAATGTCCCATCCAAAAGTCCAAAAGCCCAAAAGTCCAAAAACCCTTAAATGACATGCTATCCTTGGATAAAGTACTCTTTAATTCGAATCCACCGTGGTGGGGAACAGAACAAAGATGGCGCGTAACCAAAAATCGTGACGTGACGTGACGTGACGCAAATTTTTTTCCAACGCCGATAAAGAAGTTTCACTTCAAAAATATAGTGGTTATAACATACTGCGGCGCAACGTTCTGATGGTGTGTCGTCTGATGGTAAGGGTCGGGCGCTCGATGAGGCGACAGCGTGCGCGAGCGCTCCGCCATGACGGCGAAGGACGAGCCGCGGGCGGGCGGCGCCGGGGCCACCGCTAGTGCGGCTAGGCTGGAGCTCAGCTCGGATACTCGGCTGTCGTCGTATGATATCTACGCATTGTGATATAATGTTAGTATTGCAGTCGATTTGAGAAAAAACCAGCCAAGTGCGATTCGGAATCGCGCACAGAGGCATTCTGATCAAAAAATGGCAAAATAATTACGTTTGTTGTCTGGAAGTCGCCCTTTATTATTTATTTTATAGCGACAACAGAAATAAAAAAATCTATGAAAATTTCAGCTCTCTAGCTATCACTGCTCACGAGATACAGACAGACAGAAAGACGGACGGCAAAGTCTCAGTTTTGCGTGCTAGCTACATCGTCAAAATGCTGTCAATAACGTCACATTATGTGTGTCATACAATGACATCCTACTGATATTATACATGTGAAAGTTTGTGAAGATGTTTGGCACAATGCCACGGGGGCCTTATTTAGGTTTAGTTTAGATAGTAATAATGTAAATATAGATATGTAATAATTATGTTTCTCTGTAATTTTTAACAATAAAAGTTTGGATGTTTAGATGTTTGGAATTTTGTTATTTTACGCTCTAACGGCTGAACGGATTGGGCTGAAATTTAGTACAGAGATAGCATATAGTCTGGAATAACACATAGGCTTTTCATCCCGGGAAAATGTTCCCACAGGAAGCGGGAACGGGTACCGAATTTCTTCAATTATTAATATGTTTGGTGGTTTTTATTGACATTTATTGGGAACTGGATAATGATTGACAATTCTTTGTAAAGGGTTACCATATGACCAGTGCCAGGAACAGTGGTGCCACCATTATCTACAACTCTTTTTAGTCAAGCTATACATATTTATCGTCTCACCGTTTCAGACGAGTATCCGTTAGTACTCTCAGTTCTCGTGTTGGTCTTGAGTATGGACTTGGGCGGCGGCGGCGACGCGTGCGCGTGCGCAGGCGCGGGGGGTGGCGACGCGTGTGGTGGGGGGGATGACGTCCCGGTGTGAGGGAAGGTGGGCTCTTCTGGACCTTCCTCTGTGTCTTCCGACAATTCTGCTGCGTTGTTTTCCTCCTGGGACATAAATAGTATAAATATATATTATACAACATTACGTGTGATACATGATTGGTAAAAAGCTGATAGTCGTTTTAACTATGACTTCAAAATTATTAAGGTGACATGGTCATTAGTTAAATTACAAAAGCAAAACGCTCGTGTGGTTTAATTCCACACGCCCAAATATTGTCCTCTAGTATTGCAGAGTATAAAAGTTATAAATTAAACAATTTAAATTCACGCAAAACTGAGCCTGTTTTAATAAGCTCCAACATGGTATTTACGTTGGAACTTTCCGAGGTGCTCAGTATAGACAGTATAACACACATCGTGGTAATGCCCTCAAAGTAACAGTATACTAAATCGAACCTGTGGCATTCAGGTAAACCCTATTATAGCCTAAAAAAAGAGCTGATGATCTTTAGAAAATATAACTAGGAATATCTACTAGCAAATCATCTCGACGAATAACAGAAAAAGACTGTCTTTCATCTAAAAAGTAGATTTACTGTGTTCTCATTTCGTGATAACTAGATATATTTAGTGTAGTTGTCAGTTGAAAAACAGTTTGACCAAAAAAACAATGCTCAATAACAACAAAATGAATGAGAAACAAACCTGGTCATGCTGAGCGCGCAGTTCAAAGTCGCGCTCAAGTTGCAACGAACGTAACTGTTGGTTCTGTACTGGTGTTCTTGAAGAGCCTAATGACAATAGTTGTGCTATCGCCGCGTCCCTGCAATACACATAAGTATTAATATGAGACTGCTTAAGATACGTTTGCTAACCTGACAAACTGGCCATTCCGAACAAGAAAGTAATAACTAGTTCAAAAAGTGAGTCAATGCTCACACGTAACGAGTGATATCTCATTTATCGTGAAACAATACTGTCATATTATGACTGCATTATTCACGTATTCACTTCTGGAGAATCGAAGCAGTAGGAACTCACTTTTGGATTTAGTATTTTTGCTTTCTTGGCCTCATTTTCTCGTTCGGCATGCGGCGTCCAAAGACTTCTATATAAACTGAGGTAGACGCGCCGTACTCAACAAGCGAGATTTCAAAAGCAATCCTCAAACACCCACATTGCTAAGACTACACTCACTTATAAATACTATTTACGTAATTGTCACAATTACGGATAGAACAAGAGTGAAAGAGAAGGCGTATGGACTCCAATTGCAATTCGAGTACCTACTCTCGAAGTTTTGACTCACAACATTGCGAACAACGCTGCTAATTAGCGCAGTTTATAGGTTTCAAAAATCGGTGCGTAGGGCATGTCTACCTCATTTTATATAGAAGTCTTTGGCGGCGTCTCCCTTAAGTTCTGTATTCTGTGGTCTTTGTGTTATGTAAATATAATTATATCTATTGACCGCCCATGTTTGGCTGTAAGTTATCCTAAGATTTGGAAATAAAATGACAGTGGAACCTCCCTAAGTTAGGTAACCTGGGACATCGTTCCAAGGGCCTACCCGGGGCTCGCGGACGTACTCAGTGGTCGGTAACAGTCCGGTATAGCATCCATGAAGGATTTCTACAGTTGCAAAAATAAAAGGTCGGTGTGTTACCTGCGAGCTCTGGCCGCCGCCCGCCGTGCCTCGGCCTGCCGCTCGCGCTCCTCTCGCTGCCACGGGTTGTGCGCCGGCGCGCGACCAGCCGCGCCTGACCCCGCGCCCGCGGGGTACACCGATACTGCGGGCGGCTCCGACGCGCTGGCTACGTACCGCTCTGTGGGGGCACATAAGGTTCACATTTAGGTGTTGGTAGAAACGTCTTAAAAGGGAACTGATATTTTGGCTTGCTACAGTGAAAGAAGTCATTTCTAGAATAAATTTAATGAAGTATGTAATATGTAGATTAATTCATGTACAACACGGCGGAAATATCTGCGAACCTGGCTTCCCCTCGCGCTTCCCCGCACCCGACCCCGTTTTCGCCTATTTAGTATAACCCGCACGCGATTGAATGGTATGGTATTTGACAAGATTCCGCACATTCTCGTTGCGCGCAGATTATGCAGTAGAGTTTACATGACGTCACGAGCCAGGTTCGCAGATATTTTCGCCGTGTTGTACACCATATTACAGAAAAAAGTGGCACTCCGAATATCTGACAGAACAGAAGTAAAAATTTTAACTATTAGTTTTTTTTAGTATTCTTTTTTCTTGCGAATTTTTTACAATCAAACAAATATTGATTCAAACTCAACGCTCGTGTAAATGGGGTCAATAAGGTCTTATATTACTTGACTTTTATTCAAATGCTATATTTCTCTAAAGTGCTCCACACAATTAAAACACCGTTTTCGCTTAAATATACATAACTTTGTAACAAGTTGTTATGAACAGCATGGTGATGATTTTAATTGAAGAATACGATAAACAATATTAAATAATTTATTTAAATTAAAGCAACTATCGCATGTATTGTGTATGAGCAGTTATTCCATAAAACTGTTTATGACTAATGTATAAAAACATCGAAAGCTTTTAGTAAACTTACCGTCTTCAGACTGCACGATGCCCGCCGACGGTTGCTGCGGCTGTGGTTGCGAATGCAATTGCGGTGACAACGGTTGCTGCGGTTGCAAATGCGGTGGCAATTGCAGTTGTTGCTGAAGTTGCAATTGAACATGCGTTTGCGATTGGTGCGATTGCTCTTCTTGGTCCATATCTGTCCTTCTCGCACCCTATTATTTACAATAACAGATTTATTTAGCTGTGCTGAGTGTAAGCGTAGTTTAAGCTAAGCACCAATGTTGAGACAATATTTTAAAAAGGTACATTGTATCACAATGGTAACCTTTATCCCGAAATAGAATTATAAAAGCGCATGAACGATATTTAAGTTCAATATTTGAGGCAAAGGTTCCGAACTCAAACTAGAATCAAGGCTAAGAGCGAGCCTAAGTTGAAAACATTAAAGATTTAGACGAAAATATAAGCTAAGCCGACCCCAGACTTTGAATGTAACCGAAAATAATGTTTGCATGATGATGGTTTCACTTATTAGTAAGTCTCACCTGAGGTTTTGGAGCGACTGGGGGTTGTGATCTCTGCGGTGAAGGAGGGCCGGGTGGTAACCATTCGTACCTGAAAAGTTACGATGATAAAGTGAAGTATATTCAGATTACGACACCATAAAAACATAATAATCGCGCAGTATGTACATGTTCACACTTATATTAATGAATGGCAGTATATAGTATTTATACAAATCGAACATTTTACAATAGAAATATCTTTATTCACATAAGTCACTAAGTAACACTTCTGAACGTCTACATTTCTGATTCTACGTTAACATTTACTGCCAGATTCGCAAGGTTCCGCACAGGGCGGAAACTCCAGCTTGAATGTTTGCATGTGACCAATAATAATTCTAAGCAAATGTTCCCTCAACACGTCCGTCAACTATAATGACAGCTGTGGCGCGGCAGGGAGTTGCCGATCTGTATGTAATACTAACATATTATATTTGGTAATAGGTAGAGCCTGTGGGAAAAAAAACTTGGTAAGAAAATACACGGCCACGCTTTGCAAATAGTCCGCAATTACACATGAAATGCCAGCTCCAGTAGTTCTGTAATACAAAAAAAATAACTCAACAAATAAAGGACAAACCTCTGCGGCGGCATATGCTGGTTGTGATATATCTGTTGTTGCGCATGCATGTGTTGCAACATGGGCGACATGGCGCTGCCGGGCGGCATCGGGGACGTTGCGTGTTGCATTACGTGCGGCGACTGTTGCAGGTACTGTTGCGGTTGCGCTTGTGATTGTTGCACGTGAGGGGGCGGTTGACCTGGGACATTGGAACAATCTAATGAATAAATATTTTTGGAAATTCTTACACAACGTGTGATTATGATGTTATTAATTCTACAAATTAGTTTATCGCGATGATATTCTCATTGTAGCTAAAATGTATTTACATTGCGGCATTATTTTCTTTATATTTATTGGCAGTTAGAATGCTAATTGCATCAAGAACCAACTAACACCTTTGTTGATAGTCGACATCACTTTGCCAGTTAACCATGAAACATGATACTTCACTACCTAGGATAATTAAATTAATGACATTACTATTTGGACATTTACCGAAAAAAAAACTACAATCCTTGATACATGGGTATATTTTTGGCAAAACGGCCTAACTATCCAAACAAAAGTTTTCAATTGCGAAAAAAATAGAAGCACTTTCAAGTATCACAGACATGTCATACCATTGTATCTCTGATCGAGTCAGTTTGTCAGAGAATAATTAGTTACTAAAAACTCAATAACAAGGTACACTCACCCATGATATGTTGATGGTGTGGCGGCGTCGCTTGGTGCTGATTGGGCGGCTGTTTGTGATGCATGTGGTACGCCTGCTGGCGCCGAGACACTTCCTCCGACATCTCTGCTAGTTTAGCGGCGCGGACCGACATGGCGTTCGATTGCTGGGCAATAAATGGATGTGGTAATCACAGAATATATGACTAAGTACTTAAAATAATTAAGAATGTTTTACTCCGCGATTTCATGTTTGGATTAGATCGTTTGTCGAGCCCGTGGGTATTCGTTCACAGTTTATTTAAAAATAGACACGAATAGTATTAGACAGTAAAAATTTTGCTTGTGTGAAGAAGCAAGCTACTGGGCCGCACAAATTGAGGGATACTGACTACTGACCAATAGTCAAGACTATTGGTCAGTAGTCAGGTCAGGTCAACCGTAATTAATATCGTCAAAAAACAGCCGTAAAACGACATTTTTCCAATATAATGGTGAGAGCAACATTGGCAAAACTGCAATTAAAATCTATAAAATTTGTCATTTTCAAAACTTCCAGGTAACCTTCTTTGTTTAAACCGAAAGACATGGGCTACTATGACCAAGGGTGATGGAATAGCAACTCGTGATATAGTCTCACCTGATGATGCAAGGGCGAATCTGGCGGCTCCGTGTGGCCCGCCGCGAAGTGGGCAGACTGGGGGCGGTTGCTGCCCGTCGAGCTTCGGAGCGACGACCATCTGTGTACACACACATACGATAAAAGTAAAGCATACAACATACAATCTGACACAATGGATTTGTAGAAGTCAGTGAAGTCCCTTCCTTAAATTAGGAAATAAGCTAATGATATTCAAACGTCGGAACTGTCCTGATAACTCATAGCTAAAACCATTTGAATATTATAAGCTTTAAAACAAACAATAAACCTAAACAAATTAATCCATTCGTTTCCATACAATACACCGATCAGTTTTAACATCTACCTCAGAGCCGTGATTTCAGATATCACTGAAAAGTTCATATTTTCATCTCACTTGTCATTTAAGACATTGTTTATGCACTATCTTCGCAACGAGAATTTCAAAATCCTGGTATCTTTCAATGAATGTAGAGGAAGCTAGTGAAGTATGTAAGGACAGAAGCAAATGGAAGGCTGTTGTCTCTGCCTACCCCGGAGGGAGAAAGGCGTGAGTATATGTATGGTATTATGTGTAATACAAGAGGTCTGAAATTAACACCGCCTGATGGAAATTCATAATAGCCGGACTATGATGACTTTCCATCAGGAAAAACGTAAGCTTGAACACCATCTTAGATTACAGTCCTTTCATAATCATTACCATCTTATACGAGATTACACCCTACCTATCCTGTAGCGCGTGTTGCTGCGAGTGCACCGTAGAGAGGTTCTGGTAGAAGGCGTCGTGCTGCGAAGTGGCTGACAGGTTGTGGCTGCTGCGGGACTTGCTGGGCCACGCGCTTGGCGAGCCGCCCGCCACTGACGGCGGTACTGCCGGGGTGCTAGTTACCAAACGAATGTACTTTTACAACTTTAGAATGCAGATACTTTATTGTATACAAATAATATTTGCATGGACAGAACAGTTTTTAATCATGCTGATAGGTGAACGGAATCTTCCATTATTGGACGGGGCACATATTTATGGACGACTTTAATAGTCTAATACTAATACAATTCCTAATGGCAAGCTTTAGATGGAAATGATTGTGAGGAGAACAAGACAAACTTTTTTTACATAACACATTGGCCTACTAATAGGGGACACTTAGTGTGACAAATTGGAAGCGCCCGATGGCAAAAGTGTTATAAGATCAATTAAAAATTTATGATATAAAAACATTATGTTCGGTAAACTTAATGCAATAAATTTATACACTAACCCCCATATTCATAATCGTTTATTAAACCTATTTTAGTTAAAACACATTTTAAGTCTATTGCTGTCTCTTACCATACTCTGTCATTAGTTAGAGACAGCAATAGACTTAAAGTGTGTTTTAACTAAAATAGGTTTAATAAACGATTATGAATAAGGGGGTAAGAAGTTTACAAACATTACACATATTTACAGTGGATAATTTTGTCCTTACTTATCATAATTGCAATAGTTTTCGCCTAAATAAAAACACTCGTACTTGTTATGCGGCGGATGCTGATGATGCGCATGCGGCGGTGGAGACACAACCTGATGCAGCGCCGGCGTGCTTTTACTCGACTTGACAGGTTCGGCCGCCAGTCGCGAAGGTAGATCGCGCTCCGACGCACGACGCACCGCGCCGTTACTGGTCGCGCTACCGGTGCTCGCACCACCTGTCACATACCCTTCGAATGCACTTACTCTGTTTGTGATTAGGGGTCAAGACGTTTTGGTTACACGTCCAACTAAATTTTGACTACAGACGACCCTAAGAGCGGTCGCCACATGGCGAAGAACAATTTGAAACCCTGCATCGCATTATGAAAGTTCTCGCATAAAGTCCGACAGTAACAGTTGAGCGCCTTTACTCATATTGCGATGGATTTTGAATGTTCCTCACCATGTAGCACAGATCGCCACACTATTATGAAATTTAAAATCATTATGATAATTGCTTGGAAATGTTATCTACTCGCGTTTAAACGCTTGAGGTTTATTAGGTGAAAACGAACCTCAAGCGCTTAATGAGTGTCATTTTATATTACGGCCAAAAACAAAACATATTTCAGAAGTAGTGGCCTAAATCTGAAATCATGATAGTAATGATCTGGTAATACAGTACCTACAGTAGTAAGTTAATTTTTACAGTATAACTCTGTGGAACAAAATGTGCAAATTATACAATTAGAGACGACAGATGATGACTATAATAAAAGTATAAACATGAAAAAGTATCTGTTAACTTATCTATTACAACCGAAATTCAAATAAAATACGTGATTAGGCAATGAGGACAAAACTTAATAATACAAAGGAGTGCTGGTGAAAAATAGGTCCTTGGAACGATTTCGGTCGGACGACGACAACTAAGACCATGCATGCACCTACGAAATAAAAATGATCTGTGAAACAACAATAAAAATTGAGTGGTGCCTCCAGCTATAACACACCTATCGTCATGCGTGTATTGGGCCTTACACGTTGTGTGAGCATCGTCTTCGCCGCTGATGTCGGGGCAGCTGCGGGCGAAATCTGCCAGGCGTGAAGTCGTAGCCATTGACGCGTCCAAAGAAGATGACGTAGACGGAATCATTGCTACAACTCTAGGTAACCGATTCGCAAGTGCTTTTTCCAAACTTTCGCTCCTTGTCAGCGATTCTTTACTTTTACCATGATCAGAATTCACGCTAGACTGATTTGATCTTAGTTTGATGTTATCAAGAGTGATTCGTCTCGGCTTTTTATCAATTATTTCGTTAAATACGTATCCGTTTGCCTGGTTTTCAGTGTGCTCCTCAGAAGGTAGGTTAGGTACTTCGAATTCGTTACCGTGAGCCAAGGTATCCTCACTACCGCGAGAGCCATATCTAGACCAATCTTCTAACTGAATCAATATACTTTTCACTTCATCGTCGGACATTTTTACATCCTTTGTTTCCGTGGTGTCCGTTTTATTAACTTCGAAATGTATATTTGCTAGGCTGGTACTAGTAGGAAGATTGTCTACTACAGTGGTCGGTTTTTCATCGCGGTGGCGGATACTGAGGTTTGGACTAGACTGACAATTTCTTTTATATGTCTTAACACAGTACTTCAAGTTAATATTGTTGAAATGTTTAGTTAACAGTTTCACCTTACCAAAGGCAGGTCTGTATTCATCTGGGGACTTCCAAGATTTTCGATTAACACTATCTAATATTTGTTTAGCACCGGGTTCTGCGGGGGTTTGAGCTTTTACCTTCTCTACGTCGATTAGTTCATCTTTTGACAGATCAAAGGAGTCAGTCGTTGAGTAAGTAGATGGCATTTCAGTATCTTCCGATTTGCCAGAAAAAGATGTTGACGCACTAAACAGTGCTCTTTTAAGTCGGCATTGAATTTTGTCTGTATTTTGATACTCTTTTTTCACATTTAAACTAAGTTCGTTTTTCTTATTATTCGATGTATTTATAGGTTTTTTTGGCTGACTATACAAAGGGGAAGACGGAGTCTGACAGACTGCATCGACAGTTTCTGGTTTATGATCAGAGTCTGACTTGTCTAGAGATAAAGACGGTAATATTCGGCGTATCTTCGGCGTTGCAACCTTGTTAGGTGGCGCTTCGTTTTCAAATATAAACGGTTCAGAGTTCGGTTCATCAATATAAGGTATTTGTTGGGCTTCAGGTTGAGGCGTACGACAGCATTCACACGCACTCACACATTCGTCAAGTCCGGTACATCTGCGTCGGTAATAGTCACTATCAGGTGTACGAGATTTGAACAAATCTAGTGTAAGTTTAGTGTCGATGGGCCTCATTTGAGGGGGTAAACAAATAATTTCCCCGTTATCACTTAACTGATCATAGTTAGAAGGTGGCTCGGGAACAGGAGGTGGTTCCTCGTGCGGTGAATCTTCACATTGCGTTACACAATCACTGACATCATCGCTGGTGGGATGTAGCTCATCAAAGTCTTCACAAGTAAACGTGAAAACTGGTATAGGACGGGGCGTCGTATTTTGGCACTTAAGTTCAATCGGACAGCCCGGCGTATCCGGGGACATGTCATCTTGAAGCTGATTGTTTTCCCTATCCAACGTTACTATCAATCTAGGTATAGAGCCGTGATAGTGCGGAGACCAATCCTCGCTCTCATCGGTACTTGATTCCGTGGACTCGTCTCTCAAAATTTGACATCGATTGTGACACGGCCGGCGTCCATACCCTGGAAAGATACTTACGTAAACTTCAATTCGGTTCTTCAAACAAAATGAACTACAAACAAAAACGACAACAGAAATATGACACATAAATAATAGACAAAATACGAAACAAAAGTATACCGGCAAGCAAATAAAGAGATCTGATGAAACAAAGTTCAATGTAAAGAAGCGTTCAAAGTCGAGAGATTGTGCGTCTGCTAGGTGGCAGGGGAGATATTTGCCTGCGGTGGCGAGCTTAGTAAGTTGCGAGGCAGGTTAAAATAAAATAAATATTCACGGACATTTCACACAACGCTATCTGATCCCAAAGTAAGCTAGGAATAACCTGCTTGTGCTATGGTTTGAATAAATAGTAGACAAAATACGAAAAAAAAGTATCCATGCCGCAAATAAAGAGAACTAAATAATGTCCAAAGTAAAGAAGCGGTCAATAAACGAGAGATTGTGCGTATAAAGACTATCTGCTATTTGGTAGGGGGGGGGGGGGGAGATATTTACCTGCGGTAGCGAGCTTCGTGAACTGTTAAGCAGGCATGGATAAGTAGTAGACAAAATACGAAACAAAATAATCCAGGCAGCAAATAAAGAGAACTTATGAAACGAAGTCAAAATTAAAGAAGCATTTAATATTGAGTAATTGTGGCCTGTGGTGGCGAGCTCAGTGAGCACCGAGGTTGGCTTAAATGAATAGTACACAAAATACGAAACAAAATAATCCAGGCAGCAAGTAAAGAGAACTGACGAAACAATATCCAAAATAATCGAGAGAGTGTGCGTATAAAAGGCATGTACGTGGTAGGGGAGATATTTGCCTGCGGTGGCGAGCTCAGTGAGCGGCGAGGCGGGGCGGAGCAGCGCGGGGTGCATGTTGGTGAAGGTGCCCGAGTTGCGCCGCGCGCGGTCCTCGTACTGCACCTCCTCGTCTGCTCACACGCCGACAATAACCGAATTATGTTTAGTAGGTATATTAAAAAATAAATATTGTTTGTTTTACACCATGAAACACCCAATTCTAAGAAGATCTTAAGCTATGCATGTACAATGGGCGGCCTCATCGCTAAGAGCAATCTTTTCCAGCAACCTTTAGTAGAGTATCATACATACGTAGCACTAACAAGTTTGTAGTCCAAATTACGCGAACTTAAATTACGTTCGCTGATATAACTTTCAGTCGACGCTTGGGATAGGTACAAAAGAGAATTGAATCAATTTCTCTATACATACTTATTGCATTTGCATAGGAAAATCATATTATCATCTCAGCCGAATATCTTTCACTGCAGAGTACGGCTCTCATGTAAAGATAGCCATAGTGTACGATTAGAGTTATATTCTGGCATATTAGCAGCTTTCGAAACGTAATTCAAGCTGCATAGCATTTGTTCATAAGCTAAATTTAAATACCGAATTATATTGCAAAGAACTTAACACATTTGTAACTATAGACTTTTCAGAAGGGTCACATAATACATGTATATCACGAATCATCTACTTATGTTCTAATTAGTTCATTACAGAAGAATAGATTACACGAAAGTTGGATAAAGATTTCATGTATGGCACTTACTTAAGTTTGTTCATAAGACTGTTTACAATCGAGCCATGTACGTTAATTGATTATAGTGATATAAACAGAGTCATACCTTGTCGTTGGTTGTACGCGGGTTGGTGTAAGAGCGTCGCCAGTCCGTGCAGTAGAGCGCCCTGCTTTGCCACTTCGAGAGTCACCGTTGGCCCGGTACGTACTAGATATTCTGCAGCCTGGTGCAAATATAAATAAAAATAATATTAACAATGAAATATTATTAAGAACTTTTTTCTCTCGTTAAAAATCAAACCTCCGTATTGGCTATCAACATACCTGGTTAAAAAGTTGTCAATTTTTTACAGTACAGGGGTTCTTCTGGGTTTACTTTGGACGGGCTATCCACTTAATTCTTTGGTGAAAATTAAAAAAAACATAGATATAACCACAACCCATAGCCAGAGGGCATACTATACGTCCACATTTCACAATTTGTTTTGTCACGATGGTGAGCCTATTGCCGTTAGGCCTGTAACTTGGCTAAACGAATAACATGTCACTGACAATCTAATAAATAGGTACAATTATAAAGAACTAGTGGAGGTCACGCGGTTTCACTCGCGTAGTATCGCGGAATACGGAAAGAAAATATGTTCACCGGGAATAGTGTGCCTTTCCAACAGTGTAAAACGGGTGAGTAGTTTTGGAGCCTAATCGATGCAAACAAACAATCAAATCTTTCCTTTTTATAATATTAGTATAGATAACTTTTTATAGCATGTTGCGGTGGGACAGCACCATGGCCGAGATGCCCGAGTGTACAATATGTGACACGTTCGCTCACCTTTAATGATGCACAGAAATCATCAATGCAACAAACATTCAAAGCAATTCAACAGATGTTCGTAGTGTTACCTTTTCTTGCGTGATTCCAACGAGTGACTGTCCGTCAACGGACAACAGCTGATCTCCGGCCGCCAGTCGTCCGTCCGCGGCTGCTGCGCCTCCCGGTACTACTGACTTGATGTAGATCCCTAGTTTGGTCTGGCCCGCGCCCTGGGGACAAATGCAGTTCACATTGGTAAAATGGTAGGAGAATTTTGGAAGATTTATGAGTGATCCTAAATAGTCTTTTGGCGGGCAATTCGGAGTTTCATATCAATCGTGTACTATTCGATAAAACGATATCTTGATTAGTATGATTTTCTGCTGAATGTAATTATTATCCTACCAGATATGATTTATACCTATTGAATACTGAATACTATACTATACTATCTTCACGCCAAATCCCTTGCGGGGTAGGCAGAAAGAACCGAGCGCCACACGGCACGGTCCATACACACCTCACTCGCCTCTTCAACTTTCATTTTTCTTTTCATGCATGCACGTCGGTTCCTACGGCTCTTGACACCACCCTCCACTAACACATGATTAATTTGGTCGTGGTAGGTGTGTCGTGGCCTTCCCCGACTCCTACGTCCATCCACTTTCGCGTTGTATATCTGTTTTGTCATTCTTTCATCTCCCATTCGTTCCACATGCCCGAACCATCGTAGCATGCCCTTCCTTACTTTAACACCGACACTCTCTTTCAGACCAACTCTCTTTCTTACATCTTCATTCCGAACGCGATCTGCGAGCGTTACTCCGCAGATTTTGCGTAGCGCGCGCATCTCGACCGCGTTTATTCTACTTTCATGCGTTTCCTGCCATACCCAACTCTGGCTGAATACTGAATACTGGCTGAAATTGCTGGGGTGCTTATTTACAAGTGTTGAAACGGGACATTTAAAATTATCAAATTATAATAAGGAAATATCAAGTATCGTCAGCAAAATTAATAACTGGTGTGTCCATAACTTTCAATATAATCTGATGCAGTTTATGATAGGAAATGTCAATACGGTGTATTTACTTTGAGTAATGTTTTGATTATGTTTAAAAAGATGTCGTAGTCTCCGTGTGTTTGTAGTGTGTTCATTTGTTGTCTATATTCTATAGCAAATGCTCATATAGTCCAATCCTGCCCGATCTGGCAATAATGTAAACATGTCATGTTTTGCCAATCGTTGTCTAAGACAGATGAGTAGAAAAATATAGTATGACAAATCATCGAATTTTTAACTATCCTGAGTAGGTATTTTAAATGAAAATAATTTTAAATGAAAATAAACTGTCATAAAGAAGTTATTTGGTGTCGAAATGATTGTAAAAACACTGCATGGCTCCTGGATACTGGAATATAATCAGGGTCAATATTCAATTGCAAGTAACTATGGATATATAGGATCAAATGTGTTTGTTTACATTTTTGCGCAAAGCTATTGAAATACAGTATAGTAGTTTAGTTTTTGCTAGATGGCGTTATGTGAGAAGAAGTTCTACATACCTTAGCTGCAACAATGCTGAGCCCCATTCCATTGGAGTTCTTATGCAGATGTATGATGTGTGTAGCGGGGTCCGGCACTCGTCTGGCGGCAGGCGTAGACGGCGGCCCATGCCCACACATGTACACCGTCCACACCCCTAGAGCATGGGCCTGATGCGCCAGACGGCATAACCCCCCACGTTGTAAGGGTGCCACGAACTCTGCTAGCCCCGGTGGTACTCCGCATACTACTTCGGCACTGAACCCGTCGCTAGGGATGAGTAAACCTGCCCCCAGCCATGAGCTTTCTTCTAGGCGGATCTGTACACAAAAGAGAGAATAACACATAAGAAAGGTTTATGAAAGGAGAGGTATTGGTGTGAAACTGCCCTGTTTGCTTTATTATGAAAGATCAAACGAGTATGTCTATTCTTAGACAATTCAGTCCACGGCGTGCAATTTTATAATAGCCTTCATCATTAAGCTCTTTTATGATTAAGCAAATACGCCAGTTTACAATGATTTTTCATTTATACGAACCTTTGGTTTTCTAGGTTTAGCGAAAGTTAAAATGTCTCTTAACTACAAAACACATTATTTATATTCAAATATGTGTGAAAGTCCCTTAAGTTATTATCCCTTTCTTACTCCAAAGAAATTCGTAAATCGGACCACGCGTTGTAAAATTACAACTGAAAAACCATTTTATCATTTATCCCGCCTCCGAAAGCTCCGATTGTGCCAAGTATCATTTATACAGATTTTCGACGCTTCTCAGTTTTATTCTATGTAAGTATGAATAGATATCTTCAAAATAATAAAAAAAGTTTCCAACACTGACCTCTCTCCCATCAGCGCGATACAGTTCATCCGTATGCGTCCTCACATACGCGACGCCCGCTTCCACTACCTCAGGCGGTGCAAGTGGCGCCAATAAAGCACGCGCTTGCACAGAGTTTAGTTTGAAACACGCTTTCAGTGCGGCGCGGATTTCGTCTTCACTTCGATACTCCCCTTGGATTAGTCGAGCTGTGAATGGATAAGAAATAATTACTAAATTGATCAAAAAGTTTACAGTAGCAACAACATCCTCCCGTCCTGAATAGTGGTCCTTCGAGCCGGATCACGTTACTGTCGTATGGACTCAAACCAAACTTTACATTGAGAATAAAACATAGTGCGGAAGAAACTTGGAACTCATTACCAGTAATTATGTATTTCCGTCTTAGAATCCCGGATTCTTTAAACGAGATGTGAAAAAGCAAGCGTCAAGTTGACGCGCTCGTGGCCGCGCGGACTCAGTGTTCTGTAAACGATCACTGCAGTAAGCAACTTTCACTATGGCCGGTCCATGGATGGGTGACCATCCGTGTGATCACTTTGTGACATTTATTTGAGCGTTTCCGTGCTTCGGAAGGCACGTTAAGCCGTTGGTCCCGGTTGCCAGTAAAATGGCAGTCGTTAAGCTAAGTTGAAGGCTTTATTTCAACAGCAGGCAGTCACAACCTGCGCCTGTCCACTTAAACACGGCAATACGGCTCACCACCTATTACGTGGGACAAATTATACAAAGGTGAAATGTGGGCATATAATATGCCTCTGCCTACCCCTTCGGGGATAAAGGCGTGAACATATGTTAAGTTGAGAGACAGAGAGAGAGAGAGAGAGAGAGAGAGAGAGAGAGAGAGAGAGAGAGACTTGTTCTCAGCATTCCACAGATGCACTGCATGGGCGCCGGGTCAATAGCGTGGTACAAAGGGCAACATTTATGATACATCAGCTCTCATCCTTTACTGATTATGACTGCCCAGCAGACGATTGAGGACATTTATTGGCTGCCTCTGTGGCGCAGTCGGTAGGGTAACCGTCTACCGCGCTGGAGGTCTTGGGTCAGTCCAAATATTTGTGTGACCCACAAATGTTTGTTTCGGAGTTTGGGTGTTTTCTATGTATATATTTAGAAATATAGAAGTATATCTATCAGTCATCTACATCCCGTAGCACAAGCTTATATTAACTTAGGGCGGCTTAAAAGCCAATTTATTTATGCTTTCTGGATATGATACTGATCTTAAACCCCTGGATGACTTTCTAGCAGAAGATTAGGGACAATTACTGCAACTATAAAATAAGAGCTATATAAGACTATACCTGCTTGGTTCATCCTCGCGAAGTGGCACTCAGCCGCCAGTTCGAGCCCTTGTCGTTCTGCCCACGCCGCTAGCACTCGCAGGCGGCTGGCTAAGGCGGCGCCCCAGCGAGCACTCACCATACCCGGCTCGGACACCAGCTGTTGGATATTATTGAATGTTAGTTGTCGAATATTTCTCGTTGTCTTACCATCCTAAAATCTAAAGGTGTAAAACATCAACTATTGGAATTTAGCGAGGTTCCTTGATAGAAAACAAAACATTCTCAAAATCATCATAAGAACTGTGATTTGTTATTTACACTGTTGATTGATGGCACTTGGTGGAAACTCTTGCTCATATTGCATATTCAATATGTGATTTGTAATATTAAAATTGGGTTTCATATGAGTTAAAGTTGCCCCTTAACGAAAATGCTGGTATCGAGTGTTGATGCAACATAAAATTTATTCGATTATATCGTTATGAAAAGTTATCTTCGAAAATAATTTATTGGATTTCGCCTTTTGCATGATTTTGTATTTTACAAACCATAAGTTTATAGAGATATATACCAGGAAAAGAAGGCATGTATCACATTTCCAATTTTTGTTTTAGCTATAGAACAAAAATTATCTACATACCTTATTAAAACAAACAGCATTGATATAATGGAAGAGATGCGAGAACAGCTGTATAGTGAGCGCGGCGTTGACCCTACACCTCCGCAGCAGTACTATGGCGGCCGCGAGCGCTTGTAGCGTGGGCGCGGTGGCTTCTGTCGCATCTGCAACGGCCGCGCTGGTAAGAGTCGCTAGCCCTCGGGATAGTTCTTCTTGGAAGCACGTTACTAGATTGCTGTAAACACAGTTTATGGTATTTAGGGATGCTTAGAAAAATAATCGTAAAAATGTAATAAGTCCGTTATAACATTTGTCATGACGACGACTTCGGTGAATTCCGGAATCGACCAATAAAATTTTATCAATAAACGAACTCTTTCCTTGAGAAAGAATTCGTTCAAAATGGGGCTTATTGTTTTTTGACAACTTTAGCGCAAATATCGGCCGGATGTCGATTTGTGATGAAAGTCTACACAGTGTGAATAATTTACTTAAGCTTACATAAATAAGTTGCACATGATAAAACCAAGAGGGTTTGAACCCTTTGGCTTTTTTACGACCGCTGAATATACAGTTTATCTCGTTTTACGGCATTTTCGATGAAGACCGCGAGCAAACTACATATAGTCGCGCTTTTTCTCCAGAAGACAGGCTGAGGCATTTTACGCGCACTCATTTCACTACTTGTGTTCAATCTTAAGTAATAAGTGGTTAGCCTATTGCACAATTCGATGCCGAAACCTAATAAATGATACCCTAATATAAACCTCTAAACCTAGAATCGTTGGTTGTACGTCTATCTGAAAATATTTATGTACAGGATGTCCCACGGCTGTGCCACATGGAGGAAAAGTACCTTAAATATTGTAGATGGGAAATTTTACTGAAAGAAGACATTATTTTAATTTAAAAAACAACTTAAACTGCATTCATAGATTTTTAAATAACTACATGGTTGAGCCGGGAATCGAACCCGCTACACGGGAAAAAATAATTACCCTTTAGCTTTATAATACCGATCGAAAGGCTACTTAGCAAAAAATAATCCTTATGATGAAGCCTTTCGATCGGTGTGATAAAGCTACAGGGTAATAATATTTTTCTCGTGTAGCGAGTTTGATTCCCGGCTCAACCATAAGTATTAAAAATCTATGAATGCAGTTTAAATTGTTTTTTAAATTAAAATAATGTCTTCCTTCAGTAAATTGTTCCACATACAATGTTTAAGGTACTTTCCCTCCATGTGGCATAGCCGTGAGACGCCCTGTATAATGAAACTACAGCAAAGGTATTATATTCTTAACAAAAGCTTACCTAAAAGCGTTCTGTACAGTTATCGATAACAGATCTTGTGCTTGCGTGGAGAAGGACGATATGTGTCTGTCGTATTTGAGGAAATGTAACAGTTCACTGGCGTTTGTCATCCAGAAAGCTTGGGCAGCTGAGTCTGTGCATCTTTCCTGTAAAAATAACAGAAGAAATAATATTAATGGTGCATAAATGTTTCGTTGGTATCGTTTAGATCAGTCTTTCCCAAAGTGGGCGATAACGCCCCCTTGTGGGCGCTGCAGGTCTCAAGGGGGGCGGTAAGAGACCCAGAAGAAAATGGGGGCGTTGTGTAGAGGCGGGCGGGCGGGGGGTGATTTGTAACTTTATTTAGCTAAGAGGCCTCTTAAACAACAACTGCAAGAGCTCTCGACTCTCAACAACAACTTGTGAACATCAACTAATATGAATGAAAAAATTGCTCAAACTCGGTTCTATATTTCTCTTCGCGTAGTTCATATATCTGTCCTATTTTATTTAATATAGAAAAAAATAATAGTTGTTAGTACCTACTCGTAGATATCTATCATGTTTTAACAAGTTTTTGTTAAATAACCCGAATTGTGCATTCCTGTATCAGTCGGCTGGTTCATTGAATGCTTGTTCGGACTTGTTGAGTACGATTGAGCGTCTTTTGTTAAATAACCCGAATTGTGCATTCCTGTATCAGTCGGCTGGTTCATTGAATGCTTGTTCGGACTTGTTGAGTACGATTGAGCGTCGAATGAGATAAACGAGTTTATGCATGTTTGTTTTATTCCTGTCGGTGCGTGCTGCTTAAGCATTCCTATATAAACAATGTAATATTTATTTTATTTTCATTTGTGGTCTCGCGCGCAATAGATGAGCAGTACTTACGCCTCCTCTACTCGCGAAGTTGAACGTATTTCTCAAAGCAAAACAATGTCGGAAGTAAAAAAGAAGAGACGGCAATACTCTGCGGAATATATTAAATTCGGATTTATTGAAAATCCCACAAACCGATCGTCGCCTTTGTGTCTTCTATGTCTAAAAACATTTTCGAATGAAGCAATGAAGCCTTCAAGGCTGCAAGATCATTTAAATATAATGCATCCAGATAAGAAAGACAAGAATGTAGCATATTTTCAAGACCTAGAGAAGAAGCATAATACTCAGCCAAGTGTAGTAAAACTATTTTCGGCGGCTGCTAAGCAAGATGACGACGGACTTCGAGCTTCGTACAATATCTCTTTGTTAATTACTCAAAAAGGCAAACCACATAACATCGGAGAAGAGTTAATATTGCCAGCAATAAATGAAGTAATAACTACTGTGCTTCATAAACCGGCCGCAGATATTATACGAAAAAATCCTTTGAGTAATAATTCTGTGCAAAGACGAATTCATGAAATAGCGGAAAACATTGAAGAATCATTGTGCGATCACCTGAGGACAAGTCAATTCTCAATTCAGCTCGATGAGTCCACTTTACCAACTAATGAAGCATTGTTGTTGTCTTACGTGAGGTTTATTAAAGATGAGAAAATATGTGAAGAACTATTAGAAATTTAGAGACCGATACAAAAGGTGAAACCATATTCAATACATTGGAAAAGTTTTGCGATGAGAAAGAGATTCCTTTTAAAAATATTATTTCAGTTGCTACGGATGGCGCTCCGGCTATGACAGGGTGCCATAAGGGCTTCATAGCGTAGGTACTTAAAAAATAAAATTCCAGATGTCCTTGGTGTACATTGCGTTATTCATAGACAACATTTAGTTGCTAGAAACTTAAGTGAAAAACTATTTCAATCACTGCAATATGTCATCAAAGCAGTCAATAAAATCCGCAACAGCTCTTTGAATGATATATTATTTCATCAGCTTTGTGTTACTAATGACGAGGATTTCAACCGTTTGTTGTTTCATAATGAAGTTCGTTGGCTATCAAGAGGCAATTGTCTGACTCGATTTTACAACCTGTTTGACTCTGTTATAGAGTTCTTGGAAACTAAAGATTCAGAATTGCACGACCAGCTTATAACATCAAAGAATGATATAGCTTACATGACAGACCTGTATAAATTGTTCAACGACATGAATCTCCAACTGCAAGGCGATAAACTAAATTTAATTAAAACAAAAAACGTCGTTGCTGCTTTCGTAGCCAAACTGCTTCTACACAAAAAGAATCTGGGCAGACGTGAGTTTCACAATTTTCCAAATTTATCAGTATCATGCAGTAACGACGAATTGTTTGCCTACTGCCAACATTAGGAAAACCTCCACATTGACTTCACCGAACGATACCAGGACATTTTGAACTTGGAAATACCAGACTGGGTGTTGGATCCGTTTTCTAATGTCAACACAGCAATGTCACCTCAGCTGGAAGAAGAACTTATAGAATTGACAACAAGCGAGGAAATAAAAATCAAGTTCAAAAATGGTTACCAAGAATTTTGGCTTCAAAAACCGATCCCTCAATTGTACCCTGGATTGTGGTCAATCGTTCAACGATTCTTGATAGATAGCATTCCCATCGTCATATTTGTGTGAACGTGGATTTAGTGCTGTGACAACACTGCTTACTAAAAAGAGAAATCGTTTGCATGTTACCGAACGTGGCGACTTGCGACTGTTCTTGAGTAAATTGGAACCTGATATCAACAAACTTATTAAACAGCATCAGATTCATCCTTCACATTAGTTTTTATATAAGGATTGATTATTTTAGTTATATTTTTAATAAAAGATACTCTGTTTTAATACTATAAAGTTGCGTTTCAATAATCATTCTTATTGGCAGGTGGAGCCCGTAAGAGTTAACTTGAGACCTAAGCGCCGTTGTATGTTACCTACTGCACTCAGGTTTCAAGTTGCGGGTTATAGTAAAAGTTTCGTTTAGAATTCTCTGTTAATATACATAATATACATTTTTTTTACACAACATCACATATATAGGTCACAATAATTACCTAATTAATTTAATTTGAAGTTATAGTGGTTTTTAAATAGGTGAAAAAATGGGGGCGCTAAAAAAATATTTATTCTCAAAGTGGGCAGTAGACAAAATAAGTCTGGGAACCACTGGTTTAGATAGATATGACTCTCGTACGTACATATGTATACGTGAATCGGTAAATTTGTAGACGCATTGATTTTTAGACACATACATACATACCTAATAGTCACGCCGTTATCCCCGAAGAGGTAGGCAGAGGCACAGTATACGCATACATGTGAAACGTAGTAGTACCTAATATAGCTTTACTTCCACATAACAAGTGCTGAGTCTATTGCCATATTAAAATAGACAGGCGCAGGATATGACGACCCGCTGTCTGTTGAAGTAGTTCAAGCTCATAAGGCCTTAAATATGGTTTAACTACTACCATGTTATTGACAACCAGGAGCTTAATGTGCCTTCCGAAGGACGGAAACAGTCCCTAATGAAATGTCACAATTATACCTACAAGGTTATATTAATTCAATAGTTGAAACGTAAGCAACAAGTGTTACCTGTACAGTGGCGTGTATGAGAGTAGCGACGTGGTGCAGGAAGGCGGTCAGCTTGTGCGCGCGCTCCGTCGGCGTCAGCTCCGGCCGGTAGTGCGTCGACGCTCGGTACCTGCAACGGAAATACACTGGGAATGTATCTAGCTTTCTCAGATCGTATGGAAATAGTCTGAAGATACTTCTTACTGTAAAATATGGCTTGATCTCTGTGAAAGTTCTACAAACGTTAACAAGAATAGACTGTCACAGAGTATAATATTAGAAATACGAAGGTTTGTGAGTGTGTATGTGTAAATGTCTTTTTTTTACGTTACGTGTTGAATTTCTACATGGATGCTATGCCGGACACCTACCGACTAAAACCACACGATGCCTTACGACTCTCTACGGTCGGGAGACTCGAATAAGTCCTCGGAAGGATGTGTAGATGTCTAGATGTCCGAATGACTAGATGCTGAGGATCCGGGAGCCGATTCTCGACCACACAACGGTTTATGGGTGAAACATCATCTGTTTCATGTTTTGCCGTTCTGAAATATGAGACAGATGAAGTTTCAGGCGTAAATTTCTGTTCACTCATACACGTCGCATGAACCGAGAATCGGCACTCAAGCTGAAATTTTGTACGGGGCTAATTATATTATAGTCTGGAATAACATATAGCCTACTGTTCATCCCAGCCAATCGTTCCTACGGGAAACGGGGACGCCATCGAGTAATTTACTAAAACATTAGTGACAGCGAAGTTCAAAAATAGCCTTAAAAATTATGCGAAGCAAATTCAGAAATTAATCAACCATAGCCCAATCACGCGCAGTCCCAGCTTAATAGGTGTATTATGAATAATAGCCGTGGTAAATACTTCTTAGACAATACAAACCTAATTCTTAGATTGTCACTAATTGTATCCGCTCGTTATTGCGTGTTTACGATGATAATTGTTATAATAATAAGTCTCACGCGGTGTGTCTGTCTCAACGCGACACACACAAATCTATTGAACTTTCACACGAAGTTTGACAATGCATGGGATTCAAGAACAACATTTATTTCATACTTGTTAATCCGGCAAAGTGCTTATTGTCTTAGAATACCGTTCAAAATGTAATAAATATACATACTTAATGAACGGTACCTATTCTAAGTTATTCAAAACTTTTATACTTTAATACCCCGGACTTACATTTCCTCCCTACATCTACAAAAATTGCGCTGGCTAACTCTTTACTCCTTCCTATCCTTGATTATGCCGATGCCAGCTTTTCAGATCTCGCCGAAAACCAATTAGATAAACTTGAGCGTCTCCAAAATGTATGCATACGATTCATATTTGGCTTGCGCAAATATGATCATGTTTCACAGTACCGTACACAGCTAAAGTGGTTACCTATACGACTTCGCCGGAATACTCATATACTATCGCTCCTGTATAACATTTTATTTAACCCATCAACACCTTCCTATTTAAAAGGACGTTTCCAGTTCCTTTGTGATTCGCATGACAGATGTTTGAGGTCATCGGAAAATCGAGAATTAAGTATGCCACAGCATTCTACAAATTTCTTTGGCCGCTCTTTTACTGTAACTGCAATACAGCTGTGGAATAAATTACCTGTGGAGATCAGGCGGGCTGAGACTTTGAATAAGTTTAAACATATGGTAAAAAACTTTTACTTAACATGAATTTAAACCACTCCTTTGAAACTTTATTTATGTATGTATTTATGTATGTATAGGTTTATATGTATATTTTGTATGTATATTTGGTATGTATATATTTATTAGTATATGTTTATGATTCCATATTTTATTTATATGGTAGTGCAAATTCTACTTTTGTATTAAAATTTAAACGCCAACAACTACGAATCATTCATAATAACATGTTTTTCCATCCAAAGGTTGCCTGGTAGAAATTGCTTTGAGCAATAAGGCCGCCCATTGTATTGCTTTATTTGTAACATATTTTCACTCATTTTGTATATTATGTTCTTGGTGTACAATAAAGTATATAATAAATAAATAAATAAATAAGACTTACTAAATAGGTGGGACCGAGCAAAACCGCGTAAGTCGAGGTTCAATTTTGCGTAGGTACCCATACAAATACACATAAAACAATATTTAACAGGACAAATACTTGTAGATAAAGTAATAAATGAAATGTAAACAGAATTTGGCCGAGCGCTAACGGGACGGAGAAAAACCGCTCTCTGAATTTGCGTAAAACGAGGCAGCGTATGTTTTTTTTATATATATATATATTTAGCTCGCCAAATTGACGTCGCCACTGGCCTGATGGAAAGCCGTGGCACATATAGCGATAGAGGGCCACTTCTGACAGTGGTCCTTAAGTTGGCGGCCCTGTGATGTGCCTCTTCACGCTCCTCTCAAAGAACCCGGGATTGTAAGATGAGGGAAACATGTGTGCGGGCAGGTCGTTTCAGGTTTTTATAGTAGTAGAGGAATTATTAAAGATTCTCTCCACTGTGTATGAGTGTACATAAATTTTCTATATACTACAAAATACGCACAACTCAAAACTTCATAAGCCATACGTTATTTTTTTTAAGTTATATTATAACCACGGTTTCTACAGCTCAGGAAATGAATTGCTACACCGACCTATATAAATAAGTACAGATCAACCGAGCCATATCCCAGAGCGGGAAATGATATCGGACGAAATGTTACGCCACACCGCCTATTCGGACGTTTATTGAAACGGAACGAGATTGGCAATTCTACTCACAAAAGCTTTTATGAAACAAGAATGGATATAATTATTTTTTAGTTATTTCCAACGGCATTGAAGGACTCTGGGATTGAACTAGGGATAGTTCAAGTATGTAGTAATTCAGTCACTTAAGAATTGAGAACAAACAGTTTGTGTGTGAATAAATTAAGGTCAACGAAGTTTTAGATTTTCACCACTACCCGTCGCAAGCCTTAAAAGTTTTAATAAATTTACTTTGGTTTACTACCAATACGAATCAATCAAATCTGTCTATGGCTGTCCACTGCAGTGGACGCACAGATGGACCGCTGAACTTCGTCGACTTAACGACTAAAGTTCTTGACGCCATAACTATAAAAGACCTGCACTTCTATACTGTATTTCAATAGCTTTGCGCAAAAATGTAAACAAACACATTTGATCCTATTTATCCATGGTTACTTGCAATTGAATATTCACCCTGATTATATTCCAGTATCCAGGAGTCATACAGTGTTATTACAATTATTTCGACACCAAATAATTTCTTTATGATAGTTTATTTTCATTTAAAATACCTACTCAGGATAGTTAAAAATCCAATGATTTGTCATACTATATTTTACTACTCATCTGTATTAGACAACGATTGTCAAAACATGACATGTTTACATCATTGCCAGATCGGGCAGGATTGGACTATAGTCGAATATTTAGACATCCTTAATATCAAATGGCGAATAATAAGAAAGTAGTAGATTCTTACCTAGCACACAAGTACAGCGTATATACAGGAGCAAGTTTGAAGGCGGGCGCGTGAGGATCTAGTCTTGTGATGACGGCGGCCAGGAACTGCGCCTGGCCTGCCTCGGGGAACTCCAACACTGCGGGTAGGATGGCCTCTTGTCTACTACCGCCACCCACACTGCTCATCCTGTGAGGTCAACACAAAAGTCACCACTGCGGCATTCTAATCTTGACATTCATCAAACGGGGTTACAGAATACATGAATAATAAAATTATTACAAGCTCCCTTTTATCAAAAACATGAATAAGCAAGTTGTTCTCGTTTCAACAAAGCGCGAACTTCGACGGTTTACAAAGTGTTGAATGGCTTCAAATTCTTCGACTAGAATTTGAAGCCATCAAATGAAAATTCTTAATGATGAGTTGGAATAATTTGGAACAGAAATGTATATTTAAATGCAGATAGGAATAGGTACCTGTTGTCGTGGCCAGAACCTCCGCTCTTGGCGCTGCAGATACTCTTTGTCTCGACATTGCCGTCCAGGTCGAACGTTGTCTCGTAATTGTCCTTGTACTGCGAGTTGTTGGTACGATTCATATTGGCGCTCTGATCTTGATCGTTGTACACGGAGCTCGTGTGGTCGTCCTTCACGTAATCGTCTTTGGAATCACTGAGGTGCTGCGACATTATCAGCGACTCATTGTCGAGCTTTAACGTGTTGTTATTGTTGTACGGCGGTATTGTGTCGTTTGCGTCTCTGTAGTATGTGTCGTGAGACACAGGACTCATGGTTCTTTGATACTCAGTGTCGTTGGTGGAATTCGCGTTCGCGTCGAGCGGGTCGGGTTGATGCGATGACATTGAAGTCGGCGACATGGCGCCGCTATTCTCGCCGGGAGACGTCGGCGATCTAACGTAAGGATTAACGTACACAAGCGGATATTCGTGAGCCAGTGACAGAAACATGCAAAAGAAAACAAACAATGATAGATGAAACAACATAAAAAAGATAGTGATTAGGTAAGCGACGGGAACAATAGAGTGTATTTTGAATCGATTCAAATTAAAATTGATACAAAATTGCTGAATTTGTGCAATGATGACAATCTGGACAACTATAACTATTAATACTATGTTTAGGTCGTACTACATTAAGACAAGGGGCGCAACTACCCACAACATATAAACAACGAGCGTTTACGTAAGGTTCCGATCTCACCTGTCGTATATTGAGCCGGAGCCGAAGTGTTGCGATTGAGCTAGGTTTCTGTTAATGAGGTTCTCTTGTGCCGGGTCTACGAAGCGGAATGTTGAAACTCGACCGAATTTCAGTAGGCAACCGTGCTGTGGGGAAATAATACAAATTAATTGGAGTACACATTTCAATTGGAAAGAAAAGCTCTTGCCACGCCGGCGCCGCTATGTTATATTTTAGTTTTCAAATTAAAACATTAATTAGTGCAATTTTAGTGGCAGTTTTTGTATTTCGTGTTTTGTGAATATTATTCGGTTACGTTCTAGTGTTCTTTATAGGGATATCCCTAATCCCTACCAAGAACACTAGAACGAAAAGAAAATTAGAGAGAAGTTAGCTTGCGAGGTGGTGGTCGAAATTTTTGCGACGAAACACCATTAATTGTAGACACCTCTGTGGCATATTCGGTAGTGTATATGACTGTCGTTGCTGTGGTTTCAGATTAGAATTCAGTTTCGGATTCATTAAATTTTATATTGATTTGATTCTCGGTTTTTTTAACGTGAGGGAAAATCCCCATGGATGCTATGTCGAACTCCTACCGACTAAAAAACCTCACGTTACGCCCAACAGCCTATGGTTGGGAGCCCCGGGTAAGCCCTCAGAAGGATGATACCAAACATTGTATTTCGGATTTTATTTTTTACTTAAATTAAGCGTTCTTATAGTGTCATTTAGTATGGCCTAATTCGGGTTACATGACATTATTCAAAGTAATTATTTAAAAAATAAACAAAAGTAAGTACAAAATGCGAGTAATGGTGTGAATAGAATATATAATGCGATACGTGGGTGTTTGTACTTCAACGAATACATTACAAAAAGCTCAACGGTAACCCATTTATGAAAACATCGAGGGCGACTAAATAACCTTGGTCTGCAAGTTTAACACGTGCCTCGAATGTACCAAATATCACATTCGTATTCAGGGTACATGACAATATACTTAACCCCTTCGGTGCGATCCTCAAATCATATAAAAATACTAGCTGACCAGCGCAACTTTGTTTACGTTATAACCTAGATACTGCAGCGCCATTTGACGGGCTGATTTGTGAATCTAAATCTTCCAGGACCACCCAAACGCATTAAAAAAATCATTCAAATCTGTCCAGCCGTTTAGAGTTATAAATTTAAAGATTGTTCAAAACTATTTACCAAAATTATACTAGTATTCAGATATTTTTTTTCCTTTCAGACCAATTTAACTTACAGACTTTCTTTACTAACTCCCAAGCAGAAAGAGAAAATTTATCCAAGTCTAAAATTAATATCGAGTTTCAGTCAGCGAAAAATAGCACACACTGGTTATTCTCTGTACTGCAAGGAGAAATACATTTATGAAAGGCAGCTGAATAAATTTCGTTATTGAATATAATACGAAATTCCATAAATTATATCCAACCCTAAAACAACATAATATAGGAACAACGACAGAACAGAAGCTCTGCTATAATGAATCAAGTCCGTTCAGACTAAATAAACATTCGTGCATGTTTTATCTTCATTAACGAGACAAAACAATGAGTTCGTTCGTGTATAATGGAGCTAGGCTGACGTTGAGTAAATTTTCGTAGTAAGAAAAGGGGTTGTAGTATTCTCAAGACAGTATTGAAACTGGGACAACACGCTACGGATATAAAAGTATTAAGTGCCCCAATAAAAGCAAGCTCGCACTGTATTTGACACATATTTGTGCACTACCTAATAGGCAATTCAGAGTAATAAAAAAATCGTAGTTGGAAAAGAGGTTGTGTTCTCAAGACAGTATTAAAACTGGAACATGGCGACTGATAGAATCGTCTTGAATGTTAAGTGCCCCATTTAATGAAAGCTGGAACTTGAATTCATATCGCACATATTTATGCACCAATTTGCAATTCTATACGAAAATTTTCGTAGTAAGAAAAGCGGTTGTAGTGTTTTCAAGACAGTATTGAAACTGGGACATCACGCTACGGATATTAATGTATTTCCATGTGGAGTGCAACATTTAATGAAAGCTCGCACTTGTGTTACTATTACACATATTTGTGCGCTACCTAATAAGCAGTTCAGAGTAATAAAAAAATAGTAGCAAGGAAAGAGGTTATGTTCTCAAGACAGTATTGAAACTGGGACAGCATGCTACGGATATAAATGTCTTTTAAGTGCCTCATTTAATAAAAGCTAGAACTTGTGTTCATTTTGCACATATTTATGCACTAATTTGCTATCCTACACGAAAATTTTCGTAGTAAGAAATGGGGTTGTGTATTTAAGACAGTATTGGAACTGGGACATCACGCAACTGCGACGGATATTAATGTTTTTAATGTTTATTAAACGAAAGCTTGCACTTGTGTTAGCGTATTACCATATTTGTGCACTATCTAATATGCACAGTAATAATAAATTCGTAGAAATAAAAGGGGTAGTTCTCAAGACAGCATTGAAACTGGGACATCGCGCTACGGCGACGGAAATAAATGTCTTTTATGTTAAGTGCCCCATTTAATGAAAGCTCACACTTGTGTTCGTATCACACATATTCATGGACTTATATGTAATCCTTTAAAAATGTGAACGAGCTTCGTCTACTAAAAACGATCTACATTTTTCTAGAAAGTCGATATAGAGAGTGGCATTTTGGTAGTCGTTCATGTGTTTAAATTCAAATCACGTGTCGCTAAAGTGACTAAAGTGTCTCTTTGTTCTATTTTGTGATGATGATGACGCGTTAGTACAAAGATACAAGCCGCGTGTTTTGAATATCTACCACAACTAGTACTACAATAAACCATGTTTGTGCAAGCTGTCTACGTGCTAGTCAACCTACGGCCCCTTAGAACTATGCATAAAACTATACATAGGTATAATAAAATGATAGAAAAGTCAAAACTATACATTGGAAATATTTAAAAAAAATACTCTCTGGGTGTTCAACATAAGATACCGAAGCCGAAAATATAGTTAGATTTTTTTTGTCTGTTAGTCTATTTGCTTTGCTTTGTCCGGAAGGATCTCGAAAAGTACTCAATAGATTTGTTTCAAATTTTGCACAAATATTAACTAGGGGTAGGGTCTTCAAATCTACAAATTATCCTAGGGGCTCACAATTTTCACGCGTACGAAGTTGCAAATATTAAATACGGCAACAGCTGGTTACTATTAAAATTTTAATTTCGTCGATTGCGTAGACGAGAATTGATTGATGGACTAAAGACGGCTTAATCCCTCAGTAAATTTTCGTCTAGAATTGATGCGCCCCTGCGACCCGCGAACTACAGGGTGAGGTGCGGTATCATGGTTCAGTGGGTGGCGGAGACTCGCTCTACACTTTAGCACTCGTATAATATCTCTCAATATCACGAAATTATACTACATTATGTTGGAAGCGCTGAAGGCAAAGTGCTACATTACTTTTACAATTTGTTATGTATAAACGGGGTACATAAATCACGCCATAATTTATGAGGTTTGCGGCGCTGTGACATGCAATTTATTCTTTCTCTTTGCTGAATATTTAATACTAGCAGATGTCACGCGGTTTTACCCACGTGGGTCCCGTTCCCGTGGGAATACGGGAGTAAAATATAGCTTATGTCACGCGGGGATAGTGTAGCTTCTTAACTGTGAATGAATTTTTCAAATCGGTTCAGTAGTTTCGGAGCCTTTTCAATGCAAACCAACAACTTTTGACTGCCTCGGTGGCGCATTCGGTAGTGTAACCGCCTGTCACGTTGAGGTTCCGGGTTCGATTCCCGGGTCGGTCTAAATATTTGTGTGATCCAGAAATATCTGTTTCGGAGTTTTGGTGTTTTCTATGTATAATATGTATGTATTTAGAAATATATAAGTATGTCTATCAGTCGTCTGGATTCCATAGCGCAAGCTATGGAATCCAGACGACGACAGATTGTGTGAGAATGTCCACAAATATAAAAATAAAAAACTGACATCTTTCCTCTTTATAATATTACTTAGTACAGAAATATAGAGAGGGATTATAACTTAAAACTATATTCCTTCTTACTGATACCCAAAGATTACAGTGAAAGATTACCTGCAAGCGTTGCGAGTGCATAATCCTCCGTCCGTTGACGTACACGTGCGCATCAGCATGCAGCGGAGTGACAGTGTACCCGCCACCCTCTCCCGGCGCCACCACGCAGTGTCGCGGCTGGATCGACGGACCATATAGCTGGAGAGTTGTTCCGTTACCCGAACCCACCTGTACCATTGAATACCATTTTAGAAACACAAAAAAGTATTTAGTAGCTGCAATTGGTCGTTTATTTGTGGTGATAGAAATCTAAGGATATCCAACCGAGACTCGAAGTCGACGCCAAGGTCTCCGTTACCGAAGTCACATCGCTGACGGTTGTGGAAGCCTGAGAAATCATCCCGGGACATCCTTCCGAGGGCTTACCCGGGGCTCCCAACCACAGGCTGTTGGGCATTGCGTGAGGTTTTTAGTCGGTAAGAGTCCGGCATAACATCCTCTGAGGATTTTCCCTCACGTAAATTAAAAAAAAAAAAGCCTGAGAAATCAGACGATAGTCACTGTCGAATAAAAAACCTCCAAACCTCTAGTTTCATTGTGGAGACATGTTAAATTTGTCAATGCAGTACAAGATACTATCTACTCAGTTCACTAGAGCGTTGAATTGAAGCTTTCATATAATATGACCTAAATGTCTCCATAGCGAGTTTGAATATTCCGAACACGTCTTGACAAAAAGCGAATTGCAAATATTAAGTACCTCACTAGGAATATCATAAATGTTATATGGAATGGGAAAATGTGTACTTGATGATAACTTTTTTCCCACAGTTTTATACAGGTAGGAAGTCTTGCT
Organism: Miltochrista miniata; assembly: GCA_933228765.1. NCBI lineage: Eukaryota > Metazoa > Arthropoda > Insecta > Lepidoptera > Erebidae > Miltochrista > Miltochrista miniata. The sequence goes on from OW121752.1 coordinate 11,810,982, forward strand.
ATTCCTTGCTAATCCCTAATCCCTACTAATATTATAAATATGTAAGTAAATCTTTCTGTCTGTTACGCTTTTACGCCTAAACTAACAAAAAAATTGGTATTCCCGATACCAAATTTCATCTCAATCACTCCAGCCGTTTAGGTAATCACTCCAGCAGTTCGAGACCCTGGGAAGGAAATGGGCTAATTTTTAACCGACTGCGCCAAAGGAGGGTTATGATTTTATGCGATAACGACTTCTACGCGGTCGAAGCCGCGGGTAACATATTTTTAAAATAACTATTCAGAGTATTGGTCTAAGAGCCAGCGGCCCCCAGGCATTTGTTAAAGTATAAAAGCTGTAAGTTTCTCAATGTATGTCCCCAACACAGGTAAGAACGAACCCCGCCTATGAAACTTGAGTCGCGGTGGCTTTCGCAGGTATCAGGTAGTAAAGGTGTGTAAAATTGTGTGTTAAATTTGTTAAAGTATAAAACTCAGTTTTTACATATTTTACTTATAATAATCCTAAAAGTCACCTTGTCGAAAGCCAGACACTTTGTACGGTTGCAACCCTCTGCCAGACACCCTTAAAGTATATTTAATTATTACTATACTTACGGTATAGTATAAAAGCTGCAATTTATATATGTTATTTGGAGAACTATCAAATGATGTTTTCTCAATAGCCAGACAGTTTCAGTAGTTCCTTTATGTTGCCAGGCACATCAAAAGTCTAATGTAGGTGCGAGCGCGAGGGATATGTGTGTCTGAGGGTGCGAGTGAAATACCGCGTTCGGTCCACTGCAACGTTATACTGCGCATCAGCTATCATTTATTGTGTATAATGAGAACTATTTTCTAGATTTACTATGAAAATTCATTATGTACCATAACTAAGGATCAACGAATAAATGTTTAGAAAATTCTTTTATAAAATTTCTGTGTTTAGGAATCATTAAATTAACAATTAAATAATATATTTAAATAATTATTTTAATAATAGTTATTGGAATAATATAATTAATCTAATACAATAATTAATGGAAAAATATTTCAAAGATATTCTATGAATCGTGGTCGTCAATATCTTGAGTGTCCTCATCACCGCACCCAAAGACGCGAGATAGCACCCGAACCACCCCCTGGGCCATAGGTCCGTAGGGAGTCCTGGGACATCCTTCCGAGGGCTTACCCTGGGCTCCCAACCATAGGCTGCTGGACGTTACGTGAGGTTTATTAGTCGGTAAGAGTCCCTCATAACATCTGTGAGGACTTTCCCTCACGTTAAAAAAAAGAACCCTCATGGGATTGTTCGATGATTGTATTTTCCATCAAATTTGTGAGATCTTCGCTGTGTTGTAAACATTAATTTGATTTTAGACAAGCATACGGCCCACCAGAAGGTCCGGTGTTCACCGCAGCCTATGAACGTTTGCAACACCAGAGGCGCCACTCTTGCGCTGCCGACCCTGTAAAACCCCCTCACTGTAGGCGTTTGGGAAAACAGAGGCAGGGAGATCGTTCCACAAAGAAAGCCCCTATCGGATCTAACCGTGCTCGAACGCTCCGGACGTAGAGTGTGAGGATGGATTCCCTGTCTGTGATTTCTATTTTGTGCCAAATTTGACAATAACTTATTCCTTCTGCTATGTTATTATAATAACACTGTACTACGGAATGTAGTTGAATAAATCACAGATTTAAGAATAATTAGTACGCAAGCTTTAATACGTCAACCTCCCGTGACGAAACGGTCAAGTATCTGATACCTTTGTTTTTAAGAAGTGAGACGCGCCAAATTTTTCGACGCATACACGTACAAGTGTATAATGCCCGTCTGTCTTTTTATACGCTCCAAAATACCACTAAATATTTAAAAATATAATAAATATGGCCAAATGGAAGACAAAATTCTTAATTCAATAATGTAAAAAAACGATTTTCGCGAAAATGCAGATGTCCGTTTGCTCTTTGCTTCCGTCGATATATCCCTGGCGCTCGCATCTACATTAACTTTTGATGTGCCTGGCAACATAAAGGAACTACTGAAACTGTCTGGCTATTGAGAAAACATCATTTGATAGTTCTCCAAATAACATATATAAATTGCAGCTTTTATACTATACCGTAAGTATAGTAATAATTAAATATACTTTAAGGGTGTCTGGCAGAGGGTTGCAACCGTACAAAGTGTCTGGCTTTCGACAAGGTGACTTTTAGGATTATTATAAGTAAAATATGTAAAAACTGAGTTTTATACTTTACCAAATTTAACACACAATTTTACACACCTTTACTACCTGATACCTGCGAAAGCCACCGCGACTCAAGTTTCATAGGCGGGGTTCGTTCTTACCTGTGTTGGGGACATACATTGAGAAACTTACAGCTTCTATACTTTAACAAATGCCTGGGGGCCACTGGCTCTTGCTCTATATGCCCGTTTCCATGGAAATCGATATTCTACAATATAAGGTACAGGTCTTATCCCAGATAGTCGAAATTCTCAACCCGTGTGTAGCGAATTCAAGGGATATCCCCAGAGTATCTTATCACTCAGTATACTTCAAACATCACTTAGTGTGAGCTTTTGAAATAAACTTTTATTTTAATCCAAAAGTTACACAACGTAATTTTAGCACTCTATAAAATAGAGTGCAGAGGGGCTTATGGCGGGACTTTGTCTGTAGCTGTGACTCTGTCGCATTAAACTACGTCACTAGGTCACGTGGATCATCTGTTCAAAGTTTGAAATAAAATAAATAAATAATAAATCGGAAAAAAAATCGGATTGAACTTTCACAATAAACGTGTTAAGAAGGGCAGTCGGGTGAGAACGATCTCACGGCTTACTTGTTTGAAGTGGAATAAAATGAACAAGTCTCTCGTGTAGCTATGTCCACAAAAAGCTTTAAAAATCATTCCAAAACGATCATTTTTAAAGTAAATAATCAAAATGAGTTCAGTAAGCAATAGCGAAGGAAAGAGGTTAAGACAACAACAATTTGTCTTTGACTGAATTCAACAGAATTCATCTGGTGATCAAACTATCTCTATACTGCCACAGTTTATAACAAGAAAGCCGTGAGATCGTTCTCGCTAGACTGCCCCTCTCTAACACGCTTATTGTGAAAGTGAAAGTTCAATCCGATTGACGTTGTCATTTTTGTTTTATTTCAAACTTTGAACAGATGATCCCCGTGACCTAGTGACGTAGTTTAATGCGACAGAGTCACAGACTACAGACAAAGTCCCCCCATAAGCCCCTCTGCACTCTATTTTATAGAGGGGCTAAAAATCTGTTATCTGTAAAGTCGGTTTACTGACTATAGTTGAACGTGACAACTCAGCCTTAAATGGAACGCCTCAGAGCGAGGTAACGCCGCATAAGTCATGTTTTTTCGTGCGTGCAGCCGGCTCCATCGAATTATAAGACTTTGTCACGTCAATAACTATCAGATGCGTAGTCTCAAGTATACCCCTGGGTAAAATAGTTCGGAATCTATATATTACAGTACAAATATATGAAGAACTTTTTAGGATATTGTACAAATGTATACTTGTGAGTGAATGTTCTTAAAGCAATTCAGAAAGTTATGTACGTAGCCTGCCGCCCGGAATTGATCGATGACAACATCTGGCTTTTCTCTAGGTATCGAGTCATTTTGTGGGAAATCGCGTAGGTAGTATAATATTAGTCATATTGCTCGATAATATGATAATATTCTTCAGTATATTTTGAAACGCAAAGAATCGGTTGTCACGCAGTTTTTCTGAACGTAAATTATACAAATTTGAAAGGGATCGTTTCGTTATCCACTGGTAGGTACTACCATATTTGTGAAATCTTTACACTATTTTTAACGATCACGTGATGTAGTAGAAATGAACAAATGGCGTTCACTCACATTTGGCGTTATGCCACTAATTAGGGCCTACTTATTATGGCGGATTCGACCAAAATGGTAGTAAAACTTACTAGAGAGAGAATAACTTGTACTTACTTTAAAAGTAAAGTGATTTTTCATTGTATGTGCCAACAACTAATAAGCACAACGGAACTGTGATAACCATACCACAGTATACAGGGTGGAATTTAAAGACGGTAGTTGCAGGGAAAGTACCCTTAATATTGATAATGGCAAGTTTTGCTGAAAGGAAACATTCCTTTATTTTCAAAAGTAAGTAAAACTGCATTCAAAGATTTTTGAAAAATCACCTGCTTGAGCCGGGAATTGAACTTGGGAGATAAGAAAAAAAAAACATTCTGTATTTTATGATCCCAACCGCAACAGTCTTTAATAAGGATCAATTTCTTTTAAGCAACATAGTATCTTAAAATAAAGGAAGATCATGTAAAATATGTTTTTATTGTAAAGCTTACTGACTATCTGAAGAAATAAAAATAGGTAAAAACACTTTTTAAGTTAAACGGTTTTATGTTAAACATACATTGCAATGTTTAAGATAAATGTACTAAAAACCAAAAAATAATAAAATAGATACAGTCGTGGGAATTATAAACATATGCATAGACTAGACTAAAATAAAACCGTGGGGCACGTCAATTGTCTACAATCGTTGATTAAAATGTTTATTTTGTAATGTTACACTATAATTAGGCAGTTGTTCAACCGATAACGATGGGCGTGTGATAAGTACGGCTAGAATGTGGAAACAAGCTAGCAAGCTCGATTATAAGCGAGTTTTCGCGGTTTCATAGTGGTGAGCGAGTAGTACTTTTATCATATGTTTTGTCGATTAAAGACAAACTACGAGCAGTGAAACGATTCCTTGCCAGCCAGCAGTGTGAATGTCCAACGATAAACTAGTTGAAACATTTCTTTTATTTACATGGAGTGTATAACTATTGGAATTTCCATGAGCAAGAAAATAGTGAGTAATTTCCTCACCGTCTGCGGGCCAACTGCCTAACGACGAATTAAACGATTCTTCTATCGCACATTAAGTCGATAATTTGTAGACAATTGACGTGCCCCACGGTTTTATTTTAGTCTAGTCTATGCATATGTTTATAATTCCCACGACTGTATCTATTTTATTATTTTTTGGTTTTTAGTACATTTATCTTAAACATTGCAATGTATGTTTAACATAAAACCGTTTAACTTAAAAAGTGTTTTTACCTATTTTTATTTTCTAGTTTTTAGTTTTTATTTCGAATTCTGTTTAATTCATTTAGTGCTTCATTATTGCAAGGTTGCCCGTTAGTTTATTGCAGTCCAACTTCTCTATACGTAGTCCCTGCAAAGATCTTACTCTACTAAGAGCCACGTAGGCTTGACCTTCTTCAAACAGTTTCGCACCTAAGTATACGACTGCGTGATCCACAGTGCTGCCCTGCATTTTATGTATTGTAGAAGCCCATGATAGTATTAAAGGCAACATTATTTTTTTATCCACCCTAATGCCATACAGTTCTCGGCGCGTTTTAACCTTTCACCTTAACTTGGGTGGTGTACCGCTAACGACGTATCATTTTTAGCCACCCTAACGAAACACAGTCCTCAACACGATACAAAATCTTGACTTGGGTGGTAGATTCAGGCTGGATTAATCAGATACCTAAATTACAGATTCAATTTCTAAATTTAAATCTTATTATTATACGCCATTTAGTGGCTACGCCCATTTTAAATATTGAGGTTGTATTGTGCATTGTATTCTTCTTGTCAAGCTCTTTTATTTGATACCCATATTGGTGGGATTGTTAAAAAATTGTTATCAGCCATTTGGTAGCGGCAGCCATCTTAGATTTCAATTTTGCATAGTAAATTGTATTCTACTTGTTGAGACCTTTCATTTGATACCCATGTTGATGGGATTGATAAAACCTAAGTTATCCGCCATTTTTTAGTTGCCGCCATCTTGGATTTCAATTTTTTATAGTACATATATTGTATTCTGCTTGTTGAGACCTTTCATTTGATACTCATATTGATAAAACCTACGTTAGCCGCCATTTTGTAGCGGCCGCCATCTTGGATTTAAATTTTTTATAGTATATTGTATTCTGCTTGTTGAGCCCTTTCATTTAATACCCATATTAATGTGATTAATAATAAATAAATTATCCGCCATTTTGTAGCGACGGCCATCTTGAATTCATAAAGATAATGAATAAACATAATTGTATTGTCATCAAAATCCAAAGTGTATCCAAAATTTCAGATTAATCGGTTGACAGGAAGAGGGTGAAATTTGAATTACTAAATTTGACCCAAGAATAAATAATAAAACAAACGGGGTGAGCTAAATAAAACCGTTTAAAAAGAACAGTCTAATTGACAAACTCCTATTTTTTTTAGTTGGTTGGTTAAGTGACCAGAAAGAATATTCGCATTCACAGAAACTAGAACATTTTTTTACTAACTTCAAAAAAAAAGGAGAAGAATCTCAATAACACTGTTTTTTTTCTTCAGATAGTGAGTAAGCTTTACTATAAAAACATATTTTACTAGGTCTTCCTTTAATTTAAGATACTATGTTGTTTAAAATAAATTGTTCCTCATTAAAGACTCTTTTGGTTAGTATCATAAAATACAGGATGTTTTTTTTTCATATCTCCTAGGTTCGATTACCGGCTCAAGCAGGTGATTTTCCAAAAATCTTTAAATGCAGTTTTACTTACTTTTGAAAATAAAGGAATGTTTCCTTTCAGTAAAACTTGCCATTATCAATATTAAGGGTACTTTTCCTCCAACTACCGTCTTTAAATTCCACCCTGTATATATATTTAACCATACTGAAGTACACTACTTCAGTACATTTTGGTCGAATCCGCCCTTATGCAAAGGAATTAGTGAGTATTTATGATAGCTATAAACGTTAATAGGTAATTATTATAAACCGTAAATGACCTGTAATTAAGTCGTAAGTTCGGGTAATGAAGTCCTCTATAGGACTCCTCCCTCGTGAAATTCAGTTATCAAATCATCTTTTCCATGGGAGTAAGACATTTTCTCTAATATTATAGTAGCCTATGGTAGTCTGCACGCCTAACACTGATTCCTCATGATGTGAATAAAAGACAAAGATATGCTTAAGTTTGTGAGTGTGATGTATTTTACTTTTTTCACGCTCTAACGGCTGAACGGATCTGACTGAAATTTGGTACAGATAGATATAGTCTGGAATAATACATAGTCAACTTTTATCCCGGGAATAATTTTCCATGGAAAGAGGGTACAGAAACCTTCGACCAAATAGTAGTATAGACCGGCCCATCCATATCCATCCACACATTAGTTTTGAAGACGTTAAAGTGAGCGCTCACTTGGTCGTAGTCGGTGTTATTGTTCCGAAGGTGAAACACGGCTCAAGTTATGACATTTTACCCAAGATGCCTTCCTGTGCGTTCCCGAAGTGTAAAACACTACCCTCAATTCGAAAAAAGAATGTAAGTGTGCATGTTGTGTCGTTGCTCCAATATCTTTGTGTGTGAACTAGTCTCACTTTTTTGAGTTCGTAATGTACGACGTGGGCCCGTCCATACTTTTACTTGGTCGAAGATAGAAACAAAATTTCACGCGGATGAAGTTGCGGGCATCATTTATAATGTTACTCGGTAGTATTACCTCAACAACGTCGTTGATTCTGAGTCGACGGCCGTTCTCAAGTGGTGTAGCATCGGGTGCCATTTCGACAAGCATGGGTTCGTTGCCAGGCCGGCCACCAGCGGCGCCCGCGCCCACCTTCTTCTTGCGCCTGCGAGGCTGGACGTCCGCTGGCCGCCGCCGCACGTGAAACATGATGGAGCCTGCAACAATATGTAACTGGTTATACAAGATACATTTAATTTTAATCAACCAAAACCCAGGTGTTGAGGATATTCAATAATTTACTTTATACCAGTGATGGGCAAAATGTAATTAGATTAACCGTTACAAATTACAATTACTTTGTAATGCTTAATTCAATTACTCTGTAACAGATTACTTGAGTAATTAATTACAATGAGTACTAGCTGTAACTAATTACTGAGTAATGGAATTACACGTTAATTAATTACATTGTAACTAGTTACTCATTAATTCAATTAACCAACTCTCATAATTAACATCTCTGTCCTAAGGATTCGTCACGGCCCAAGGGGTGGATCGATTTTGATGCGGTTTTTTGATCGTTAGTCAATGTATCCTTGATGGTACTTAGCTATACATTTTGAAGACCATCAGTTTAATTCCTGAGTGATGAAGGGATTTCACTAAAATTCCCATACGCGAATCATGGTAAATGTGGTGATCTTTTACTTTTTAAGTGTTTTCACGACATGGTAACCAGCTACATACTTAATGCATTAAAATGTCTACAAATTACATGATAATTTGGCAATCCAACATGGCGGCGGCGCCGTAATCACAAAATTTCATGACGGGTATCGTTTAAGGGGTTTTTTTAATATGCTGAGTACGAATCACGTCCTAATTTTGTAATCCAATATGGCCGCCGCGCCGTTATCACAAAATTTCAATGGCACCGGCACTGGCAACCGGGACCAACGGCTTAACGTGCCTTCCGAAGCACGGAAACGCTCAAATAAATGTAACAAAGTGATCACATGGATGGTCACCCATCCATGGACCAGCCATAGTGAAAGTTGCTTACTGCAGTGATCGTTTACAGAACACTGAGTCCGCGGGGCCACGAGCGCTTCAACTTCACGTGATTCGTACTCAGCATACCAAAAAACCCCTTAAACGATACCCGGCATGAAATTTTGTGATTACGGCGGGGCGGCCATATTGGATTGCAAAATTATCACGTGATTCGTACTCAGCATACCAAAAAACCCCTTAAACGATACCCAACATGAACTTTTACAACGGTGGCGCGGCGGCCATATTGGACTGCAAAATGAACCCGAAATTCATACTCAGCGTACCAAAATACCCCATATACGATACCCAACATGAAATTTTACAATTGTGGCGCGGCGGCCATGTTGGATTGCAAAATTAACCCGAAATTCGTACTCAGCATACCAAAATACTCCTTATACGATACCCAACATGAACTTTTACAACAGTGGCGCGGCGGCCATATTGGATTGCAAAATTATGACGGGATTCGTACTCAGCTTACCAAAATACCCCTTATACGATACCCAATATGAACTTTTACAACGGTGGCGCGGCGGCCATATTGGATTGCAAAATTAACCCGAAATTCGTACTCAGCGTACCAAAATACCTCTTATACGATACCCAACTTGAAATTTTACAACGGTGGTGCGGCGGCCATATTGGATTGTAAAATTAACCCGAAATTCGTACTCAGCATACCAAAATACCCCTTATACGATACCCAACATGATCTTCTACAACGGTAGCGCGGCGGCCATATTGGATTGCTAAATTAACCCGAAATTCGTACTCAGCATACTAAAATACCCCTTATACGATACCCAACATGAATTTTACAATGGTGGCGCGGCGGCCATATTGGATTGCAAAATGAACCCGAAATTTGCACTCAGCGTACCAAAATACCCCATATACGATACCCAACATGAAATTTTACAATTGTGGCGCGGCGGCCATATTGGATTGAAAATTAACCCGAAATTCGTACTCAGCATACCAAAATACTCCTTATACGATACCCAACATGAACTTTTACAACAGTGGCGCGGCGGCCATATTGGATTGCAAAATTATCACGGGATTCGTACTCAGCTTTCCAAAATACCCCTTATACGATACCCAACATGAACTTTTACAACGGTGACGCGGCGGCCATATTGGATTGCAAAATTAACCCGAAATTCGTACTCAGCGTACCAAAATACCTCTTATACGATACCCAACTTGAAATTTTACAACGGTGGTGCGGCAGCCATATTGGATTGTAAAATTAACCCGAAATTCGTACTCAGCATACCAAAATACCCCTTATACGATACCCAACATGATCTTCTACAACGGTGGCGCGGCGGCCATATTGGATTGCTAAATTAACCCGAAATTCGTACTCAGCATACTAAAATACCCCTTATACGATACCCAACATGAATTTTACAACGGTGGCGCGGCGGCCATATTGGATTGCAAAATGAACCCGAAATTTGCACTCAGCGTACCAAAATACCCCATATCGATACCTTAATTTGCAAACCTAATAACTCCACTTTTTCATGAAAATTACATTTTGATACCGGCAGAAACTAGATTTTTTGCTCTATTTTTTGAAATACTAATAACTCCATGATTCCCAACCGCATTGGTGTAAAACGCCATTTGAAAATCAAACAACTCCGCGTTAAACAAAATGCATCGATTTTGACAAAATAATCTAATAACTCCCGCGCCGTCGGCAATTTTGTATGGCGTCACAGAAGCGTACGAAATATTTTTATCAAATGGTTAAAGTGTGTTTTATCGCCGTTTGAAGCTTAAAAACCGTAGAAGATATATTAAGGTTAGTTTATTTATGATCCTATTACGCTATTGAATAGAACAGGGGCACCAAGGTCTTAGCCCAGCAGTTCGGTAGACCCCATCCAACGAAACATCGGGTGGCAAAACCGTGACCTCAGGGTCCGAGATTCTCGAGGAAATTGAGTACTATATATAGACCTTTATGCATCACGGACCTCGGCGGCTCTCGAGCAACTGAAACCCAATAAATCCCTGGAGAGGACGGAATTACGACTGAGCTCCTGAAAGCGGGTGGGACTCCGATCCTTAGATACCTTACGAGCATATTTAATTCCGTCCCCTAAAAAGGGTCAGACACCCAAAGCGTAGAGCGGGAGTGCGGTGGCGCTGTTCTTCAAAAAGGGTGACAAATCCTTACTGAAGAGCTACAGACCCATCTCTCTGAGCCATGTCTACAAGTTGTTCTCGAGAGTAATCTCAAACTGCCTCGCTGGGAAACTCGACAATTTCCAGCCAAAGGAGCAAGCCGGGTTTCGAAAAGGCTTTAGCACCGTGGACCACATCTATACTATTTGGCAGATTGTACAGAAGACAAAAGAGTACAATCAGCCGCTGTGTGACTATGGCTTTCGTGGACTACGAGAAAGCCTTCGACTCGATCGAAACCTGGGCAGTTCTAGAAGCTCTGCAGTGGTGTCGTATTGATTGCCGATATATCGAGGTGTTGAAGTGTTTATATGATACTGTTACAACTACCGCCCGGTTGTAGGATAAGAAAACCAATCCCATAGCGCTGCGCAGAGGTGTGAGACAGGGAGATGTTATGCCGCCTAAGCTCGTCACTAATGCGGTTGAGGACGTCTTCAATTCGTTGGACTAGAATGGATGGGGCGTGAATATAATCGGTGAATGTATCTCACACCTTCGGTTTGCCGACGACATTGTTTTAGTAGCGGAAACGCTGGGACAGTTGAGCGGGATGCTGCATAGTCTAAGTGAAAAGTCTAGACATGTTGGGCTCTGCATGAACTTGGACAAAACCAAGCTCATGTTCAATGAGCATGTCGTGCCGGGACCAACATTCGTTGAAGGATCGAGGCTTGAGGTTGATGAGTACACCTACCTTGGGCACGTTATCACATTTGAAACGAGTAACCTGGATAAGGAAATAGCCAGAAGGATTCGCTTGGGCTTGGCAGCGTTCAGTAAACTGCGTCGGGTTTTCTACTCGCCAATACCACAATGCCTGAAGACGAAAGTCTTTAACCAGTGCGTTCTACCAGTGTGTACCTACAGTGCCAAGACGTGGACACTCACAGTGTGGCTGGCAATGGAACGAGCTATGCTTGGGGTGTCTTTGAGGGATAGGATCCGAAACGATGTTATCCTTGCATAGACACAACCAAGTGGCCAGGATTGTCCAACAGCAACTAGCGCTACAATATAAACTTGTTGATTCGGATGTACCGTATTACAGGTATGTGCCCGACCCAGTTCTAGATAATGGCCGTGTCACATTGTTTTGGAATCGATCTATTATCACTGACAGAACTATTGTAGCCAATAAGCCTGATATAGTGGTAATAGATCAATCAGAGCGCCTCGCCATAATCGTTGACATAAGCGTCCCACATGACGAAAATCTCGTAAGATCTAAAAAGGCAAAACAAATAAAATATTTGTATTTGGCTCACGAGATTACTGACATGTGGGATGTTGATTCAGCGGTTATTGTTTCGATAGTCGTATCAGCACATGGTCTGATTGCCAAGTGCCTCGATCATTATCTCCAGAGGCTCGCGTTACGTAGTTGGGTCAAGGGCCAGATGCAAAAGGCGGTACTCCTAGACACGGCACGTATCGTCAAGAGGTTCCAGTCTCTGCAGCCCTATTGGTCCCTGTACCCGATGCCGGTGGGACGCTATTTTTATATTTTTGGTTTTTTAGTATGTATTTAAAAATTTATATTAATAAGTTTATAAATGTAAATCAGGGGAATAAAAATAATAATTTATTTCTGGTCATATTACACACACATTACCAGCAAACAATTCATTAATATTGCACCTCAATAATTGTTTGTACGATTGTACTCTTCTTAAAGTTTAAGATAAAAACAAACAACTCCACTTTAAGTTTCAAATATTGCTTAAACCAAATCTAACAACTCCTTTTTTCATTATAAAACTCAATGGTTATGAAAAAAAAGTCGATTTTTAAGTGTTTTTAGACAAATAAAAGGCATAATTTCCAACGGGATTTTTGGTTTTCTTCATTGTGATAAATAAAATTTATTATGACGTTTTAAGTCTCTCCTGTAAAATTTGCTCAAGAGGAGTTAGTAGGTTTGCAAATTAGGGTATCGATATACGATACCCAACATGAAATTTTACAATTGTGGCGCGGCGGCCATATTGGATTGCAAAATTAACCCAAAATTCGTACTCAGCATACCAAAATACTCCTTATACGATACCCAACATGAACTTTTACAACAGTGGCGCGGCGGCCATATTGGATTGCAAAATTATCACGGGATTCGTACTCAGCTTACCAAAATACCCCTTATACGATACCCAACATGAACTTTTACAACGGTGGCGCGGCGGCCATATTGGATTGCAAAATTAACCCGAAATTCGTACTCAGCGTACCAAAATACCTCTTATACGATACCCAACCTGAAATTTTACAACGGTGGTGCGGCGGCCATATTGGATTGTAAAATTAACCCGAAATTCGTACTCAGCATACCAAAATACCCCTTATACGATACCCAACATGATCTTCTACAACGGTGGCGCGGCGGCCATATTGGATTGCTAAATTAACCCGAAATTCGTACTCAGCATACTAAAATACCCCTTATACGATACCCAACATGAATTTTACAACGGTGGCGCGGCGGCCATATTGGATTGCAAAATGAACCCGAAATTTGCACTCAGCGTACCAAAATACCCCATATACGATACCAAACATGAAATTTTACGACGGTGGTGCGGCGGCCATATTGGAGTGCAAGAGTATTAAATTAGTGTGCACCATTTTACTTAATATTAATAAATTATAGGAAGCTGTCGCAAACGCGGCAGCCCTAAAATGTGTCCCGAACATGATCGGGAATTCGCTTCCGCGTCTTGTCCCTTGTCCCTCTCACGATTGTCCTGACTAGACGGCTTCGTCGGCCGACGGTATGATCTGCCGGCTGTGGTATTGATTTGCTTGAATGTATGATAATTACAAAGTAATGAATTACAAAGTAACTAGTTATAAAGTAATCTAATTACATTTTAACTAGTTAATTAGTAACTAATTAACCGGGACATCCAAAGTATTTAAATTACAAAGTAATTAATTACTGAGTAATTAGATTACATTGTAACTTAATTACATTGTAATTCAATTATTAATTGAATTACTTTTGTAATTAATTACGCCCATCACTGCTTTATACATAAATATCTATAAACGCATAAATATCGTTTTTTTTTTTTGTACTGGTCCATTTTTACATGATCTTTATAATTTAGGATTTTTGCGTAGCGTGCAAGTAATAATCGAAGTTCAGAGTTAGTTTGGCAGTGCATTCGCCACCTCTGCTTAAGCCTTTTTTTTATTTAACGTGAGGGTGAGGGAAAATCCTCATGAATTCTATGCCGGATTCCTATCGACTAAAAAACCTCACGTAACGCCCAACAGCCTATAGTTGGGAGCCCCGGGTAAGCCCTCGGAAGGATGTCCCAGGACTCCCAACCCTCTGCTTTACCCTATCAAATGACATCTTAACGCCCTCATCATACATAAACATCAAAGACAAAAAGTGAATATGTAGTATAGTGCTCGTGAAATCCCCTAGCGCTACTGTTACAACACTAGACGTAGATATAACTAGCATGTTGCTTTTCCTGGTGGTGGACCATAGATTGCCATCAGCTGTGCTTGAATGTAACAAAAGCTCGTTTAGAATTTCAGTCTTAAATATTAAACAAAACCACACGCACACATTTACACACGAACATCCCTAGATAGAGCCCCTATGGCATAACAGACAACTGATAACCAAAGTTCGCAATACGAGCCTTTTGTGAACGGTTTTTGGACGGAGACGTAGACGAGACGGCCGGCATTGCGAACTTTATAGCTCAAATCTTGATAACTCTATACTTTTTTTTACCGTGAGGGAATATCCATCATGGATGCTATGTCGAACTCCTACCGACTAAAAAACAGCCAGGCAACAGCCTATGGTCGGGATCCCCGGGTAAGCCCTCGGAAGGATGTCCCGCGACTCCCAACGATAACTCTATACTTAATATAACTAGACACCATCGTGCTAAACAAAGATTTGTACTGAGTGCGAATACGAATGTGCATAATTATAACCTTTAATTTATCAGTCAGGCATTCTAACCAACAGCTAAAAGTCTTTGTAATCTTCAAAGAGAATTCAATATTTTGTTGAAAGGTTGGAGTGCTAAAGTGCTACTTTACTGTGTTAACTGTACATTTACAGCGGAAAAGAAATTGAGTCTACGTCTTTCATAGTGGTACTCAAGAAGTAGACAGTACGACTATATTTTTTAACGTGAGGGAAAATCCATCATGGATGCTATGCCGGACTCCTACCGACTAAAAAACCTCACGTAACGCCCAACAGCCTATGGTTGGGAGTCCCGGGTAAGCCATCGGAAGGATGTCCCAGGACTCCCAACAGACCCACGGCCGCCACGCCCAGGGGGTGGTTCGGGAGCTATCCCGCGTCTTGGGTGTGATCCCGCTTCTAGGGGGGGGGGGGGGAATTCCTCTTGTCACGCTGCCGAGTAGACAGTACGACTGTTGTTTTATAGTTTACTCGTAGGGACATTAATTTATTACGCACTGTCGACTAGATTTTCGAAGCTTTGGGGACAGACATCGTGACATTCTTTAAAGGAAGAAATGATAATGTTTTTTAAAAATACGATTATTTGCGTACCTACTACTCATTCCGAATGACATTTGCTACGCTTGCGAACACGTGGTACTCTAAAATATAGATAAACCATAGACAAACAGGAACTTGGTTAAATTGGACGATTTCGAGCACTGTGGAACCGCCAAATCATCGTCTTCAAAATGACTTTCGAAAATGAATTCGAAATTCGTGTAGCCAATACAGACAGTCGGTCTCGCTTGAACGTTATACGTAGCAACTTGTATGTACTGCTACGAGCAAGGGGTCGAGATGATGAACGTACGGTACTTACTACCCACTGTTCAGGCGACTCGACTACACGCAGAAGGGATATCTTATTCAGTTTTGTCTACAATTTTATTTCATTTTTTTTGACGAACTATTTAACTTTCTGCTTTGAATTTCAATAATGCATCGAACATAACTTTAAATTTCCTAATTTCCTCTCTCCATTTTTGGTTGTTACGATGACTATTAACACACAATCGTATTGCCTATCCTCTACCACATCAAGTCCGTTTTAACACTTGGTGACTACCCCACGATTTCATGATAGTTTCCTTTTAATAATTGTTACTTCAGATCCCTCTACAGCGTTTAAAAATTCAGGCTGAAACCATTAAAAGTTTTCCAATACAAAAAATAATACAAATTTTACCATTGTATTACGTCCTCAGTTCTGTACCAATATTGAAACAATATTTGTGTTGTACAATATCATTATTGTACGTAAAATAAACAAATTGTATATTTATGTATTTCCCAAAGAGCGTTCAGTTCAAAGTGCTCAATTTAATCGAGTCTGAAACGTACGTATATGACAGAACGCCAGAGAGCATTTTGTGTACCTATATATTCACCCTGAAATCAGTATTGTTAAATTCAAATAAAAGTGACATACATTCGTTACTGGCTTGACGAAATAAAATATTTATTACACATCACCGCGCCGGCGCCACGTCGACATTTGCAGGGAAATAAATAATTTTAAAGGTATAAAGGACAATATATTTAACGACCATGTCCTATGATCGAATCGCTTGAGGTATCGTGACTATCGTGTAACAGCGTAAAGAGTGATTGTAAGATGACCAGGGATACATCTCGGAAGAATTAAATATAAAATGATTTTTGTCTATATTGTATGTTTAGCTTCGAGATAAATTCATGTATAAAATGTTAGATGGAATTCTGACATCCACAAATAAACTCAACAATTTTGGAGTAACCATTTCAGACACGTCACTTTCACATTATTTTAAACAGAAAAATAAACAAGTGTGAATTATTTCGTATATCACTCTATGCAATTATCTTAGCGAATGTACACTAGCCTAATGAGAAAATAAATAATGTAGCCAATTTGGCTAGCGAATGGTTTGGGAATAAGGGACTATGTCGAGTAAACATAATTAAAATGGCTACGACCAAAAACTCTAGCGGGAATGCAAGTAACCTAATTCTCTTGATTAATTTTGTGTGAAATACATTACATTAGTAGAGGACCAAAAGGCTTAACACAATTTGAGATAAGCCTAACATTTAGTATTACCTTGTGTAGGTATTATACTGGGTGTAACAAAATTACCTCTCCAAATTTCATGAGATGACTTGGCATCGGAAATCAAATACAAATATTTAATAAAAAAGGGGGGTAAATTTTTTCATTTTTTTTAAATTTTTTTGTCGCACATTAAGAATTAATTTTTTACCGCGGCAATTCGAGGTAACATGGTCGCCGTGGCAAAACAAACACAGAGCACCCGTCTGGCTGTCGTTGTCGCTTTCTATTGCCGCTCAGTAGCGATAGAAAGGGTGAAAATTACAATTTATAGGACCTTTAAACCGGCTTTACGGTTAAAGTATTCATGTATTTTTTTTTTCTTCCTTTTTGTAATGTTTCTTGACTGATGCCACGTTACGTGACGAAATTTGGAGAGGTAATGTTGTTACACCCAGTATATGCACCTAACCTAATTCTCTTGATTAATTTTGTGTGAAGTACGTTATATTAGTAGACGACTAGGCCGGATTCGATCAAAATCGGAGTAATATATAACTTGTACTTATTCTAAAAGTAAAGTGATGAGTAGACGTAACTATGATAGACAACCATATTGAAGTTGACTACTTGAGTATGGTTACCATAGTTATGTTGTGTTTATTAGTTGTTGGACTTGTTGGTACAAAGAAAAATCACTTTACTGTTGGTAAAATCATTTTACTTTTAGAAGAGGTACAAGTTATTCTATAGTATAATAGCCTTTATTCCGATTTGAATCGAATCAGGCCTAAAAAGGTTTAACACAATTTGAGAAAACTCTAACATTTAGTATTACCTTGTGTAGGTAAGTGTACTCAAGCGAGTGTCAGCCTGTGAAGCGTGAAGGGGGAAGGGAGCTCCGCTAAGAATGAGGCAAGCCCGCCTCTAGTGTCAACATCATTAGTGTCTGCACTGTCCCGTCGTTCGTTCTACTGAAGCTACGAGAGCTGCTACGAGCTACAAAACTTCGTAGCCTGCTGAATATCCCGTTTATTTTACACATCTACTTCTGGTGAAAGATACGTTTTGCTGTAAATTGCAATGCAAGGTTTAAATAACGCAGATGTGATCTTCATATTATAAACTAGCCACGCAGTTTCACCCGCGTAGCTACGGTTCCCGTGGGAATATGAATTAAAATATAGCCTATGTTCACCGGGGATAGTATAGCTTCCCAATAGTGAAAGAATTTTTCATATCGGTTCAGTAGTTTCGGAGCCTATTCGATGCAAACAAACAAATAAACAATCAAATCTTTCCTCTTTATAATATTAGTATAGATTTATAGATACCCCGTGTAAAGCCTCGGGCAAGCCCCATAATGTATCCATACACTGTAAAGTGTAAGGACACATTATGGGACCTGCTCGGCGGGTATCTCTATGCTGGGTATCGTCCTATCCATTATCTTGTATGGGGGTCCATGCTAAGATGCAAATTGTAAAGTTATGTATTTTCAACGTTATGGTAAGAATAGTGTCAACAATGTTGCTAATGTCCTTGGAGCTTCATACCTATACCTACAGCGTTATACATTCGCAATACAAACACGTAAACAAGCAATTGAAACAAATTACCATAATGGATAGAAGAGACGTCCTTGTAATAAAAGTGACCGATGCCGCGACGGTAAAATCGAATTTATATTTGATCGACATCCAACTCGAACAGCACGAACTTGGTATGTGTTGTGATAGGATAGAAGCGGAGTTTGGTTACCTTAACCCTAAACTTACCCGTGAAGGGGGCACGTTTGCAGACTTGAGCATAAGCCAACACAAACTTTAGCACTCGACATTAACACTCACACATCACATTAGACAAGTAGGCATACGATGCATAGAAATATATTCCAATTGAAAACCGGGTCAACAGTCAGAAAATTGGCAAAGTTAGCCTTATTCGAGCTCAAATGTACAATGGGAATGTGGTCTATGAAGTCGTTTGGTGGGATATAATACACGAACATAAACAATGCACTTGGGTTCAACAGAATGGCAAAATCAATATACCTACCGAGGAACGGTACCTATATTAACTATTCACGTGCTAATCAATTCATAATGGACAGCTTCGAGTATTTGATGAACTCGATATCAGACATTTGAAACAAGACGTCAATTTGTATATCTTGGAGGGATCATAACTGATCGGAAGGCATGGGAATTGTAAACAATACGGATTACTTTTCAGAGTTTACAGTATAACTTTAGACATTTGTTTATTGTTAGTTGTAGAGGGATGTAGGGCACATCATTACATACATTTAATGCTTCATCCAGGTATATTAGCATTTTGCAGTTCTGCTGACCAAATTTTGAGAGCACATCAAACAGACACAAGGAAAACTTCAAAAGCTGCACACTTATCATCACCTAATACAATTTCTTTTTGCTCATTTCGCAACCGCGAACTAAACGACCTTGTAAATAGCATATCTAGAGGTGTCCTGAGCCATTACCCGGTGGAATAACAAAATAGTAGCGCGTGATGAGTTCAAACCGGCCGGCGGTCTAATTGTAACTGGACTAACTGCCACACCACCACTACGTCATACCGTGCCACCATACCCGCGGCTTGGCGGCATGCAATACAACCTGACAACTAGTTTATTGCCTTTGTCAACATTTACGACGGCACTCAAATTTTAACACGTTAAAAAATTCTTTAAAGTAAAAAAATTAGAATGGAGATATCATTCATACCGTAATAGCAAAAGCTTCAAGAGTTTCTGACATTTTGATCCAAACTTTATAAGATTTACCAACGGATCAGATAATCTTCTAAAACAAACAACTTTCGAGCCGCTTTATAAGCCTCAATAAATCATCGGAGACACGAAGAGTTCTCGAATATTGTGAATTATCTAATTTCAAGGCATAAATATTTAATCTCGACCAATATAGCTTATGAGAAAAGTGGTTCAGGGTGACAACAGGGAGGATGAAAGTAAAATTTTCTTATAGCATTTTTAATACAAAGTCTCTTGTGATATTGGCATTTTCATTAGTCAATACATACATAACTAAAGCATAGGGAAAGGTGAGACAAGTCGTGTAATTGACGTTTGACCTATTTGTTCTAAAACTAATTATCTAACGTGACATAGACGCTTCATGCTGATGGCAGCAGGATGTAGACTATCAGTTTTCGTTATATTGTGTTCAGTAGCCTATGTTTGCGATGGCGGGCGTGCTAGCGTGCCTGCGTGACTTACAAAATTTGTATAATCACCTCACCTGTTGCTAGTTCTCAAGTAATATCAAATAACTAATCGACACTGGCTTCGTCGCAATCAAATACATTAATGTGTCGGTTTGAATTATTAAAATGTCGATGTTATCGGCCCACACATCACGTGTTGTTTCAGAAATATTTTTAGAAATGTATAGTAAGTACTTGTTAAGAATCCATTATGTGATTATATATGAATATTGGGATGCTTTTTCTGCCACTGATGGTCTTGTTTAACATTTCATGAAGTTCAAAGGCTTTCCTCAAGCGATGGTCTGTTACAGTCTAATTTGGTATTGTTCTTTGATTCTTAAATAATATTTATATTCAAATAACCAATCTTCTCAACTTATAGTGTTAGCCGAATGCACAAGTTGACTCAAAATAGACTCAACCTGTTAATTGCTCCGAGTATCCTGATAAAATCGAGCTAATTGATTGCCCAATTGCTCATTTGAATGGAAAACTGCTGCAGTGGACTTTTCTGCTGGATATATCTGAATAATATAAAGCAAAGGCTTTATCCGTATGCTTGTTTCTGGCCTCTATTTCTGCAGGTATTTTTACTGAAGGTTTTAAGCACAGCAATACCTCTAAATGATATTTTTTTTCTATTGTAATCGTACGAAGCTCGGGTGCGTAGCGAGTATTGTACAAATACTCTATACAACAAACGAAAAATGCTTTTGAAGAAATTTATTGTTCGTCCGTGACTCGGTGTATAATGTGAATCTGTATTACACACACGAGCCCAAGTCTGAAAGTGAAGAAAGCCCACTCCATCCGTTAAATGGTAGGGTGACGGCCGGGTTCATGAGAAACCCTAATTTTCTAAAAGGTCGCAAATCTACATGTGTATGGTTGCGTATGTATATTCTATTACATCATCTTTCACTTTCATTGGCCTATATGGAATACAGTGTAAACTTTGTTTCGAAGAACGTTTGTGCGTTGTTATGTAGAAGATAGTAAAGTTTATATCTTGTTCATACATAATTATGAACATTTACAGTTTCCCTGCGAGAAAATCAGAAACGTGCTTAGACTGTAAACCGACTAAGTTTTACACAAAAAGTGTAAACAGAGCGATAAAAGAATGTATTAACTTACTAAAGATTAAGTTAATCTATATATAAAGAGAATTTACAGTACCCTTATATTTGCATACTATATGTACGAGTATTATATTGAGACTAAACGCGAATGAGACGTAGGCCATATTTTATTTACTAGATGACGCTCAGACAGGATTACTTGATTATCCCCACGAGATTCCACGCATCCCGAGTTCAGATGAAAAACAACCTCTAAAGTTTATAAGGTCATCGTTAGGTTATTTTCAAGTAAATGTGTATCGGGATGAATGTAGTTTTGTTATCACTAACTAACACTTAACACTCACAGTCAGGTGAAGAATTAACGACATAGATTGAAGAAAATCTTTATTGGAGAGCAAGTGAAGTCAAAAAATAATAATAATAATACTTATTAACGTAAATCCGCTACAATAGCTGTGCGTGATAATAAATTACGGTTGTCTAGCCAAGACTCACACGGCGGAAAAGATCTTTTCAATGGTATAAGTACTAATTCCGCTTACTGTGTAAATCGGCTGCCCATGTAGTGACGACTATTACCAGTGTCCCGAGTAAGTCGGATTGCGGAAAGGGTTTATCACTATGTATGCAGTAGATTATACAGAAGCCCATGTCTATATCCGATTGAGCTAAAATATTACGAAGTCAGTGTTAATTTAATATAATATTTTATATAGTAGGGAAGGGAAATATTACATTTCGATCGGCAGATTATACAATGGTTGCTTAAAAATCAGCCGGCGCGGTGCGGCAGGAGTTATTATAATGCATGAAATTCAGAGGAACAAAAACGCATTTCGTCCAGATTATATTATGCAAATTGTAAAAGACAATCACTTCCAGCTATTGTCCTCGGTATTTTTCTTCATTTATTCATAATAGTCATTTAAGAGGGAACAATACACGGTACATTACTACCGTACGGTCCACACGTTGGTTTATTAAATCGTGCGTGTGTATAAGTAGTGATAACATCGGGTGTGGTAGGTGCAGCGATGTGAATGATATGTAGGCTACGTCCACGGCACGCAATGTCGCCGTCGTCGACTGTCGACGGACCTTGGGTCAATACAACAATAGTTTGTGGGCTAGGCAGGTAGACATTGCTGTGTATGAACAATGCTCAAAACATACAATCGGTACGGTACATCTCAGTTGAACCGATTGATGCCTTTGGGAACCACGGTGACATTCACATTGCATTCAGTACTTCTCTTCCAGAATGTTACCGGCTCCCAAGAACTTTCTAAACCAATTTCGCAATAATGTTTAGAATTCGAAAAGTACTTGAACAGAAGTATTTTTTTTTTATACTACTTAGGTGGCAGACAAGCTTACGGCCCACCGGAAGGTTGGTAACCGTAGCCTATAGACGTTTGCAACACCGGAGGCGCTACACACGCGCTGCCGACCCGGCGCAGGTTGTGACGACCCACAGTTGAAATTTTTCAATCCGCCCGTAAGGCCTTCAACTTGGCTTAACGACTGTCATTTTACTGACAACCGGGACCAACGGCTTATCATGCCCTCCGAAGCACGGAAACGCTCGTAAATAAATGTCACAAAGTGGTCCACGTGGTGGTCACCCATCCATATTCGGCCATAGTAAATGTTGCTTACTGCAGTGATCGTTTACAGAACACTGAGTCCGCGGGGCCACGATATATACGGGGGCAGAGACATGACATATATAAATGTACAGTATGGTATGTAGGACGTCTCGCACACGACTATGCAGGGACATGGAGGGCGAGTATCATAGGAAGACTTCAGATTGATTTAATAGTTGCCAGCTCCAGTCGATGTTTTTGGCAACAGGACCTCAGCTGTTTGGAAATCCTACTCAGCCTATAACTCCACGTCAATGATAGTAGATGAGGGTAATGTTAATTCATACATACATATATTCACGCCTTTATTGCAGATGCATAGTATACACCCACATTTCACCTTAGTTTTGGTAATAGGTGGTGAGCCTATTGCCGTATTGAAATGGACAGACGCAGGTCGTGACGCCCAGTTGAAATTTTTTAAGCCGCCCATAAGGCCTTCAACTTGGCTTGAAGACTGTCATTTTACTAACAACCGGGTTTCATTTTGAGTTTCCTTCTCTACGCACTGGATCGTTTTATGAAAATGTTCCCTTAGTCGCCTCTTACGACACCCTCGAGATGAATTGGGATGGCGAAATTTTGTACTCTTTCCCGTCGCCACACGGTACTTCATATTGATTTTAATAGTTGCCAGCTCCAGTCGATGCTTTTGGCAGCAGGATCTCAGCTGCTTGGAAATCCTACTCAGCCAATGATGGCAATGAGGGTAAAATAGTAAAATTAATATTAACCTCAATGTCGAGGAAAACTCTCTGTAACGCTATAAAGTGCCAGTAAGTTTCAATTTGACTGTACAAAGTTAAACAGTACCTAGTGTACCGGGTATTTACAAAGAGTCAATATCAAACAGAATTATATTAACCATTCTCAAAAGTTTACTTCAAGTACGACCCCGTGAATAATTACGAGTTTAAATACTGCCGGTGTTACGTGAAAATAAGGACACTGAATTTCAGTTCATAATTTTTAAATTAAGATTATACACAACAAGAGAGTTTTATGTACCTATCAAATTACGTACCAGCCGTAGGACTGTTCGGAGTCCTGGGGTATGCTTCCGAAGGCTTACCCGCTCCCAACCGTAGGCTGTTGGGCAGGATGCATGAGGTTTTTTAGTCGGCAGGAGTCCGGCAAAGCATCCATGAGGATTTTCCCTCACGTTAAAAAAGGTACCTATCAAATTAGTTAGTCCATTTTCCAAGCAGTCTATAACTAGAAGTTTTACAGACTGATCACGATCCATTCATACACTTCTCCATAAAATTAAACTTCTGCATTACACTGGCTATGTTTTATTATTGAAGAAATAGAATGTTTATTAACTTGTTTTATTTTTATTCTTATAAGTATAATGGCTACAGTTTCGCTCTACACTTCTCCATACTCCACTGTTTCGCTCTAAATTATGGGCGGATGAAAAGTAGCGATGAGTCTTCATTGCAAAGCCTATCTCACGGTAAAACGATAAATAACGTCAAAGTTACTTTGTATCATAAATAACTGGAATTGGGCTACCTACTGACGAACCAGGGTGTTTCATTTCGATCGATATCACTCTAAGTGACACACTTTCATAGTTGGATATCCTGTTGTCAAATTTTGATGATGAGTTTGAGACTGATAAAGAAACAAGATTAATCATAGTCATACATCTACTTTAGAAAACACAAAGAATTCAGGAAGTTGCAACTTACTCTATTGCTTTTATTTACGTGTGGAAAATACGTCATGGATTCTATGCCGGACTCTTACCGACTAAAAATCAACACCTTCCCTACCGACTGCCTGCGGTTGGGAGCCTCGGGTAAGCCCTTGGGAAGGATACCTGCAGCCTTACTCTACGGCTAATGTACAAAAAAAAACAGCACACAGCAGAAACTTTTCAGAAATACCATCGGTCGAAGTATTCAGTATTTGGAAAAAGTTTTTGATGAAGCATTATTCAAACTCTAGACAGGCTCTCGAACTCTGCAAACTTTTTACCAATGGCCAATAGCCCCGCTAGTGAAAAATGTAAAGTAATTTCATCGATAAATAAATAAAATTCCTCCTTTATAAAGCGAGCCAGTCACTTAGTCATGGAACAACATTATCATAAATTTAAATTGTAACCCTTTCAGTTGGAAAATATCCTTTGAAGCAAGTAGTCAGAATTAAAATTTATATCGAGAATTCGAGAGTGTCCAACCAAAGAGTTGAAAATACTAGCCCTGTGCCACGGCATCGCCTGTCACCTATTTCAAACGCCATAATTTTTGTTTACGGAAAGGAAGTCTGTTCAAGCCGTTGACATTTACGATTGCTGCTCAATAAATGAGTTGTGTAATGTAAAAAAGATTGTTTTATACCGTACTAGCTAATGCCCGCAGCTTCGCCCGCGTAAGATTTGTTCCCGCGGGAACTTATTCCCGGAATAAAAAGTAGCCTATGTGTTATTCCAGACTATAATGTATCTCTGTACCAAATTTCAGCCCGATCCGTTCAGTGGTTTGAGCGTGAAAGAGTAACAAACATCCACACTCACAAACTTTCGCATTTATAATATTAGTAAGAAGTAAGAAGTAAGACAGTAAGAAGTAAGATTAGTAGTGGCCTTAGACCATATAACACGGCTAATGGCAGAGATTAGTGTCATTCCATCAAACAAAAACACACAGTTTTAGAAAACTAATACAGATTGCAAAAAAAATCACTGATAAGTCAAGACCGTTCTAAGATGCTCAAATTTTTAAGCACTTTCATAAATACTTTGTCCCGTCTCAAGTTACCATTACTAAGATAAATGAACCAGCGAAATACTTTTTTGAGAATAAGATTAATGATACTTTTATCCTTCGGTCAGGTTTATCATCCAACATAATAAAGGTCAAACGGGAAAGTCCATCAACTCGGCATTAAATGGACAAAGGTGACAGTTTAGATCGAATCCAAGTATCGATTGGGTGCGTGGTAGAGCGGTAGTGAATCTAGTACTAACAAGTTTGATATGTGACTGGTGACCTCGGTCAATGCAATCATAACTTTGAACTGAAGGCGGGTAAACAATAGAAATTTCCATATTAATAAAATACCATCAAAATGTGTGCACGCTTCCGAGGGAGTTGTACCTACAGGGAATTAATTTATGTTAGTTAACATGGGGACGATTAATAGTAAATTTCTGATTGTTTAAATATTTTGAAGGAAATAAGCACTAAAAGCTCAGTTCTGTTGTCAAAGTCAATACTGTTAAATAAGTTGCTAGTTTGCTACACATCCACAAAAATTTTATAAAGTCACTTGTTTATGCCCCCGGTTTAGCCAGATACAAACATCTAACCTCTGTTACATCTTTTCAATCCTGAACTTCAATTTTTTTTTCTTTGAACATTTTAACAATAAACTTTGTTGCAAGGGAATAAGACGTAACGTGCCGGAGGGTGGAATATGTATGTATTTTTCACTTAGTTATTGGAGCTGTGTGATTATGGATTAGGCAGTCATGGCTGTCTATTCTCTATTTATACAGATAGATGAAGAAAACTAACCATTATATTATAGTACTGAGTTATATCAGGTACCTACCTAACTGCCTTGTCCCAAAATATTAAAAAAAAAACAATCTTGATCATTATATAACCATACTAAGCCGATCCTGTATCATCGAGAACAATATAGAAAGAACATAAAATAAACATTTTCAGATAATACAAATATTTTGCTTCACTGGTTACCTTATTTTTGTTGCTCTGGTGTTGCAAACGTCATAGGCTACGGTGACACTTTTTCAGTAGGCCTGTAAGCTTAGCTGCCACCTTAGAGGTATAAAAATAAATCCAACATGGGGATCAAACCCTGTAATGCATTTCTCAATACCTACAGTGCTAACTGCATCAAGGCATCAAAAAGGCTCTTTACGATAAAAGCCACTCACTGTTATCACATCTCGTATTTTAACCTTTCGCTTAACGATCAGGAAGAACATTCGAAAGCCACTACGGCACATAGTATAACTTTACGAAGTCACTAGCTGACACTCGTGACTCCGCCAGCGTAATTTAATTTTAAGGTTTTAGTTTCCCCTCGCTGATATTCCATTAATTTGGAATTTTGATTTCCATTTAAAAGGTTATTGTGAGCGAACGGTAAGGTATAGACATGGTATCGCAGAAAATTTTATAGAACTTTTATAAGGTACAAATTTGTAATACATACACATGCTTGTTTTGTGACTTTAACCACTAACGCAGCACACGCAGCAGAAGCTTTGAAAAGGAGTAATTTTCCCCGTTTTTGTAATATAATTCATTGCTGCTCCGCACCTATACGACGTAGCGTGATGTTATGTAGCCTATTAGTCTCCCTCGATAAATGGGCTATAGAACCTTAAAAGAATAAGAATTTCTGAATGCCCACATATAGTTTCTGACCTCATCGCGTTCGAACAAACTCTTTAGCTTTATAATAATAGCTTTGATTTTTATAATACAGCCAAATAAACGTAAAGCCTTTCTATTACTGAAATTCCATAATATGACATTTCAGCTTAGATCATCTAACCACAGGATGCGCCTTACTTAAGCATTGTTTTCTGCCATTGCACATGACCATTTGGTCTTTTGGCTTTATGAAAAGCCTGTACATCAGTACATCATTTTATATGATTAAACTAGTACATTACATTATAGTTGACTGTACAATAACAATTAACACACAACAGCCATTTCGCGTTTGTCGATTAATACATTTTTAAATGCAATGAAATTTTATATGTCTTTGTGTTTCCCCCTTCACTTGTATGAAAACTGGCAGAATATTTTTGTATGCGGTGGTTCGCAAAGGCTAGTCCCGTGTTATATGGTCTAAGCATTTCAGTAATAGAAAGGCTAAAATAAAAATATAAAATAAGTTGTTACAATTTGTTATCATATAAACTTATGACAATTTGTTATCATATAAACTTATGACAATTTGTTATCATATAAACTTATGACATGAAGTGTATTATTGTTACAATTTGTTATCATATAAACTTATGACATGAAGTGTATTATTGTTACAATTTGTTATCATATAAACTTATGACATGAAGTGTATTATTGGTGCCTTGAAACCTAAATAGTTTTAAAAAAATCTTTTCATATAAAATTTTACAGGATAACTTTTTTTTGCAATATCTAAAATTCATATTTTTGCACATAGCAGAAATTAGTTTGACAACGACGATATTTTAGACTTACTTACTTACTCTTTGAAGCACCCGATTGCTCTAAAGTGTTCACTTCAGAACCCTTTTATTTCATTTTGAGATTTATCAGATTTATTTGGCGCGACTGCGAACGACCTCTCGATGAGTGCTCGGGGGAGATGTACAATTGCACATAGGAAGCATCAGTATGCCTTCGATTTTTAGGTTGCTTAAAGCAATATAATTGATAGTGTAGGCCTGTAGTCGTAACGATAATAATATAATCGAGGGGTTAGGTTATAGAGCTGGGATTCTTGATAACATCGTATTTTAAGGATAATTCAAGTGCCGAGAAAGTACCACCTGGATGGCAAAAGTGTGATAACCTGGAGAACAGGCGATTGCAATAATCCTTTCCACCAAATACCAAACCAAACAAATAGAAAATAGAGTAGGCACATAAAACAAAATGAAATTCAAAAGCTACTTGAATAGCATAATGGAATTAATGCATGCAGCACCAGAATAAATGAATCGGAATGTAGAAATGTAACTATTCTTTTACATGAAATATGATTGATCTTTCATTTAAATCAAATAAATGATATTAAAACCTTTCCTCCTCTTCAAAATATGGTTATGTTGGTAGCTTCGATAATCCGTAGAAAAGTACCAGTGCGCCAACATTCAGCAAATATAGAAAGATGTAAACATACTGCGTTCTAATTGGTTTGGTCGGTGACTGGTTGGAAGTACGTTTCCTGTTACGTCAATCACAGTAGAAACCAAAAGTAGTAAAGGCTAAAAATACTTAATGTGTTGCTTTAAACGTACCAGTAGTGGTAACTGGTACGTTTACGCCATACACTGGAGAAAGTTTGCTATGCACGAGTACATATGACGAAGACCGGATAACTGCCAAATATTCTACTGTTACATAAGCGGAAAAATAAAATGGAGGTACATTAAATTTCTCGTGAGTAATGTGTATCTATATGTCTGTCTGACTTCAAATCTAAAGTGGAATGCGTCATATATGTTGTAGCACGTCATAAAAATGTGCCGTACAATATAGCGTTAGTCAATAAAAACAACAATAAAGGTCTGAAGTCAGACAGCAAGTTGTGTTGCTTTACAGACATCTCATTTAATGTCAGTGTATACATATACCAAGCCGTATGTGTATAAGCAAGACAGGATTAAATATTATCTATGCTCAACGTTTATATTGGAGCAACAAAACAGGTGTGCAATAACATATACTGTGACATTTACAACCCGATCAAATTTACTGACGACAAACAACCCTTTCCATAAGAATTTTACGAAGATATAAAAAGCTCCCAGTGGCCTACTTTTAATATAAGCCACCAATAAGCCGTAAAGGTAAGGCGATAATAATGGGGATCCCATTCTTATCCGTCGAGCAGAAAACAGGATCTTATTTGAAATGGTAAGTAAAGCGCATCAAGATGTGTTTTTGATATTTACTATTTTAAGTTTAAAAGCATGGGATATTTTTTCTTCCTGGTCTGTATAGTCAATCATTCAGTGTATCTCAGAATTTCTTATTGCTTTGACTTTACTAACATGTGTGTGTCACTTATCGGGTACATACCTACTCGTATTTTAATAATCGAGACGTTAGATTTACTGCCATAACATACTAGGCATTATCTTTAAATGGTATAATAACATGAACGCGATTTTTAAGTCTGTTCGCGTAGATCTTATAAATTACTTAACCGATTTGAATGCAGTTTCCAGCAATAGACAAGTGATTAAAAACGAAGGTTGATGATGTATATTTATACATTATGAACCTTTGTCGTACATATTAGGTATATAGGACAGAAAATAATCTAGCTGTTAGGTTGGTAGACAATGTAGCGCGGATTCTTTCTAGTTTATAAACAAATAATGTTAAAGGTCATAATATACGCTAAGAACACAAACCACTTTACGGGCGGTCCATAAAAAATATTTCGTGACATTCTCGCGGAATCAGACTGGTTTACTTAGATAAAAGCAACGCCCCGCCAACCGCCAACCTATTTATCGGCGACGGAACAACATCATTTAGAAAGTGCCAAACTTCCATCCTTACAAAATTACCACGAGCAGAGGTAGTACGAAATTAATGATGTCAAAACAAGTTTGCAACTTACACACCCGCCGTTTTATTTTATGCGCTAGGACATCTATTGTTGAACTCCATGCAAACTATTCAACTCTTGCAAAAATGGACATTTTCAAGGACGATATTATGCATATCGATTCCACGAATGAACGGACATCGAACCGCGAAACGAGTTAAAAATACCGGCACCGTCGGTCGGTCGACCGGCATCTGCGGGCACACCGGTCGGACTACTCTCTTGGGCCACATGCGTTTGTTTACTATCTTTTTCGATCGCGTCTGCGAGGACGGCTGTGCCCGCTGCGGATCTAGCTCGTGCTTACATTCGCGTACTTTGTGAAAAAAGTTTTATCGTGCAAACTTACGACGGAGGCCCCAATCCATGTCGAGGCGCGCGGAAGAAGAGGCGCGTGGCGCGGCGTCTGTGAGACGACTGCCGCGTCCTGCGCCCGCCGCAATCGCACGCTCCCTCTCATGAAAACCCATTGTATTGTAAATGGCATAGAACATGTACGGACTACGAGGAACCTTACGGATATCACGAACTCCCACACAGGATAATGCCTGTACTAAGTACAAATGAGGTCACTTGACAGGGTGGATAGGGTATTTTCGAAAGTTAGCGATTGATTCAGATTGCATCAATAAACCACGAAAAGTTCTCGTTCAAGTTGCCTATCTTTGCAACTTTAAGAATACACTGAATACACCATACGAATAACCCCCCACAGGTGAGAAAGTCTTAAATACCTTTCAATTATAATTTCATTTAGACGCCTGGTCTAATGACGCAAAACTTTCTGATGAAAAGCGTTATCGTACAAATCTCGACGGCCCACTCATTCATTTCCGTCGTAGGGGATTCAATTCCTTTCCTTTCTATATATTTGTAGCGAGCATTTATAGAACTCTATTGGGTTCGACGTTGGGTTCGACGATTGCCAAATGTCGATTGGATTTATATGAGTAATAGAGCCGTTATTGACAGTGTGTAGCGTGTTCTTCACATGTCAGTCACAGAACTGGGATCGTTGCGATGTTCAGTGCAAACTCGTTATACTCGTACCATTGAAATCTAATGAATGACTACTTCCTGACCAAGTTGATTAAACTTGCGGCTACGTTAAATGTTAATATCCTTGTTTAGAAGTTGATAAGTAATTTCGGCTCCAGAACATCAACGAGTAGAAGTATATTTGTACCTACTTTAGTCAAAACTTACATTCTGGCTGGCTTACTAGTTAATCCAAATACACGATTATTTCGGAATTGAGTGAGACTGTTTCTTTCCAAATTGTAAGTACAAGACTGACGACACTTTGATCTAAACTACAAAGTTGGTTTTAATACATACCTATATATAGCCCATATAGGTTAGGTACTCTATAATTTTAGCTTTATTTTATACTCTGAAATACCTTGTCATCCCTCTGGAATGAGCGTTACAATCTCATCTGTTTATACATACAGGACGACATACGCTCAGTGGCTTTAGAACCAATTAAAATTCAGGGCTGATAGGGATAAAAGACGTGACCTTATTTATGTACAACAATGGCAGAGATATGTATGTATGTCCGTTAAAGTAGCGGGGATTTTTTCGATCCTTCTCCAACTTTAGGCTATGGTGACCACCGGTACATCATTTTGGGTCGTATGCTTGTCTGCCACCTTAGTGCTATAATAAAAATCTTCAACACTGCGAGCTTAATCAAATTTATTCACAGATCTTCGATCAGTTTTGTTAACCGAAGCTAGTGAAGGCACACAGACACATACTGCATAGTAAGACAAAAAATGTTGAATACAGTACACAAATATCCTGATACATGCCGACGATGTAGTGTGCATACACTGCGAAAGCTATAGTGAAATAAATTGAAATGGTATTGTTTCAAGAGGTGGTAGGTAGAAGAGCCACACATCTTTAATTTATTATAGGCCTCAGCTCGAACTCGGAAATTACACTACTGGTATAAAATATATTGGGAAACTTGTCATTTGGCCTGAAACTAAGCAGAGCTTAGGAGAACTCAATAGCTGACAGACTTCTGATACGCAAGTACCACTACACACAGGAGAACTCAATAGCTGACAGACTTCCGATACACAGCACAGTATATTGTAGTTACACCAAAACCCTGACTCTTATATTAAGAGGGGCACAGAATAATGTTCAGTATATAAAATTCTACATTTTGACAATTTCAAATTCAAGGTACAAATAATTGTTGGCGAAAAAAATGAACCTTGTGGAAGCCCTAACACACAGGTTAACGAAAATACTAAAATAGATAGTTAAAAACGCAACAACTTGTTAATGACTGATAGATAGGTACTTACAGTTGGCAGTGATATAATATGTTGAAAATACCGTAAGTAATAAAATTGTCGGAAATAAATTTATAGCATGATTATTATAGTCAAACTAGCTGATGCCCGCATGGAATCCTTTTCCGTTTCACATGGGAACGTAGTTCCAGGGACAAAAAGTGAAGTGTTATTTCATTACACTCTACGATGATTGATGAGACACTGTAACCGACAGATCATATTCCAATTTTCAGTCAAGTCGGTTCGGCCGTTACACATATTTGAGTAACAAACATTCAAATATTCAAACATCTCCACACACTTTCACATTTATAGTATTAGTAGTTTATTTCTTAAACAAAAAAAAACTATGAATTTTGTACAAAGTCCAGTAGCGGACTGCCATAGAATGATTTGATTGATAGTAATATTACAGAGAGGTTTAGCTAAGGAGAGTTGTAGCCGTAATTCGCCCTCTGAACTACCCTGCTTCCCGATTGGGGCGGACCGGAACACCGCGGTGCGGCGTGGTTTAATATTATAAAGAGGAAAAGTTTGTGAACTTGGATGTTAGGCTTAGTGGTAATATCATTTTGTATTAGATGGTCCATTTATTGAGGAAGGTTACTGTTACTGGATTATGAGGCTGCCAGCACTCTTATAGCACTATAAAATTCTAGTTTAATTCTTTGTAGCAGTGTCAAAAGACTGAGAAGTTTGCACCCATGCTATAAATATTTATTTATTTTAGCAGCTGGGTTTTTATGTATTTTTTTTTACTCTTCATGTTTAGAGACAGGAATTACGGGTACTGTCTCGTGTCTTCCCCAGTCGATTGCCTGGGGGAGCCAACAGGACCGAAAAAGTCCTGGTGTCCCCCAGTAACATAACATTTCTAAAAACAGGAATGCAGAAGCATATTCTTCAATCTACGTGATTTTTTTAACAGAAGCAAGATTAGACTTTTTGTGACGAGAGCTAGAATTTCCGAGTTTAACTTATTTTTTGAAAGTACATATTCGTATTTACGCATATCTATTTTTTTGTGTACTTAACGCAATGTTCCAATAAAAATAATGGGTAATATAAGGTATATACTCATAGCTATCACGCGGTTTCAACGAATATGAGAATGAATCGCCTTGGGAAGAATGTGTAGCTTTATTAACTGACGAAGAAATATGGCTGTCTAAATGGAATCGGGCGTGTTCTAGTATCTATAGACATCATTTCTCGTAGGTGGTTTAAGAGCCAATTGTCTAAGATTGATTGGCAGCAGTATCAATATTTTTGCACTAAAATATGTGTGCAATGACGTCACATGTATTGATAATCAATGTTAGTAGTTTATGGCATCACCACCAAGCAGAAGAGAATCTCTATTTCGAGAAATTTGGTCACCTCTACAGGTCGCATTTCTGAAAAAAAAATTAATGGAACTTGGGCTTAATGTTCGCAAAGTGTACGGAATTTTTGACATAGGGGATAATGGTGGCGTCGTATATTTGAATCAAATTTGAGGGGGTTAACAGGACACGATTCTCGACAAATAGTCATCTTAATCATCATCTTAAAAGTCGTGTCATCTTAAAAGTTCCTTTCTACATACAACTTCATGTAGGAGGTATAGCGATAGAATAAAGGGATATTTTTAAATGCACATCTGTATAATTTTTCTGCACACTAGGAAACTCCACTAATTAACTGAATGCATACCAGAAATCTGAATGCTGTGCAAAAAAACTAATTGATTAACTAAACATGTACTACTTAAAAAACTAAAATTATTCACAAAATGAGATGACCATTATTTCTGGAATTTAAACCAAAAATGTGGTTTGTACACCGGATATAAGATATGCTAAACAAAAATACGAATTGCTTATCAAAAATACTAACTTGCACTCTAAATTTTACAATCTTATAACGGAATAGGTTAGGTTAGGTTAGTTTTTTATTTTTTTGATTAATAAAATTTAATTTTGTAAAGATGACTGATTAAATTGGGTATTTAATTAGAATAAAAGATGTTCCTAAAAGTAAATTAGATGATGGTTTTCCTTAAAAAAAAAGTTTTAATATGTTTGTTAAGCAAAGGAATTTTTAGATATACCTACTATTTTAATACTAGTGATTTGTTCAGTAAAATAGTTCTGCAAATACCATTAAACAGTATAATGAATTTGACTTATTTAGTGTGCATAATTAGTGTGCAACTCAGTATTTTTGGTTCAACTTTGTAATATTTTGTTCGAAAAAAGGGAATAAACAGATATCGATTTAAATACATGCCTATAATAAATAGGTTGGTACTCGTACATAAGGAATGGAAGGTATTTACTTAATAGTCATGTTATAATGGCCGTTGATTTCCCTTAAAATTATTGAAAAGTATGTAAGGTCTACGGATCATTAAAAGCGACTAGTTCACTGTAAATTTCTATAGGAAACATCTAAAAAACCTTATTCTATACGTAATATCGACGAGGTACTCGTATCAACGCGAGAAGTCGAAGTTAATGAGGTCAATATAATTAATGGCAAAGTTAAATAGTGGTCAGAACTTTCGGAGTGTTGTGATTGTGAACGCAAAAAGTTGTTTAATAGATCCCTACATATAATGTACTAGCGGACGTCATGCTTTCACCCGCGTAGTTCCCGTTCCCGTGGGAATACGGGAATAAAATATAGCCTATGTCCACCGCAAAGAGTGTAGCTTCCCAACAGTGAAAGAATTTTTCAAATCGGTACAGTAGTTCCGGAGCCTATTCGTTACAAACAAACCAACAAAAAAACAAATCTTTCCTCTTTTTAATATTAGTATAGATTACAACTACATTACATTCAAGAACATGTTGACGTGTAGTAGTACTATGGGTTGTTCGCTGTTATTCTCTACGACTTCCTGTGTTCCTAGCACAATGGCTACTAAATAATGTCTATTGTCAGCAGCAGTACAATGATGATGATCGAACTCGATATTCGACATCGAAAATTGGTTCAAAGGTTTATGAGAAAGACACGGCTTGAGAAAGACAAACAAACAGGCAGGCAAAGGTATTGTAAAAAGCTTTTTTTGAAATATTATAATGTGATTTTGACCCACATCACATCAAAACGTCAGATAAAAATGGAATTTCGCCACAGAAATCAGAAAACAATCTCTTTTCTGATATCTGTGAAGTTCGCAAAGGGCCGATGACAATGACATCATAATTTGCTGGACGGCACGTTACATTTAATTTAGTCGACTGTCCTATCACGCGTTTTCTATTATTTTTATAAAAAGTCATTATTAAATTACGGAATGTAAGAATTAAAGTATATAG
The DNA here is from genome assembly GCA_933228765.1 of Miltochrista miniata. Classification (NCBI taxonomy): domain Eukaryota; kingdom Metazoa; phylum Arthropoda; class Insecta; order Lepidoptera; family Erebidae; genus Miltochrista; species Miltochrista miniata. The sequence goes on from OW121752.1 coordinate 11,846,756, forward strand.
AGCAGGAGTGGCAGAATAAAAAGGTATGAACGATGTACATAATCACATATTTATGGACATCCATGGGATGTCTAATATTAGATTATGAGAAAAGATTCGCAGTATCAGCTTCGACATTCGAGACTGAGACGGTCCGTCATGAAATTTTAGAACCTTTACCGAGTGACCTCATATTAACCCAAAGCAGTAATATAAAACAGTAAATTATTTATTAGCCGCCTGCTCGCTACTTCTCGTAAAAGTTGATGTTTAAGACTCTTCTTTTAGTGGTGGAATAAAAATGAAGTACGATGGCTGTAGTATACCGGTAAAAGATAGTACATTCAATGATGATTTCCCTATAGATGTAGACAGTACACCCACTCTTCACCAGTTCAGTCAGTTTAGTCAATAGGGTAGGTAGGTACTGACTGGCTCACGAATTATGAAAAAAGAGAAGCCACTTCCTAAGTGATGTTGTAATCCGCAATAGACCGAAAACTAACAACATGACGATGCAAGACAGCGTTTTACAGCAAGTGCTATTATATTACTTACGTATAGTTTTTGAATTATAGTTAACGACCCACAGACGTATAGGTACATAAATACTACACAAAACACGGACATAAGTACTTACCTACATTACGCTGTAATGACACAGGGACTCGGAACACTTGCACAATAAGGAAATGCTGATCCGCTTCAACACTGTTGAGACGTCAACGCTCGGTCAGTCTAAGAGTTAGACTCTAGACGAAAAGTGTTCGTGTGGGTAATGTGTGTTATGTACACATATTGATCACGCAACTAATAATTCATACGTAAATGACGTGGAATGAATGCATTTTTAAGTATGTACCGTTCGTACCCATTTTACACTAGGAAGTGCCCACAATTTTTTTTATTAAATTCCTGAATAGATGGACAAATTTTGCAATCCGGATATTTCTAAATGCAAAAATAGGAATTTTAGTAATAGACTTTGCCCTATTATCCACCATGTTCTATCATTATAACATGCATGAGCAATATGGTGGTTTCATAGACGCCACGTCGCCGTCGTCATCGTCAGTCCCACCACATAAATCAGCAAAGAACTGAGGACAGAGCTCTGGTCTCTGTTCCCCAGAGAATGATTTTCATGTCACCAAGCGCGGTTCCATATTTAAAAGAAACAAGAATTAAGTATGTTTTGAATGTGTCAGAAACCCTTGAGAACCAAGTTGAATGCCACTCAGGGTTCACGATATTTGCGCCTCTTCAGAGATGTATGAACTTCTTTCAGTTCTTTCCTCGCGGCATTTTCAGTGGCAAATAACGTCGTTCAGGCGTCAATTGCAGTCAAATTCTTACTAACTGAATGTTCTTGCAGTGAAGTCGCACTATTCTATTGTAAATCTAATGTTAATAAAATGAAAAAGAAAAATAAATTCGAAGGAAGTGATAAAGCTTTTTTCAAACTCTAATTGGATTCTCGTAAATGTTTGTTCAGGAGGATTGTGTTACCTAAATCTTTAATCGTAATCTCAAATAGCTATTCTATTCTATGCAATTTAGAATTAATGCTCGAGCAGATAGATGCCCCGGTCACACAATGGAAATATTGACAACTCCAACGCAGTTGACGATAATCACGCCATTTTTTAAGCGCTCGTGGCCCCGCGGACTCAGTGTTCTGTAAACGATCACTGCAGTAAGCAACTTTCACTGTGGCCGGTCCATGGATGGGTGACCATCCATGTGATCACTTTGTGACATTTATTTGAGCGTTTCCGTGCTTCGGAAGGCACGTTAAGCCGTTGGTCCCGGTTGCCAGTAAAATGGCAGTCGTTAAGCTAAGTTGAAGGCTTTATTTCAACAGCAGGCAGTCACAACCTGCGCCTGTCCATTTAAACACGGCAATACGGCTCACCACCTATTACGTGGGACAAATTATACAAAGGTGAAACGTGGGCATATAATATGCCTCTGCCTACCCCTTCGGGGATAAAGGCGTGACCATATGTATGTATGTATGTTTTTACGGGTATGTATACTCGTATCTGTTTCTATTATACAATACCAGGGGATATAAAGCGCCAGTGTATGCAAACAAAACGTTTCTAAACATACTCAAGTGAAGAGCGAACAGAAAAGCAGGTGAGACAGCCGCTTGGCGTGCTTATCTACAATATTGTGTCTGCTGCCAACAATGTCACACAGATATGGGTCGAGTGGCACGCCGAGTCATCTCGTTTTCATTTTGCACAAAATCTAACCACACTATTGTTTGCACGTCTAGAACGTTCTAAAAAAAGTCCTTAGTTGCTTGGAAAAATCTTTGTATTTATAAATACAGCTGAATTGAGTTTTGAAATGTACATAGAAACTATGTAAATCAAATCAAAGTGCGTAGGGTGTAGGGAAGCTCTCAAGAGGTTCCTGAGAGCCTGAGGTTCGATTTCGTCTTTTTTGGAGTATAGAGAAACGTTGTGTAAAACGCCCTTCGAATCTCATTCTCTTGAATTTTAGATTAGAAACTATTTTAATCTAAAATTCAAAACTAGCAAATAAACCTAACAGCAGCTAAATATCTTTTGTATTTTAGTTAAACGGAATATAAGCTCTCTCGCTGATTGATGATAACAATTTACAGTTGTACGAAGTTTTGTCGAAAAAGTTGTAATTACCCAACTTGAGTATTTACTCACGAACAACTCTAGTTGAAGAGAGTTTGCGCAAACTACTAACTTTCACACATAAAGCATTAATTTGATGTATTAGATATAGTTATGACCTTGGAATCAGTTTAGTTAAAGTAAAAAGCTCGCAATCATATCAATCTATGGCAGTCTACTGTTAAACGTAGACCACCCCCCAAATTACGCCACAATACACGGTCCTGGGATGTCCATTGCAGTATATGGTTACATCATTCGGAGACAAGCCAGGCTTACCAGCAAGTGTTATACTGGACAAGGTCATGGCAAAAAGAATCAAAATCTTGTACCAACAGTTCTGAACAGCGTGGTCAGTAAGGTCCATTACTCTACTATATGGAGAACATTGGAGGAGATCTGCGTCCAGCAATATACGGCGATAGGCAGATATCATTGGAATCATATTACCTACAGTAATTTCATTATTAATTATTGTGCCTGTATGTGAGTTACTTTTGGAGACAAATTGAGCCCAGTTTTTGTAGAGTTTTCATTATTTTTATACCAACTAAGATTTAGTACAAAACTATATAGGTATTATATTATTATTATTATGCTAATTCGAAAAAAGAACGAATGCCCAGATTACTACATACGTAAGTTGAGAGTCTGTGTCATGAAATTCATGTCAAACGGCACAAGGGAGGCTTGCCGTCGTTCGCGTTTCGTCTACACTAGACCTTATATAGAGAACACAAGTAACACAACACAGGAACAAGTTGAAAATAAGCTGAAGTAGAAATTAAGTCAAGTATAAATGACGGTCCAGATTCAGTTAACCTTGTTACAAACATTTTACTTACACATGAAATGGATCCCAATAACATATATCTAAAGTAAATAATTTTGTTGGCTCTACGTCTTACAAGTTGGCACGACCGTTGCGCGAACTTTGGCGAAACATTTAATCCGTTTTACTGCCTGTTATGTCCTTCGCCAATGGCGTCGTAAATCTAAGAGGGTTCAGTATAACTGGCTAGATAACTACACACTTTGTACATACATATATATGGACCGTTGTCGCGCTGTGGAGGAAATTCGTTCGTATTTCATTTAATAAGGTTGAAGGGCACAGAGGTTTTTTTCATCTTGTTTTTTTGAAGTGAAACTTCTTTATCGGCGTTGGAAAAAATTTAGCGTCACGTCACGTTTTTTCGTTACGCGCCATCTTTGTTTTCGTCCCCACCACGGTGGATTCGAATTAAGAGTACTTTATCCAGGGATAGCATGTCGTTCGTAGATTTTTGGACTTTTGTACTTTGGGACTTTGGGCTTTTGGACTTTTGGGCTTTTGGGCTTTAGGGCTTTTCGGCTTTTGGGCTTTTGGGCTTTTGGGCTTGAAAAATAAGGTTATGAAGAAGTTTCACTTCTTACGTGTGTACACTAGTACACGCACACATTTTTTTTTCTGATGGTAAGTTGTATGTAAGTAAAGTCTGGCGATCACTTATTTATTATTTATTTGTATATTATTATAAGGTAACCAACCAGTGGGTCGTAACCCTACGGAAGTTTGCAACAACTCAGGCACTAGACACGCGCTGCCGAACCCAGGCGTAAGTTATAACGATCCACAGTTGAAATTTTTCAAGCCGCCCATAAGGCCTTTACCTCTGCTTAACTTGACTTAAATGTTACTGACAATCATAACCAACGGCTTAACAGCCTTCAGAAGCACGGAATGTTCGCAAATGAAATGTGTGGTCACCCAACCAAGAACCAGCCGTAGCGAAGATGCTTACTGCAGTGATCATTTACAGATCATTGAGGCAGCAGAGCCACGAGCGTTTCAGAAAGTCTATGTAAGTAAAGTCTGGCGATAACTTAATTTACTAGATACCATATTTTACTTTAAAACGTGCATGCAAGGTCGTGTTTTTTTTTATTTTTTTTTTATTTTCAGCTCGCCAAATTGACGTCGCCACCAGCCTGATGGTAAGAAAGCAGTGGCGCATCTAGCGATTGGGGGCCACTTCTTACAGTGGTCCTTGAAGAACCCGGGATTGTAAGATGAGGGAAAGACGTGTGCGGGCAGGTCGTTCCATGTTTTTATAGTTTGACAGAGGAACGATCTTTTGAAACGCTCGGTTCTGGCGAAGATTCTCTCCACTGTGTATGAGTGGCATCTCTGCCCGGCACGCGTTGTTCGGGATCGGAAAGGAGATGGTGGGATCAGGTTGAAGAGCTCTTCAGAACATTCGCCGTGATACATTCGATAGAAGGCAGCCAAGGACGGTGGTTCTTCGCTGCGACAAAGGTTCGAGGCCTCCCGTCACCTCAGGACAACCAATTATTCGGATAGCACGTCTCTGCATAGCGTCGAGCGCGTCTAACAAGTACCTCGCGGAGTCATCCCAAAGGTGAGAACAGTACTCGACGCAGGGACGAATCTGCGTCTTGTACAGTAAACATCTCTGATGTGGCGTGAAATACCGTCTCACCTTATTCAGGATTCCCATTCAGGTGTGAGAAGAATTTCGTAGTCAGTGCCAAAGTTTTGACAGACGCTAAACTGAATCAGCAGCATCTTCATGGTCGCAATATTGCGGAAAATACGGCCTAGTCCACTTTCACTTTCCCCTAAACAACCCTTGTTTGTAAGAGGAGGGGAACAATTATATTGATAGAAAGTGCGAAGCTTAAGAGTTTATGTGGCATCTTATCTCATGATACACTGTACTTATCTGTAATTTGTTGTTTAAATAAAAAAAAATTAAATAAAAGTTTCTTTGGTGAGGCAGAAATTTTTATAAGAAAAGGACATCATTCATTTTGGACCAAAAACTGAAAGTGCCGGCCAGAAAAAGAAAATGTGATATTCGCATAGAAGACACAATTTCTAGCAAAAAATACTACTACATTAACCCTGTGCGTGCTATGGTTTTTTAGTTACATGCTTTTAAAATTCGTGAAAAATGTTATATCGAAGGTGTCATTCTAATTGATATGAGCAGTTGAATAGTGTTTTGTTTTATTAATTATGTCTTTCAGCACACATATAAGCACACATACATATAATTAAACCTGTTTCTCCGAAGGGTGAGGCAGAGGCATATTTTATGCCCAATTTTGATTTCTCGTTCCTACATAAAGAAGCATGTAAAATAAAGATAAAGAGTATTTTATTTCGACAGAGTCAAAGGCCTTCTCGTAGTCCGCAAAAGCCATACACAGCGGCTGATTGTACTCGTTTGTTTTCTGCACAATCTGCCGTACAGTATGGATGTGGTCCACGGTTCTGAAGCCTTTTCGAAATCCGGCTTGCTCCTTTAGCTGAAACTCGTCGAGCCTTCCGGCGAGGCGGTTTGTGATTACTCTCAAGAACAACTTGTAAACATGGCTCAGGAGTGAGATGGGTCTGTAATTCCTCAGCAAGGTCTTATCACCTTTCTTGAAGAACAGAGCCACGCTTCAGGTGTTTGTCCTTGTTGGAGGACGGTATTAAACAAACTCATCAGCTCGTTGAGAACCGGAGCCCCCCCACCCGCCTTCAGTAGTTCAGTTGTAATTCCATCCTCCCCAGGGGACTTGTTGTTTTTAAGTTGCCCGAGAGCCGCCCTCACCTCGCTCTGATCGATGTCCGAAATGTCCTCGCTATAGTGGCGCGATAGTGGGACTCGGTGGTCACAATCAGTAGGGTCCTACTCGTCGGCCTTTTTGTCCGTAATGCATAAAGGTCTCTGTAAAAGCTCTTTATTTCCTCGAGAATCTCGAACCTTCAGGTCACAGTTCTGCCATCCGCTGTCTTCAGTTTCATCAGACGGGGTCTTCCAAGCTGTTAGGCAATTACTTTGGTACCCCTGTTCTGCTCGATCGCTGCCTCGACGATGCTGCTGTTATAGCGTCTAAGGTCGCGTCGTATCAGCTTTCGTGTTCTGAGATTTAGATCCCGCTGGTCTGACGAAGACGAGTGCGTAGATGGCGTTTCCCGTCTTATTCTCATAAGTTCGAGAGTCTCGGGCGAGAGCTTAGAGCACCTGTTATTGCTTTTTCCGAACAAAAACCTTCGGGACACTTGCTGTAACGTCCTGACCACATTGTCGGCCTTATCGTGAATATTGCCAGTGGTTTCCAGCAGATCAAAACGATTTTGAAGTTCTAACTGGAACCTCTCAGCCACTGAGGCTAACTGGAGCGCGGTAGGTCGGAGAGTAGGCTTCATCATACGGGCTCTTTCAGCTCGGAAGTCCAAATTCAGAGATGCTCGTACAAGTCGGTGATCACCACCGGTATTAAACCTGTTAACCACAGAAACATCTCTAAATATAGACTGCCTGTCCGTCATGATGAAGTCTATCACGTTCCTTGTGACCTTGTCGGGGCATCGCCAAGTCCATTTTCTGTGGGGCTTCTTCTTAAAGATAGCGTTCATCAAGAAGAGCCTCTGAGACCAAGAAAACTGACAAGCATATGGCCCCGGTCATTTCAGCGCCCTACACCAAAGGGGCCGATATTCGTTTCGCCGCCTTCTTGAACTCCCACTTCGGCATTGAAGTCCTCCATCACAAGGCTGTAGTGAGTCTTGGCAGTACCATGCAGTGCTTTTGCTATGTCCTCATACACGGTCTCAACTGCCTCGACAGTGCTTTTCTAGGTCGGAGCGTACACTTGTATCACCTTCAGGGTGTACCTGTTGGTGAGTCTCAGTATTGAGTACGCTACCCGATGGAAAACACTGCTGATCTCCACAAAACTGCAAACGAGGTCCTTTTTCACCATAAAGCCAATCCCGCCCTCGGAAGAATGTCTTCCGTCACCTTCCCGAAAGTAAAACAGGTCGCCTGATGCAAGGGTTAGCGTGTCCTCCCCCTTTCTTCGGACCTCGCACAATACTGGATGTGCCAGTTAATACGACCTAGTTCTCGAGTTCGGTGAGCCGCTCGTCCAGGCGCAGAGTAATTCCATTAAACGTAGCCAGGGTCAGTTTTGTATGGCAGCCTCCCGTAACCCGGAGATTCTTAGCACCCCCCCTCCCGCCGTCACTCCGACCGCTGCCGTGATCGGAAACAGCGGGAGTGCCGTGAACTGGGGGCTGTTGTTTTGTTGTGTGTATCATAGGAGGATATTTGGCCTTACTGTATCACGCTGGCCAGACGGGTTGGTACAGAGTTTAGTTTCGAATTTTCCTTTTTTGTGCGCCATGACCTCGTCCGTTTATCAGCAGGTGCACCACTCGCAGGTGAGGCTGGCTTGGACCCCGGGGTTGGTGGTAGGGCCCCATCGCACCCATCGGGCGTCGGAAGGTGGCGGGGTGATTCGCCAGGTACCTGTCGCTTGAGTCTGGGCGGCTGCGCGCGCGGCATCTTTGTCTAAGTTTTTTGAAACAAGTTTGGATTTGTTGTGAATCGTTAGGTACGTTTTGTTTGTGCGTAGGTACGTAGATAATTAATAAAATGATAATTCTTTCTTATTACAATAGAATAACGTAAAAACAAATCACTATTCAAGTGATAAAATGTATGAAAATACATCATCAAAATAACATTTCTCTCGTATTTTAAAAGCATGTAACAACAAAACCATAGCACGCACAGGGTTAATGTAATAGTATTTTTTGCCAGAAATTGTGTGTTCTATCCGAATATTAGATTTTTTTTTTCTGGCCGGCACTTTCAAAATTGGCCCAAAAATGTATGAAACGTGAATGATCTCCTTTATTAATAGATACTTTTGCTTGTTTTTAATAATTGATTACGATTATGTCGACTATATGGTGTGGTGGTGAGCATCCGCCTCACACTGATGAAAGGCGTGGCGCATCTAGCGATTGGGGGCCACTCGCACAGTCGGTAAGACTTCTGACAGTGGTCCTCAAGTTGGCGGCCCTATGATGTGCCTCTTCACGCTTCGCTTAAGAACCCGGGATTGTAAGATTTTTTTTAAAGGGTACAAAAACAGACAACAGGATATAAAAAATAATAGTGTTACAGTTGCTTATCATTCTAAACCCTAAGTTCAATAACTTAAGTACTGCTCGTTCGCTCTAACTTTGCCGCTCGGCTCCATACTAAAGTCGAATTTTTAATTAGACGAAGTAAATTGACAGCAACTAATGTCACTTCTTCATACAATGTTGCTTATTTTCTATGACGAAGTGACATTAGCTACTGTCAATTTACTTCGTCTAATTAACAATTCGGGTTTACGCCTCTACGCCAGCGGCAAAGTTAGAGCAAACGGGTAGTACATCAACTTTTTTGAGACATTCGGTGTTTGTTCTTATACCTAAGTTGTACCTACTAATTGCAATTAATATACAGGGTGAATTTTTGAAAAGGGCTTGGATGACCAAATCCGAAACTATAAGGAATAGCTTAAAATGCTCAAAAGAGTCACGAGCCCGATTTTGATAAAACTTAAAACCTCATCATTAGATTTTTGAAAAACCAATAATCCTAGCTGGGAATCGAACCCATTGATATTGAAAAAAAAAACACACCCTTTATTATTACACCATACGATAGTGTCGCTGATAAGGATCAAATTCTGCGAAGTAATGATATACGACAAATTTAAGGAAAGTTTGGAATTTTAATAGAATTCATATTTCATGTACCAAATTTTGTATCATAATTTGTTTCGTTCGAAATCCCAGAATAGATCGTAACTATTCCGTGTTTTAAATCATGCTCATAATGATTCTTTGGAGAATATTCTAAACGGAATCAATAATATTGAATGCAGTACGATCCTTAAGGTCTCGAATCTAGCTGTGTATTGAAAACAATGATCTACATTTTGAACAGTTAGTCGGTTAATGTAAGAAAAATAAATTGTATTTTGTTAAAGATGAGCACTTCCCACTAGTTTGCCGTATGTCATTACTTCCCAGAATAAGATCCCTAATAGCAACACTATCGTACGGTGTAATAATATAGGGTGTGTTTTTTTTTTCAAAATCAATTGGTTCGATTCCCAGCTAGGATTATTGGTTTTTCAAAAATCTAATGCTGAGGTTTTAAGTTTCATCAAAATCGGGCTCGTGACTCCTTTGAGCATTTTTCGCTATTCCTTGTAGTTTCGGATTTGGCCATCCAATCCCTTTTGAAAAATTCATCCTGTATTTGACCAACATCAACAAAGAAGAATAAACAAAGAAACATTTTACTTTTATATTTAACCCTCTTCACTGACAATCCTTTTAAATTGAAGTAGATTATTATAGAAAACATCTACACGAGAGCATACAGAATTATACTGCTAGTGCTTACACATTCTAAAGAGCGGACTATTTACCAAAACTTTATTGTTGCAGCTCGATACGAGAAATAACTGTGACAAAAGATGAGGGAAACACGTGTGCGGGCTGGTCGTTCCAGGTTTTTATAGTTCGACAGAGGAACTATCTTTTGAAACGCTCAATTCTGGCGAAGATTCTCTCCACTGTATATGAGTGGCATCTCTGCCCGGCACGCGTTGTTCGGGATCGGAAAGGAGAGGGTGGGTGCAGGTTGAAGAGCTCTACAGAACACTGGCCGTGATACATTCGGTAGAAGGCAGTCATGGACGCAATGGTTCTTCGCTGCGCTAACGGCTCGAGGCCTCCCGTCACTTCAGGACAACCAATAACTCGGATAGCACGTCGCTGCATATCGTCAAGCGAGTCTAGAAGGTACCTTGCGGAGTCGTCCCAAAGGTGAGAACAGTATTCGACGCAGGGGTGAATCTGCGACTTGTAGAACAAACATCTCTGGTGTGGCGTGAAGTACCGCCTCACCTTATTAGGACTCCTAGTTTCAATACAATTATCTAACATACACCAGAACCAGCAGCTTTCGACTTATATTAAAATATTGGATCCCCATGAAAGTAATGATAACTTTCTTTTCTATTCCACAACAAAAAAAATATCGCGTTAAGTCAAGATATCTCCGTTGGAACAGGCAGGATACTGTACTGCGCTGGTTGGAGTGCGAGGTCCTACTAACATCGTCGGGACCCCAATGGTTCAGATTCTCTTCATAGCGCATTATGGACAACGGATTAGCGACCACTTTCCCTCCTCTGTGGGCGAGTGATGCTACTCCGGCTAAGGCAAGAGCAGCCCACCTCTGGGTTCCTCGTCCGCCGTAGTATTGTAAATATAGAATTAATAATCTTAATTTTCGTAAGTGTTACCCTGTGACCTATATGAATAAACTAGCGGACGTCACGCGGTTTCACCAGCGTAGTTCCCGTTCCCGTGGGAATACAGGAATAAAATATATCCTATGTTCACCGCGGAGAGTGTAGCTTCCCAACAGTGAAAGAATTTTTCAAATCGGTCTAGTAGATCCAGAGCCTATTCGATGCAAACAAACAAACAATCAAATCTTTCCTCTTTATAATATTAGTATAGATGCACAGCACACTGCTTTCTACACCAGACAATATTTCCATACCGCTCACGCTTTGCGAAAGGTAAGATAAAAAAAAAACAGGCCAAGTGCGATTCGGATTCGCACACGGGGGGTTCCGTACCAAAAAACCGTAAATATATTTATATTTTGTTTTAGTAATTTGGTGTTATAGCGGCAACAGAAATACATAACCTGTAAAATTTTAGCTGTCTAGCTATCACGGTTCTTCATATACAGCCTGGTGACCAGTGGCGGCCGGTGGGTCCACAAACTGGTGGTGCACTTTACTTGATCTCTAGTTTTAAATTAAATAAGAGCCTTGGTGGTCCTGCCAATTTTATATCTACTTTATTTTGAAACCATTAGGCATTAGGCTCAACAGTACCACCTATTAGGGACATAAAACTATAGCTGAAACGTGAGCGTATACTATGCCTCTGCCTACCCCTTCGGGGAAAAAAACATCCTTCATGGATATTGTTATGCTCATTTCTACACACACCAGACACTTAAATACCAATATTTTCTTTTCTATAATAAATAAATTAATATTTGTTTATTACATAAAGAAAAGAAATGAATAGAACTGAAATCAAAATAATAAAAAAAACTAACAATTTAAAAATTAAACAATCGACAAATATTTAACGCGTCACAGAATACAGCGAAGCAATACCGGGAGAATTTGAATTTCGTCAAACAAAACATCGGGTGCTCTCGGGTAATGTTCGGTTTTCCCTAACGCGTGCGGCGCACGAAATCAGACTTATTGCTCGGTACATTTTCTATGAAAGATGTTTTGTCTCACGCGCCGGGGGTATTAGCTCGGAACTAGTGCAAGTTGTATGGGCCGTCCTCGTGCGCTCGGGAAAGTGCACGCCGATATTTTTTACAGGGAATTTGTCGTGTAGCAATGAGCTTAAATTGTTTCGTCACACTTAGATATGTTATTTGTTTTAAGTTTTTGTAAGAATAGGTGTTACTTACATACCTAATGGTAGGTCATTAAATAATAAAGATGTCGTAAAATCTTGTAGTTTTTAAACCTTTTGAACTGGTGGTTCACCGCACGAGCGCACTTAAGGTACAGCCGCCACTGCTGGTGACAGACAGCAAAGTCTCAATAATAGCGTTACGATTTTTACCTTTTAGTACGGAACCCTAAAAAAGCATGCTCCACTTACTTCTTGTCATATTCATCAGCGCCAAAGGACACTCGTCGTCTTCCAGGATGTATTCTGAATTATCGGATTTGTCCTCCTGTCAAATAAAAATAAGGAAATTAAAATGACATATATATATTATACACTATGGGTACCTACAAATAGCACAAGGACTTGGCGCATTGCCATTTATAGAAAGTTAACGTAGGTATCCAGTAAAGGTTTCTAAAAATTCATAGAGATAAAACGTAGTGAGAGCAGGCGGCATAAGCTACGATAGCAATGTAGTAAAATTTATTGATTTACAATGGGTCCCAAAATGATTCCTAGTTCGAGTACACGCGGTGCACCGGCTGGCTGACAGCCTTGACGAGGATTTGAGATCAGATAGCAGCTTTCAACAACGCTGATCAAGGAAACTGCAATGGTAATTATAGTTTGGATTCAACCAGGGAGATGGTAATACCACAAATTAGAGATAGTACAGATGGAAAACTCATGTATGTACTTTTTTTTCGCACCTACCCTCTGCTGCTACACACACTCGCGCACAATTCAGTATCGAAATTTCGGTTAAGAGCGCCTGACCTCGTGTCTTGAATGAGTTGTCTATGTGTGTGTAGTGTCTGTGAATGAGTTTGAGTTGTCTTTATGTGCGTAGCCTCAGCGAATTTAGTATGTAGGTTTCCATCTGTACAATCTCTAATTTGTGCTAATATAGAGAAGAAACAAATAACCGGAACTAACAAATTAGCCTATACATACATATTTCCAAACCCAACACTCCAACCTCACCTTAACTTAGTGCACCACTTACCTATCTAAACTCGGAAATGTTTTGGGGGCCATACTGCAGTAAATGTCGACACTGACGGTAGAGGTGCTCTAGACTAGATAGTGGCTTTGGAAAATCGCGATTTAACATCTGCCTCAGTGGCACAGTGGTAGTGGACGCCGTTACTAAAGTCGCGGATTCGAAATTTGGGTTGGAACAAATATTGTTTGTACGTTAGAATGTTTTCGTGTATAATATTTTACGTTTATCTGTAAGCTTAAACTAGCGTAATTTAAGGTAGATGGCGTTTCGTAACGACGCTATATTTACTGAACAACGGGATAGCACAAACAAACATTCCAATGAGATTACTATTTTGGTTTTAGATTAGAACTATGTTAACATGGTAATAGGCTTACCATATTATGTGGGATTAGAATATAAGGTGATGTGGACATATATTAAGCCTCTACATACCCCTTCGGGAATAAGAGCGTGAATTTTAGCATGTCCATTATAATATATAGATTATAACTACATATTAAGAAGGCAGTACCCTGCAGCGGGACCTGATACGACATGCCGTACATGTCGAGTGTTTCCTGTAGCACGGTAGCAGCGCTCTCGTTTACTGACAGTAGCAGCACAAATTAGAGATAGTACAGATGGAAATCTCATGTATGTACTTTTTTTCACACCTACCACACCACACACTCACGCACAAATCACTATCAAAAACTCGCCTCAACCTCGCCTGACCTCTTGTCTGAGAACTCAGTGAGCGGTGTCTATGTGTGCGTGTGCGTAGCCTCAGCAAAATTTCCAACGTAGGATAGAGCCGTATGACTAGGTCAAGCCCTACAACAATATCTCACCTGCACAATACAAAACTGCAGCGGGTTCTGATACGACATGCCATACTTGTCGAGCGTCTCTTTTAGCACGGTCGCTGCGCTGTCGTTGACTGACAGTAGCAGGGTGACGTACGACACATTCGGACATTATATTGGTTTTATATTGGATCTGACTAGGTCAAGCCCTGTGGCAATATCTCACCTGCAAAATAAAGAACTGCAGCGGGTCCTGATACGACATGCCGTACTTGTCGAGCGTCTCTCTTAGCACGGTCGCAGCGCTGTCGTTGACTGACAGTAGCAGGGTGACGTACGACACATCCAACCGTAGGATAGAGCCGTATGACGAGGTCAAGCCATGCAAAATATCTCACCTGCACAATACAAAACTGCAGCGGGTCCTGATACGACATGCCGTACTTGTCGAGCGTCTCTCTTAGCACGGTCGCTGCGCTGTCGTTGACTGACAGTAGCAGGGTGACGTAGGACACATCCGGTCGTAGGATAGAGCCGTATACCCGTAGAGTGCCACCTGTAACAATATTACAAGCTTATATTACAACCATGCATATAGTCAAACCTTTATCACAGAATGGTAGGCATTATCACTAATAAACACCTACATTTCACTATTTGCCGGTGCAGGTTTGTGGCTACCTGCTATTGAAATTTTTTAAGCCGCCTGAAAGGATTCTACTTGACTTAACAACTGCCATTTTACCAAGAAGAAGAGTATGAATACTTATTTGAATAAGATACGACCTGTCTGGGTCATAGAACTGGTATCTTGGCTGGAATCAGGGCTTTGTATTTCAATCATGACTCATGATTGAAATACTCTAAAAACCCTTCTTCAATTTTGAAATAAGAAGACCTGCATGTCTTTTTATTTAGAATGTAATGTCGGACTGGGGGCCGACTAAGGGTGTGGTCTAAGCTAATGCTTTCAGGGTTGTGCTTTTCCCCCGCTTTCACGCTTCGCGCTTATGCACTAGCTGTAAGTGTAGCATGTAGCCTAGGCCATCCATGTAGGTCCCTCTGACCTACATGGAAGCAGAACGGTTTTGGGAGTGAGTGCAAGTCATGTAGATCCCCAAGACAAGTCAGAGAGATTATCCTTCACGCGGTGCCACCCGTTATTGGTCTAATTCCTTCAGAAATAGACGTAACAGAAATCCCTGGCGAAGTGTCCACAGGACATCAGTGGCTGTGCTCTGTGGCGCGACTCACACTAAAACATGTGAGGGTCGTTTTAGGTGGGCAAGGGGATGGGGAGGGGGCTTGGGGGGATTTAGGGAAACCGGGGGGGAGGGGAGGCCACCCGCACACAAATCTGGTCTGCCCGCAGGGTATCTGTGGCTGTGCTCTGCGGCGAGACTCACACTAAAATATGTGAGGGTCGGATCAGATGGGGGGGGGGGGGGTTGCGGAGGGAGGGGAGGCCACCCGCGTGTTTGTGCCGTGCGTGGAGACCCGTAAGGGAGGATGAAGGGATCCTCGATTGCTGAGACTGCAGTGGTGCGTCAACACGCGTCTTCGGCCCTGATTTCTTCCGAAACGGGAGGTTCTCACCTAGCCAGTGAGTACCAATCGGCTGCGTCATCCGTAAGAGGATGGCATTGGCTAGGGTTTCGGTTGGGGTGGCGGGCAGGGGGTGGTGCGCGTAGGTCGTGATTTTGCTAGTTGCGGCGTCTCTCGTATCATTTTCCTCGCTTTGTCGTCCTTTCCGGACCCTATATCTACCGTGGCAGCCTTGGCGACTGTAGATGGTGTGCATCCAGCGTCCCCAGTTTGCGGGCTCCATGGAGGGTGAGCGCACCACGGTGGATGAATTCAAGCTGTTGTCAAGCATGGACTCAAAACGCAGCAACAAATCCCCTGGGCATGACGAAAGTCGTGTCAACACAGCCTGTGGAACATCCGAGGCATTTAATGTCGATGCACTCAAGAGTGCTATCGACAACGCTGAGTGTTCGGCCCGCCGCGACTCTGGCTCCTGGAGCCACGTCGTCAGGAAGGGTAGAACACCCCGTCAAAAAGCCCGCGACAAGTTGCGCCTCATAGAGCACGACAAGTCAACCGGGCGTTCCCGCAAGCGGAAACGCGGACGTGGTAACGGAAGGAGGCCCGACACCAATGGAGGGACTAGCTCCCAGGTGGACTGCAGCCGCCGTGCGACGACAGAAGGCGAAAGCCAGAAGTCAAACACGGCTGGAGGGTCTAGCACCCAAAGCAGCCACAGCCGTGGTGAAGGTGCCACCGCCGACCAAAAACCCGCATCCGCCACTTCTCACGGCAGGAAGTTCGCTGGGAGACCGTCTGAAAAGACTGGACTGCTCTCGCACTCCTCGCCGAAAAATAGGCCCTCGGAAGGCGACGTTCACGGCAGGAAGTCCGCTGGTAGACCGTCTGAAAAGACTGGACCGCTCTCGCACTCCTCGCCGAAAAATGGACCCTCGGATAGCGACGCTCGTAGGGGAAGACCCGACAAGAGGGGTCGCCCAAACGAGACCACATCCCCGAGGGATCACGTCAAACGGGTGAAGGTCAACACCAGCCTTCCACCTGGTACCTCATACGCCGACGCTGCGGCCAACGACGAACTTCGCGTCGCAATCACCACCGAACCCTCCCGCGACCTCACCGAGGACGAGGCTGAGGGCATCAGGAAGGCGATAAGGGCTGGACTGCGAGCGGCGATCACAGGGAAGGAGACTTTCATCCCGGCTTTCAAGGGCAAGCCGACCTTCAGCGACGGGACGCTGAAGCTATGGTGCGAAAGCCGAGAAGAGGTGGATTGGCTCCGTTCCACCATTGAACCCGTTAGCTCGCCAGTACCCGGGACCCGACTCGTCGTCAAGAGACAGTCGGACATCCCGAAACGCGTGAATGCGGGGATCTTCATCCCAGAGAAGGAGGATATCGACGTGATCAGATCCTTCCTGGTGAGCCAGAACCGCTGGTACAGTGTCTACGAGTGGCACATCTACTCGGACCAGGAGCAGGAAGAGGGCGTCTTCCTCATGCTCGGCATTCCTGCATACGACGTCGAGAAGCTAAAGGCCAGAGGACAAAGGGTCGCCTACGAGCTAGGCAGCCTTTACCTCAGGTTCCTCGGATCCTACGCCGCGCAGGAAGAGACGAAGAAGACGACCGAAGCCGCCCAATCCCCAGTTGACACCAACTTGGACAAGGCAGGACCATCGGGCATCAAGTCGCTCGCCACTCAGGGGAGAAGCGAAAGCGCCCCCACCGGACGAGGTGCCGCCGCAAGGCCGGAAACCCCTGGTGCATCGTCGAGCGACGAGAAGAAAAAGGAAGAGGGGATGGAGACCATCAACAATGATGACCTCCCAGCCGCCACCACCTCATCCCAATAATCCCCAGGCTTGCACTATACCGATAGTGCAAGCAAACCTCCAGCACAAGCGGCTCGCAGCGGCTGCCCTGCACAGACACCTGGAGGTAAACAAGTTGACCATAGCCGCTATCCAGGAGCCGTGGATAGCGAAGAACAAGATCTGTGGTCCCTCCAACATTGGGGGTAAGTTACTCCTAGATACTACAGTGAGCGGGCCTCGTACTTGTGTTTATATGCCTAACAGTATCCCTGCCACTTTACTAAATGAGTTCTGTTCTAGAGACCTAACTGCTGTTAGACTCAAGAACACATCCGCTGTTGACAGCACTACATCCATGACCGGCGACATCATACTAGCGTCCTCCTACCAGCACTCAGAAGACGCAGTGCCCAACGACGAACTGGTCAAGTTGACGAGATATTGCGAAGACGAGGGCCTGGAGCTCATCGTGTGCGCAGACTCCAATGCGCATCACCACATCTGGGGAAGCGCAGACACAAATAGTAGAGGTGAGTCATTTTTCAACTTCCTAATATCCACACAGCTAAATGTATTAAATGTAGGCTCCGAACCGACCTTCAATACTCGTAGGGCCCACACTCTCATAGATATTACTTTAGCATCTAATCTAGCATCAAATCTGATAAAAAACTGGAGACTATCAGAAGAACCATCATGCTCCGACCACAGAAGAATCATGTTCGACTTGGACTGGAGCAAAATTCCCACGGCCCCAAGACGTAACCCACGAAAAACGGACCGGCAAAAATACAAAATTCTAGTAGGTCTAAACATAGGAGATGCACACTCAGAGGTAAGTTACTCTGGCACCGCCGACATAGAACAACATGTCCGGAAGGTGACAGACACACTCACCACATGCTATGAGGAAACGTGCCCCCTAACCGTCCCTGACAATCGAACAAAATCGGGAGAAAAATGGTGGAGTAAGGACCTCGAACGGTTGAGAACCAAGGTAAGAAAACGCTTCAACCGAGCCAAAAACACCAGAACAGAGTCTGACTGGGACGCCTATAAGTTAGCTCAAGCAAAGTTCAAAAAGCGTATAAGTCAGAGAAAAAAAGAGGCGTGGAAACGCTTCTGCTCCAATATTGAATCCAATAGTCACGCACTGAGAGTCAAAAAACTTCTATCTCAGGACACGGAGAAGTCTATTGGATCTCTAAAAAAGGTAGACAACACCTACACAAAATCTGACTCCGAAACGTGTGAGGTCTTACTACAGACACACTTCCCAGGTTGTCAAATCCAATCAGATATCAACTGGGAAGACACAGAAGGCGCCATTGAATCCGAGCCGGACTGGTCCACAGCTAGGGCCATAGTATCCGATAACAAGGTAAGATGGGCAATCGAGAGCTTCCAACCATATAAATCACCGGGACTAGACGGTATATTCCCCGGACTTCTGTTATGGTGTATAGAGGCTATCACTACGCACCTGACAAAGATCTTCACGGGATGCATCGCGTTCAGGTACGTGCCAAAGTCATGGAGAGAAGTCAAAGTACTCTTCATACCTAAACCAGGTAAAAGTGAGTACACTCATCCTAAGTCCTTTAGACCAATAAGCCTCACTTCATTCCTATTAAAGACTCTAGAGAGGCTATGCGAGAGAGAAATAAAGGAGAAAGTACTCCGACAAATACCAATGCACACAAAGCAGCACGCTTACTGCTCCGGAAAATCCACTGAATCAGCACTGCATGAGGTAGTATCGTACATAGAAGACTCCCTAGAGAGTAAATCATCAACACTGGGCGTCTTTATAGACATCGAAAGAGCCCTGCAAAAGCATAAAGTACACCCCACTATGGTAAGTTGGATAGTGAATATGCTACGACACCGGGCTATACAAATTACAGTGAACTCCACATCTAGAGGGATCGCAGCCAAAGGATGTCCGCAGGGGGGGGGGGGGGGGGGTTCTATCTCCGCTCCTGTGGAATCTCGTGGTGAACGAGCTCATAGATGCACTCAATAGAGAGAGATACTTCACTGTAGGTTACGCTGACGACCTCACCATACTGGTAACTGGCAAGTTCCTAGGTACAATAACAAACCTGATGGACAACGCCTTGAGGATCGTCGAAAAATGGTGCATCAGACATGATCTCACGGTAAATCCGACTAAAACAGAAATGGTTCTGTTCACCAACAAACGCCAAATAGATAATCTGAAACTCCCACAGCTCTTTGGCACAAAACTTTCCTTAGCAAATGAAGTCAAGTACCTGGGGGTCACACTCGACAGCAAACTGCTATGGAATAAGCACCTCACACAAAAAATCAGTAAGGCCACCATTGCATTCTGGCAATGCAAACGAATGATCGGTAAGAAGTGGGGACTCTCACCGAAAATCATATATTGGCTCTACACCACAGTAAGAAGACCACAGGTAACGTACGGCGCAATAGTTTGGTGGCCCAGGGCCGAACTAGTTTCAGCCATAGATAAAATGCAGCAGTTCCAGAGAGCGGCGTGTTGCGCCATCACGGGATGCTTTCGCAACACACCCACAGCAGCGATGGAAGCAATGCTCTGCTTACCGCCTCTGGACCTGTTCGTTCACCAGGAAGCGGCCGCCGCGGCGGCACGACTTCAGGCGTCAAAACAATGGACGCGCTCAAGGGTAGGTCATAGGCGCATACTGGAGGACGCAATAGAGTATGAACCTCTCGTGGAAGCCCCTAACGACAAGATACCGAAAACATACGTGTTTGACCGTAAGTACAATATATCGCTGGCAGAGTCCGCCAAGGACCACTCCGGTATAAGAGAACTCAGAGTGTACATGGATGGATCCAAAACAGACCACGGATCAGGAGCAGGCACCTACTCCCCGGAGCTCAACATACACTCATCAATACCTTTAGGGTCTCATGCGTCAATCTTCCAATGTGAGTGCATAGGTTTAATTAATGCCGCCAATGCAATCGACTCCAGGAAATTTGAGCACAACCACATCAGGCTCCTCTCCGATAGCGCAGCAGTGCTGAAAGCTCTGAAGAGCACCACAATCGACTCTGGGCTGGTGCTTCAATGCCACCAGGGGCTACAAAAGCTGGCCCTAACACACAAGGTAAGCCTTCAGTGGATAAAAGGTCACAGCGGATCGAGCGGCAATGATGCAGCTGACGAACTGGCCAGATTGGGTTCCAGCACCACACCGGTGGGACCAAGCCCGATTATACCAATACCATTCTACCAGGTAAGGGCATGGCTGAGACAACGCACGAAAGAGCGGCATGAAAAGAGATGGGCACAAACAGTAGGTTGTAGGCAATCAAGGGAAGCTCTACCGAGACCCAGGCCAAAACTGGCTAGAACGTTGCTACATCTGAATAAAGGTGATCTACGAACCATGGTAGGCACAATAACGGGTCATTGCACAGTAAATAAGCACTTGAATGTCTTAGGTATCACGGACAGCACGCTGTGCAGAGCGTGCCTGTTGAAAGAAGAAACCATAGCTCACGCAATCTTAGAGTGCGAGAGCCTGGTTGCATACAGAGTCAACATACTTGGCAGCCCCACAACACTCCGGGAAGCGTGTGAGGACCCGAAGAGGATCCTGCGCTTCTGGTCGGAGCTGGGTTGGCTGGAGTGACCGCCAACACTCACGTACAATGGGTTCACTGGCGGACCTAAGTGCGGAAAATGGGAGCCCAAGAAGACTGAAGACTGAAGACTGGGGGCCGACTAAACTACATTGGAATGAAATATCAATGGCTAATTTTATATAACTTCCGAAATCGAAATCCAGGCATTGCCTAGTTCGACTACAGGAGCTTATTTTTAGTTGTGTACTAGTTTTGTGTATTCATGAAATGAAAAATAAATTACAAATTACATGGTCCCTACCTATTCTTCCAGCTTCATGCACCCCTAATAACATCTGGGAACCGTTTCCTAGGATTGAATGGTAATAATTGGGAACTTATGAATGAGATAAGACAAATAGCCAAAAAATAAATTGTCCCATACATACTGCATTCGATTACAATAAATTTCAAGGTTAGCCGAAACAACTAATAGTGCAAAAAGCAGAACTAAAGACTTTCTAACGCGTACCGTGACAAATGACGTCGATAAAATCATTCACACTCCAGTTCCAAAGCATAAGGTCATTTATATGATATATTATGTGATTATGTGTAACAGCCAAGTGTGTGGTTTTATGATTCACGCCGCCGAGCTAATGATTCATACAAATTGTTTTAAAGTAGTCTGATGCAGGGTCACGGCTGTTTTATCATCGTCAACTTATAAGACGGTAGACAATCTAATGCAATTTATATTTTGCAATGTGTAAGAAACGCACACCGTTAGAATGAGCAAGTTATACAAGGTCATTATATAGTTCTTTTATGAATAAATATGTAGACCAATAGTAATAAATTTCAAACATAATATTTTAGATTAGCTTTGGTCACATGTTAGAATTGCAGAGATTGTATTTGTGGGCGTGTAACATCTGCACTGCTTGTTGATATTTTTGTTTAAATTACAGAGTGGTTATATTAGTTTTGCCCTAACAACAACCATTATGGCATAACAATATGCCATACAACTTACGCCATAACGCACAGACCTGCGCCTTCCGCATCCCTGACCTGGAAAATGTAGGACCTGCTACCTTTTCCAGGTAGTCATCCAAGTGGCAGGTAGACTTTCGTTTGCCAAGTCGTTATGTTATGCTTAGGTGAGCGGAGTTAGACTCCAATATATTAAGTACCTATGTCTTTTTCTTGTACATGTGGAAATCCTAACTAAAACCACATGGTGCCCTACCGCTGCTTTGGGCTGCTTGAGCCCTAGGAAAGCTTGCGGAAGGATGTTCCAGAATTGACAACTAATTAGCATGTCTACAAGTTATAAGCCCCGCACGTTATTATTGCGATTGGCGGTCATCTTGGTGACGTATGTCCGTCGAGCCGTCAGTACTAAAACAAACACCGTACGGAGCTTCGCGAGGCCAGCCCGCGCTCGCGCTACGTCACGATTACGTCACTTGGCTGTCATTGTGACAAGGTTCCATCGCAATATCAACTTGCGGGGCTTATACGTTTTGATAATATGTACCTGTGTCGGGGCCTCCATCTTTAGACTTGAACTG
Source organism: Miltochrista miniata (assembly GCA_933228765.1). Taxonomy (NCBI): domain Eukaryota; kingdom Metazoa; phylum Arthropoda; class Insecta; order Lepidoptera; family Erebidae; genus Miltochrista; species Miltochrista miniata. The sequence continues at coordinate 11,869,071 of OW121752.1, forward strand.
TTGCAGCTTGCGTCCTAGCTTCTGCTGCCGACGACGACGCATCACTGCTTCAGGGTTGCTAATGCTGCGCATGAACGACGTCTCCGGCAACTCTGTGAGCATATTAGGAATCTGGTCAATATTTTTACATCTACACAGGAGCATTGGACATCTTACGATCGATCTTAAGCGCTATGCACGTTAATCTGGCACACTGAGAGGATCTGACATTCTGTTTCAATCAAATACCGTACCAAACACATGGCTATATGGACATTATTTGATACAATTCAACCGCCCTCATCGGACGCTAGTGTTACTTAGTAATTAAATCGAAAATATTGTTTACCTTTAGCTTAACAATAGACACTTCCCCGCCTTATGGAAAGTCATAGTGACATCTAGCGAATTAGGGACCACTGTCCCAGTCCAAATAGTAGGGGAGCCCTAGAAGGGATTTCGGGATTTACTAAAGCGCGACAGATTAATATACACGGGGATACCTTGTACCCGGTTAAGTACCTCCACAAAACATGAGGCCCATATATAAGGCCGCCCGTGAAGGATACAGGATCAGATTAGTAAAAAAAAATTTACCATCAGAAATTCTCGAGCGCGTCAGATTAAGGTAGGGTGAGTTAATTACATCCTAAGAAGTGTATATTCCACTAATCTGACAATTTGAGAGTGACGTAAAAAAAGGGGAGGGCAACAAAGTTGTAAAAAAAAACGTCATCTCGACATTCTCGCGCGTAGCTAAATTTTTTTTTATTTTGAAGGAAATAATTCAAGAATAATGAAAAATATATAATCTGACGATTTCCGCAAGCCGAAATAACAAAAATTCGTCGATAAAGTTACACTATGCGCCAAATATCTTTGCGTCTACGAACTTCGTTCGTACTACTACTACTACTTACTTTTAATAATAGTATAGAATTAATATTGACCTATTCACATCTATGTCCTGGAAATTACGCAACAGCATCGATAAAATGAATTTTTAGGCTTAGTACTTTTGTTTGCGATTGTACCTGCGTCGATCGCCACCAAGCTGGTCAAAAGCGGTTGATTCGTTCGAGAGATATCGTGAACGAAAGAAACCCGAAAAAGTGTTTTTTCGGGATTACTCCGAAATTTGTGGTTCGATCAATTAAAATTGCAAAATTACTTATGAGGATGATAAAACTGCGTCGAATGCCGCCAACCGCGTGAAAATCGGTTATCCATTCAAAAGTTATTGCGGTTTGAAAATTCCAAAAATAGTGTTCTATGAAACTTCTATCAGACTTTCGAGCTGAGAGAGCTCAAATGCATAGAAATATTATTTCTTTGAACTCAGCCAGCTCAAAATATCACATAAATTCTATTTTGAGCTCAAAAATGTCATAAGTACAATTTTAAGAGCCCAGGAATGGAATTAGTGGGAAGTTGCAGGGATGGCCTTTAAGGTGAACCGTTTTTCTAATTTTTTTTGTCAGATAAGGCCAATCCCTCTAGATAATCGTCAGATTATGAGACAGTACGTTTAGAACATAAAGATGAACCATATATATCTTAATCTGACGCGCTTGAGTATTTCAAAATGGCGATTTTTTTTGCACATTATGAAAATGGCCGCGAGTTTGCGTCCCATCGAAATCGTCAGATTAGTGAATGAGAGCTTTTTTTTGGTGCACTTAACACTCCCTTAGAAAATCTGACGCGCTCGAATAATTTTTTTTTTTTTGATTTTCAACCCTTAAATACAACCACCCGCATCATGCTAACGATCAGATTAACATACGTACATTATTAAAAATACGTAGGGAATTGATGCTATCAATATCTGACGCGCTCGAGGATGTCCATGCAACAGTTTTTTTTTACATATTTAAAAATCTATAGCCGCTTCCCCCACCGATGTAAAGGTATATATCATATAACATTTTTTTCTTCATATCATCTAAACTTTGCATCCCAATAGGTCTCTACGACGCTCGAGTAAATCCCCATTTAGCATCGTGGGCTCCCCTACTAAAAAGACTGTTGACAAAACCAACTGTCCGCCAGTGTTGGGCATTAATCAATTAATTTTTTAATTGTAGGAGCTAAAAATTGAAAATTTAATCGCAATTAAATTAGTTGCAACTAATTCAATCCAATTGATTGTTTAATTGTGAGAGACAATTAAAATCAATCGCGATTAATTCCATCAATTGTGGTTTACAGTTGATTTAATCACAATTAATATTTTAGTTGACTAATATAATCGTCAATTGTTTTTAATATGTAATTAATACTACACTTAGAAAATTTTAGGCTAGTGAGTGTTGTGTGGTAAGTTCCTGCCATGATAACAGAACCTACAATCGTATAAATATTGGAATGTAGGTATGTTGCGTAGGTATTGTATAAGGAAGTTAAAAGTAGGTATGGTGATACCTATAAAACTGGTTTTAACCCCAGACCAAAGTTTTCTGGTCCGTTGCGTTTGGTGGTGGGTTCGCTGTAAATGAGATCACATCATCATCATTTAAGCGTTAGTCCCGACACTACTCCTCACACCTACTGCAATCTTTACAGTAAATTTTCTCGTCACGTTGCATTTGGTGGGCCCCAAAGTAATTATGAGGTAACATCATCATCATTTTCATTAAGTGCTAGTCCCGGCATACAATACAGTCTCGCCTTTATCCCCGAAGGCGTAAGCAGAGGCATAGTATACGCCCATATGTATGTATGTTATACGAATATCAGCGATAACCAGGTTATAAATTTTCCTCAAAATTAAGGAAATTACAAATTTTAATATTTTTGTCAGAATAATGTTACAATCATATTTTAGATTACAACGTATCAAATGATCTATTATTTTTCAATTTACCCCAAAAATAGGGAGAAATTTTATTACAAAACTGTTTATATATATTGTTTTATTAATATTTACAAGAAATAATGAAAAAGACTCGCTATTTTTAGGAAAAAATATTTTCCCCAAATTTAGGGAAATAACAAATTAAATATTTATCCCAAAATTAGGGTAAATACAAATTTTAATATATATTTTCCAATTTTACCCCAAAAAGACTCCCTATTTTTGGGTTAAAATTGGAAAATGATATATCATTTCATACGTTGTAATCTAAAATATAAGTGATACATTTATTCAACAAAAATATTTAAATTTGTTGTTTCCCTAAATTTGGGGAAAATATTTTTTACCAAAATTAGGGTAATTACAAATTTTAATATAATATGTATTTGTTAAACAAATTATACGAATATAAGAGATTACTAGGTAATAAATTTTCCCCAAAATAAGGGAAATTAGAAATTTTAATATTTTTGTTAAAAGAACGTAACAATCATGTTTTAGATTACAACGTATCAAATTATCTATTATTTTCCAATTTACCCCAATAATAGGGAGATTTTTTTATTACAATACTTTTTTATGTTTTAATATTAATATTTACTTACATGAAATTTAAAAAAAACAATCTCCCTATTTTTGGGGTAAATTTGGAAAATAATGTCATTTGATACGTTGTAATCTAAAATATAATTGTTACATTTAAAATATTACAAAATATTTAAATTTGTTATTTCCCTAAATTTGGGGAAAATTTATGACCTGGTAATCTGATATTAGTAGAATTTATTTAACAAAAATATCAAAATTTGTTATTTCCCTAATTTTGGGGAAAATTTGTAACCTGGTAATCTCTGATGTTTGTTGTTGATATTCTCTACACTTGCCAATATACATTATTAAAAAAAAATACCTATACAATAAAAAAAAATTGTTTTAGTCTTTCATGAGACAGTAACCCCCCCCCCCCCCCCCACCTTGGTCCTTTCATCTAAACCTTTAAAATGCCGCGAGGCGAAACTGGACAGGTTATAGTTATAAATAATAAAAATATTGTGGAACAATAGAATGATACAAGTGTCGTTTTCAATATAATTATGATGATAATGATCATCATCATCATCGTTATCATGATGATCATTATCATGCCGGGACTAGCACTGATGATGATGTGATAGCTCGGCCCCCGCGGCTCGATATGGAGCTTAAGAGTACGGAACCCTCGTCGCATCGCTTTCGAGGAATAGCAGCTGATCGGGAGGGCACTAGAAGCACCTCTGGAATACAGAAAGGTACCTTCCGCCATTTCATCCTCGCCAACCGGTTTTTCAAAAGTCAAAACCCAAAGGCGTCTCGACCGTGGAGGGCGCGAATAAACACTGCGCCGCCTCTTCTGTAGTTGGGTGAAGCTGTCTAACCCCCAGTTTCCGAAAGGTAACAGAAAATTAATTAGTAATTGTTAATCGTAAATATGGTTCAGACGATTGACAATTACTAATTGTAATCATAAGAATATACAAGCAACAACTAATTAGTTGTAATTGTAAGAACTCGCAATTACGATTGATTATTTAGTTGTTAGTTGCAATTAAATTAGAAAATTTAATTGTTAGTTGTCAATCGTTTCCACAATTGATTTTTGCCCAACACTGCTGTCCGCCATAATGACGTCACTGAGTTAACCTCAGTGCAGTAACAATAGGGTTTCCTCTAGCGTAAGCTAAACTATTACGATTTTACATCACACTATGTAAAGTATATAGGATGAAAGGTGAGTATTGAAGCAGTGTAAAGTGGCCAACCTAATCCTACTCCTCGGGTCACAAGTCCCAAACGCCGACACGGCGCCTTTTCGTGTTTATTTTTTTTTGTTATAGGGTCTTTATCAATGAGCGATTACATCGTCCAGGACAACCGACAAGTGTTCCTTTTTGTGCCACGCTATAGAGCCGGCGCCCGCACTGTGGATCCATGGAATACTAAGAATAAGGTATCTACAGGATGAAAACATAATACTATACCTGTGTAAAGTTTCTCGGCGACTGGTCTATTTTCATCGTTAGTGTCAGATTTGAGTCTCGATAGTTTTTCCTTTTTCTTCAGCTCTTTCTTTTCTCGCTTTGACAATTTTCTTTTGAAGTTTTGGTCACCTTTATCGACTAGTGATGACAATGGCACCTGCTTGAAATAAAACTTTCATTTTTCATTTCGTTGACATCAAATTATCACAATTAACAGAGAGAGTTTAGAGAGAACATTCTTGATATTTTCGTCTATTCCAGTTCAAAAAATTAAACAGTACCTATAATTCTATACATTATTAGCTGATGCCCGCGGCTCCGCCCGCGTGGAATGTTGTTCCCGGTCACTTAGGGGTATGAAAAATAGATGTTGGCCGATTCTCAGACCTACTCAATATGCTCACAAAATTTCATGAGAATCGGTCAAGCCGTTTCGGAGGAGTATGGCAACGAAAACTGTGACACGAGAATTTTATATATTAGATATTTCGTATTATTATTCTTCCTTACAGTATTAAACATGTGCATTTGGGTCCTATGAAAAGCTTCACTGGACTGCAATTGACTGACTTATTTGACTGTCTCGGTTGTACAGTGGCAGAGGTTTAGAGTTCGAATTTTCGAACCAAAAAATCGAAATTAAAAACTTGGATGTTTTTTATGTAATGTATGCATTTATAAATATACCTATGTTTCTCATTTGTCTAGACACAAGCTTATATGAATTTAGTTTAGGCTAGATGATACTGTGTAAAAGATGTCCTAAAATATTTATTTTATTACAATTTCAATATCAGTACCTCATTGCCGCTAATGCACTTGAGTAGAAACCGCCCCTCTCTATCATCAGCGTGCCAGTTGAGTTGTACCAGCAGGGGTTTCTCGTGGGGCTCCAGTTTGCGCTCGTCGTCCGGACCGTGGGTCTCCCACAGAGAGTACGAGCCGAGCGATAACATTCGCATGTCTGGACGGAATTTCTCGATCAGCGTTTCTGTTTGACAATGTAATGAGTGTATTAGAATGTGGAATGGTTATTTTGAGTAGAAAAGACGATTGGCTGCGGGAATTCCACATCTATCTGCAAGCAATGCCTAGTCATTATGTTTTTACCAACATACATACATTCCGATCAGCTAGGCAAAAACGAGTTTTTTCTAAAACAGTTATTTATTATAGGCAGGTATGTATTACTTATACTAACTTTAAAGGGATCAAAACATTACGGCACGCTCTAACATATTGCGATAGTACTTGAAAGAGATTGCAAAAACATTGTTACATAAAACAAAATTTGCCAAGCAGTATGTGACGAATTTATGATTCACCAAAAATATAATGTACCTACACCATAAATCATCTTCTTTAATAAGGCAAATTAATTTTAGATTCACATAATTAATGTGTGGAAGTAGTTTTAGGTATGGACAGTGGCATAGGCTATTTTTGATTCCGTAAAAACATTTCCCACAAAAACACTATTGCTCTATCACTATTATGAACGCGGACGGAGTCGCATGCGTCCACTAGTGTTACAACATTTACGTACGCATGACTCAGTGAGATAAGTACTAAGTACTATAAGCTTTTAATGACTTTCGTAGCTTAGAGAAGTCATTTATCATTAACCTCATTCGCTTCGTAAAGAAAGAAATGAAATGATGATATCTAAATGTGTGGGAATGAGAGAGAAGAAGATAATGTTAAATCTATTGTGTGGAGAAAAAGATGACAACACGATGTGCCTTGTGATTAAGGCCCTTTTCTCACGTACCGGTTGCCGGGTAGCCGGCGCCGGGTACCCGGCGGCGAATACAAGCGGTTGCCGGGCAAATCACGCCGGTACGTGTGAAAGCTATAGTACATGGCCATACACTTCGGCCGCCGGGGTACCCGGCACCGGCTACCCGGCAACCGGTACATGTGAAAAGGCACTAAGGGATAGTTCTTCGTGAATCCTGGAACATCCTTGTGAGGGTTTACCCGGCTGTAGGCAGTGGCGGGGCACCGTGTGGTTAGTCGGTAATAGTCCGGCATGGCACCCATGAGGAATTTCCACACGTCAAAAAGGAATTAGCTCTAGATGAAAATGCTTCAATTTTATCAGGACTGTTAAACCACTGACTATACACGCTGAGCACTGAGAAGAACTTTGTAGTACTTTCTTTCTACCTGCATCAATTATTATCTACTGATTAATTTCGTTGTAGGTTCTCTTGGGACTTTACAGAGTTTCTCTTGGGACTTTAGTTCAGAAGTCGTGGAAGTGCAGCTGAGAATAATCCTATTTATACTGTAGTCCTATTTCATACAAAACGGGAATTTATAGTGGGTGGTCTTGTAAACTTCCAAACACTGCAAATGTAATACTTGAAGTTTATCGGCCTTAAGATATAACTAGGTCGAATGTCTATAGGTCTCAGACTAGGTTCATATCGGGGAAGTATGTCAGCAATATTGATATAATTTAGACGACATCGGGACCAATTAAATGCTCAATAGTGTGCGTGCTCATTTAGATTGCAATTTTATTGAAACAATTATTACATAGGTCAACACGCTATTCCGTTGTATCAGTGAATTTATTACCGAGGAACCTTGAACATATAATATGTTATGACATCGTTAGTACGTACTATCTGTGCCAATAAAATGTGATTAGATGTAGGTAGATAATTTCTGCTCTAATGCTAGCTATATATGCAATCTCTTCAAAGTAGAGATTTTGAAGAAATTGCATATAGGTAGCAGGATCTACGGCATGAGTGCCGTAGACTGAATCGTGTATGGGAATAGACTTTTGCAGTTTTTTTGAGCAGAATCAAGATCCTAATTCTTTCAAGTGGCAATATATGGTAGAGCTGAAGACCGCTACGGTAATCCGGACACGTTACCGACGACGCGTGTATGCTAGCATTAGATTACAAAATAAAGAGTATAGCCAGGGCCGTCTTTTCCACTGGGCACTATGGGCACTTGCCCAGGGCCCCGACGTCGAAAGGGCCCCCTCAGACCAAATCAAAGTCCCTAGTCCTAGACCCTAGTCCCTAGGCGTACGACGGCCTTCAAAAACCACAGTAAAGATTTTCTGTGATTTTTTAATAAAATTATATACCTATTAGTCCATTGAAATGTTACAATTTAAGGACCGAATATTGCATTTCTTAGAGGACGCAATTTTATTTTTGGGACATGTGTGGGGGGTCAATAGAAGCTTAACCTCAAGTTTGTGAGGTCGCCACCCTTGTCCCCCGGCAGCAATCTTAAAAGGGGGTGAAAACACTTTTTTCCCAATATCTCGGAAACTATGAGTCTTACAAAAAATTTGTGAAACCATAATTTGTAGCAAATTGTTTTGCCTACAAATGTGTTAAACAAATTTTTGGCCTAAATTAAAAATTAAAGAAGTTATAAACAAAAAATTTAAAATTAAATTTTAAAAAATTTCTTTTTCGCTCTGTGGCGTTTTTTTATATATATTTTACCAAAAAGAATTACCTTAGACCAATCTTGTAGATGATCTTTTGAGGACTTTTTTTTTTAATTTCTCTTAAAAGATCATCTACATGATTAGTCTGAGGTATTTTTTTTTGTAAAATGTATAAAAAAGTTATAGAGCAAAAAAGAAAATTTTTATAAAAAAAATATCAACATTTTTTGTAAATTTTTTTGTTAAGTTATATACACATTTGTAGGCAAAACAATATGCTACAAATTATGCCTACTCAATTTTTTTGTAAGACTCTTAGTTTCCGAAATATTGCGAAAAAAGTGTTTTTTCCCCCCTCTTTTCAAGATGGCGGCCGGGGGACTAGGGTGGCGACCCCACAAACTTGAGGTTAAGCATCTATTGACCCCCCACACATGTCCCAAAAATAAAATTGCGTCCTCTAATAAATGCAAAGCTCATGTAACATTTCAATGGACTATATATTAATATGTTTTTATCTTTAGTGCAATCTCTAAGAGGTCCCCCGTCTCATACACCTACAATAATATTGACTCAATAACATTGCATCGATATTTATTTCCGTTGCTATCCCTACGCAGTGAATTTCTTGAACTATTACCTGTATTGATCAATATTATTGTACGTGTATGGGGCCTCTAATGCAACATATTTAATTATTATTTGTATGTTTTTATAAATTATATTAGGTATATATATAACTAGCTGACCCGCACAACTTCATTTGCGTGTGAGAGAGAGAGAAATAGAAAGATTCCCCGTCGCGTCTATTCTTATCGCGAGTTTTCCCGTTGAATTATTTTGGCACAAATTAGATTTCGATTAAAATGATTATTGCAAGCGAACCTAATCAGCCAGAAATTGAGGAGCCAAATTAAACTCTTCGTAACTTCTTAAATTCCAGTACGATATGACGGAGACCGTTAGTAGTTATCCTATGTATTAAGTACGTGGAGTATCCTTCCAAGGTTCTACCCGGGACTCTCAACCGTAGGCTGTTAGGTAGGATAGGTGGCTATTAGTCGGTAGGAATTGGGTATAGCATGCATGTAGGATTTGCGTGATACGAACCCTAAAACCCGTTTCTTTGTGCGCACCTACGCTATTCATAATTTCAAGGTTCTAGAAATCTAGATCGATCAGTTAGTCAGTTTTTGTTTTTATATTAATCAAATCAGCATGTACGCTCCTGGACGTAGGCCTCCCCTAATTTACGTCCTGCGCCTTCCGCATCCAGTCTGCGACCTCTCCTAGGTCCTCGGTTCGTCTGGCGGGTGGTCCAAGCAGCGGTGTCCGTTTCAGAACTCGTTTGCTCCATCTGCCGTCTTCTGCAAATGTGGCCAGCCCACTGGTACTTTATAGAGCTGTTTTTTATATGTATAGATATAATTCGGACTAACTAAATCAAAATACTTTGAGCGAAGTAAATCTATATCGGTAATTGTAAAAATAGATAATGTCTTCGTTCATTAGTTTAGAGAGAATTCTCTGCTTTTGCTGAGGAATTGATACCTCAACTTCTTTCTTTCTGGTAGTTCTGGATATTGTGTAGGCCTTCAGACTTTTGAGGCTGAGGCCACCCGTACTTCTGCAGGCTCTGTCCTCCTACTGTTTTTGTGCTAATACATAATACTTTGTTTACAAAATGCTAATACAGTTTCTCCTATTGTGACCAGACATTTAATGTAAATTTCATCATTCGATTGTTTGTATTCATCTAATTGGCTATCCCTGTAAAAAATATAAGAGTAAGCGAAGATGGTAATACCCACTCTTTGTTATTCGATCAAAATATTATAAACAACCTATTTAGAAGGTACCAACCAGATTGCTGATTTTTAAGAGAAGTTTGATTGCGGCCTCCTTGCATTCAGAATAAAAAAAGAGAGTACCTACCTTAAAAAGAGTTCAGATAGGTATGTTTTACATGTTTTTTTTTTTAAGTTAGAGTTTTGGCGCGGTAGCAAAGTATTATTATTATTATTATATATCTTTTTTGCAATTTGCTCTCCCGGTAAAGGGGTATAAAACTAACACACGGGCATTCACCAAGTGTGCTAGTTGAGAAGAAATGAATGTTATGATGAAGAGGATGAAGTGAGGAATTTCCGTGTAAGACGACATGTATTGAGTAATACTGCTTTTTGTATTAGTGTTAGAGTAAATGTTGGCATGTGGAGAGTGGTGAGGCTAGTTTTGAGGGTCTTTGGTACCACACCGGTACTAGATATAATAATCGGTACAATTTTAACTGTATCTACCTGCCATTGTCTTCTTATTTCTGTAGCTAAATCTACATACTTTGCCATTTTCTCAGAGTGTGTAGTGACGAGGTTGTGTGTGTTACATACTGCAATGTCTATAATAAATACGGAGTTAGTGGTTTTATCTAATACTGTTATGTCGGGTCTATTGTAGTGTATGGTCTTGTCTGTAATGATAGTTCGATCCCAGTAAATTTTGTGGGTAGTGTTTTCTAAAATGGTCATGGGTTTGTATTTATAATAAGCGGTTTTTTGGGAAATGAGTGAATATTTGAATGCTAGATTTTGGTGAATTATGGATGCTACTTGGTCATGTCTGTGTTTGTAGTCTGTCTGAACTATTGCTTTACATGCGCCAGTGATGTGTTGGATGGTTTCTGAGCTGCTATGGCATCGTCTGCAAAAATCACTAGGCGAATTAAGGGTGTGAGTTATATGTTTTTGGTAATTACGAGTATCTATAATTTGATCCTGAATAGCAATCACAAAAGCCTCCGTTTCTGGGAAAAGCTCACCTCGTCGAAGCCACTCGTTCGACGCTTCTTTGTCGACATGCAGCTGGTTGAGATCGGCAAAATGTCTCCCATGCAGAGCCTTTTGTGACCATTTATCTATTTTTTGTTGCTTATTTACTATCTTTGGTATCTTGTTTCTGTCATTTAAGTTAAGGGGAGTTAGTTTTATATCAATGTCTGTTACATATTTGTGTAGTTGTGATTGTTCAGATTTACTGTAAAAATATTTGCGTAACTTATCAACTAGAGTGTTGTGTAAATTTTGTATGTCAATGAGGCCTCTTCCTCCATCTTGCCGTGATAGTGTAAGGCGCTGTGTGCAAGATCTAGGGTGGTGTTTTCTGTTAAGTGTCATATGCGTGTTAATGGTGCGTTGTAATTGAGCCAAATCGCTTTGGGACCAGTTTATAATCCCAAAGGAGTAGGAGAGAACTGGTATTGCATACGTGTTAATGGCTTTGACAGAGTTGCGTGCATTTAGTTGTGTTCTAAGGATTTGATTTACTCGGTTTTTAAATTTTTTTGTTAGTTCTAGTTTAGCAATTTTTTGCTTGATTTGTTTTGATTGATGAAACCCTAAGTATTTGTATGTGCTATGTTCGTCCATGGATTCTATGTGCTCACCCGTATCAAGATTATAAGTGTTATTTACTGTCTTACCTCGTTCAATTGAGTGTATTTTGCATTTATCGACTCCAAATTGCATATGAATGTCTTTAGAGAATGATTGTGTAATATCTGCTAGTTTTGTAAGTTCCGAGTTATTTGTTGCATATAGTTTGATGTCATCCATGTACATTAAGTGTGAAATTGTGTAAAATGAGTTACTGTATTTTAGTTTAAATCCTACATTAGTGTCATTAAGCAGTTCAGATAATGGGTTGAGGGCTAAGCAAAACCATAGTGGGCTGAGAGCATCGCCTTGAAATATGCCTCTTTGTATTTTTATCGGTTCAGTAGTTATGGATCTAGAATTGACTAATTTTACTTTAGTTTGCCATTCAAGCATGGCTGCACTCAAGAAAGATACTAGGCTGGGGTGAACTTTGTAGTGATTCAGTATATAAATTAACCAACTATGAGGAACAGAGTCAAAAGCCTTTTGGTAGTCAATGTACATAGTGTGAATATTTCTATTTTTCGTTTGAGCTTGTTTCATAACTATTGCATCTATTGTTAATTGTTCTTTGCATCCTTGACTGTTTTTTCTACATCCTTTTTGTTGTTCTGCGAAAATAGTATAATGTTCTAAATGTTTATAAATTAATTTACTTATACATCCTGTGATAATCTTGTAAAGGGTTTGTAAGCAGGTAATAGGCCTGTAATTTGCAGGGTTTTTAGGGTCAGAGCCCTTTGGTAGCATGTAAGTGATACCGTGTGTAATAAATTTTGGCATGGTATTTGGGGTTTGTATGAATTGGCTTATATGGTTGTGAATGAATGGGTGAGTGCATGTAAACTTTTTATACCAGTAATTGTGTATATTGTCGGTGCCTGGTGCCTTCCAGTTATGTGTGTGGTTGATGGTTTGGATCATTGTGTCTACTGGAATGCTCATGAAATCCATCGAACTAATGTGTGCATTGTTTTTTGTTTTATGTAACCAACTGATATTCGAATTATGTTGAACCGGATTTTCCCAAATATCTTTCCAGAACTGATGTATGTGTTGCGTTGAGGGAGTATTATTATTTTGTGTATGTTGTGCTTGATGTTGACCTAGACTTCTATAAAATTGTTTTTCATTGTTTATGAACAATGCATTTTGCTGTTTACGTTTAGTGCAGGTTAAATATCGTTTTAATCTACTTGCAGTGGCATTTAACTTTTGTTTTAGTGTGTCTAGAAAGTGTTGTGGTTCTGTGTTAGGTTCTTCGTGTTGAGAGTGTGTTTTGTATTTACTTTTTATTTCTTCTATGGCGTTAAGTATTCTACGGCTTCTATTTCCTTGTATGTATTGTGTCAAACGTCCTATTTCTAGTCTATATTTTTTTATCCTTCCCTCAATTCGTTGTTGCCATTTGGGTTTTTTGTTAGGCTTGGATATGACTTCATTTCGTTCAGTCTCAAACTTCGTGCCATTACAAGACGATGCGGTGAAAGCTGCTGAGTATATTAATGTGTGTAGCGAATTAAAATCTAGGTCGTGGTTTAAATATTTAGGGAGAATTTCGTTGTTCAGATTCTGGACAATTTGGGCAAACTTTTTCGATGACTTCTGCTTGGGGATGTATGGTCGTGCTTCGGGGTCAATAAGACTAAATCGTGCAATAGCACTATCTAACGCGAATTCTATTTTACGTGTTTCGTCTAGTATTTGATGTTGACTTTCGCCCATGACGCTACTTATTTGAATATCGGAGTAGTGAGTTTCTGTGTGTAAACCGTCTATAGTACTTTCGGGTGAAATACAGGATATAGAAACTATGTGGTCAGAACTACGCTGTTCTATTTCTATCATGTTATGGTGTTGAATGTTAGTAGCCTCTATTAGTTTTAATTCGGCTTCTTTTCTCAGATTAGTGATTCTATTGCTGTATTTTTTGTTATTAAATATGAGCCTTCTCTGGTCTGCAATTCTTTGTTCAGTTAGGTGAGATAGGTGTGGATGTCTTTCTGTTACTAATTTATGAAGGTTTTGTCTATATGATGTTTTATTTGACTCTGCTGCAGTTACTTCAAAATAACATTTAATGATATCTTCGTTGATTTCGTCTGACCATTTTATCCTTCTGTTAGTATTTGCACTTGCTCGCTCATCACATTCAAGAAATTCATCACGGTTATCAGTTTTCAAATGCTCTTTAACTTCAGTGCTTATTGCTTCCATTACATGCTGTGGTAGTAGTTTTCGTCTTAATATAGCTCGTCTTTGGTCTCCTAATCGCTGTCGAGTGGTTTGCATTTCAGGATATCTATGATTAAATTGTTGGTGTAAAGGTTCGAGGTAGTTGTTTAATCTAGATGTTTCATGATTAGTTATGATGAGATATGTGCGCCAGATAAAACGGTTCATATCTTCGGTCCATTTCTTTCGCGCGCGCCTTGTGTCTACAGTGGGTGCAGGATTAGTGGCTAATGCCTCCTGCACAACAGCTGAAGACATTGCAGAATGGTTGGATGAGGGTGAGGAGTTTAGTGATAGGGAAAAGCTGTGAGTAGATGCTGGTGAAGGAATATTGGCAAAGGGTGAGTATTCTGAAGATGAACTATGAGAAGGTGATTGTGTCGATTCGGCTGTAGTATTCTTATCGAGGGGAACCCGCCTGTTCAGTCCCCCGTCGCCAACGGTTCGCATGCTGTGGCACCCAGCGTCGGCTCCAGGTGCGCCCCGGCGGCCCCCGGGAAGCGGCCGTAAGCAATATCTCTTTGTTCTACTTTCCATTTTTGACGAAAGGGTTTGGGACCGTTAGTTCGGGTTGGTGATAATTAGGTGAGTTGTTCATACCTTTGATCCAGTGCCTGTTACCCTTAAGCCCCCCCACCACGACAAGGTGGCCCCCCAGGGGGGTTATTATTATTATTATTATTATATAATGCACTAGCAGCTTATAGCTGATGCGTGCATATCTAGTGCACTTGGTCGTTTAAAAATTTGTCCAGTCTGTTCTTAAAGGAATTCACAGAGGGAGCACTTATAACTGCTTCCGGTAATTTGTTCCAGGATTTCACCACTCGGTTAGGCAAAAAGTGTTTGCGTGGGTCACTTGTACATAGTTGCCTATGGAGTTTCAGAGAATGCCCTCGAAGGTGTTCGTTACTATTCATGGTGAAAAGTCCGGGCAGCACAGATGAGTTATAGTACTCTGTTAGGATTTTGTAGGTCTCGATTAGGTCTCCACGGTGCCTTCGTTGTTCCAGGGTTGTGAGTCCAAGTTGCTTCAGGCGTTCCTCATATGGTAACCTTTTGAGTGCTGGTACCATTTTAGTGGCTCTTCGTTGTACTTTTTCGAGGAGATCAATGTCCTTTCTGAAATGAGGGTTCCAGATCTGGAAAGCATATTCCAATAGAGGCCTTACATAGGTTTTGTATAACTTTAAGAAAAGTTCTTTGTTCAAATTTTGGAATGCTTTTCTTATAATGTATAGTACAGAGTTAGTTTTTTTGGTAATTTCCACAATGTGCGTCTCCCATTTCAAGTTAAATGCAATATTGACACCCAGGTCTTTTTGATTTGCGACTGCATTTAATTGATTATTATTTATAGTGTAGACCATTTTGGGGTTTTTAGTGCCAATATGTAGTACTGTGCATTTAGATGTGTTGAGAGTCAACAGCCACTCTTGTGTCCACTGATAAATACAATCAAGGTCTTTTTGTATTACGCCATAAGTTATGAGTGGGTTACCCATTATTTTCGTGTCATCTGCAAATAGTGAGAGATTAGACTCGACAATCTGTCTTAAATCGGTGATAAATATTCCAAAGAGGGTTGGCCCAAGCACAGAGCCCTGCGGTACACCGCTATGGACATTGTGCGTCTTGGAAAATGTGTCTCCTACTCGAACTTTAAAAGTTCGATTAGAGAGGAAGTTCTCTATCCATTTTAGGAGATTTCCGCGTATGCCAAAGTGTTCCAACTTTGCAATTAGTCGCTTAATTGGGACTCGGTCGAACGCCTTCTCATAGTCTAGATAGATGACGTCGGTAGGTTAATGACAATTCCAATTTTGAGTCCACAAGTCCAAACATGAGAGCAAGTTTGTAACCGTCGAGCGCCCCGCAGTAAATCCATGCTGTTCATTCATCACAACATTTTCTTTGTGTAGAAAGCTTCTGAGTTCGTTGGATATGATTTTCTCCATCGCTTTGCATATTATGCTAGTTAGACTTATTGGACGATAATTAGCCGCTATTCGTTTATTCCCTTTTTTATATATAGGCGTCACCACTGCCTCCTTCCAGTCAGATGGGAGTATTCCTTGGGCTAGAGTGAGGTTCATAATAGCAGCCAACTGGGAGTCCACAACTCGACTGCATCTCTTCAGTAGAACAGCAGGTATTCCATCAGGCCCCATAGCAGAGTCGTCTTTAAAGGTCATCAGTGCTTTATTAACAAGGTCAGGTGTAATCACTATGTCATCGATGGAGTTTATGACTCTAGGTGAATTTATATGTGGAATAGGCAAATCCTGAGGTTCCTGAACATATGATTTTTCAAATTGTCTAGCAAATATATCAGCCACTTTTCCATGGTCTGCTACTATAATATCTGTAGTATCGTCAATTAGTGAAAGTGGAACCGAGACTTTGGATACAAGTTGGTTACGGATATACCCATAGAAAGCCTTGGGTCCGCTACTGATAATTTTCTCTTCAAATTTGCTCTTTGCTTTTCGTACTTGTGTAATTAGTTTGTTATTAATTATTCTGTACTTTTTGTAACTTATAGTACAGTTGTACAGTTTATATTTCTTCCATAATGAAGCCTTTTCCTTGGCCAGCATAGTTATGTCAGGGCCCACCCAGGGCTTATTGCATTGATGTCCTTTCCTAACTCTGCAAAAGGGAATGTGTTGTTCTATAGTGCTATGTGTTATTGTTCTAAAATTATTCCATGCCTCAGTGGCCAAGGTGGTAGGTACAGGTAGGGGATTATCTTGTAGAGCTCGGGACACTAGTTTATAGTTAGCATGGGCGAAGTTTCGCCTCGGGGTTCGGTTAGTACTTTGTTCGCTTTGATGAGGGAGCTGTATTGTTGCTAAAAGTACTTCATGATCACTTTTACCAATGTTGGGTAAATGTCTCACAGAAGTACACAAATTTTCCTCGTTACACATAATTAAATCCAAAAGAGATTCCTGTTCATTTCTTTTACGAGTTATGCCTGTGACTAGTTGGTGTAAGTTACTGTTAATGTACATATCAAGGAAACTCTCATGCAACAAATTGTAACCATTGAGTATACTAAGTGGCCATTTGAGGTCCGGTAGGTTGAAATCACCCATTACCAAAGTTCTATGTTTCATATCAGCATCCCGTATTGTGTCAAATAATATTTTATCTGTTCTCTCAAAGGTATAGTGTGTGGGGCGATAAACACCAGCGATAAGCAGCTTAAAGCTGCCAAAGGTTATGTTTAGCCACAGGGCTTCTACACCAATATTGTTGTTGTAAGTTGGGTGTGGTGTGGCATGTATAGGTATTCCCCTATGCTCATGTGCAGTGTAAATGGCAACGCCACCCCACCCTCCATTGTCGTCTCTGTCTCTTCTAAATAGAGAGTACCCCCTTATATTGATCAGGCTATCTGGTATGCTGGGTTTTAAATGAGTTTCTGTGAGAATTATAAAAGTAGGTTGAAGTTTGTCTAGTTCAATCATTAAGCAGTCTCTTTTAGCCATTAAGGATGCCAGGTTTGTGTAGAAGAAAGTAAGCTCTGTCAAATCATTGAATCTTAACTGTTTTTTGGAGCGTCAGCTTTTGTGTTAACTATTCTTGGTGTATTATTTATGTACTTAATAGTTAGATCTGACTCACCATTTGCAATTCGTTCGCTGAGTGTCTGGCGTAATTTCGTTAAGTACTCACGTTGGTACGGTGTAAGATCGTTTTTCACATTCACTCCAGGACTCAGTCTCTTCCTATTCTTCAGTACACGGACGGCCAGTGCTCTACTTGAGAAGATCAACTTAACAGGACGTGGCTTTTGGTTTTCCTGCTGCCTCCCCAGTCGGATCACTGCAATAGGTGCCTCAACTCCGTGGATGTGGGAGAGGACCCCGTTTATTTTGGTCATGTCATGTTGTTTTTGGATATCTATATTGTATTCATCGTTACTGGATAGCTCAGGTATTCCAAACATGATTACATTATTGCTGCGCTTTTCCCGTTCGTTGATTTCACCAATGACAGTTTCCAAGTTTGACCCATGGTTGTTTGTAGTTTTCAGGGCATCAATTTCAGTTTTAAGCTCCGCCACCAGTTTCCTCAGAGCTGGCAGTTGACGTAGTCCAAGCTGACAATCTGGGCACAGGTATTTGAGGGTTGGTGATTGCAAAATCACGACTCGCAACTCAGTAGCAAGTAACCCACTACACTTCACACAAATTTGCCTTTCGCAACCGTGACATGTTATTTTTGGGTTCTTTTCATCAATCTTTGGTATCGCTTTATCACACTTCAAGCACAAAGCCATATTTATTTTCGTATTCGACACTTCCCGACACGTAAAGTATGGCGTAAGTTGTTTTTCAACAAGATCACTGAATAGAGCAAAATTAGCTCTGATTTCACTTTCACACAATAAATTGACAGTAACAATCAAGATTAATATAATATTTTGCCGCAAAAATAACTTTAACATTAAATAAAAGAGTTTTTATAGGAGCAAGTAAAAACACAAGTGCACTAAATGAATGTGGGTAGACGATTAGCAGAGTGAATTTGTTTTTTTGAAGCGTGCGCACGATGCCGCGATGTTTTAAAAACTGAACATTGATCACAGAATAGATTTTTTTTTTCTAGTGAAGCTGCTTTTGATTCGGATCTTAATTGGATTTTCTGAAAGATTTTAATTTTGGGTTGCGGCTCAACATTAAACTTTTATGAAATGTACCCATCCTTTGGTTTGTTACTCATTTCTCATAGGTACATGAAACGACCACAAAAAAAGACACAGCGAAGCGTGGCAGGGAACCGCTAGTTGTTAATAAAAATAAAAATGTTTAACATGGTTTATCTACTTTCTTTGTATATTCTATGAAAATAGTGTCCTGTCAAAGTCATAGGGCCCCATTATCCTAATATGCCCAGGGCCTCCAATAGGATAAAGACGGCCCTGAGTATAGCCTACCCTCAAAGTTATTAATTTTACCGCCATGTGTTTCCTCACACAGGTTTACTAAATGGCTCTAAAGGGACATTTCAATGTTTGGTGTCAACCATGCGCGAACATGAATTCCGGTGCCACAAACTTACCGGTAGCCTATAATCACTATGAACAAGGTTTTATTAAATAACCAGCGAATTAGCTTTTGCCGACTGCTTCTCTTGTATGGTTTGTAGATTACATTACTCTTGAGGTATATTTTCCAAAAAAAATGCCATTTTGGTTTAACCACCGAATGTTTATGTCACAAAATTTATCAAAAATGGTTCATAAACATCTTGTAGATAAACAAACTCTTCGAAATCTAGGTTAGTACATACCGAGAAAATGTTTATATTTTATAATAGCATGCTTATCAAGTATGTCGGTATGTAAAGAGGTTAATGAATGGTCACACTATCAAGTAACTTAATAACGTAAGTTATGTAGTCTGAGTCATTCTGCCGGCATAACATAAGACATAAGGTAAGCTTGGTAATGTCGGCGAAATATAATATGAAAATTACATATCAGTCACACAAGTGCCTTCTTTTTTATGTGTCGAAATTCGTCCCGTGAGGGAAAATCCATCATGGATGCTGTGCCGGACTCCTACCGACTAAAAAAACCTCACGTAACGCCCAACAGCCTACGGTTGGGAGCCCCGAGTAAGTCCTTGGAAGGATGTCCCAGGACTCCCAACAGATTCTCATAGGTGCTATAACGGACTAAAAACACACGTGCCCTACAACTGTCTACGGCCGGGAGCTTGGAGAAAGCGCTTGGAAAGATGTCCCAGGCTTCCTAACACACCTTAAGCTTAATAAGTTAAGCAATACATCAATGAAAGGGAAGAAGGCAGGAAGAGTCGTGGGCTGCTCTGCTCAGAAGCAGAGAAGTTACTCTGGTTCTTAAAGTTCTAAATTATCTGAGCTTATTACTCAATTTTGTGATTTTGTATTGCTCTATCTATTAATATAAACAAAGAAATTGTGTGATTAGGGAACATTGCGGCTTGACAGAAGATGTAGTGACTAAGATAGAAAAAGGGATGCTCAGATGGTTCGGACATGTGGAGAGAATGAATGAAAACAGACTGACAAAAGAGATTTATAAGGCTCTCGCCTTATAAATCTCTTTTGTCAGTCTGTTTTCCGTGAATCGTCCGTTCCAGTGAATGGACAATCTGGAAGGGGCCGACCGCGTCGCACTTATGTCGACCAAATTGGACACCTTTTGGAAAAAGGCCAGGTCAAGAGTACCCTAATCGGAGAGCATGTATGAAAACACTTATGAAAGTAGAAGAAGCGAAAGTGATATGTCAGGATCGTGGCAAATGGAAAACCATAGTCTCTGCCTACCCCGTTGGGAAACAGGCGTGATGTTATGTATGTATGTATGTATGTATGTCTATCTATTCTATACATATTTAATTTATCCTAGTATTTAGCTGAATTTTAACTTTATGCACGAAATTTTGCCTAATCATTTTCAGTTTCGCATTCCATTACATTTTTGGTTTCCATTATAAAGAGTACCTTTCAATTTGAACCGCCTGAATTGCTACTTTCTATGAAATACTACACACAACTTCTTTCAAAACTATCTAGTGCTCATTTACAAGTAACTTCAAATTTATGTTACTTACACTAATTTAGTTAACACACTTTCAAAGTTCATTACACGCTAAATTAGTTCATTCTCGTTATTACTACAAATTTTAGTGTCTCATTGAAGTACAAAGAGGATATTTCTTATTTCTAGGTAAGTCCTATAAAATCGTAAAAATAATAAAAAAGTTACGCCACTTATCATTATTCAACGGCGATTCAGTTCAAGAAAGTTTGCATTAGTGTAAACTAACTGTGGGAAAGTCTTTACGTCGCAGCTAAAAGTAGGAAGTCGTTATGTTTGCACAAATGGTCCGTCTCACCTATGACATCGCTCACAGTGGCGTCGGAGGCGACCCGTATACACTTCGTCGCTATCTTCTGACCCGAGTCCTGGAAATAGAACCGCATCACTCCATGGAACTCCAAATTCTGAAAAATAAACAGAGATATTTTTAAAATCTTTATCCAAAGGCGAATCGGACCGATATTTTTTTCTGTTTGGTTGTTTACGTATTTGTTAAAGTAGCGGCTACAGAAATTGGGAGTCCTGGGACATCCTTCCGAGGGCATACCCGGAGCTCCCAACCATAGGCTGTTCGGCGTTACGTGAAGTTTTTTAGTCGGTAGGAGTCCGGCGATTTTCCCTCACGTTAAAAAAAAAACAAAATAAAAAAAAGCGGCTACACAAATCTGTGAAATTTTCTACTTTCTAGCCATCGCGGTTCATAAGATACAGTCTCGTGACAATCAGACGGACAGCGGGGTCTCAATACCTAATAGGGTCCACAGATTTACCTTTTAGGACGGAACCCTAAAAAGAGAAATGTAATGAAAAGTCACTTAGGACCGGATGGGTCATTATCAGGTTCTGCATACGATAAAATATGTAAAGTTTTATCTTGTTTGAACGATAATGATATGATTTCTATAAATATGTATTAAAATTTGTTCCCATTCCCGATTCCCGTGGGAACTTATTTCTAGAATAAAAAGTGCCTATGCCTATGTGTTATTTCAGACCATAATCTATCCCTGTACCAAATTTCAGCCAGATCCATTCAGCCGTTAGAGCTTGAAAGAGTAACAAACATTCACACGTCCACACTCGCAAACTTTCGCCTTTATAATATTAGTAAGAAGTAAGATGTATGTACTTAGTGCATTTGCGTTGTATTCTGTTGTTCTAGCTTAGGTCTACATCACTAATCTAGTTACACAGTCTCTGGGCCGTATAATTATGTTAGTGGTTTTACCATGAAAGGTAATATTTGTTCGAGATATCGTAAGGTAAATAAGTTTATTGGACAAATACTTCTGTATCTTTTGCATAAGTACTGAGTAAGCTTAGTCTTTATTTTCTAGATTGGATTTATCGCTAAGCTTTTATTCCAATAACCGGATATGAAGTGTGATTTATATTAGCAGAGCAGATCAAATTAAAAGTGATTGTAAACTTCCATAATTTGAAATAGTATAACAAATTTGAAAGTCTTAGGTAATAATAGGAAATTATGCTCTACAATTCTACATTGAAAGATAATAAAAAATCTGTCGCCATTATAATAGAGTTATGTAGACAATTATTCAAGGTTTAGTGATTCACGCGTGACGTCACGGTTCTCAAGAAATCGTACATATTTCTTTGTGACTGTGATAAGTAGATAATAGACGACAATGTTCAGCTTGGATAAAAATACGGTTATATATTAAAATACCAAAAATCAAAATGCCTTTACTTAAAATGCATTAGACCAAAATACCCGAATTCAAAATACCTTAACATTCAAAATACCTTATTTCAGTACACCTTACCGTAAAATGTCTAAATTTAAAATACAAATAATTATTATATCAGAATTCAAAATACAAATTTTCAAATATCCTTAATTTAAAATACCGAAAATAGAATACAATGTGTCACTGTCACTCACACGTTTTGTTATTTGGTTTTAACTTATTTACACGCCCCTCCACCCCCGCCCCCCCCCCCACCTAATTGAAGCCGCAGTTGTAGCCGTAGGTCTGTTGGTCCTTGGGTATCCTTCTGAGGGCTTACCCGGGGCTCCCAACTGTAGACTGTTATGTAGGAGACGTGTCGTTTTTAGTCAGTAGGAGTCCGGCATAGTATCCATGTAGAATTTACCTCATGTTAAAACACTTTGATTCAGAGTTACAAAAGTACTACAGTGGGCTAACGAAAAATCAAAAAAAAAATAACCACGAAGGCTAAGGCGGGAGCTCCGCTTCGCTTCGCTCCCGCCTTAGTCTTCTAACCTAACCTATCCGAGTCGGGGTGTTAACCATTCACAGATATAGATATAGCATCCATGTAGAATTTAAATCATGTTAAAAAAAGGTATTTTGTGTTTGAACATTTTAGGATAAGGTATTTGATAAATTTATTTTTTGGGTTTCGGTTATTCGACTGTAAGGCATTTTAAATTATTTGTATTATAAATATTTGCCTTTTGAATATTGATATTTCGATTTCGGGTATTTTGGGCTACGATATTTTGAGTTAAGGCATTATAATTTCTGGTATTGTGACGGTATACCTAAAAATACACGTACAATTACGGAGTCTTTATACTGCGTATCAATGGTCAATACCAAGATAATCAGGTAGGTACTGATAAATGCATTGCAATCTTGCTTGAATTTCTTTTTGTGTGCGTAAATCCCTGATGGATGCCATGTCAGACTCCTACTAGAAATTAGAGATAGTGCAGATGGAAACCTACATACTAAATTCGCTGAGGCTACGCACACATAGACAACTCATTCACAGGCACTACGCACACATAGACAACTCATTCACAGACACTACGCACACATAGACCACTCATTCACAGACACGAGGTCAGGTGGTCCTCAACCGACTTTTTGATGGAAACCTACATACTAAATTCGCTGAGGCTACGCACACACATAGACAACTCATTCACAGACACTACGCACACATAGACAACTCATTCACAAACACGAGGTCAGGCGGTCCTCAACCGAATTTTCGATACTGATTGGTGCGCGAGTGTGTGTAGCAGAGGGTAGGTGTGAAAAAAAGTACATACATGAGTTTTCTACTATCTCTAATTTGTGGTATTACCATCTCCCTGGTTGAATCCAAACTATAATTACCACTGCAGTTTCCTTGATCAGCGTTGTTGAAAGCTGCTATCTGATCTCAAATCCTCGTCAAGGCTGTCAGCCAGCCGGTGCACCGCGTGTATTCGAACAGGAATCATTTTGGGACCCATTGTAAATCAAGAAATTTTACTTCATTGTTATCGTAGCTTATGCGGCCTGCTGCATGAGTTTTCCACCTGTACTATCTCTAATTTGTGCTCTTACCGACTAAAACCACACGTTGCCCTACCACTGCCTACGGCCGGGAGCTCCGAGTAAGCCTTCGGAAGAATGTCTCATGATAGCAATTTTGTACTAACATACAAAAATGTAACATAATTTCGTATAAAATACCTACTGAGTCTACAAATATGAAGTACAAATCCGCTTATACCCGACTATGGCAGAGACAAAAGGAAGGGTAATGAACTTTCTGTTGGGACTCCTGGGAGATCCTTCCGAGGGCTTACCCGGGGCTCCCAACCATAGGTTGTTGGGCGTTACATGAGGTTTTTTAGTCGGTAGGAGTACGGCAAAGCAACCATGATGGATTTTCCCTCACGTTTGACTGCCTATGTGGCGCAGTCGGTAGTGATACCGCATGCGGCGCTGGAGGTCGTGGGTTCGATTCCCACCGACAACAAATATTTGTGTGACCCATAAATGTTTGTCTCAAGAGTCTGGGTGTTTCTATGTATGATAAGTATGTATTTAAAAGTATATAAGTATTAATATCCGTGGTCCGATACCCATAACACAAGCAGGTTATTCCTAGCTTACTTTGGGATCAGATAGCGTTGTGTGAAATGTCCGTGAATATTTATTTATTTACGTTAAAAAAAGGGTAATGAACTTAGCAGTCTGTGTACGTTTTCGTAGACGTTCAACAATATTTGGACCGGATTTTGATAATAGAGGTGTCGCAAAAAACGTCTTAAGAGCCTACCAGACGCCAAATTGTTAAAAGAAGATAGAAGATATACATTTTAGCGTGCAAGAAAGAGAGAGATGCGATCGGTTTTTGTATGCTTTTAACGAAATAAATTAATTATAAAAAAACTATAAACAATATGAAAAAAATGCTCTAGTGCAAATGAAGATTTTACTATTATCTTTCCTATTAATATTTTATATTATAAAAACAACTTATGACTTACGAGATCTAGCTTAAAATTTCATGTAATCGAGGTATTTTTAAACCAAAAATGTATCGAGGATTTTATCAGTAATCGTGTTTTGAGCCTAGAGCGTTTTTAGTTCATGAACTGTAGTTGTCTGTGTTCAAATTTTAATTCAGCAGACCTCACGAGTCCTGAGATCTAGATCAAAGTAATAGTCTATTTGGCGTCATATGGACTCTTAATTATCCACATTATGTCGTTACCTAATATTTCTGTTTGGCGCCCTCTAAAGGAAAGTGCTGCATTATAAAAATTTCAATGTACCGTGAAAATAAGAGCTTAATAAACAGACTACAAAAAATGTATAATTAAAACTAGTAAATTGCTCATTGTTTTGTTTGTTTTCGTACATTTAAATAAAGCGTAATTCTTCAGTCAGTCAGGTGAGTCAGGTCTGCTTTTAATTTTCAAACTTATGTTACGTTTCATCTTATATTGTGTTAGTTGATTTGGCTATTCTATTTTAGCAAATAAAATAAAATCAAAGTAGAGCTGAATAAAGAACCTCCTTGATGGAGTACCTTGAATCAAAAAGTTTTCATATCGTGTTACCATTATATTTTTTAAATATTCTGACGCATGAGTTGACAAAGGAATCGTAGCATAATGGCTACGTACACTACATACCTCATTGGGTTCACTGAGCGCGAACAGATCAAGGCGATTGGCGTTCCACTGCTGGATCATGTTGCGGAGCGCCTCGCGCTCCAGCATTCGCTTGTCCGCCGCGTCCATTGTGTCACCGCATCAAGACTGGCTGGAAAACGAAAACAATCATCTATAGTTAGAGGAAAATATTTGATTGTTTGTTTGCATTGGATAAGCTCCGAACAGAAACTACTGAGCCGATTTGAAAAATTCTTTCATTGATAAGAAGCTACACTATCCCTGGTGAACATAGCTTATGTTTTATTCCCGTATAGTTACGGGAACGAGAGTTAAGCGGGTGAAACCGTGTGACGATCGTTAGTCATAAATAACGGTTTGAGGAGAATCGTACAAAATTAACTGCTCGCCTATATTTAGATTTAGAGACTGCTAAAAGGTTACAGGTTTTGGAGGTCACGGTTGTGTCGAAAATAGAAGTGCTAATTTCGAAATGTCAGATAAACGGAACAATTTAGCTATTTGTTTTCGTTACCAGTGCATCTTCTACAAAATCTACAAACTACGCTGATACAATTAAAATTTTATATTGAAAAAAAAAAGCGCTAATATACGTAAACTATTTTATGTTTATTATAAGTACGTTTAGGCTCAACCAATGGCCAAAAACGTTAATTTTACCCAGACTACATAACTCGATACAAATACACATAACCAAATATACATTTGAAATCCAGTGCAATTAATTTCAATTTTCAACGACAAGTATTGCTTAAATAGCCGTATTTAAAAAAGTTTCTAATTGATTTCATAGTATCAACACGACAAAATGGAATGTCAACAATCAGCCACGCCCGCACCTAAACAGATGGTTATTATCAGTTCACAGTGATAGCTAATTTTAGAAACAAATACTACATACAACCTACCTATAAATTTTACGTTTTAAAACATAGCTCGTTATATACCACACCGTTTCTGAAAAAACAACGGTACAGGTGTCGCCAAACAGTCATGCTCTTCCGCTCTCTTGACTGATGTAACAATCGCACAACACAATAAGCATCGAGCACTCCAACTCCGTAACACATTCCCTGCTTATTGTATAGTAAGCATTAATATCGAATCAAATAAACAGTGACTATGGCAACCACTGATCATGAATCTAGGTCAAACGGCTAAGGTTGTCAGGTAACTTTCTATTTCGAAAAGTTTCTTTACAATGGTCAATTACTTTTTTGGCAATTATTACAACTAAATTTTTTGAGAATGCAGTTAAAACTACAAGTTTATTATATAAAAGTGAAAATGCGGTGTGGGCGGATTCTGGCATTCATCACGTGCGCAGAGGCAGCACGCAATATACAGACAGACGCACATCATTGTAGGTATTTATATCGTAAACATATGCCCTACGATCATGAAACGACCGACCACCTATAACATACACGTAAATTTTCCTCCCAAACTAAATAAGCGGTTTGGTACAACAACATTGAGCTATACTCAAATAATATACCTATGTGGGCCAAGAAACGCTGATAAGGAACATGTACCTAGATAGAGCTAAAGTATAAACAAACAAATGTTTTAGTGTAAAAAGACATGCGTACGAGAATGGTAATTATGGCCTTTGTATGTTAGTCTCAAACAAATAAAGGGATAGGTATTCGACCTTATTATCTTACAAAGATACAGAATGTATGTAGTTTGTAAATTAATGATTCTTTGTCTGCCGGTAAAAAGTAAAATATTTCCAGAAAAGATCTTTTATTGACTCAAACAAATTTTTTAATTCCTTTTTATTTTAATCAGGCAGATTCCCCTACATTGTTAAAGTCATCTCTTCGCAGTAGATACACTGCTGAACTGCTCCTAATCACGTGGGATGCCCATTCATACATCGATACTGTGCTACGTTTTTAAATACCTGCAGTAGCTACTCATTTCAAGAACAAAATAAAAAAGAAAAGAACTCAAGGTACCTAGTGTCGTGAAGATAGTCAGGCGTGATGTCCTCCACACGCATGTAAAGGATCATCCATATATTATTTCATACTGTGTACAGAAATATGTTAAACATTCACAGCAAGAAGAAATATCCAAACAAAACATTCTTTAAGAAACAGTTCTATGCTCAATAACACATAGTAAAAACCTGTACCTATTTCATGTTAGTTTTCATCTTAAACCAGTTTATTAGTGTTAGCTGTCAGAAACCGACACAGCCGTCAGCGTTGTTATGGTTCGGCCTGCTTCCGCTATTTGGCTGGCTGCAGTACTCGTATGAGCTGCTATCATAGAGCAACGCGACCAGTACAAGGGGAGTGGACATAGCATGTTCGCTCTATACATCAGTCTGGCTTATAGTTATGCGATAAAGGCAAACCACGCACGAAGTCTCTTTAGCTGATTGTCTTTTTCGCAAAAAGTAGCGGTTCTAACTTTGACTATAACAGTTCCGCAACTGAGCATCACCGTCAAAATACCTGCGCGTCTAATTAAAAAAAAATGCATCAAAATTGGTTTAGCCTATTGTGGCACCGTAACGCTTAATAGTCTAAAACTCTTGATAGTCTAACTCTAAACCAATTTCCATGCATTTTTTTTATCACAACGGCGATGTTTTGGCAGTTCAGCATACTGTTATTGATTAAGTTACTATCGCGACTTTTTGCTAAAAAGACGAGACAATCAGTGACAGAGACAATCAGCGAAAAAGACATTCAGCAAAAACGACAATCAACGAAAGACACATTCAGCGAAAACGACACACAGCAAGAGACATTTTCAGGCCGGTAAACGTTTTGCGATAAAGGCAAACTGCGAAGGCACCTGTCTGTCATTTGTTGCGAAGGGAAATCGTATTCTTTTCTTATACACCGGCAATCAAGCATTAGGCTGTCACAATGAAACTTAAAAATAACATTTGGAGTACACTTTGGCAGAGGGGAAAGTCTTAGTATTGCGCCTCCCCTCTCGATAAAAGTCATAGGTCGTATTGCTCTATGGCTGCTAACCGAACGAGGAACTGCAAACCATTCAAAACAAGGAGCGTTCACTCGTAAAAATAAACATGCATCAATATGTACGTTACTCCGGTAACGCCACGGTAACGCAGTTTTTGTTTCGCTGGGCTATTGAGCATCGATTAAATTACAGTTGCATGTATTGTGGCTGGCACACATAACTATATCATGTAAAAATAACTCGAGTTCCTAGTTACTTCAGCTTTGTATTTAATCCATCTTCGTAAGCGGTTTTATGAATGTCCCTCTTTTATACAATCCGTGGACAATTCCACATCATCTAGCCCAAATTAAGCTAATATGGTACAAGCTTGTGCTATGGGATCTAGACGACTGATAGATATACATGATATACACTCGAGAGCAATGAATCCGGGTCACTTAAAGAATCCTAAAAATCTCGGAAACTAAAAATGCTAGGTTAATGCAATAAATTGTATTTAATAGACAATGTAATACTCCTTAAATGAAGGTATTAAAAGTTCTTAGTTATTGTAAAGTTATATCATAAAAAAATCAAATTTGAAAAAGGGCCACTTTCGAAGATGGAACTACGAAATTACAGCATTTGGTGTTGCTTTTGTTTGTAATCTGTCATTTATGTGGGTACATAAACCATGTTGATAGTGCTCTATATTCATCTATCAAGCTGAAATTATGTCGCTTACGCCTGAAGAATGCACCAGAATACTTACAATGCTGGAAACCGGCCGGAGTCAGCGCGATACAGCCAGGACTGTCGGTGTGTCGCTGTCAACAGTACAAAGAGTTCTCCGACGTTACGAAGAAACTGGTTCTAACCTACGCAGACCAGGAACGGGCAGAACCAGGTGTACCACAGCACGAGAAGACCGATACTTGGTGAACACCATGCTTCGAAATCGCTTTCTCACAGGAACTGAACTCACCAATCAGTTTCGACGCCTCGGAGGAAGTAACCCAAGTGCATGGACAGTAAGACGTCGGCTTGCTGAATCTAACTTAAAACCCCTTAGACCTGCAAACGGCCCTAAACTGGAGCGTGGGCATCGTATTTCGAGACTAAGGTATGCCCAGAGCCACGTAAATTGGAGTATTGAAGATTGGTCAAAAGTTATGTTCTCCGACGAATCAAAATTTATGCTCTACAAGCACGATGGAAGACACAGAGTGTATCGAAGACCAGGGGAAAGATTCAAGCAAGCATGCATCGAAGAAAAAGTAGCCTACGGTGGTGGGTCTGTACTTGTGTGGGCCGGAATTTCTTCTGAAAGTCGCACAGAGCTGGTGATCATAGAAAACGGCCCTTTAACTAGCGTAAGATATGTGGAAGAAATCCTCAATGATCACGTTGGTCCATTTATGGTCAATTTAGGTGAGGATGCGTAAACGCAGTAATGGAAGCACGAGGAGGCAATACGAAGTATTAAAATTCAAGAAAATCGTAATAAAGTTCAAAAATTTCATGTTTCCTATTTTTGTTTTAAGGAGAGATCAGCAGTTTTTTCTTTATGTAATTTTGTGTTAATAAAATGTATGGTGACTCATATTTTTTTTACTTTCATTTAAGGAGTATTACATTGTCTATTAAATACAATTTATTGCATTAACCTATCATTTTTAGTTTCCGAGATTTTTAACATTCTTTAAGTGACCCGGATTCATTGCTCTCGAGTGTATTTGTAAATACATACATATTATACACTAGCTGACCCGCGCAACTTCGTTTGCGTCACATGAGAGTGAGAAAGAGAGAGGTATGATATTAATATTTGGAGTATTATAATGTTTCCCGTTGCATTTACCCCCGTCGCGCTTATTCCCTTCGCGTCGCGTCGCTTGTATTCATTAGAACTGAACCGCATATCTTCGTTTGCGTTACATGAGAGTGAGAATGAAAGAGGTGTTACATACATACATATATATGATCACGCCTTTATCCCCGAAGGGGTAGGCAGAGGCAAATTATATGCCCACATTTCACCTTTGTATAATTTGTCCCACGTAATAGGTGGTGAGCCGTATTGCCGTGTTTAAATGGACAGGCGCAGGTTGTGACTGCCTGCTGTTGAAATAAAGCCTTCAACTTAGCTTAACGACTGCCATTTTACTGGCAACCGGGACCAACGGCTTAACGTGCCTTCCGAAGCACGGAAACGCTCAAATAAATGTCACAAAGTGATCACATGGATGGTCACCCATCCAAGGACCGGCCATAGTGAAAGTTGCTTACTGCAGTGATCGTTTACAGAACACTGAATCCGCGGGGCCACGGGCGCTTCAGAAGGTGTTAAAGTGATATAATAATGTTTCCCGTCGCTTTTACTTCCACCCATTCGTTTTTCGGTATGGAACTCATCGTGTGCGAGTCCGGCTCGCACTTAGCCGGTTTTTATCGTTCAGTTGACTGGCTGCCACTGCAAACCAAGTTTACTCCCGTCGCGTCGCTCATACGGGTTATTGTAAGAGAACTTTAAAAGATAGGCATATACTGTGACGGACTTTTTTTTATAACTTCTTAAGAGGAACAGTTTTGCAATTCACAATTTTTACGTAACTTTAACTATTTATGCAGCGTCCGCAATGGAAGCTCTCAAAAGAAAGAAATAATCCCCGTTCTCGAAACATTATTCATGGCTGCTCCGCTCCTATTCGTCTTAGCGTGATGTAATATCGCCATTAGCCAGCCTCAATAAACGGACTATTAAACTGTAAAATAATTTTTGAAATGAAACCAGTAGTTTCTGAGATCCTAGTTCAAACAAACTCTTGAGTTTCAATATATTGTGAGCGAACCTTCAGAGATAGACAAATTAGGTTATTGTGAGCAAACCTGAAAAGATAGACATATGCTGTCCCGGACTTTTTTTTAGAACTTTTTAAGAGAAACAATTTTGTAATACACAATTTTTACGTAACTGTAACCATTTACGCAGCGTACGCCTCGTAAGATCTCAGACGGTGAAAAATATTCCCCGTTTTCAAAACATTATTGATTGCTGCTCCGCTCCTATTCGTCTTAGCGTGATGTTATATAGCCTATAGCCATCCTCGATAAATGCACTATCAAACTGTAAAAGAATTTTTGAAATCCAACCAGTAGTTCCTGAGATCCTAGCGTTCAAACAAACAAACAAACAAACAAACAAACTCTTCAGCTTTATAATATTAGTATGGATAGAAAACACTCAAACTCCGATACAAACATTTATGGATCACACTAATATTTAGACCGACCCAGCAATCGAACCCAAGACCTCCAGCGCCGCAGGCGGTATCGCTACCGACTGCACCACAGAATCTTCAGATATCTATCGTTTTTCTACGAAAGTTAATAAAATAGATTCTGCGATTTAGGCGTGTGAAAGTGAATGCATAACAAACAAACTCACAAGCTCACATTGATAACATTAACATTAGTAAACACAAAGTTGACTTTGAAGGACTTCACGCTTGGACGCCGACCTTGCCTCTTCCTGTAAGTCCCCATAATGATCTGCTGACTAACTGTGTTGCAATCTATACTAATATTATAAAGAGGAAAGATTTGTTTTTTTGTTTGTTTGTTTGTTTGTTTGTTTGTAACGAATAGGCTCCGGAACTACTGGACCGATTTGAAAAATTCTTTCACTGTTGGGAAGCTACACTCTTTGCGGTGAACATAGGCTATATTTTATTCCCGTATTCCCACGGGAACGGGAACAACGCGGGTGAAACCGCGTGACGTCCTCTAGTAATAAATATACTTGATTATATATCCTTGTGCAAACTTTAAACAATGAGCTTATTATAACCAGACTTAATTTATATCGGTACCTATATAACGATAACACTTTACACGCCAATTTCTGCTAAACCAAACACAATAGCAAGCTGTTAATAATCTCATTCCCAGAAGCTTACAATAATTTATTAGAGAATCAAAACCAACGGTAATGAATGAATATAGTTTATGGTGAAACTTGTTAAACGTTCTAGTTTAAAACGAGTAAATTTTTGTTAAGTGCACCGTGGGAACGCGTGGTGTTTAAATATAATAAACCGGGTGCAAAAAGCGTGGGCATATCGACCCCAACAGCAAGTGCATAGGGGCGGAACAAGTGGACCTATCCGCGACACTACAACTCGTTTTGTTATCGAAACCCTTCTACCTTATAAAGTTTATCTACACTAATATTATAAAGAGGAATTTTTGTGTGTGTGTGTGTGTGTTTGTAATGAATAAACTCAAAAACTACTGTACCGATTTCAAAAATTCTTTCACCATTGGAAAACTACATTCACCCTGACTAACATAGGCTATATTTTATTTCTGTATTTCCACGGGAACAAGAACTACGCGAGTGAAACCGCGTGACGTCCGTTAGTTAAGAATATAAATAGGCAGAACAGCACAATTTTGAATTTCGCTTAAAACTTATTAGAAGAACGCTTAGTTATCCTAAGTGCGAAATAACTTAGCACATTCCAACAGTGCAACATTCAGCTGTTGCACGGCTAACAGCCTGGGAACCTAATCCCCATATGAGTCATGTGAATGCTCCCATCTCTGTTATGTAATGCGACAGTACCGCTATTCTAACATGTAACAATACTAATTACCGGCGATTTAAGATCATCTTCACACAGAGTACAGAGTCGAGACTCGTGACATTATCTGTTCAGACAGAGACGGCTGCGATCTGCGGTTGATCTTCACCACTCGGCACTCGGCACATTCCGGTACTGGGTTTCGTGTCAACGCTGCCCTCGTTGCGAATCGACAACTTTTTAGATCATCGTAGATTGAGTAATGTCAAGCGACTATATCTTTGTCAAGAAATTGTAGAACTGTTTAAAGAAACTACAGCGGTTTGAAATGAAACCGCTACAACTCTATGCTATAATAGTAATTAAAATATTTTTCCCTACATAAGAATTATGTAGGTAATAAAATCTAATCTATTTATTATTCTAATGACTAATCTAATCTACATTTCTTGAAATATAAATAAATAAGTAAACAAAAAAATATGTTTTGCTTGGTTGACCTTTGTAAGCTACACTGCAGCCGGTATTTTTATAAAGCCGTTTCTTTATACCTGGTTATTAGGCTCTTAGACTTGTAAGAAATCTAGTCTGACTTCAAAATATATAATGACAATGGGAACGTACCTATAGGAAAACCCTACGGTACATTGATGGAGTCTCGTTGTAATCTTTATTGAGATGAATTAAAACACCGCGTGCATTTAAGATACAAGCAGTTGGATCGGTTTAAATGAGGCCTTTTCATATCGCATAATATTAGATCTACATTATACTATCTCAAAATATTCACCTTGAGTAGGTAGTCACTTGAGTATAAACTAATCTGTATGTATGCATTAGGGCTTGAACTCCGGAATTCCGGAATTGACATAATTCCGGAATTCCGATAAAATCTAATATCGTTCTCAATTCCGGAATTGGCGAGATCAATACCGGTATTTCGATATTGAAAAAAAAACACATTTTCGCATCTTCTTTAATTTCATTACAAACAAAAATGTAGATTATAAGCTTCTTATGCAATTTAATTACCTTTAATTACTACAATGTTGATAATTTAGCATTTCCCTACTAACAAATTAATTCGATTATGTACTTAGGTATTAATCATTTTATTTGATGATATTTCTAAAACCTAAAGAAAGTAAATCCGTAAAATTAATGGTATTTGATAGAAAACATACTATTTAAATAATAATAATATTATTGATGAAGTTCTTGAATTTTTATTAGTGCGAACTTAGTCTTAGCTCTGACTACAGTCTACTACGAGTTAAATTTAACTTTGATAGAAACGGCGCTGTAGGAATTTGACAGAGGTCTCACTCAGCATAGTTCTAGTAGTTCTGACGGAACTCATGGGGCCCGTACCTTATTATTAGGGGCACACTTTGCCCCAAGGCGCTCCACTGATCCAGAGTGAGGAGGGTCCTGGGCTCCCTGTTCTCATCAAGGCGGAGGAACATATTCCTTCGCACATGGCTCCGTCTCAGGCGCCCGACGCTGATTACAGCGAGAACGACGTGCCTGAAGTCACTGAAAGTGAGTTAGGGGCGACTGTACTGCGGCTTAGATTCTGCAGGGACCGTGCCCCTGGACCCTACAGCATTCCAGGCCGAGCGTGGGTCCTGGCCCTTGAGGATTTCAGGCCTCGAGTGATGGGGCTCTTTAGGCCAGATTCCCAAGGTCTGGAAGACAGGGAAACTGGTTCTGATCCGAAAAGCAAGGGGGTCGGCAGTCCGGCCATCCGGGGATCGGCCGATCGTGTTGCTCCGTTGAGCAACTCCGGCCGATCCCCGATCGGTCGATCCCCAACAATGATACGCTCAAGGAGCTTGCATACCTCGTTAGGTATCCAAGCTCCTTGAGCGTATCATTGCACAGCGCACAGTCTGGCACCTCACACGCGAGGGGCCAGATCTGGCGGATAACCAGTTTGGTTTCCGTCAAGGGCGCTCCACCGTGGATGCGATCATACGCTGACGGAGGAAGTAACATAGCAGGGTGATGTGGTGTTGAAAGCGATGGCGATGTCAAGAGACACCGGCATCGCCATCGCTTTCACCGGGAGTCATTAAGAGAAAAGTTTAAGGATATCAACATCCTTACTGTGTATTCGCAGTAGGTACATATATGAAAACTTATTATATACTCATAAAAATAACAGTAAATTTATTTAAAATAGTGATATCCATAACCTAAACTTAAGAAATAAGAATAAATTGGCTGTACCTAGATTTAGGCTTAATAAAATAAGCAATTCTTTTGCGGGCAATTGTAATTGAATGTACAATACATTGTCGACAGCCGTAACAGGTTTGTCAGTTAATAAATTTAAAAAACTAATAAAACTTAAATTGTGCCAGAAAGCTTATTATAGCATTAAAGACTTTCTAGAAGACAAGGCTGCTTGGCAGTGACACGAATTGCTCCTTTCTACATTTAAAAAGAAACTGTATTAGATACTAAGATGAATTAAGAGGGACCGGACTGAGTTTAATGGGGTGTTCTTCTCAGTGTGTAGCATTTCCGAACCCCCGGTAGAGGGACAAAAATTTTGAATAAACCTATAATAAATTTTTTTTTTTTTTAATTTCAAAGGGAATAAATTTTATTTTATTTTATTTATTTATTTTATTTTATTTCGCCTTCAACACCTTGCCGTGGAGCTGCGTTAGGGAGGCGCTTATTTATCATGGAGTGCCTCCCTACTTCCCTCGAATTGTCGGGGCCTATCTTTCCGAGAGGGCCTAACTTACCCAAGCTGGCTAGGGCCCAGCCCTAGGGTCAGCGAGATACGTCGTGCGGTGTTCCGCAAAGATCAGTCTTAAAGACCGCTTCTGTGGAACATCGGTTACGATTGGGTGCTGTGTGGAACGTTGCTCAGAGGCGGCATGTCTCGAGGATCCGGCGGCGAGACAACTTGCGTCCTTGTTTAAATTAATTAATTATTTTTCTAATTTATTATTTTCTGGTGCAAGGAGGCGCTGGAGCGGGGTCATAGGCCTACGTCTCCAGAAATCTAGGTTCGGCAGTTCCAGCTCCACAAGGAAATTGTGGAGACCTAGACTTGAGCAACAAATCGAATCGCCACATCACATCACACAAGGGGGGAATCACCGAATCGCCACAATCAAGGCGGTCAGACCGGTCATGTGCGAGTGACTAGAGAGGAGCCACGGTGCGGGTGCTCTGTCCTACCGGTTGTCACAGATGCTTACTGGGCACGGGAGCTTCAGTAAGTATCTGTAACGAATACACCGGGAAACCACACCTGAGTGCCAGCACTGCGAGGAACGCAGTGAGGACACAGTACTTCACACATTAGTGGAGTGCACAGCGTGGGATTAACAGCGCCTGGTCCTCGTGGTAGGTCTGTACGTGGACATTCTCTCGCTGGAGACCATTGCGCGAGCTATGATCTCCAGTGGGAGTAAGTGGGACGCCACTGCGTCTTTCTGTGATCAGTTAATGCGGCGAAAAGTGATCAAGAGAGCAAGTTCCCACCCAAATTCCGCATGTCTTTGCCCAAGACTATCGGCCTCCATAATCGGGGGCCTGAGGACGGTGGGATGGCTAATCGCCATCCTTACAAAAGCACGCCCAAGACGAAAGAGCAACGTGAAAGTTTCACGCACGCCACACGCCCTGAGATGCGGGATAACACCTGAACAAGCCCCAAATACGCGGGATAGCACCCGAATTTCCTAGGTG
The DNA here is from genome assembly GCA_933228765.1 of Miltochrista miniata. Taxonomy (NCBI): domain Eukaryota; kingdom Metazoa; phylum Arthropoda; class Insecta; order Lepidoptera; family Erebidae; genus Miltochrista; species Miltochrista miniata. The sequence continues at coordinate 11,905,762 of OW121752.1, forward strand.
AGGCCGCAGTGATAGTAAAAGTCTGTGGGGAATCCTGGGGTCATCCTTCTGAGGGCTTACCCGGGCCAACCGTAGGCAATAGTTAGGAAACGTGTGGTTTTTAGTTGGTTACGTTAAAATAAGTAATTTTTTTTTTTATACTACTTAGGTGGCAGACAAGCTTACGGCCCACCGGAAGGTTGGTAACCGTAGCCTATAGACGTTTGCAACACCAGAGGCGCTACACACGCGCTGCCGACCCGGGCGCAGGTTGTGATGACCCACAGTTGAAGTGACCACTTTTTTCAAGCCGCCCATAAGGCCTTCAACTTGGCTTAACGACTGTCATTTTACTGACAACCGGGACCAACGGCTTATCGTGCCTTCCGAAGCACGGAAACGCTCGTAAATAAATGTCACAAAGTGGTCCACGTGGTGGTCACCCATCCATATCCGGCCATAGTAAATGTTGCTTACTGCAGTGATCATTTACAGAACACTGAGTCCGCGGGGCCACGAGCGCTTCAATAATTTTACTGGGAATCAAAGTAGTTTATCAATCTAAGCACGTAGGACTGCCGGCTGACGTATCTTTTTTTACATATCACTATTTTGTACAAAACGAAACTTGATTCAGTTCCGGAATTCCGGAATTCCGGAATTGAAATACTGAATATCGAAACCCAATTCCGGAACTGAAAAAGCGTCCGATATTCAAGCCCTAGTATGCATACATCTGCATGTTATTGTATTTAATATACGGAATGCAAAAGTACCAACTTAAGGTAGCGCATGACTCATACGACAGGCACGCGAGGCTCGCCAACGATATAACTATTAAACTACCCTGCGAACAGACTGAAGTATTTAAAGGGTTCAACTCACAGAAAAAATGCATTTGAAATGGTTACGATACGATGGAACATTAACTTAACCTTTACGCAATGGCATGCACGCTCGGACAAGTGTACTTACACCTGCTACTGCTACTCACGTACATTCCTCATTTACACGACAGGACTTATATGAAGGATCAAGTTCCATTTCCACATTAAAATATGCAGGCTATCGAATTCGCACTAATATTGGAGAATGTAACTGCAGAAGAAAAAAAGTCAACCTATCGAGCAGCGTCAAATAACATACGATTTGGAGTAGATCCGCGAAGTGATAGTAGGGCAATGGCATGGAGAGAGTGCGACAGAGAGAGGCGGTCGGCTGCCGGTGTCGGATGCCACGTCCAACACCAGGTATTGACGAGGAGTAAGTGTGACGCCACGGATTCCATCGGCATTCGCGTTTCAAATGACCGTGACCGGACGCCGCGCCGCGTTCACTCTCGACGAAAACGGAATAGCAAATCTTGCGATTGTATCGTATCGACGATCAAGATTTAGTTAAATATTATCACTGTAAGTTGTAATAAGAAACGTTGAAATTAGATACACAGGTTGACATACAATCGTATCGACCACCGGCACGTAGGTACAAGGGGTCGCTGGAGCCTGGCACCGAGTGTGCCATGCAATGGGAAACCATTCACCTCACGCAGGCTTTCCTTTATTATAAAAAATTGAGTCACAATCACAATGTCCTGAATTCATCGTCTCAACCTTGTTTATGTCCTCGGAATAACAACAATGAAAGATTTAGGTTACACACAACAAATCTATTGGATTGAGTACAATCGATCTTCCATTATTTTGAGAGCAAGTGTGATTCTGTAACATTGCGTAGTTGATGACAGCCTATATAGTAGTTAATTTCATAACAACCGAAAAGGTAAACCAACCGGATTTAAGAGATAACCTCATACAATGGCACAGTTGCGCCATTGATGGGCAGACAAAGCATACAAGCTATTGTTTACTAAAATTCAGTTTTGCAAGTCGATAGTGTTCAATGTTAAACGGAGGTATAATTTGCGTATTTCTAAAACTAATATGGCATATCCTAGAACAGTTTTGCATTCATAACATTTGAACTATGGGGCAGTATGGAGTTATAGACTGTTGTAGTCTTTATCAGACGTATGAATCATCTTAATCATTTCTTTTTATTGCATACGTTGAAGAGATAAAGACAACCGTGACATAGAGAGAAAGGAAATTAATATAAGAATGGCATTTCTACAGAAGCTTTTCCACCTAAATCTATTGATAGGTATTTCAAAATAGGATGTTGATAAAGCCCACGTGTAATGCGTTAGCAAGTAAAATATTAGCCTCATAGAATGTGTATCGCGGTCATGTGCGCCGAGCGCGTCCCACTTGCAGCCACCTTAATTAGATTAGAAGCAATCGGATCTGGTGCGGACGCTACTGCGCCAGTCCTGGTGTGGTGCCGCCCCTCTTGTTTAAGCGTGAGCTTCCTAAGGTCATTGATTCTCTCAAAACAAATACAATGAAGGTACGGTATTGCATAGTCTTTATATTATCTGTGGCTGTTCAGCTTTCAAGGAATAAGGCCACATTCCATACAAGAAAAGAAATCTTGTCGATTAGTTAACGAATGCTTAATTAGTAAGTGCTTTGAAACAATGGTCTTCTGTTTGTTATTGACCTTTTAAACAGCGAGGTAGCCTAATGGCTGGGAAGTTGATTTCCGACCATTTCTCTACAGACGACGTGAATGCACCAACTTCTAATACAAGAAAATTAGCTCCATTAGGAACTTGGGGAGTATTAGGAATTGCGGTACCTACCTATTATTTCTAAAACATGAACCATGTAGTTGTAGTGTAGTCCAACCAAACCTATACAAAGTAGTACTAACAATGTTCTTGTACAATGTACCTATTTGTTTAACGAATGACAAAGATCCAAACTACTTTGTTGTCAAGAGTATTCGCCGGCAAGAAAGCGTAACCCTGTTCAGCACAAATGTAATATGAACCGAAGGTGGTTCCTTCAACTGAGCCAAAAGCCACGCTTTGAAAAAACTGGTTCTAACTAGTTAAATGGCATTTATTGCGAGAGCCGTGAAAGTTTTACCGAGCTTAGAAAACAGTCTGCTACTTTATTTCTGAGGAACATAAACGTAATTTTACTGGTTACTTCGTTGTAATGAATTAATCTGTAAAAACTATTCATAAAACAGTCGCAAAGTAGGTACTTAGGTACACTTTTAAAGTACTATTCACTAAAGCCACACTAAAGCGATTCAAATTGAAAACGGTACATAATATGAAAATTATACAGGGATCGAGTTTTACTTGACCATAGTAAAAAAATGCTTTATAAAATATTATTCAACCTGTAGATAGATATAACACTCCACTCAGTTATGGTGAATCTATTAATCAGTGTAAAAATTATCAGAAGTCTGAGAATTTAGAAAGTGAAACAAAAATATCTCGTTAATTACGCAACATACAGCTGTTAACGAACTTAAATTGTTTCTATCTTCACATGTTCATTCTTTTAGGAATTTCAAAACATATACAGCGTGTGGAAATTAAAATGTCTATTTAAATAAAGTTTAAATCATCTAGGACAGGTAAGATAAGACATACATTTTTAAAGCTAGACGTCCACGCCTTGGTGTGATATTAATTGCGTTGATACAGCGGCTTTTTACTGTGAAAACAGCAATAAGACCGTAAAAAGACGCAATCAACGAGAGAAAAGCGTACCCAAGACTGACACAGAGGCGCAGGCACTGGCTTAATGAAGTACTTAAAAATTCAGGACGTCTACCATAGCTGTGACCTACTGAGGTTTAGAATGGTAATAGTCGTTTCTATTTACAAGACTATCACACATCATAATAATATATGCAATAGCGTCTTTGCTGAGTTCAATAAATAGTGAAAGAACCGTCTTTAAAAAAAAATTAAATACAGGTTTTAATCCTTCATTTACGGTACCTACTTCAAATCTAATAACAAAAATATTTTTTACATATAAGTTAAAGTTCCTTTCTGTAATCTAATCCGTAATTTACTTAGGTAACTAATACTAAATTATTAAATTAAAGAGCATTGCAAGTTTATTTTTTGCAATTTATTATCTATTTACTAATCTGATTGTTAAATTTTCAATCATAATGATGGATGGTGTGTAGTACAGACTTAAGAAAAGCATGAAAAAAGTAAATTTTACTTACTTGGAGAAAAGGCACTTGAAAGAGGACAGATTGCGATGACACGCTGTGTGGACCAAATCTACGACATATTATCTGAAACAGAAAATAATATTTAAAAATATGTAATCTTCATTGTCTATCTAGGTACCTATTTATACAAATATTACAAAGAGGAAAGATTTGATTGTTTGTTTGTTTGCATCGAATAGGCTCCGAAACTACTGGACCGATTTAAAAAATTCTTTCAGTGTTGGGGAGCTACACTCTTCCCGGTGAACATAGGCTATATTTTATTCCCATATTCCCACGGGAGCGGGAGCTACGCGGGTGAAGCCGCGGGACATCCGCTAGTAATAATATTAGACCAACATAAATTTCTTCTTTATGTAGAATTTTTTTCTCAATACTTTACTAACAAGACTCTATGTTGGAAAGCTTAAAGTGACATTATTACAACAAATTACATGTAAACGCAATACGCTTTTTTTTTTCAATTACGCGTGTTCTATGTCATCCATTGCATTCATCCAGCTATCTTTACCAATTGCGGCAATTGTAAAGCCAAAATAATAGAGTAGCGACAGTACACTTAATAATGTTCTAAAGGAGGACAGACGATAATTTTCAACCATATTGCTCAAATACTAAATTACTATGGTGTTATGTGTTGTGTTTGTAACAGTACATTTTAGTCAAGGAAACATAATAAGTACCTATTCTGTTTTAGATAAATTATGGTTGATATATAATCTATACTTATAAGAAAGTGTCAGTTACTCTGAGTATACTTATGTTCACGATAAACTCGAAAAGTTGTGTGATGGAAGTTTGAGTCCTGCGCAGGTTTATAGAGGAAACTCTTTATAGCTTTTATATCAGGAAAATTGTTTAATAAATTACGTTTTATTTAACATCTTTAACGTGAGAAAAATAATGCTATTTTTTATGTCTAAGGAAAACATGTTTTCTATTCGAGAGTATGTGGTATTGATCATTCCAAACTTCGAATCTCATATCGAGGGTTCGAGATACTATCAGGACAAACTCTTGGATGATAATGATGATTATAGCTAAGGTTGTTTATAAACAGCAAACTTTCCCACTGTAACCACCTATGTACTTCAGGCGTACGAAATTGCGAGAGCGAATATAGGAAAACTAACGAAATCATTGTACCTACTTTTATTTTTTACTGAACTCCCTTAGAATGTTATAACTAGGTATTATGAGATTAAAAACTCATTTTAATCCTCTTATATGCGACACCTATCAGTAGGCTGAGTATCCAGTGTCCTTCGGCCCATTTATTTACTGTATGCGTAGACTTAATACACATCTGTACTAATATTATAAAGAGGAAAGATTAGTTTTTTTGTTTGTTTGTTTGTAACGAATAGGCTCCGGAACTACTGGACCGATTTGAAAAATTCTTTCACTGTTGGAAAGCTACACTCTTTGCGGTGAATATAGGCTATATTTTATTCCCGTATTCCCACGGGAACTACGCGGGTGAAACCGCGTGACGTCTGCTAGTACACAATAAATCTATGACTGCGTGTGTCCATGTTTAGAACGACTTTTGGAGAGTACTAACACCACTTCTAAACTGCTTGTGTTAGAATTCATGTTTGTAGATGGAAAAACCATTTCATTCAAGACAAATTAAATTAGGTATGATATACTTACTTATTTATACAAGTACTTATAATTTTTTTTTTGTAACATAACAGTGGAATTATGTAAACTAGGTATTCAATGAAAGATGTAACTGAGTCGCTAGACCGTTGAGTTTCATGTTCCCACGAAACCAGCTTGGGGTCTCTATTCTAAATGTTGTCTCATCTTTGACGAAGTTATGTAAATAGGTAAATTAAAACCGAAGAATAAACTTGCACTTTCATTACGAGCGTGCTTAGGTAGGGTTTATTGTCCTAGTGAGTTTTGTTTCCATAGAAATATAGATAGTTAGCCTGTGTCTAAGATATATAGATAGCCTGTGTCTAGCACATCTAATGGCCAACGGGAAGGAAAGATGCACTATCAAAACGATTTCGACATTTAGGAGATCACACATCAGCAAAGTAGCGCTTCACTTTCACTATACTCGAAATAGGCGAGGCCGCACTGGTAGCCGTAGGTCTGTTGGGAGTCCTGGTGACATCCTTCCGAGGGCATACCCGGGGCTCCCAACCGTTGGCTGTTAGGTAGGATATGTGTAGTTTTTAGTCGGTAGGAGTCCGGCATAGCATTCCTGTAGAATTTTCCTCACGTAAAAAGAGGCGTTTCACCTCGTAGCTCCGTCTCCTTTGTCTGAAAGTACTTAATGTTCATGATGCGAGCATTGCGGAAGCTGCAAAAGAGTTGCCTTCGCTGGTGCCTATAAATTTGTGAGAAACAAATCTCTAACTCTTCCACCTCCAACAGTTCTCCGCAGAAATTAATCCCAAAAAGTCGTGGTTGACGTGATGGAAGATGACATGCGTTCTCATAAGCGACGTTGTAGACCGTTCTAAAACTGGGATTAATACTTTCATGATGATGATGATTTCTAGGAAACTGTTTATAGTCCGACATGATTGAATGAATTGTGGTAAAGTAGTGTCAAAGTTTCATATTTTGTAATCGCGTGGTCCGGTATTGATTTCTTGGAAGCATGTCATTACAAATACTTATTGTATCCGACTTTATGAAGTAAGAGGATCAATGACCTGATAACATCAAACGCTATAAAGAGCTGTATCGAAATTAGTAGGTACCTGAAGTTATTCGCATGATTGTATTGAACACGGAGTCAACGAGTCAACTCACCGCGTGCACCAATGACTCATTGAGGCAACGACCGGGTGGTAAAGAATGGTTCATCCTTCATCAAGTAGATATGCTTTTGAACTTTCATTTGTTACTCTATCAATTCCTCCATTGTGTATCGTAAATAATGGCATCCTTGAGCAATATATCACAAAGTTTTACAAACCAGTAACGATATTATAATTCTGTACCTACATGAGTTTTTGTAAATTATGTAAGTACATTATACCTTATTCCATTAATGTGAAGGCATTTGACGAAGGTTGTACTTACGCACCGACCGCGTAAACCCATATAAAGGTAATTAGAATGTAAGTCTCGTATGTATCGCTTTATAGTCAATACTTCAATAGGCAGTCGACACTCGTGTAGAGTAAACGCAGCATACGTCGGCGTACCTACCTACAATGCATGGCACGTGTCACGTTTGTGTGATTACCAATTGTTATATTATGGGAATCATGATTCCTTAAGGAATTATCACGTTCACGTTTGAATTAGTATTGTGGTTTAGGCATTGTTTGTAAGAAGTCAGGTTCTAAACCTTGAATCATATTTTATGTGATTCATTTATGTAGGTAGTTAGGTAAGTAATAGGATGTCCTGCAAAGATTGGATAAGCCTTAAGTACCTGATTTTATAGCTATCAAAAAATAATACCCAAAAAAAGAAAACATTTTTGTGGCACCAAAAATATGTCTCACGCTCCGATTTTGTAGCTGGATGGAATGGCGTGTTAAATGGGTGAATATACGGTATTTGATTTTTTTGTGTCCCACAAGAAAATGTTATCTGGTTCATTCAATATCGATAATTTGTATATTTTACAATATTTGCAAAGTCCTAATAATGATGGCCAGAAGATTTTTCCAATTTTTTGAATTTTATAAACGCCAGAGGAAAATATGCTATCAGAGGAGTGACAATATGGCACAATAGTGACAAATTAAAGCAGAGTAGTGACATGTCTTTGATTATTAGCTAAGAAAAGGGAGAAAAATATTAAATAAAACATTTAATATACAGTATAGGTTTCGAATATTTTTTGTATACGAGAGAAATTCAGTCTTCACAGTTTTTTAAACGCATAATTATTTTTAATATTTATGGTTTGTTAATGCTTATGTTTCGTTTCATCAATCAATCATGAAATCAGCCTATGATAGTCTACTGCTGGACGTAGGCCTCTTCCAAATTATGCCACAATACACTCTGGCCACCCCTTCGGAGATAATGGCTTGCCCATATGTACACGGTCCTGTGCCTTCCGCATCCAGTCAATCCCTGTGACGTTTTTAGGTCCTCGCTCCATCTGGCGGTGAGTTGTCCTACCCCACCTTTACCAAGTTAAAGTTCCAAAACTCATTTACGCCATCGGCCATCGGTTCTTCTACTGATGTCGTCAGCCCACTGCCACTTCAAAACCGATACTCTGCGGGCTATGTTGACCACTATGATTCACTGATAAATGTGATCTAATTGTTTTAGATTTTTCCTTTTGTATACACCCCAAGCATAGCTCATTCCATTGCTCACTGTGCCACTTTAAGGACTAGACCCACTGTGAGTGTCCAGGTCTCGGCACTGTAGGTCATAATTGGTAGAACACAGTGGTGATAGACTTTCGGCTTCAGGCATTGCGGTATATGCAAATAGAAAACACGACGCAGTTTGCTGAATGATGCCCAGCCCAAGCGGATCCTTCTGACTATTTCCTAATCCAGATTATTCTTTCTTAGTATGATTACCTGACCAAGGTAGGTATATTCCTGGACAACCTCAAGTCTCGCTCGATTCTTTGACGTAGATTGGTATCGGCATGACACACTCACTGAAATTACCTTGGTTTCATCCAAGTTAATGCTGAAGCCAACACGTCGAGCCTTTCCATTAAGACTTTACAGCACACTCCTCAACTGTTCCAGCATTTTCTCTACCATGACGATACCTCGTCATAATAGCACGACGCATCTCGAAATTCGGTTTCTCCATGTCATCGGCAAATCGTTTTACCGTTTGTATTCTCGCCCCACCTCAGACCTGTGACTAACAGAATCCTCAGGCGCATTGGTGAAGAGTTTAGGGGATATTATATCTCCCTATACACAACTCTGCGCCGTGCTATAGGATTTTACTTTTAATCCTCCAACTGGATAGTCATGGTAGTGGTATGTTAAGCATCTCAACACCTTGATACATCATCAATCAATACGACATCGCTACAAAGCGTCCAGGGGGCCGATTCTCGACCACACGACGTGGATGCGTGGACGCAAATTTACGGGTGAAACGTCGTCCGTCTCATGTTTCACCGTTCCTAAATATGAGACAGGCGACGCGTCACCCGCCGATTTCCGTCCACGCATTCATGTTGTGTGAAGCGAGAATTGGTGCCCAGGGCTGTCCAGGTTTGGATAGAGTCGAAGGCTTTCTCGTAGTCCACGAAAGCCATACTTACGCAGTGGCTGATTGTACTCCTCTGTCTGCTGTACAATCCACCGAACAGTATGGATGTGTTCCATGGTACTAAAGCCCTTTTGAAATCCGGCTTGCTCAATTGGCTGAAACTCGTCAAGCTTTCCGGTGAAGCTATTTGTGACAATCTAGAGGACAACTTGTAAATATGAGTTAGGAGTCAGATGGGGCCGTCACATTAGTTCTTTAGTAAGATCTAGTCACCTTTTTTTTTAAAAACAGAGCCACCGCACTTCCACATTACGCTTTGGATGTCTGGCTCTGCTGGAGAGTGGAATTAAAGATGCTCGATAATTCTCTAAGGACTGGAGTTCCGCCTGCTTTAAGGAGCTCAGTATAATTCCGTCTTTTACGGGGATTTGTTATGTTTAAGTCGCTCGAGAACCACCCTAACCTCGCCCTGGTCTATATCCAGTATGTCTTCCGTGTAGTGGCCAGTTAATGGGGCTCTGTGGTCATTATCACTTGCCATGATGTCTGATTATGCTGGAGTAGCTAGAACAAATGAATCGACCTCTTAATACATTAAGTATTAACGAAAGTTACTACATTATTTAATTTTTGTCACTTTCCTGGCGCGAATGTTTTTTCTCTGGCATGAAATATGCCAGAGTAATGACGCCAGAGAAGTGACAAAATCGCACATTATCTATAAAAATAGCATCACTCGCATTTCTGACTACGCTTTAACTTAATACATGACATCTACACACAATAAACATTGCATTGCTCAAATATACAATTTCGTATCTTTAAAATAGAAAAATATAAACTTACCAGAGGAAATATTCCAACGACTGGCACAAACCCGCTTTCCTGCAGTCAATCGCAAACTGACGCAAAATTATTGAAGCTTTTCTCAAGGATTTTAGCGTACTTCTTACTTTACACTGTGACCCGCGCATACATTAAACTCAAAAACATATCTTTGCGCATTTAAGTAAAATTTTAGTTCTTTGGGTTTCGCCAGATGAAGGTGACATTTTTGTAAGGGGCCAAAAAATATAAGTTATTTTTTTTATATTAATAAATGTTTTTACAGTGTATTTTATTAAAATATGTTTCGAAATTTATTAAAGCATTTGATCATCTTAAAAAAGATCATAATGGCATACAGATTTTAAGTATCTGACCATTTATTTACCATAAACTGGTAAGCGGTAAGGCCAGAGGAGTATACATTTATGACTAATTTAGACTATTTATGCTAAAATAAAACAAATTATTATAAATAAACTATGTGGTTCAAATAAAATAACATTTTCTTTATTGTTTAAGCATACGGAAACTATAGTATAATGGGGTTAACATAAAATTTCTCTATGGGCCACTGAAATTCAAATAGCGTATATTCACCCAAATAACAAATAACCATTTTTCAAGTCGAATTGTGGTTTTGCTGCCAACGATGGTCTCCCGTCTCCCATTTATTTCAACAGTCTGCTTATAGTAGATCATAGTCTCCTTAGACCCGAGATCTGTTGGACCCTGATCCACCGTTGTTACCTACTTTGATAATGACTGTTGAAAGAGGATTTCAAAGATTTTAATAAAGTAATTGCTACAATGCGTGTTTTTGTTTTCTTTGGTTTCCAATGGTAAACAAACAGCTCATACATTACCTGGAGGATAACTCACTAATCAAAGATCGTCAAACATGGCTTAAGCCGAAACGACTACAGGTAACCTTTAGCGTACGTAATATACATTTGGAGTAAGGTTGTGGAGAAGCACGGTTCAGAGTCCTTGGCTGAACATTGCCAAAGCTTTCTATAGAGTATGGTATGCGTCGCTTCTTTTCAGGCTTCCGGCATATTATGATCGTCCGTCTCAAATGCGCCGATGGATCGCCAATTTCCTGGACGGACAAAGTATACAAATTGTATACGGGTCCTATGTGATGGTCAGGCTTCCTTGCTTCATGTAGGTCAATGCAGGGGTACTACAGGGATCTATGTTGTCCCCAACACTATTTTTTCTGCATATCAATGACATGCTGTCCCTTGGGTGCATTGTTATACAGATGATAGAGCTCTGCCCGGAAGTTAATCGCATTGTCCAGCGGCGGGGCTAATCGATGAGGAAAAGAGTTGACAGCTGCTCGTGACGGATCTCCACTGGGACCTCAGGAACAATTGCCCATGGGATTCAAAATGTCAGAAAAACACAGGCGAGTGTGTTTACTAGATAAAAAACCCCCTTTTTTAAACCTACCCTCTTTTCAGAATACGAAGGTACCACTACAACTTGGCAGACTAGACATTCTTGGCATAGAAATTCAATGACAAAACTAACATCGGGAGCTGTAGTGTAATGGCTTTGTGGTAGCTTGGAGTCCTAAATAAGTTAAGTCGGTTCTACATGCCACATCACTGACATCACAGGTGTCCTGCTATACAAGACGCAAATCCCTCCATCGAATTCTACTCTCACCTTTGGTCTCCACAAGGTAGGTATTACTACCAGACGCGCTAGAGCCCTGGTGCAATGCAGTGGCGTGCCATTTGCCTTCCCAATCGAGGTGACAGATAGCCTAATGCCGTTGGCACAGCGAAATAGCGTCTTTTGCTGCATTTTGAACTATCACAGTGAGCATTTTGAAGAGTACTTCAACCTAATTCTACCGTCTCCTTCTCGATTCCGAACACTGCATGCCGGGGCATAGAGTCCATCCACTCTTATACAGTAGAACATAAAAACTTGGTATGACCTACCAGGACATGTGTTTCCCTGCTCTTACAACAAGGAGATCTTCAAGCATAACATGAAGAGGCACGTCATAAGGCCTTCAACTTCAGGATCACCCTCAATAATCAGACAACATTTTGACGAGATAACTATAGTAGAAAATAAAATCCTTGGTTCATTACCTTAGGGTTACCATTATGTTTAGAAATAGAATACAGGAAAATTGAGCAAGTCTGAGTCAAATTAGCACACAGAAGGTTCTTACTATACAAAAAACGGCAAAGAATTACGCTTTTTGTATGGGAGCCCCCTAATAAACTTCTTTTAATAACTGACAGCAGCAACAGAAATACTTGATCAGCGAAATTTATTTGATATAGCATAGATATAGAGACCGTATTCTTAGCATTCCATGGATTCTCCGTGCGGGCGCCGGGTCCATAGCGTGGCACAGGGGGGAACATCCCGTCGGCGTCTGGGACTTGCGACCCATTCGAGTAGGTTTAGGGTGGCCACCTTGCTATGCGCATAAACAATCACCTTCCACCGTCAACAATGTTCCCCCCCCCCCCCCGCCCAACCAGATTCGGTAAGATCCTATCAATGCCGCTTTGGATACTCGTTTTAGTAAAGAGCTTACTGAAGCTCTTGGCAATCCAAGGTCCTTAAATAAATTATACAGGGATTTAGCTGGAATTCCCCTTGCTCCTACTTCTACGGAATAGAGTTTAACCACATAGCCATTTTTGGTTAACTCATTGGTCAAGTCAAAGTTTTTTTTGTCTTCATGGCGTGGTCCTTCGGTATGTTGGTCTCCCACGGGACCGTCAGCTCCACGAGCACCGCACGCCTGTGTATCCTCGAAAACAGGAATATGTCGGGTCTGGATGACGAGGCACATACATCCTCCGGGATTTTGTAGTGTTTTTCATACGTGTCTGAGAGTATAGTCCAATCGGCGGCAGCCATCAAAATTGAGTATGGCTTTTGAGGTACTTTCTTTGAACAGCCTTCCTTTACAAACGCAATGTCATTTCTTTTGTTTGTGGTTAATCCCTTTTTCGCTCTCGCTACCGCCAAACTGACAGCCTCACGTATGATTTCCAATACCCTATCGTGTCGGCGTGAGTAATGACCCCGGTCTAGTAACGTCCTACAACCTACCAGCAGGTGCCTAGCAGTTCCAATCGCTTCTCCACATGCATTACATGTTTTATCTGTGGCTTTCCCCCACCTGACCAGATTACTTTGGTCGGGGAGGGTCAATTGAAACGCGTTCTGGTAGAACTTAAGCAAAGCCGGCGACCAGTCGTACAATAAGGTACGCCACTGCAAGGCCATGGGAATACAAAATTCGCCCAGAGTAAGCCATTCATTCTGCATCTCCAGGTTCATCGCGTGCACCTTATAGGCATCGCTCTCATCCTGCTCCAGAAAAGATTTTGTAATGTCTTTATCTGTTTGTCTCCGGATACTACCCAACCCCGCTTGACTAGTCTGCGAACCCACCATGAATCTCTTGTGGAATTGGAGGCGTGACTCAAGTTCTGCTATATTTTTATCCTTTGGAAGAGTTTAAACGATTGTGTCTCTTGATTTTGCCAAGACATGCATTTTAGTAACTCTTAGATGTTTATAGAGTTCCGACGGCTTCTTAAACGTCATTCCGAAGTTATTAGAGGCTCTGTATAATGCCGACGGGTCGGCCGATTGAGCTAGCCCTAGCCACAACTTTAACGTCTTCGTAACATTCGCATCACATTCGCATATTACTGCTCATTTAATACAGTAAATAGGCAATGATGTTTTTATAATAATGTTAGAGACCCAAACAAAACAAAGAAAAAACGGCCAAGTGGAAGTCAGACTCATGCACGGCAAAAAACGGCAAAAATACATTATCTGTGATTATTTCCTGATACAGCCTGGAGCCAGACAGACTGCCTGCAAAGCCACAATAATAATAACACCAATAGTTTTATCTAGTACAGGAGTAATCCCCATTCAACATCAATCAATACAAGCATTAGACTTACCTCCTTCTACATACAAAATTCTCCAAAAAGCAGTCATACTTAATACTTGCAGGATGGTAAGAAATTTTTTACAAACTGATAAGGATTTTACAAACACACACCAACACCCACAAAGTTATCCAGTAAACCCCACATTATTAGAATAACACTTGGCTTTAGCCCGTGTTCCTCTACATATACCAGGGGTATGTACACTAGACCCGTGGTAATCGGACAAACGTTTTGCAGGGCAGTGTCAGAATATCCAATTTTTCGGATTACAGAGTGCTGCCCAAGACCCTAAAGTAGGTACCTACCTAAAAATCATACAGATGTCGAATTTAGTTAAATAAACAACACCAAAATATTTAATAAAGTTTACATTATGAAATAATTGTGATTATAGCAATCATAAATATATATTTTTAGTTGTGGTCCACTCTATATATTGGTAGGGACCTACTATTATGTCCTGTCAGATTACAGGATGGGGGGTGCCGGATTAGCCTGCGGTCGAATCACAGCAGGTCTACTGTAATAGGTACAATTATAATAATAATTCTTAAAGCTTGAGGTTGGCATTTCGATGTAAAAGGTAAAAGTGTTTGTGCTTTGAAAGGTGCATCAAATAACTGGTTTCATCTGATAGTAACATGGCTTTTAAAGTCAAGTTGAATAGCTTGAAATATTTCCATTTCAACTTGGCAAGCAAAAGGCTCGTCACCTGTTACTTGGCGTAAAATATAGCTTGTAAAATGTGAGTGGTTGGTAAGTACTCTTGGGCCTAGTCCTTCAATAATCAAAATATATCTAGTTGTAGCAAACCTCTTACAATGGGTTTTTAAAAAATTACAACCCTACAAATCTGCTGATATCAATGTAACCACTGTTTATTTTAGTATTATACTCAACACGGGCCAAACCAAATAAACTTTACAGATAAATCAGGCTGACCACCTTTATATTAAAAACTATAAACATTAAATACCAATAGGTATCATTATTCAGTAGGGGTATGCTGCCAGTCTTTTGGGGACAATGCCACCGGGGCCTTATTTAGATTTAGTTTAGTTTTATACGTAATGTAAAAGGGTTAATAAGCTTTTTTGTAATTTCAAAAAAAATATTAACCAAATTCACATTACGTTCCAAGTCAAGCCCTTCAATATTATTGAAATGTTATGTTCAGTCATCAGTAGTCACTGCTAATCCTAGTGTATGAGTTACTATGGTAGGAACGTGGGTAGGACTAGTGCTGAAGAGAAGTTGTGCTCACTTTTTTGTTATTTATTGTTTTAAATTTATTACACAGAATGGTAAGAGATATATAAAAGGACAGTATTTTCTATAGGATTTGGTCATTATGATTAAAGTAGTAATGACAGAGCCGAGATAACGTTACGTGATTACCTGTATCACATCACAGCATTCCAACCATCTAATAAATATGTACACAAATAACTAACTCACCTGCTTCTAAGAGTCTTCATTGTTTTGCAACAGAATCCATGCACATTGCCGTTTAACGAGAATTCTCAAATACACTGGGTAAGATAACACAATAACTTTTAAAATTTTGTTCACCAACTTTTTGAAGTACTACGCACGACACTAATGAGTTAACATAGTTTAAAAGTTCACAGAAGTTGACAAATAGTGAGAAATTGTGTCCGAATTACCTTTAGTCAACAGATAGAACCTTAATTTAAATAGTTACATCAACACAAGTTTCGAAAACTCAGTTTAAATTACTAAAACAACGGTTTCACGGCACTCGTAACTGGACAAAACCATTCAAGAAAATGAATGACGCTGACTGACTGACAAGTTGACAACTAACCAAAACCAAGAAAACAAGAACAATCGGCCACAGAATACACATACATACACAGACAGCAAATAGAAAAATAATATCTAATGGTCTTGGGACGTGGTCAATAAAATTGAGTCAAGTACGATAAAAATAAATGGTGATTTCTTTGCACGTTTGTGTGCACCACAGAGTACATTTGTATAATATGGTGTGCACCGCGCAACGACGTAATTATTGTACGCATTAATTGAGGTCAAGTAAAGGGGTCCTGACATGATCAATTGGCAATTGGCAATAACGTAAAATTTCATGTGCACGTATACGTCGATGCACACACCCATGCAAAGCAATCACGCACACTGAAGCAACTTCCATTCTTATTTAACGTGATTGACAATTGCAAGGCATGATCGTCTCGGGAGCCAATTATTGATAGTTTTAAAGGGGTCCAGACGCGATCAATTGGCAATTGTCATGCCGCGTCAATATCATGTACATATACGTCGATGCAAACACCCATGCAAAGAAATCACGCACACTGAAACAACTGCCATTCATAAATATAAGATTTGACTCAATATATTGACCCGTGTTGGGAGCCCATAAGAGGTCCCGACACGATCAATTGGCAATTATCATGCCTCGAAAATATTATGTGTACATATACACTACTGCTCGTTCGCTCTAACTTTGCCGCTAGGCTCCATACTAAAGTCGAATTTTTAATTATACGAAGTAAATTGACAGCAACTAATGTCACTTCTTCATACAATGTTGCGTATTTTCTATGACGAAGTGACATTAGCTACTGTCAATTTACTTCGTCTAATTAACAATTCGGGTATACACCTCTACGCCAGCGGCAAAGTTAGAGCGAACGGGTAGTATATACAGTTTGTCTATAAAGTCGTGAAATTAAATGAGGGCGCTGCTGAATGCATGTAGCAACCCTATATAGTACGACCAAAATGATTTTGATAAGAGGAGTTCGTTCCGAGTAAAATCTTACTAATATTATAAATGCGACAGTTTGTGAGTGTGGATGTGGATAAATATCAGACTTGACTCAATATATTGACCCGTGTCGGGCGGGAGCCCATAACATTGCAAGCGTAGTGGGGTCCCGACATGATCAATTGGCAATTGTCAAGCACGTAGAATTTCATGTGCACGTATACGTCTCGATGCACACACACATGCAAAGCAATCACGCACACTGAAGTAACTTCCATTTATATTTAACGTGATTGACAATTTCAAGGCATGATCGTGTCGGGAGCCCATAACGTATAGCTCCGAATAGGGCTAGAACTCCGGAATTCCGGAATTGACATAATTCCGGAATTCCGATAAAATCTAATATCGTTCTCAATTCCGGAATTGGCGAGATCAATACCGGTATTTCGATATTGAAAAAAAAAACATATTTTCGCATCTTCTTTAATTTCATTACAAACAAAAATGTAGATTATAAGCTTCTTATGCAATTTAATTACCTTTAATTACTACAATGTTGATAATTTAGGATTTCTCTATTAACAAATTAATTCGATTATGTACTTAGGTATTAATCATTTTATTTGATGATATTTCTAAAACCTACTGAGAAAGTAAATCCATAAAATTAATGGTATTTGATAGAGAACATACTATTTAAATAATAATAAATTATTGATGACGTTTTTGAATTTTTTTTAGTGTGAACTTAGACTTAGCTCATACGCTACGAGTTAAATTTAACTTTGATAGAAACGGCGCTGTAGGAATTTGATAGAGGTCTCACTCAGCATAGTTTTAGTAGTTCTGACGGAACTCATGGGGCCCGTACCTTATTATTAGGGGCAAACTTTGCGCCAAGGCGCTCCACTGACCCAGAGTGAGGAGGGTCCTGGGTTCCCTGTTCTCATCAAGGCGGAGGAACAAATTCCTTCGCACATGGCTCCGTCTCAGGCGCCCGACGCAGATTACAGCGAGAACGACGTGCCCGAAGTCACTGAAGGTGAGTTAGGGGCGACTGTACTGCGGCTTAGATTCCGCAGGGACCGTGCCCCTGGACCCAACAGCATTCCAGGCCGAGCGTGGGTCCTGGCCCTTGAGGATTTAAGGCCTCGAGTGATGGGGCTCTTTAGGCCTGATTCCCAAGGTCTGGAAGACAGGGAAAATGGTTCTGATCCGAAAGGCAAGGGGGTCGGCAGTCTGCCCATCCGGGGATCGGCCGATCGTATTGCTCCGTTGAGCAACTCCGGCCGATCCCCGATCGGTCGATCCTCTACAATGATACCCTCAAGGAGCTTGCATACCTCGTTAGGTATGCAAGCTCCTTGAGCGTATCATTGCGCAGCGCACAGTCTGGCACCTCACACGCGTGGGGCCAGATCTGGCGGATATACAGTTTGGTTTCCGTCAAGGGCGCTTCACCGTGGATGCGATCATACGCATTAGAAGACTGACAGAGGAAGTAACATAGCAGGGTGATGTGGTGTTGAAAGCGATGGCGATGTCAGGAGACACCGGCATCGCCTTCAACACCTTGCCGTGGAGCTGCGTTAGGGAGGAGCTTATTTATCATTCCATCGAATTGTCGGGGCCTATCTTATCGAGAGGGCCTAACTTACCCAAGCTGGCTAGGGCACAGCCGGATCAGCGAGATACGTCGTGCGGTGTTCCGCAGAGATCAGTCTTAAAGACCGCTTCTGTGGAACATCGGTTACGATTGGGTGCTGCGTGGAACGTTGCTCAGAGGCGGCATGTCTCAAGTATCTGGCAGCGAGGCAACTTGCGTCCTTGTTTAAATTTATTAATTATGTTTCTAATTTATTATTTTCTGGTGCAAGGAGGCGCTGGAGCGGGGCCATAGGCCTACGTCTCCAGAAATCTAGGTTCGACAGTTCCAGCTCCACAAGGAAATTGTGGAGACCTAGACTTGAGCAACAAATCGAATCGCCACATCAAATCACACAAAGGGGGAATCGCCACAATCAAGGCGGTCAGACCGGTCATGGGCGAGTGACTAGAGAGGAGCCACGGTGCGGGTGCTCTGTCCTACCGGTTGTCACAGATGCTTACTGGGCACGGGAGCTTCAGTAAGTATCTGTGAGGAATACACCGGGAAACCACACCTGAGTGCCAGCACTAAGAGGAACGCAGTGAGGACACAGTACTTCACACATTAGTGGAGTGCACAGCGTGGGCTTAACAGCGCCTGGTCCTCGCTATGATCTCCAGTGGGAGTAAGTGGGACGCCACTGCGTCTTTCTGTGATTAGTTAATGCGGCGAAAAGTGATCAAGAGAGAAAGCTCCCACCCGGATTCCGCATGTCTTTGCCCAAGACTATCGGCCTCCATAATCGGGGGCCTAAGGACGGTGGGAGGGCTAATCGCTGTCCTTACAAAAGCCCGTCCAAGACGAAAGTGTAACGTGAAAGTTTCACGCACGCCACACGCCCTGAGATGCGGGATAACACCTGAACAAGCCCCTAATACGCGGGATAGCACCCGAACCTCCTAGGTGAGGCCGCAGTGATAGTCAAGGTCTGTGGGGAATTCTGGGGTCATCCTTCTGAGCTTACCCGGGCCAACCGTAGGCAATAGTTAGGAAACGTTTACTGGGAATCAAATAGTTTATCACTAATCACGTAGGACTGCCAGCTCCCGTATCTTTTTTTACATATCACTATTTTGTACAAAACGAAACTTGATTGAGTTCCGGAATTCCGGAATTGAAATACTGAATATCGAAACCCAATTCCGGAACTGAAAAAGCGTCCGATATTCAAGCCCTAGCTCCGAAGTGTAGTATTACATAGAGCTTATTTTGCCGACCGGGGAATCGGTCCCAGGATCTCAGTGCGGCAGTCGGTAAACACCGAATTCGCCACCAAGAGGCAGTCAATATAGATAGAGGTGACTCTGTCAGAAGATCTGGGTCTGGCAGAGCCTCCACACTACATTTATACATTTGAACCACACTAAATCTCATATTTCGCGACTAACTTCCTGCAGGATTTTCACACCGTCATGTCATTATTCTGATCCCAAAGTGTAGGTACTTAAGCTAGATTAACCTGCTTGTGTTATCGATAACAGTTTACTGATATAAACAGAGAAATGTATGAGTCACACAATTTTTTGTCAGCGGTGGGAAACGAACCCACGTCCTCGAGATCCACAGTCGCACCTATGACACTGTATATGACTTGCTTCTGCCTCGGTCTTAACTTCTAGACTAGAAGGTAATGCTATTATATTATCTTTGCTAGAAGTCAAGACCGAGGCAGAAGAAAGAGGCAGTCGAACCCTAAAAAATTCTACTCGTCAATACTACGTAACAAGTTTAATATCAAGATTTTCGAAAACCGGCAATTGCGAGTCTGGCACGGAGGGTTTCGTATCCGTACCGAAAAAACAACAAAAAATCACGTTTCAAAAAATATTATTTTTACCTACCCTTAAATAATATTTTTTTTGTATTTGTAGTTATAGCGACCGACAGCAGCCATACATAAGTATATAATCTGTAAAAAAATCAATTTCATTCAACTTTATAGTTATCGCGTCCATGAGATACAGCCTCGCGTGACGGACAGAAGAATCTCAATAACATAAAATAGCACAGCCGACAGATCATTTTTTAAAAATATTTAGCTCGCCAGATTGACGTCGCCACCAGCCTGATGGAAAGATGTGGCGCATCTAGCGATTGGGGGCCACTTCTGACAGTGGTCCTCAAGTTGGCGGCCCTGTGATGTGCCTCTTCACGCTCCTCTTGAAGAACCTGGGCTTGTAAGATGAGGGAAACATGACTATGGTTCTTCGCTGCGCCAACGGTTCGAGGCCTCCCGTCACCTCAGGACAACCAATTATTTGGGTAGCACGTCTCTGCATAGCGTCAAGCGCGTCCAGCAAGTACCTCGCGGAGTCATCCCAAAGGTGAGAACAGTATTCGACGAAGGGATGAATCTGCAAACATTCGTTTCTGATGTGGCGTGAACTACCGTCTCACATTAATCAGGACTACTAGTTTTCGCGAGGCCAGCCCAATACAACTCTCTATGTAGTTTTTGTGATTGACCTCACGTCGGACGTATACCGAAGATCTCCAGGTTGTCCTTGATTGGAACCGTAATGCTCTGGCTCTGAAGAGGGTAGGGGTAGGAATGGGGACTTCTTAGCTGTACACGCACACGCCTGTGTTTTTCTGGCATTGAACTCGACCAGGTTATCTGAACCCATTGGGCAATCTGACCCAGGTCCCGGTCGAGATCCGCCACGAGTTGCCGTCTCTTCTCCTCCGCGTCGCCTCGCCCCTCCGCTGGACGGCCAGAATAGCTCCCATGCAGAGTACTATCATCCGCATAACAATGAATGCACCCAAGGGATGGCATGTCATTGATATGCAGAAGAGAGTTGGGAACAATACAGATGTGGTACCCTGCAAAAAGCAGGAAGCCTGATCATCACAGAGTACATTCGTCACCCATGCAGGAAGCTGGCCAACCAGAGCGGCACAACGGGGGCGATAGACTGTTTGCCGTATCTTGGAAAGAAACGACGCATGCCTTAGGGGAAACTGTTCACCATTCGTACGTGGGGCACATTCATACATTGAGTATAACAAAAATACTAACCGACACACAAACACGCCTTTGCCTGTGTACATAGACATACCGGCTGCCATGGTGCTAGCGAAGTATCGTGCCAATCGCGCCACTCTGTGTGAGGTAATAAGACGTAACGTGTTTTCGCAATAGGTAAGCAAAATTTTTTACTGAAGTTTAAATTATACTGGCAAGTAAATTTATTATGTTTTTATGAAAATAGTCAGGATTCATTCATGTTCACATTGTTTAATTGGAGTATTCCCGTTCGTCCCCTTGACTTCGTCCCCCTAGGGGGACGAACGGGAATTTAATATTTTATTTTCCCGATGGTCCCCTTAATTTTTTTGGGGGGACGAACGGGAATAATTTTTTCATTCTTTTTTTGTTCTATCGCTCCCAACAAATAATATAAGACAGGTGCGTGGGTAAAATATCAAATTTGAAATTCTATTTTTATTTACAAATGAAGATCAACAAAACAAATGAAGATCAACAAAACAAATGAAGATCGACAAAACAAATGAAGATCGACAAAACAAATGAAGATCGAAGAAACAAATGAAGGTCGACGAAACAAATGAAGATCGGCGAAACAAATGAAGATCGACAAAACAAATGAGAATCGGCAAAACAAATGACGGTCGGATAACCAAATGACGATCGAAAAAACATAATCAGATCAATAAAACAAAAGACTAAGCAAGTTGATAAGGTCAAAAACTACTTGCAGCCATATTTTGTAATCTAGATCAGTGGCGGCTGGTGGATCCTTGATCTGGTGGTGCACTTTACTTGCTTTCTTGTTTTAAATTTAATAAGTGTTAATTTTATATTAACTTTATTTTGAAAAGTTTAGTATGGGTACGTGTAAGTACTTAGTTAATGTTTATGCTCATTTTCACACACTCCACAAATTTTACACGCAATATAGAATAGAACTAAGAACAAAATAAAAAGAGATAACAATTTAAAAATCAAACCAATTAATAAATATTTAACGCGTCACAGATACAGCGAAACAATACCGGGAGAATTTGAATTTAGTCAAACAAAACATCGAGTACTCTCGGTAACCTTCGGATTGCCCGAACGCGTGCGACGCACGAAAAGTGACTCATTGCCCTGTACATTTTCTATGAACGATGTTTTGTCTCATGCGCCAAGCGTGTTAGCTCGTATCTAGTACAAGATGTATGGGCAGCCCTCGTGCACTCGGCGCACGCCGATTTTTATTACAGGGAAACTAGACTTTGGTACTATTTGGTAGTGTAGCAAAGGGCTTAAATTGTTTCGTCATAATTAGGTATGTTATAGTTTTGAGTTTTTGTATATTTAAATAATAAGTGTTACATACCTAATAGTAGGATTGGTAAGTAATTTAATAATAAAGAAGGCGTAATTTTTAAATCTTTTGAGCGGGTGATCACCGCACGAGCGCACTTAAGGTACGGCCGCCACTGAGCTAGATGCGAGAGCCATTCATAAAATAGGTGCAAGCTCGACCTTAATGACATTTATGTAAAAATGTGCTTTTAGGCGTTTATGGACATCACTGATCACGAATATAATTAAAAAATAAATAGATATTATTATGCATGCTCATTAGGTCGAAATTTGCTTGGACCCTTTTTGTATTCTAGATGCGATAAACATTCAAAAAATAGGTGCAAGCAATTCTTTACCTTACGGACATGCATAATATTTATTTATTTTTTACATATTCATGACCAGTGATGTCTATAAACGCCAAAAAGCACATTTTTGGAGAAGTGTTATTAAGGTCGAGATTTGCTTGCACCTATCTTTTCGAATGGCAATCGCATCTAGATTACGAAATATAGCTGCAAGTAATTTTTGACCTTATCAACGTGCTTATGGTCTTTTGTTTCACTGATCTGCATGTTTTTTCGATCGTCATTTGTTTATTCGACCGTCATTTGTTATGCCGATCGTCATTTGTTTTATAGATCTTCATTTGTTTTTTCGATCGTCATTTGTTTATCCGATCGTCATTTGTTTTACAGATCTTCATTTATTTTTTCGATCATCATTTGTTTATCCGATCATCATTTGTTTTATAGATCTTCATTTGTTTTTTCGATCGTCATTTGTTTATCCAAACGTCATTTGTTTTACAGATCTTCATTTGTTTTTTCGATCGTCATTTGTTTATCCGATCGTCATTTGTTTTACAGATCTTCATTTATTTTTTCGATCATCATTTGTTTATCCGATCATCATTTGTTTTATAGATCTTCATTTGTTTTTTCGATCGTCATTTGTTTATCCAAACGTCATTTGTTTTACAGATCTTCATTTGTTTATTCGATCGTCATTTGTTTATTCGATCGTCACTTGTTTTTTCGATCATCATTTGTTTATCCGAAGGTCATTTGTTTTGTCGATCTTCATTTGCTTTTTTTTTCATCTGTTTATCGTCATTTGTTTTTTTATCATTTGATTTTGGTCGAGGGGGACGAAAGGGGGACGAATGGCACTTAATCGAAGAACATATTCCCATTCGTCCCCTCTTTAATTAGTAGGGGGACGATCGGGAACTGATTAAATATTATTTTTGTGAATTCCCGTTCGTCCCCCTCGGGGGGACGAAGTCAAGGGGACGAACGGGAATACTCCGTTTAATTTTGAGTTTTCATCGTTTTATTTCTTTTACTAACGTTGATTTTGTTTACCACTGTAATTTAAATTTGGTCAAGGCCTGGGGCACAGTCGGACATTTCTACAGGGGTGCATTCGTACGCGTTCGAATGCTCCCCTTTAGATCATAATTACCACAAATACTCACATAAATTTTATTTTTCAATAAATTTAATAGCTACCTTCTGTATTTTTTTTCAATTATGATACGTTACAATAATTCAGTATTTTTATGTAAAACGATCGGCAATATACTTTTTATTAAGTAAATATTATAGTTGATATCAAATCGCAGGTTCGTGGTACAGATAATAAGAAAAGATTAGGCACGCCTAATCTTTTATTCGTTCGTAACATTTGTTCTTTCTTCATCCATTTTTAGCTACGGCTTAAAAATGGATGAAGAACGAATAAATAATTTAAATTTATATAGGTAGATTCCATATACCTAGGTACCTTAAAAACAGAAAAACTCAACAGAGAAGAAAAATCAAATGAATTCCGTATATGCAGAGTGCCAGCAGAAAAATGAATTATGAAACAAAAATCTAATCTTTTAATTGATGAAATATATAAAAAAAATGAATAGTAGGTATAGGAACTTAATTACTAACCAATTATAAAGGAAAATTAAAATTAAAATACTGTTCAAAGCACCACTAATTTAAATGTAATATCAGGAAATTAAAGTTGATAGTCAGGTTTAAATAAAATTTGAAACAGGCCGCTGTTATTTAATTGTCGAAAAAGTACACTCAGTTATGAAATTTGGCGAACAGGACCGAAAGTGTTTTATCTTCGGAAGAAACTGGGATCATCATGATAATTCCTTTTTCTGATATAGAAAGCGTACACATTTTGTTTATTAGTTAGACTATGTCCCCAGGTCCTCCCTAACCGCTCGGCACATCTAGAATGAGTAGAATTTATAATCTTTTCAATTAATTAAAATAATTTAATTAGCATTAAGGTCGAAAGTGACAACCAAAATGTCTAATTACTAACTTACAGTTTAAACCGATTTTTTGTGTTATTTTTCCCAAGAACAAATATTGATTGGGAGTAAAGTTAAATATGATTAAAATAGTTCTGTGATAAACAAATTTTCTTATCAATTTAATACATTTTTGGGAGGTTAATAGGCTTTTCAATTACCATGTATGAATCTACCCCACGCGTATGAAAGTACCCCACCTACTGTACGGAAGTACCCCACCCATGGGGAGCTTTCGTACAAATATCTTATCGTCGAAAAATTGCTATAGTCCTTTAACCGTTTGACATAATAGTTTCAGAAAATTTAGTCATTAACTACAATATATTTTCTACGTTTAGGGATATAAAAGAGGTAATTTTGACTAATTGTCGTGGCGAAAAAAAATAAAAACTAAAAATTAAAAGTACTTGACCGTAATTCGAAGCTTATATAATAAGAGATAGGCATATCCGTTACCCGTAGGCTTATCTTACTCATGTTTGATGACGTATTTCCGTCGACTCACCAGCAGATGGCGCCACCTGTGAACTTATAAAAGAACATGGCGTCCACTTTGTCCTCATTGGCGTTTTGATTCCCGTAGCAAAAGGTTATAGCAGGAACACCTGCTAGTGCATTTATTTTTTCTAGTTACTAGTTATATACCTAGTAAAGTTATAAAAAGTGACTTGGGATGAAATTAGTGAATTTACAGAAATAATTATTTAACGGCTTTGCCGTTCGTTTGAATATACAGTGAATCTAAAACAAGTGACTTGTGATTGAAGTAAGTGAACCTACAGACATATTTAACGGTTTAACCGTTCGTTTAAGTCTCAGGTATGTTTTTACTTCATATTTTTACGATCACATATGAGTGTGATACGTCATAACGTGAAATACCCTATTATTTTAAAATAGCACGTAAACCTTTCGAGGTTGCAGTTTCTTTTATTTAATATCTTTAGTTACAGCTAATATCAAACTGATTTTATAGATTGTATTCATAGGTACTAATATTTTTTTTTAGATATTATTTGCTTCGTGTATGTACAGCGTAAGTACCGCCGAATATAGAAAATATTTTCAAAATATTTTTATACCTACCCACATAAAGGCACATTAATTACTAGATGTTCCTATACATGTAAAAATATGGCCTATTATGGGTAAAATCGTAATCATCCCAAGTTTCTGAATACGTACGAGTGTGTCAAAGTAATAACTAAATGTTCACCATGAAAGTAGTACTTAAATTTTAGGTACCTAACATAATACTATTTCTTTTAGTTTGGTTTCTTGATAGAAATGAATCCTCCATCCTTAGAAAGTGAGCTAATTCCAAGTGGAGTATTTCAGAAGCGCGCTCTGAGCTCCAGTTACTGTATTGGGTACGTCAAATAGCTACAGTTCCAGCTCATTTAGCTCGAACTTCAAATAAGGGCGATCGCGACGCCACGTGCATTGTCGTAAGTGGAGTAAAAGAAGCCGACTTCCACTAAACCAGATAAGGATGATGGAAATAGGTGAGTTATTTCTTATTACCTAACACTGGTCCTGACCAAGTGTAAATTTCTTCACAGATCAGAGGTTAAATTACGAGGATGATAGAAACAATCATCCTTGCTTCGTATTTTATATAGGGACAGCATTAAAAGAGATTTCGGTTACCCAAGATCCTAAGACACAGTATAACCTAAGAGGTTGATAGACACGTTTTGGCGACAAATTGCCTTGATAAGATAATATGCTGATACCCACTATTGTAAAATCATAGTCCTGGGTTCGTCAACCTAAACAAAAACGGGGAGATCCGACAATTCGAATCCCTGCTACATTTTGAAAAAGCTGACAAGGTTCTTTCTGCCAAAAGGCTTTTGCTGCCAAAACCTTTTGTATTTTTAAACAAAGAGAATCTTTTGAAAAACTTAAGTTTCTTCGAAAATATTTATGACAAAATTTAAGACCTACTTTAATAATAGGATTTCCATAAATCTTTTAACAATTTATTACAAATGGCTTGCGGCCATAGATCTGATTTCATATATTATTCTCAGAATTGTCAAAGACCCAATTCTTAAAAATGAACCTTGATAAAATATCGTCTTCAAACACATACATTTTCGAGGCTGAAGCCTTTTCAACGGCACTCGGGAAGGCATGCATTTTGGTCTTCGATCTCCAAAAAGGATGACCCCGAAAAAAGTTCATCCAAATCATTACGCCAGCCTTCGAGAGGATCAGGCGTCAAGATCAGATCTCCATCGAATGGAGTCCAGATTCCATTGTACCAAGAGCCTTTTTAGGCCTGTATTACAGTTACCACTCTCGAGGGGTGTGTACAATATCCATAATAATTGGGCATACGACAGTAAATGTCCCTTCAATTAAGAAATTTCTGAGCTTTATGCTCTCAAAGAGACTGAGAAGTTTAACATCCCCTGCCCATACCAGCAAAGGAAACACTAACCAGTAACCACCCTCGAGGGGTATGTACAATATTGTGTATCTATAATAATTGTAATATACAATAGTAACCAGGCGTACGATAACATACAAAGTAACCATGCAAGGATGTCCCTTCAATTACGAAATTTCCGAGCTCGAGGCTCTCAAAGAGACGAGGAGAGGTCTAACATCCTCTGCCCACACCAGCAAAGGAAACACTAAATGATATGACCCTGTCATTCTATGTCGGTCAGTTAACTCTGTACAAAATACGTTGGTAAGGAACGAGAGTACCAAAAAGTTTTAAATTTATAAAAGGGTACCGCATTCCCTTTATCCAGAAACTCCAATCCGTCCTGCACGGTATTCGAGAGGACGCAGGTTCGAATCCTGCTCAAAACTGATAACCTTCCCACATTTAAATTTACACCGAACTCTGTTCAAGTCCCGTCCTGACAAAGTTGTAAATTTTCACTTTATGTTAAAATGCTATGGAAAACTTGACTAAGATGGAATACTATTTGCTTTAAATACTTAAGAATCCATACAGGTTTCCTTTTTAACTGAAATGACCACATTGTGCAATGGTTCAAAAGATGAATGCTCAAGGCACTCTAAAACTAGTTCCTTTGTCACCAAGTTTGGTTTCTCCACTTTTCCTAACTTCAAATAGCGATGGGTCATCCGCCCAGAATTCAGTTTTAGGACATTGTACGCCTTTGTGAAGCCAGAATAATTCTATCTTTCAGCATGTTCCGTTTACCAGATTTCCTCCAACCACGAGATTGGATGTGCAAAATACATCTCAGTCAAGCTTATTTTCATGATAAAGCTGACGTAGTGTACATTATTCTTTCTCAGAGCACATTCTTGTCTTCCGCTCGGGTAAGCCGCACCCAAAACATTTTCGTTTCTCACCATCTGGGTGCCTCGATTTCTATAGAATAAGAGTATTCAAATACTCGTCTACCTACACAAAATCTCATTTTGCGCATCAAAATCCTGTTACTCTTCACAAACACGTACAAATAGCCTTGAAAACTCTTCAAACCCAGGGATGGTTAGACAATTGGGAGAAAACAATAATAGGTTCCCAAAGAAACCTCTCATATCGTTATGCGATAGACATAGAACTACCTGAAAGTCCAATACCAAAAGAAAAGATATTAGACATAAAAGGAAGAATTATTTAATTCCAAATCAAAGAAACTTAGTTCTTTTAAAGAAAATTCAAACTTGGTGGGTCTTTTGAATTTTTACCACTTTCGCAGTGCCTAGAGGTAGCTTTACCTCAGCGTCACATTCGGTCAATCCCCTAACCGACAACCCACTGAAGAAAATAGTAGTGCACGGAGTGGTACAAGTGGAACTCCAATAGTGGGTCAGCAATTACCGGTTCTCGACAATTTTACAAGCTTTCCATCCGAGATGCTTTCTTACCACGGACGCGTCAGATTTCGCTTGGGAGCCCAGCTTTTTTTTTTTTTTTTTTAACGTGAGGGAAAATCCTCGTAGGATGCTATGCCGGACTCTTACCGACTAAAAAACCTCACGTACCGCCCAACAGCCTATGGTTGAGAGCCCCGGGTAAGCCCTTAGGAAGGATGTCCCGTGACTCCCAACAGACCTACGGCCGCCAATGCGGCCTCGCCCAGGGGGTGGTTCGGGTGCAATCCCGCGTCTATGGGGGGTTTCGGGTGTGACCCCGCTTCTAAGGGGGGGCGTGCGTGAGTGCTCACGTCACGCTGCCGTCATGGGCCTGCTTCTGTAAGGACGGTGAGCGGCCATCTCACCGTCCTCAGACCCCCGGTCATGGAGGCCGATAGTCCTCGGCGAAGACACGTCGGCGGCGCCCAGGGCGCCGACTGCGGAACTCGGGTGGGAGAGTTCTCTCCCGCACCCGGCCCGCCGCCTCCTTCGCGAGCATGACCTGCTCGCAGAAAGAGGCGGCGCAGTCCCACTTACTCCCGCTGGAGAGCATGGCTCGCACCATGGCCTCAAGCGAGAGAGTGTCCACGCCCAGACCCACTACGAGGACCTGTCGCTGTTGTGCCCACGCCGTGCACTCCACCAGCGTGTGGAGCGCCGTGTCATCGCTGCGGTCCTCGCAGTGCTGACACTCGGCCGTGGTTTCCCGGTGTTTTCGCCACAGATACCTACCGAAGCTACCGTGCCCGGCAAGCATCTGTGTCAACCGGTAGGAGAGAGCACCGTGTCTTCTCTCCAGCCACTCGTCCATGACCGGTCTGACGGCCGCGATTGTGGCGAATCCCCCCTTTGGTTGCTCAAGTCGCACCTTCCATGTCTCCACGGTTTCCTGGTGGAGCAGGGTCCGCTGGGCCTCGATTTCTCGAGACGCAGGCCTTTGGCCCCGCTCCAGCGCCTCCTTGCGCCATCTGAACAGTGACGCAAGGGCTCTCGCTTCCAGGTCCCATGGAGGGGTCCCGGCTAGGAGACATGCCGCCTCACCGGAGATCGTGCGGTATCCTCTTATCACCCTGACGGCCATCATTCTCTGCGGGCTCAGCAGTCTAGCCTCATTGCTGGCCGTCAGGGTTTCCGCCCATACGGGAGCCCCGTACAGGGCCATGCTTCGCACGATCCCCAGGTACAGCCTCCTGTAGGGAGCGTTGGGTCCCCTGATGTTGGGCATCAGCCGCGCCAGTGCGGCCGATGCTCCCCTCAGTTTTGGGACCAAACTTCGGAAGTTATGTCCGAAGTTCCACCGGCCATCGAGTACGAGCCCCAGATACTTCATCGAGGGCTCGATGCCGATGCTGACGCCCCCTACCTGTAGGCTGGATCCCGCAGGTGGCCCCATCCGAGGTCCGTGGAAGCACAGAGCCTCGGATTTGTGAAGGGCGACCTCGAGACCCAGCCGCCGAATCCGACCCACGACCTGAGCAACCCCTGCCGTGGCCTTAAGTGCTGCGGTACGGTGCGTTGCTCCCCGCGCCGTAACGAGGGTGTCGTCGGCGTAACACGTTACGCCGACCCCTCTGAGCAACGGACCACGCAGCACCCAGTCGTAACCGATGTTCCACAGGAGCGGCCCTAAAACCGATCCCTGTGGAACACCGCACGACACATCTCGCCGACCCGGCCCTAGCCAGCTCGGGTAAGTTATGGCTCTCTCGGAGAGATAAGCCCCGACAATTCGACGGAGGTAGGGAGGCACTCCATGATAGATAAGCGCCTCCCTGACGCAGCTCCAGGGCAAGGTGTTGAATGCGTTGGCGATGTCGAGAGACACCGCCACCACCACCTCACCCTGTGAGACTGCTTCCTCCGTCAGGCCTCTAATGCGCATGATCGCGTCCACGGTGGAGCGTCCCTGACGGAAGCCAAACTGGCTATCCGCCAGATCAGGCCCCACGTGTGTGAGGTGCCCGACGAGGCGTTGTGCAATAATGCGCTCAAAGAGCTTGCACACCTCGTCGAGCAACACGATCGGCCGGTACCCTGATGGGGAATTTGCCGGCCGCCCCGCCTTTCGAATCAAGACCAGTTTCCCCGTCTTCCAGACCGAGGGAAACTGGCCTTTCTCGAGGCATGCGCTAAAGAGCCCAATTAGTCGAGGCCCAAGCTCTTCGAGAGCCAGGACCCACGCTCGGCCTGGAATGCCGTCGGGTCCAGGGGCGGTGTTTCTGCGGGATTTAAGCCGCAGTACAGCCGCCCCTAACTCACCCTCGGTGACTACGGGCACGTCGTTCTCGCTGCCTTCCGCGTTGGGCGCCTGAGACGAAGCCATGCGCGGAGAAATGTGTTCCTCCGCTCTCGATGGGAACAAGGAGTCCAGGACCCCCTCCAGCCGCTCCGGCTGGAGACTCTGAGTCAGTGGGGGCGCCTTAGGGCGTAATTTGCCCCTTACCATAAGGTACGGCGCCCCCACGGGTTCCGCTCCAGAGTCTCCATCAGCTCATCGCAGCCCAACTTTTTGGACCGCTTGATGGCCGTCTGGAGGGCCCTCTTGGCTTCCTTGTACTCATCATAAAGCTCCGTCTCTCGGGCTGCCGCATCTTCTGGGCGGCGACGCCTCCGGCGGAATCTGGTGTACCGGCGGCGCGCGGTAACGCACTCCGCGCGCAACTGCGCGATTTCCGGCGTCCACCAGTACACCCGCTTCCTCGCCGGTCTGGGCCTAGCCCTGGGCATCGCCGCATCGCAGATGTGCGACATGGCTCTCCCGAACCACTCCACTTCGGCATCAACATCGGCAGGCCCGTCCGCTGCCGGAATCCAGGCCTGCACGATGGCCGCCTCCAGGAGAGCCTCCCGATCCAGGCGATGGAGTGCCCAACGCGGTTCCGGGGGATTCGCGATTGTTGGTGGCAGGTTAGGTGGAGGGGAGACGTCGAACCGAATATATCGGTGATCTGACGACGTCTCCTCCTCCTCCACCACGCGCCATCCCTGGACACGGCGGGCGAGCTCAGGGGTCGCAAACGAAACGTCTATGACCGAGCTGAGCCCCCGCCACGTCCAGGTTGCGACATTCCCCCGGTTCAGGATGACTAGGCCACGTGTAGTGACCCAGTCCTCCAGTATCCTCCCCCTGCCTCTGGTTTCCCGGGAGCCCCAAGCCTGCGACCAGGCATTGAAGTCTCCCAGGACCAGGACAGGGCGAGGCCGGCATGCAGCGAGAACGACGTCCAGCTCAGGGAGCCATAGCTCAAACTGATGCTGGTCGAGGCTCGGCGAGACGTAAACAGCCACGACAGCCACACCCTCATATTCCGCCGCGACGCAACCCGGGCCCCTAGCAATAAGCGCTAGGCGCGAGTCGTCCGCGCCGGTCCCCCCAAAGATGGTCGCCATGCCGTCCAGATCCACCGGGCTTCCCGGGTGAACCCAGTACGGCTCAGCGACGACAACAATATTAATGGACCACTGCCTGATGCTCTGGTACAGAAGGTCCTGAGCACCAGTGCAGTGGTTCAGATTCACCTGCAGGATGCGGATATGGGTGTCCATTAATGGACGTCCATATCCGCACCCTGCCGCGAACGTGCACCCACACCCTCACCCCTCCGTGCGGACGGACGGGGCTTCGGCCTTGAGGCAGCGCAGGTCTTACTGCCCGCCCGGTGGTTTGCCTCCTTGCCCTCCGCCACGCATTTAAAACAGCGTGGCGGAGCGTCACAGGCAAGGGCCGTGTAACGGGCTGACTACAGCGGAAGCACCGATCGCCCACGGTGACTTCCGCCGTACACTGCACTCCTGCATGCCCCACGACCAGGCACCTATAGCACCTGTCTTCGCGGGGCTGCAGGAGATGCACCTGCGCCCTCAGGAAGCCTCCAATAAGGAGGCTCCGTCCGTCCGCCACTTTCTGGGCCGCCGCGACGGGACAGCTCACGACCGCCGACCCGTGACCAGTGGGGCCAAAGCGGATTTCGCCTGACCTCACCTGATCACGGGGGCAGCCACTCGCCTCCACGACGGCGGAGATTATCTCCTCCGTCGTGGCCGCGTCATCCAGACCCGAAATGCGCAGACTCGCGCATTTGTTGGGTCTGGTGACGCGGACGTCACCCTTGTCCAGCGACTCCCGCAGCTTTGCCGCTAAGGCATCTGCTTTGGGGCCGCTGGAGACCTCGAGGAGGCGCGCTCCGGTGCGCGTCACCTTGCACCGGAGCCCCCCCTCAATCTCGAGGGCCTTGAGGTCTACTGAGGCTTTCGCCTGCCTCAGTACCTCGGCGTACCCCACGCCCTTCGCCTTGCCTTCTGTCGTCACCGTAATGACGACGGCAGTGGAGCGAGGAGCGCGGAGCCTCTTCGGCGCCTTCGCCGCGGCGGCCTTTGCCGCTTTTGCGGCGACCTTTGCCGCCTTCTTGGCGGCCTTCGCCGCCTTTTTGGCGGCCTTAGCCGCCTTCTTCTTTGCTCCTGCCACCTCCCAGATCCCCTCTCTAGAGGGAGTCTGGGGTGCGGCGGGAGCGCTGGCTGTGCTGGTGGAGGCGGGGTTGCCACCTCCACCAGGTGCCGTCTTCTTGGGGGCGGAGGCCTTCCGCTGGAGACCGGGAGCCCCGCTGGGTGCAGCCGTCGTCGCGTACGACGCGACGGCGGGTGCCGCCAGCGGCGGGCGGTATGCCCGGTCCTCGAGAACGCCGAGGCGGCGTTCGATGGTCTCCAGCAGTTGGACCATCGTCGGGGTCGCCTTAGGTGCACGGGGAGCGGGGGTTTTAACACCCCGAGCCTCCCCGGCCCCCTGGACGAGCTGCGTAAGCTTGCCGATTTCCTCCCGCATCAGCTCTTGCTGCTTGCGGGAGTCGGCAAGCTCCTTCTCCAGGCTCGCAACACGAGCCCGGAGCTTCCCCTCCTCGCTGGAGACGCTCCTCTCAAGGAGCTCCTCCAGCGCCTTCGTCGCCCCTGTGACGGCTTCCGTCACTACTTTCTTCTTGCCCGCAACATTCTTGGCGCCCTTTACGGCGCCAGTGATGCGGGCAAAAGCCGCCATTATTTCCTTCGCCGCCGGCACCTCCGTGACCCTCCCGCTTGGCAGCGGGGGCACAATCGCCGGCGGCTCTGCCACCCTCCCTCTCGCTCTGTAGAGGTCGGCATTCCGACCTCTACCCGCGGTGGTAGCAGCTACCTTCCTAGGAAGGCTACCTTCCTCCTCGCTGGTGGAAGATTCGGACCCAGGCCGACGGAACAGGCCTTTGCCTGGTCCGCTTGACCTAGGTCTCTTCCGCCTCGCTTCTTCGGCATGGAGACCGAGGGTATCCTCGGTCTCGGTACCCATATCAACTGCCGACTCCATCTCGGAGCCGGCACGGGTTGACGCGACCTCCGCGTCACTGGGGGTGGTTTTGAGGCACACCCCTAGGCCTGAACTACGGTGACCCCTCCCATATACCACCAGGGATGAACCCTGGCGGGGGTCGACATGCCGAGACATGCCAAGCGATTCCCCGGACACTGTCCGGGTGCGCTCCTGGGTAGTAACTTGCGTTGTAATTTCGTCCATAGTAAGATTTTTGCGTTTTGCGTCCGCCGACGTAAGGGTGGGAGTGGGGAAGTTGGGAGAGGATGTGAGGATGGGAAGGGTGGGAAGGTGGGAGTGACGCCCTAGGCACTGAGTTCCCCCCAGCGATGCATCAAATTGCCGGGCGTCAGAGCGTGAGATTCGGGTTATTTTTTATAGAGGTTTTCTTCCTCGCAACTCCAAAGAGCCACCGTGCCCGTCTGTTGCCAGACGGGGTTACGGCTCGGCCGAACGATGGTTCCTATGGAACCGTGTACTTCGCCACTGATCACTCAGTGGCGAAGTACTCGTCGCCCTGGGAGTTCTCCACTAAGTACGCTCTGCATAGCAGAGCGCATGCGGAGAACTCCAAACCGGCCATAAAGGCCCCCCCTCCTTGGTGGACTATTGGCCGTGGGCGACGACGTGCGCCTCAGGCGAAGTCCACATCGTCGTCCACGTTACCAGGATGCACCACGTGGAGGTTGTCCTACCCAGCACCCCTGGGAGCCCAGCTAGAAAACATTTCTCTAACAGGCTCGAGGGCCTAGAATAACAAAGATTGCACTGCATCAATAGAGATGTTGATAATCTTACACATGATTCGAAATCATATACCGGTACTGTGTTACAGTCTGTACTCTTTCAAAGCAGTTATAGTCCATCCCCCCAGAGGGACGAGACCAAATCAATTGCCTTGACGAACTTAACTCGTCAGCTTGCGTGTAATGGTCCGACATCAAATTGACTTCACCATACACTGCATTCCGAGCCGATACCATATGTATCAGCTCCTCCGGGTATTTTTTGGGAGCATCCTGCTTCAAACACCACTAAGGCAAGATTGCCTACAAACAATATTCCTATTATGAAATGGAGAACACTACACATGATAGGCCTGTTTGTAATGTGTGGATATTACTTTCACCACCATTTTTAATACCCAAGATGCTGTCACACCTTAATCGGTCAACAGGAGTGTTTGTGGTGTCGCGATGGCACAAGGTAATAATAGAGGGCAGATCTCAAAGCGAGAGCTCTGTAAGCTCCATTCGTTCTGCAGAACCTGCAAAAGAACCTAATAAACATTATTTCTTTCCTTCTACTAAACACCTCGACAGGTCTCCCACCACCTCACATAGAGAATCTGTGGAAATGTTGGCGAAGAGGTAAATAACAGATATTAAATCAAAAACTTCTTCTATTGAGCTCCTTGAGACCTACCTTTCAAGATACTTATAAATTTTACAGTTTTAACCGACTTGCATTTTATTCATGGTTATTTATATAATACGATTCTGTTACATAAATCTGTTGTTGCTGTTCTTGATAATATAGAAACCGTTAGTCAACTTTACATAGTTCGCATGTTTTGGTTAAACATATTATCTTGGTCGATTTCTTTAAAAAATGTAAAGAAAGTTAAGTCACATATTCATTGATATTGGGATTGATGACTTAGTTCAATATTACCAAGTATTGATACAAAGAGAACATTTTTCAGGTTTCTCGTCATAGTGATTTTATGCTTAGGTCGCCGCAACCACGATCTAACTTTGCTCGATTGTATTAACTCACGTCATAGGTACTACTTTTAGGCCCGAATCAAGAGTCCGAAACTGATCATTTTCATTTCAGACAATCTGGTTGGAAAACTATTGTAAACAAAGATAACACCTACGACTAATCAATTGAATCCTTTATTCTAGATAGAAATTAGGATATCAGAGTAACCGATATGAGACTACACAGTCTAATAGTTTATTTATGACTGTTAGAGGTTCTCCAACTATTCTAGCCCCGGCACTACCCGGTCAACAGCAGCTTCTAAGAATTGGTGGTGGTGATAAGATCAAAATAATCCTTAACACGAGGTAATTGACGATGGATTTCAAAAATTTTTATCGTCGAGTAATAATGTCAGCTACTACCACCAATCAAGTATAATAATAATTCGCAATTATTTAATCCTGTCAATAGAAGGAATACTTACTACTCCTTAAATAAGATTCCTTATTTAGTCTGTTTAAGATAACATATGAAGTTGTTCAAGATGGTAAAGATTATAAATCTAGATACCATACATACAACATTGTATAATATTATTTTCCTAAAAATAAATTAGAATCACATTGGCGTTTCCGTCACTCACCAGGCGAAAACAAACATTTCTCATTATATAAGCTTCGAATTACGGTCAAGTACTTTTAATAGCGGCGTTTTCCCTGAAAGAAAACGCATATTAAAATACTTACCTAATTCGAAGCTTACTTTTTAAATCTGCCTGGTGAATA
Organism: Miltochrista miniata; assembly: GCA_933228765.1. NCBI lineage: Eukaryota > Metazoa > Arthropoda > Insecta > Lepidoptera > Erebidae > Miltochrista > Miltochrista miniata. Next base: position 11,942,566 of record OW121752.1, read on the forward strand.
AAAGCCAATGAGGACAAAGTGGACGCCATGTTCTTTTATAAGTTCACAGGTGGCGCCATCTGCTGGTGAGTCGACGGAAATACGTCATCAAACATGAGTAAGATAAGCCTACGGGTAACGGATATGCCTATCTCTTATTATATAAGCTTCGAATTAGGTAAGTATTTTAATATGCGTTTTCTTTCAGGGAAAACGCCGCTATTGTACGAATGGTGAACAGCTTCCCCTACCCTATAAAAGGCTTTAGCGGTGTCTAGGGCAATAGTCAGAGATTCGCCGTGCCTTTCCATAGCCTCACCCCAGGTGTGTGTTAAGTACGCTCAACCGTTGATCGTTTCGGCCTTAAACCATATTGACGATCGTTAATTAATTAGCGAGTGATCCTCCAGCGCATGAGCTGTTTGTTTTTTATAATTAGCGTGATCACCTTGCAGATGACGGTGGTTACGGCTATGGGGCGATAGTTGGCCGGATCCGACCGATCCCCTTTCTTGGGGATCGGTTGGACAACCGGTTGGTCGGTTTCCCGAAGTAGGAAAGGCGATACAGGAAACAATTCGGCTGCACACTTCCTGGCTTTCCGCGTGTCAAGTGACCGTAGCACCGCTCGCTCATCGCACTGCCGGATTACAACATCCGGCATCGTGGTTCCACAGTAGGCGATAGTGGGAGGTTACTTGCCAGTCATCGACCCGGGAATGAGCCGCAAAGAGATTGGCAAGCATTTCTGCTTTCTCCTGGGCCTTGTGAGCCAGTGATCTGTCAGGATAGCGCAGCGGCGGCAGCGAAGGCTTGCAGAAGTTGGCCTGCACGGCATTGGCCAGTTGCCAGTATCCACGGTTGCCCGTGGATGTGACGTGAACTCCTGACCAAGCCGCGTGACGCGCTGAGCGTCCGCTATCTTGAAGGCCCTCATACTGGACCTTGTGGCTCTTTTGTATGCTGCTTTGAGATGCCTGATCCAGGCGCGGTACGCTGTCTGTTTTCGTTGAACAGCAACGGCGCACTCACGCCCGAACCAGGCGCGAGATTTTCGGATACTGGCAACATCAGTGTATGGAATATATGCCATACCTAACGTAATCTCGCCAGCAACCGCAGTGGCGCTTTCCGATGAAGCCCTCCCCGCAAAGCAGCGCTGACTCCACGGGACGGTTGCATAGTATTCTCGAAGACCGTCCCAATCTGCTGACCACCAGTAGTGCCACTGCCACAATCGCCATGTCACCTCTACTGCCCTTGCAGGAAATGACACCTGCAGGATGGCACACCTGATTTTCTCTCTTTATACTGTGGTAATAGTTGTTTTTACCTTTTATGTACAGAATCATTAAAAATGTCACATAGGTACGTTCCCTGCTATAAGTAAGTTCAACTCATCTGTGCGCGCGGCACTATGTGTGGGTAAGCCTCGTCTAAACACAGTGAATTCGTCTGCGTGACATGAGGTACAGTGAAGTACAAAATACAAAAACACTTGTTTAACTAAAATAAAAACTCAATGGGTGAAATGTATGTTATACACATTAATATGTATCGCTGTTTGAAGAATAAAATTGAGGAATTTTAGGATTCGCTGCTCTCTCCAAGGTTAATTATAAATTCAATCAAAATGTCGATAGTATTCTTTTTCTTTGGCGTGTCGACAAGTATAACGCCACATCTCTTCATCAATTTGACTTAAACGTTCGTTTATTAATTTCATTATTTCCATCACATTTTGTTCGATTTTATGCGAAGCATTATAATTTGTTTAAATTCCCCATATATTTTCTATTGGGTTTAGTTCAGGATGATACGGTGGTAGCCGAAGAACTTTTAAGCCATATGGCTGAAGTATGTCATTAATCTTATAACAAACTAGCTGACACATAAGGTGTGCGAAAAGCGTGTGAAACTGCCCTGCCCTCTCCCAAAGGAACCGCGCAATATATCGGGAACAAAAGTATCCTAGAACCTTCCTCGGATCATGAGCTCAGATTGTACCAAGTTTCATTTAAATCAATTCATAATCAGGATACAGACTGACAGACATGAAAATTTCTAATTACATTTTCAGCTTCAGTATCGATTAGAGAACGCCCTACAATTAAAAATTTCAAATTATCTTCCATGTACAGACTCTCGACATTCAACAGTTTTTTTAGATGTATAGATATGTTTTTTTTTAAATCAAGTCATACGTACAGTTCAATTTTTGTCATATTTGCAATATAAGCAATGTTTTTTTCCGTCGACCATCTCTGCATTTCTATTTTTTTGCATTAGAATTTGGAGCTCTATCATTTATAACTTTTCTGTAGGCCTTTATAAGTTACACAATTCTACCATACATTATCTTGTTATGCCTCGAAGGGTTTAGGCAGCGTTTTCGTTAAAAGCTCCCAGACACCTTATTTTTTTCCGACATCTCCAACTAATATCATTATATCTTAGTCCATGTATACAAAAACTCAACAAATTATATACGTTAACCTTTCTCAAGAATCATTGGTGATCTCAGCATGAAAATCCATGCAGTCGTTTTTAAGTATATCGTGAACAGACAGACGCGGCGGGGACTTTGTTTTATTATATGTAGTGATAACAAATATTAATTCCATCGAATTGACACATAAAAAATATTTACCTGACTTCTTAAACATTTTCTCCGTGAAGAATTGGACATTTTCTTTAACGACTGTACCCATGGTATTATCACTAAGAACACTATGTAGGTACTGAATTATAATGTGACCAAGTTACACAGGATCACAGAGTACATTTGTATATTATGAGATAGAGACGTCACTCGACTAAGTGACGACACCAGCGGTGCCAAGCAGCTATTACAAGAAACTTTCTGACTGCGTGGCCATTAAATAAAAATCGAGTGTAACAAATATATTTAAATAAACTTGAATCGTTTAGAAAAATTAGTTTTAAGATCGTAAAAAATGATAATAAACTACCTTGGGCAGAAAAGTAGTCTTACTTATATGACCCTATGTAACGAAACCATACCGCGATTTAAAAAAAAGGCACAGCGCCATCTAGTTGTGAATTTTTAACTAAAATATTAGATTTTTTAATATTGCGTACAGCGCCAACTACCACGTGTTTCTGGAAACTCTTACGTTATAATGAAACGAAATTAAATATCATGACAAGTCTCAATGTAACTGCAACGTTGAGAACCTACGTAAGTTGGTTACATTATAATTCAATGCTCAGTTCTAAGTGATAACACCATGCACAGGATCTCAACGTTGCAGTTACATTGAGACTTGTCATGATATTTGATTTCGTTTCATTATAACGTAAGAGTTGCCTGCAAACGGGAACTAGATGGCGCTGTATACTTTTTGTCTAAATATGATGTTTATTTCGCTGCCAAGCAGAGCGTTTCCTGCAAAGACTGCTTGGCACCGCTGGTGTCGTCAATAAGTAGAGTTACGTCTCTACCTCATAATATAAAAATGTACTCTGTGAAGACGGCCGCATCACTGCCACAAATTAAAGCTGTATAATTACTAGCGCACGCACACATAGCGCCGCGCGCACTGATGAGTTGAATTATCTTATACCACAATTAACTTTATTCATAAAGGATATGCAAGTAAATTTGCTTCCAGTTGTAAATTGACCAAGGATGGGATCCTGCTCTATACAAATCTTTTGCTAGAAGAGATCAATAGATGCTTCATGAACTCTTATTTGCTCCATAAAATGCACTGAAGGCATTGGAATTGTCGTAAAAATTAAAACCCAACTTACTGATTTGATGTTTATTTATACTTTGCTCTAAACTTTACATTCACGCACATACACACAATATAAAATGTCAATGAAAACAAGTTTCTTCTCAGTCGGCCAAATTTAAATAAAAGACCAATACAAAATGGCACTTCCAGCCACACAGTAATTTAGGTGTGTCAATAGGATTTACAAACTGAATTTTAATAACACTGCCAATAGCTGCCAGTGTTCTGGATTTTTCAAAAAAGAACATCATTTTCTAAAAGTGAAAATAATATTATTATAATTATTAGTGATAATGATAATACTTGTCATAAAGTCAAAATTATCAACTAGTATGAATAAATCAAGAGATTACAAAATACCTATTCAAATATACTCTACAAAAAAAGATCCTTACAAATTAAATCTTAAAGTTGTACGTTTCTAAGGAGAGCTAGACCAGCCCAAATGCATTCAAGTGAGATTACTTAACTACATACTATATTTGAAGTAAATGCACAGTGATCACGCAAAACACATCATAAGCTGCTGAAATAATGCTCGACTTCTCACATGATTAACATTTGGGTAGACAATCTCGGATGAGTTTTGATTGGTCAAGATAACTTTTGTGTATTGTGAAGTAACAAGTTCAAATCCTAGTAAATGATCTACAACACTGATTGTACATTACTGTACTACACGCACACTGTGTCGTGGCGTAAACTTGGAGAGGACACAGTCCAACATTGGTCTGCAATAGGCTGATTTGATTGTACCACACACAAGAGTTATCATGACAAACAAATTACACTAAAAGTGAGTGTTATGCTTAAATCAATAGTCTACTGGTCTTCAGACCCTTCGTCATCATAATCTTCGTCCTGATCTTCTTGATCCTCTTCAGAGGAAGCAGCATCCTTTTTTGGTGGTGCCGGATCCTTGCGTGGTCGCCCACGTCCCCTTCCTTCAACGGGTGCACTCTGTAATAAAGCAAAATAAATGTATTATTGAAAAAAATATTAATTAATACGTTTAAAAAATTAACAGAGAAATAAAACAAACATTTACAAGAAAAGTTTACCATTAATTGTGTTTCATTATCATGTTATGAATAAATATTATAAAAAAGATTAGCTTTATCTATTGTTGTTTATGTGAAATGTGAGATATAACTTAAAAAAAAATTATATTGTACCTTTGCTTTAGATGCCTTTTTCTTTGAACCCTTGGGCCGACCTCTACCTCTTTTCGCTACTGGTGCCTGTTCATCGTCAGACGATTTAGCGGATTCTTTAGCTTTGCTAGGTGCTGCGGGTCTGCCTCTTTTCTTGCTTTCAGCTTTTGCTTCCTGCACAAGATATTTTCATAAGCATTAATGCATCACAAGGTGGCCACTTTAATCCTAAATCTGGGTTGTAAGTCAACACCAGTAGTGTTCTCTCTGTAATATGCTATGGACCTGGCACCTGCACAGTAAATCTATGGAGTGCTAAGAATTAGGTCTCTATGAGATTGGAGTTCTGGATGAATTCTAAAGATCCAACCAATGTCCAGTGTAAATGGTTACAATAGGTCACAAGCAGAACCTACTAACTTTATCTCTAGGCACCAGAGTCTGATGTCCACAGTAGTTAATAAGTATGACCTTATGTGACCCTTGCTCGACATATAATTTATCATATTATCCTGCTCACAACTAAAAATAGATTTCAAAATTAAAAATGATAACAAAACTTTATCAGGAACTTACTGTTACTTGTGTGCCATTGGATTTGGGCCTGCCGCGTCCTTTCTTCTCTACTACTGTTGAACCATCATCAGACATGGTGGGAAATTTATTTAAACTTCTCTAAAGTAGTAGGATTCACCTGAAACCAATAGTTATTAGATATTACAATGTTTTCAACTAGAAAATCAATAAGGTTCCAAAATTAATAACGCTTCCAGTTCCCGGGCGAACTATGTATTTAAATCATGTAATTACCAGTGACGCTAAAGCAAAAGGGCAACAAAAGATTAAATATTTATTCCAGAAATGGGTCTCGGCGAGAACATCAATTTATAGACATCTAATGAATTAATATTTTGTACACCCAACGTTACGTAGAAACAAAACACTGACACAAAATGACAACTTAGTAAATTGGGACGCCTAACGAAACGATTCGATGTATAGCTTTCCTACAAAGTACCTATTTAAAACTGATTGGAATGAATGCTTTACGTAAACAGACAAATTTCAAATAAGAATCGAAATCCATATTAAAAAAAAATCACGAAAGAATTGCAAAAAACTAAGTCGTTAAATGAAAGAAATACCCAAGCCACTACAATGGAGTCTGCTTACATTACAATGCAATGCATGTTAAACCATTTCTAATATTGTACCGCTAATGAAAATGCTTGGCAGGATATTGTAACGGTTTTAGGATAAAATTTTATTACGCTACAGAAATTAGAGTAAAAATACTTACCTAAAAATTGTTTACAGCAAACAACAAGCAACGCGATACCCAACAAGAATTTATGGCGGGCAGCGAATCAACCGAAGATTCGAAGAAGGCGATGAACCGGCGGCGGCGGCGTGTTTGTTTGGCGTCTATGCAGAGGGCGCTAGCGCGCGCTATGCATGACAGGGATAAAAAAAAACAAATAAAGTCGAGCAAACGGAATACGAATAGTAATAAATTCTGGGAAATTTGAAAAAGTTTACTACTTGTTAAATTTTATATACGCGCGAGTCGTTAGTGAGAATTAAATTCGGCCCTTTTTTTGTTTCGTAACATTAGACTTAATTATTATCATTGCAAAACTTAGACCATTTTTGTTTTGCAGTTTATTGATAGAGATGCAAACGGAATGTTAACCGGATAAGGATCTTATTTAAAAAGGACAAGTGCGAGTTGAACTCTCAAGGAAATGCCCCGCGCAAAGGGTTTTGAACTGAAAATTGGACCTTGGACAGATTTAAGCAAAAATGATCCAACCAAAACAAATCTCATTTTGAGGTATTTGACTTTAAAATTCATTGCAGTATTTCTCTGGCTTTGTTATGCTAAATTTTATTTATTTAATTTTATGTAATCCTAATTATGAACAAGTAGATTTTTTTTTGTTTTGGTTTTATCTGCAATCAGTATTTTTTCTTTTTTCGAACTATATGCAGATGTGTTGTGTGATAGTGATGTCATGTGGAGTGTGTCTCCCAGCAGAGGCTTCAACTCCATAGGTTGCAGCTCAGTCTCTAGCGAGATGAAGGCTTAGTATATCCTTTCTTTTAAGGCGTTTGACATGGCTCGGTTGTGTTAGTTTGGCTGCAAGTAGGTTGGGGTGTTTTTGCAGTCTGATCTGGTATCTTTTAGATATTGACAAGATTTCATCTTTGACAGTGTTCATATTAAGTTGGTGATGAATTTCATCGTTTTTAACCAGCCACGGTACTTGGGCTATTGATCTGAGAATCATATTTTACACTCGTTGCAAGATGCAGATATTAGAATTACTGGCACTACCCCAGAGCTGTATTCCGTACATCCAGACGGCTGAAGCCCGTCTGGATGTATGGCATTGTAGATGAGGAGTTTGTTGTCTGTTGACAGCTTGCTGTTTCGCCCCATTAACCAGTATAGACCTTTATACCGTATGTTCAGTTCATCTCTTTTTGTCTTTATGTGTTGTTTCCATGTCAATCTGCGATCTAGATGAAGGCCAAGGTATTTAGCAGAATCTCTGTGGGGAAGTGTTGTGTTCTCCAACACCACTGGTGGGCAGTTTTCTTTCCTCAAAGTGAATGTGACCTGAACGGATTTAGTAGCGCTCGCCTTAATTTTCCATTTATGCAGCCACTCAGACAAAAGGTCCAAACCCCTCTGCAAAATTGCTGTGGCTTTCTGAGGATCCTCATCACTAGCCAAAATGGCTGTATCGTCACCAAAAGTTGCAGTAGTCACACCGGTAATCTGAGGGAGATCCGCAGTGTAGAGGATGTATCAGACTGGGCCCAACACAGATCCCTGTGGTACTCCCGCCCCGAGATCAAAGAATGCAGAAGTCTCCCCGAGTCCTTCACCTGGAACTGTCTTTCTTCGAGATACGACCGTGCACCTGTTCTAACGTTGAATGTTGCTCGCGAAAACCAAATTGATGGTCTGGAATAATATTACTTTCCTTGAGAAGGAAGCGGCAGCAGTCTTCTGAGTAATACTTTCTCAAATAACTTAGAGAGAATTGGCAGGAGGCTAATTGGCCGATATGATCCAACATTATTTGCAGGTTTCGCTGGTTTTAGTATCATGAGGATTTGGGACACTTTCCATAGTCTAGGAAAGTACTGAAGTCTGAGTACTCCATTGAACAGCACCGTAAGAAACACAATCGCCTTTCTCGGTAACTGTTTCAGGATGTCCTTAGTAATCAAATCGAAACCAGGTGCCTTTTTATATTTCAGGTCACGAACTATTCTACAGATTTCCTGTGGTGTAACGGGTTTAGGTGGAAGGGAGAGCTGGAAGTCTTGGTTCAGGCCTTTTTATATCTCATCCTCTGTGTTTCCGCTACAACTGTCATGAGTACCAAAAACTTTAGACAAGTGAGCAGCAAACAAATCAGCCTTATGTTGTGGTGTTCGGGCCCAACTGTTACTAGCAGTCTTTAAAGGAGGCTTTGTCTCCTGCGGTCTATTGTATGATTTTGTGAACTTTCATAACGAGTAATTCGTGGATGCAGTTGCGGTGAGAGTCTCTAGTTTGGTCTGGAGAGTGGTACTATGCCAGGCCTGTATAGTTTGCCTGAGTCGGATTGCAGCATTATTGAACGCAATTTTGTCCTCTCGAAGCCGGCTGTTGTGCCAGACCCTACGTAGTCTCCGTTTTTCCAGTAATTCCTGCCGAATTTGTAATGGGAAGTTGACGGCCATTTTCTTGGAGTTTAAGACAGGTGTATTTAGCCAGCATGCTTGTTGGATTAACAAGGTAATATGCTTCGTAGAGTCCTCTAGATCCTCAGGCGTTTTCAGATCGATTTTTAGATCTATCTCACGTTCCAGGTACTCATGAAAGGACTGCCAGTCCGTCAAGTGATTGTAGAGTCTTTCAGGTTCCTCAAATTCAGTGGGTAATGTACTAACTGAGAGTAAGATGGGCGTATGGTCCGAGGAGCCATCAAGACAAGATTTAGCTCGGAAGTATTCTCTGGATAATCCTTTGACCATAAAGAAATCCAATAGGTCAGGAGCTCTATCTTCATCTTTAGGCCAGTATGTTGGTTCAGATGTTGTGACTACAGTAAGTTTGTTACTATCCAGAGCCATCTTCAGTTGTCTGTGTCAGTCCAATAGGTGTGCTTTGAGTTCGAGTCGCCACCAGCCACAAAGCGATCGCCAAGTATACAGAAATAGCCATTGAACATAGCTTTGGTAACCTTGTGTCTTGGTGGAAAATAAACCGACGACACTACTATTCTGCCCAATTGTGTTTCGATTGCGATTGTGGTCGCCTGAAGATAGTCAGCTTTGAAAGCAGGCAACAGGTAGTGTTTGATTGCGGATTTCACAATCACAGCAGTGCCAGCATGACTTGTACCATCTGGATGTCCGGTGAGGTATGTGGTGTATCCAGGAATTATAATGTTGGTAGAAGTGCTGCCATGAGCCTCGGATATCATGGCTACATCCAGGTTGTGCTCCTTAAGCAAAACCTCCATATCATGTATATTGGATGCTATTGCTAACCCATTTATGTTCCAGGTTGCCATGTTGAGTGTCGTCATTTTGTCTGTTTGTCGACGAGTTTGGTTATGAGGCTCATCAAGGCACCCATTTGTTGTATGATCAGGTCAAATTTTTCTGACTGTTTGATTAGCATCATTTCTAGCTTGTTTTGTGCTGTAAGTGGATCCAGAGATTTTCTTAGGGTTTCTGCATAGCTTCTTTCCTCTAAGCTAGGGATGTTGTGGAGTGTCTGCTTATTTGGCAATTTCTTGTATGTTGTTGTAAGTGGATTTCTGGATTGAGACCTTGGAAGTTTTGAAGTTCTTCTGGCTAGGATTTCCTTGTATACCTCACATCCTTTGTTATTGGCTGGGTGTGGCCCTTGGCAGAAGGCACAAAGGGCAGGGGTGGAGCGATCAGTCTTTGGACACTCTGATGTCTTGTGCTGTTGTGAGCATTCGACGCATCGGTATGGTCTCATACAGTAGTTTTTCGAATGCCCATACTGTTGGCATCTTTGACATTGGACTATTGATTGTTTTTTTTTCGGATCCTCAATAACAACGATTTGATGGTCTATAATTTTAATATTTTTGGCTGCCATATTATTGGGACCAGGGATAATATTCGCAAAAAATGTAGAGGTAGGTTTTTTGTACGGGCCATATTTGGCATTAATAATTTCTCCGGTAACAATATTCCCTGTTTCCGTTATTGCTTCTTTTATAGCAGCAAGAGGTGTTTTGGGGTGCAGATTCCTTATGACTATTCTGAAGGGCCTCTCATCTTTCCTACTAAATGTGTGACCTATGAGATTGTTTTCTCTCACAACAGTGATTAGCTTTTTGTATACATCCATTTCCGTGCAATTTACTCGGAGTAGGTTCCTATTAATAATTCTGTAGGAGAACTGGCCCTTAGAAATCACTGACTCCAGTAGTTCAGTCAATTTGCAGACCTCTTCAATGCCATAAAGGATGATTGGTGGAGGTTTGGGCATCCTTTTTTCCTTTAGTTGATCTGTATTGTCTTCAGTAAAATCGATGGGCAGATTGCTGAATTTATTGGATGTCTGGAGCTTTTCCGGTGATGGAGATTAAACTTTTCTTCGTTTCGGATTCCTTAGAGGGGGAACTCTTTGCCACGAAGGAGGCTTGTTGGAGTCTTGAATTATCTTTTGTTGATTATCACAAGAGTGTAGTTCATTGGATGTTGGGACCTTACTCAGTGATGAACTTCTAGGTCTGCTTGCAGACTTGGATGGAAAGCTTGCTGCAGTAACTTCTTGTTTCCAGTAGCAGTTACCGCTACAGGAGCCTGGTCACCTACTCCTTTGGAGTCTTCGGTAGTCCATTTAACAATTTCCAGCCCGGATACTGGAAAGCGCCGGGGGTTAGCCGGATCGCTCGACAAATCACATTCATTTTCTGACATTTTCATTTACAAGGGGATGGGAGGTAAAATCACAGCACTTTCCCAAGGCACTATGTCCACTCTTTCAAAGGGTATTTAGTTCCTTTTGGCCTGTGGATGCCAGGTACAGGTTATTTGACTGCCGCCTGTTGCTCGGCATTGTTGCGTCGTTTAGCACCACCCAGGGGGCACGTGTAGTGTAGGGTGAGAATAGGAGAAGATGGTAAATCCTACGGACGCGACGCAACCCACCCCCAAGTAGATATTAAAGAAAATAAACGCCTAGATCATTTTTATAAAAAAGAAAATAATACAATAATAATACCTGTGTAGACTGCGGAATCCACCACCTAATGGTAAGCCGTAGCGCATCTAGCGATTGGGGGCCCGGGGGGGCCAGGCTCACAGTCCTTAATGCTCCCTCCACATTACTCGCGAAGTTCAACGAAGTTAGTCGGCGAAGTTGCCTGAGTCAAAGAATACGAAGTAGGCCGAGGTGCCCCTCTACACTATCGTACTCGTCCAACTTCGTTCAACTTCCCGAGTAATGTGAAGGAAGCATAAGACTTTCGACAGTGGTCCTCAAGTTGAAAATGTACCTTTTCACGCTCCTCTTGGGGAACCCGGGATTGTAAGATGAGGGAAAAACGTGTGCGGGCAGGTCGCGGTCGTTCCATGTTTTTAAAGTTCGACAGAGAAACGATCTTTTGAAACGCCCAGTACGGGACGAAAATTCTCTCCACTGTGTATGACTGGCATCTCTGAGAGAGGAGAGAGGGTAGGGGTAGGAATGGGGACTTCTTTTCATAGCTTAAACGCACACGCCTGCGTTTTTCTGGCATTGAACTTGAACAGGTTGTCCGAACCCCATTGGGCAATGCGACCCAGGTCCCGGTCGAGATCTGCCACGGTTTGTCGTCTCTTTCCCTCCATGTCGCCTCGCCTCTCCGCTGGACAGCCTTCTGTCAGGGGCGCTCCACCGTGGACGCGATCATGCGCATTAGAGGCCTGACGGAGGAAGCAGTCTCACAGGGTGAGGTGGTGGTGGCGGTATCTCTTGACATCGCTAACGCCTTCAACACCTTGCCCTGGAGTTGCGTTAGGGAGGCGCTTATTTACCATGGAGTGCCTCTCTACTTCCGTCGAATTGTCGGGGCCTATCACTCCCAAAGGGCCATTACTTACCCGAGCTGGCTAGGGCCGGGTACGCGAGATGTGTCGTGCGGTGTTCAACAAGGATCGGTATTAGGAGCCCTCCTGTGGAACATCGGTTCCGATTGGGTGCTGCGTGGTCCGTTGCTCAGAGGGGTCGACTAAACGTGTTACACCGACGACACCCTCGTTACGGCGAAGGAAGCTACGCACCGTGACACAGCACTAAAGGCCACGGCAGGGGTTGCTCAAGTCATGGGTCGGATTCGGCGGCTGGGTCTCGAGGTCGCACTTCATAAAGCCGAGGCTCTGTGCTTCCACTGACCTCGGATGGGGCCACCTGCGGGATCCAGCCTACAGGTAGGGGACGTCAGCATCGGCATCAAACCCTCAATGAAGTGGCCAGTGGAACTTCGGACATCACTTCCGAAGTTTTGGGCCCAACATCAGGGGACCCAACGCTCCCTACAGGAGACTGTACCTGGGGATCGTGTGAAGCATGGCCCTATACGGGGCCCCCGTATGTGTGGAGACCCTGACGGCCAGCAATGTGGCTAGATTGCTGAGCCCGCAGAGAGCGATGGCCGTTAGGGTGATACGAGGATACCGCACGATCTCCGGTGAGGCGGCATGCCTCCTAGACGGAACTCCTCCATGGGACCTGGAAGCGAGAGCCCTTGCGTCACTGTTCAGATGGCGCAAGGAGGCTCTGGAGCGGGGTCAAAGGCCTGCGTTTCGAGAAATCGAGGCCCAGCGGTCCCTGCTCCACCAGGAAACCGTGGAGGCATGGAAGGCGTGACTTGAGCAACCAAAGGGGGGAATCGCCACAATCGCGGCCGTCAGAACGGTCATGGACGAGTGGCTGGAGAGAAGACACGGTGCTCTCTCCTACCGGTTGTTACAGATACTTACCAGGCACGGTAGCTTCGGTAGGTATCTGTGGCGAAGACACCGGGAAACCACGGCTGAGAGTCAGCATGCGAGCAGGTCATGCTCGTGAAGGAGGCGGCGGGGCGGGTACGGGAGAGAACTCTCCCACCCGAGTTCCGCAGTCGGCGGCCTCGCTGCCGCCGACGTGTCTTCGCCGAGGACTATTGGCCTCCATGACCGGGAGTCAGAGGACGGTGAGAGGATCGCTCACCGTCCTTACAGAAGCAGGCCCATGACGGCAGCGTGACGTAAGAAACTCACGCACTCCCCCCCCCCCCCCCATTAGAAGGGATCACACCTGAAACCCCCAAAGACGCGGGATAGCACCCGAACCACCCCCTGGGCGAGGCCGCTGCGGCGGCCGTAGGTCTGTTGGGAGTCCTGGGACATCCTTCTGAGGGCTTACCCGGGGCACCCAACCATAGGCTGTTGGGCGTTACGTGAGGTTTTTTAGTCGGTAGGAGTCCGGCATATCATCTATGAGGATTTTCCCTTCCCTCATGTAAACAAAAAAAAATGATACAGGTAATAAAGGGTATGTTTTTATTTTCAAAATCAATGGGTTCGATTTCCAACTAGGGTTATTGGTTTTTCAAAAATCTAATGATGAGGTTTTCAGTTTTATCAAAATCGGGCTCGTGACTCCTTTGAGCATTTTTAGCTATTCCTTATAGTTTCGGATTTGGCCTTCCAAGCCCTTTTCAAAAATTCATTCCATTGACATTAATTAATATTATGTAAATTGCAAGTTTAAAGGGCTTTTACAATTTGTGTATTTAATTGTCCTTTATGCTCTTGACATTTTGATTGAATTTACTATAAAACTGCATGGATTATAACGAAAATGTCACAGAATTAATATGAAATTTTATCTAATTGTATTTAATTTGTAATCTGACATTAGCATAGTAAGCATCAATCAGATTAATAATAGTGACATTTAATTATTGATTGAGAAAATTGCAAATTGAATACTGCACTGTATGCATAATAATTAATTGTTTTTTACAATGAGTCTTTATGACGATGACTTTTCTGTTACTAGTTTGCATGCAATCACTTTATTTTAAATAGAAACATAGTTGAACACCAAACTAACAATAACACCTGTAAAATTAACCTGTGTTTACGAAATAAAGAATCTGAATCTGAATCTGAATCCAATATCCATACTTATTGTAAGTCTGTGTATCAATATTATCAATACCTATACAGAATATTGATATTGTAATTGACGCAAGCAGAAACAATTTTTAGATTGAAATTATTTTATTGATTTCAACCTTGTCGAAAATAAAAAATAAATTATGGATGATTTGTGGGTTCTTTATTGGTTTCATATTAATTCCGATAAATTCATTAAAATGCTGTGCTGTTTACGTCCAGAGATGTTCTTGCTTGCTTTATCTGTAACAAATTAAATAAACGTTATTCTCAAAGAGAATAGCTAGCATTCCTATACATATCAAAAGTACAACAATGTTGGATCCAACACCTAGATGCTGTAAATCTCATGTTCACAGCCATAGACATATAACACGTTATAATAACGCACAGGTAGGCCGCCGGGTGATACGATAACTACATTGACTCCCAACTCTAGGATCAGCAAACATCAGTGGCTCACACAGAGCATCGCAGCTTTAGTAACATCCAATATCATTGACTTGTTACATCAAATATCATTGACTCCAGTTCTAGGACCATCAAATGTAGGTATACCTACAGGGTCGGCTCACTTACTCATGCGTGACACTCATGACAACACAATAGTTTTATCTATTACACGGGTGAGTAATAACATGTAAAAGGAATACCAGCCTTTGTAGATGTGCTATCAGATCTTCGCGACATTCCCCACAAAGGAAAAAGAGAATGAAAGGCTAGAATTTAGTATTCGCAAGTTTGGCAAATCGTCGCGACAAACCTCGTCTGTTGGGGTAAAGAAAACGGATCCTGAATCATCAAAGGAGGGAGAAAAGTGACTTTTGAGTCTGTTGGCAAGTTCTATTTCAGTTGTATTTAGTTGAAATAATGTTATTTCAGCTAATTTAGCTCCTGTATTGACAAAATAACCATTCACCCCATCAAGAGCAAGTGCAGGGTCTGCCTCATTGGTCATAAGTACAGAATTTACGTTATCTTTAGTCTAACTTAATACCACAGATACCTTTAATTTGCCTCCACAGCTGCTTATATCACCTACCGCGTCATTTAGGGCGAGCGCCCACCGCTTTGCGTTCCGGTGCGTTGCGTTTGCCGCAAATCTGTAACACATAGAGATTCATAGAAGTGCGCACACTGCTGATAAAAAATCGTACGACTGCCGCAAATTTTTGCGGCGGCTGGCTGCGGCGACTTTTTTTTAATAATTGGTTTTGACGTAGCAATGTCCATGTCTGCAAACAGTATAGTTAGTTAGTTTAATTTGATTTCAAGGATTTTATATTACAAATACTTATACAGCGAGGAAATTATTTTATATGATTGGTAAGTTTAGAAAAAAAATGTATATCAACTATGAAAATTATTTTTATTTTAATTAAAACTTTTTTAACCAGCTTTTAGTTAACTTGCTATGTATGTGTGTAGGTATGTAGGGTACAAATTTTGCAAGTAAGATTTGACCCACTTCTCATGCTCCGAATGAGCTGAAATTTAAAATACATCTGTAGTTTCGGGGAGAGTACAATATGATGGTATTTTAGACCTGGTGTAAAGGCGAACCCTGAAGGTCGCCATAGTACCAACTTCTCAACGAAACAAGATAATCCCATAGCGTTTTGACGTTTAGACAGGTGTATTTGTGTACTTGGCAAATAAATCATAGGGGTCATCTGGTGAAGGTCGCCATACTAATTAAAAAAGATAAACCCATAGCGTTTGGGCTTTTGAATGGTCTAGATGCGTACATGGCAAAAAGATCACGGAGGATAGTAAACCAAGTGTGATGATGGAGCCAAGTCAAAGTGAAGGTCATGAAAATAACTATATATATAGACATATAAGTGTTTGGGCTCTATAGAATGGTCTTGATGCGTACATGGCAAAAACATCATATTTAGTAAACCAAGTCCAATGATGGAGCCAAGTCCTGGTGAAGTTCACCATACTATATATAAAAATAAATCCGCAGTATTTGGGGTCTTTAGAATCGTGTTGACGCGTACAAGGCAAAATATAAAAATTGGTAAACCAAGTCTGATGATGGCGCCAAGTCCTGATGAAGGTCACAATAGTAATTAAAAAAGATAAGCGGTATTTGGGCTTTAGAATGGTCGTACGGTATGATATCGGGCCAATTGTAGGAATGAAAGGCACTAAGACTGATACAATACTGCGCGTTTATTATGAATAACATACAATATATAGGTACAAGTTACACCACTACATCTCCCTCGGTAGGGAAAAATAAAATAAAATTAGTATTTTGTTTTATTTTTCTTACCAAATTTTTATACTAAACATGATTAGATGATTACAATATAATGAGATTAAGATTAATAAACACTTGTAATAATATTTTAATAAACATTTTTCATACAACAAAAAAAAAAATAGTAACCGTTTCATTCACATTTTATTAACCATTTTGAATATACAATTTGGTACGGTTCTTATGCACTAATTCAAGTTTTCCATCCTTTAATATTTGTACATTAGGCGACAAATCTTTAATTACAATATACGGCCCTAAGTAAATATTAGCCAGCTTGTTACCAGTTTCATTTTTTAGTAAAATTAAATCGTCTTTTTTATATTTTATTGGATTGATGGTTTTATCATAACGTGTCTTCCTCAGTAATTTTGATTGTATCAAATTATCACGAGCGTCCTTACTAGATATTTGGAGACGATATTTTAACTGTAAGGGATAGTCATCACTATTATACAATGTTGCCTAGTAATATAAGTAAAACAGTGACACCATTGTATAATAGTGATGGTGTCACTGTTTTACTTATATTACTAGGCAAATTACATTTTCTACCATAAACTAACTCAAAAGGAGTGTACTTTGTTTCTGTGTGTACAGAAGTATTATAGCTAAAACACCAATAAGGTAACCAAGTACTCCATGTTTCCGGATGTTTGTCAGTCTGTATGCGTAAAAATGCTCCTAAATTTTTGTGCGTATTTTCAAGCGAGCCTATACTCTGGTGATGGTAAGCAGTAGAGTTCATTTTGTTAATGTGAAGTAACTTACAAATCTCCTGCATTGTGACGGACATAAATTCGCCTCCTCTATCAGTTGCAATATCTTTAGGTATACCGTGTCTTAAAATAAAGTTATTAACTAAATTCCTAGCTACTTCCTCACTGCTTTTTGTTACTAACGGGTATGCTTCAACATATTTTGATAATTCACATTGGAGGGTTAATATATAAGAATAACCTTGAAAATCCTTATCTAATGGACCTACGACATCTAAAAATATTTTTTCAAATGCGGTGTGTGCAGTTGAAGTTATGGTCATGGGTTCCTTAATATGCACCGAATGTTTTTGTTTTTGACATTGGTCACATCTTTTTATAAAATCGATGACATCGCGTTCAATTCCTGCCCAATAATAATATTTTCTAATATTATTTACCATTCGTCTGATACCCGCGTGGCCACTTGTGGGTAACAGATGAAAGTCGTTTAGGATTACTCTTTTTTCGTCTTTATCTTGAATTCTCATAACGTCACTTAAAACGCATAACCTTGGGCCTGACCAAGAACGACATTCTTTTATTTGCTTTGCAATTAATTCAATAAATGTACTTTTAATATTATCTTTAATGTAATATATTTCGGCAATATTTAATTTCCCACAAAACTGTTCCAGTTCTCTCACAAAAGCGCCTGGCGTCGGTTGCGATTGAGATGCTGGTTTAATGTATATTGCCCAATTTTTCGGTACAAACAATAATAATTTACTTTCGTCTTCTATAATATTCTCTTTCATTATTTTATTTAATTTTTTCTCACAAATAAATAAAAGTTCAATAGACAATTTTGGCCTACTATAGGTTTCCACAACGATCGGTTGATCAGACCGCTCGTTTGAGTTACCAATAGTATCCAAATTATCATGCCTTGTATGTATTTCCTTTTTCTGTGCCCGGGTAAGTACACATAAAATACAGGATGACTCGAGATAATGCATCTGCAGCTACATTATTCGATCCTTTCACATATTCCACAAAGAAGTCATATTCTTCCAACAAAATTCTAAACTTAAAGAGTCTACTAGATGGGTCCT
The DNA here is from genome assembly GCA_933228765.1 of Miltochrista miniata. Taxonomy (NCBI): domain Eukaryota; kingdom Metazoa; phylum Arthropoda; class Insecta; order Lepidoptera; family Erebidae; genus Miltochrista; species Miltochrista miniata. Next base: position 11,960,740 of record OW121752.1, read on the forward strand.
TAATATTAAATAGGTAGGGTCAAGTGTTCAACAATGAAACACTAAAAGTTCATAACCTCGTACATCTTATGTTTTTGGTGATAGAAGTCTATAATTTTACAGGCATGTAGTCAATATGATTGGGTATCGAATGTCATTTATAGATTTTTTTAAATAAAGTGATTTGAATCGACAAATAAATAAAAACTAAGAAATGGGATTTGTGTCATTGTGTCCATATAGGCGTACACAATGAAACACCATATATTCAACAATGAAACACCATAAATAAACTGTGCCTAATTCAAATTTTGTTTAATGTAGGTAGTTATTAAAGAAAGAGCAGTCCGTTTCTACCTTAAATGCAGTGGCACGACGTGCCATGCTGCATGTTTCAGGCTTTTTTAATGACAGTTCTGCATGCCCTGATTTATAAGACCGTAAACATTCGATTCCAGCCATTTTCCCAGCTAACAGAATTTCGAATATTGTTAATTTTTGTCATTTGGTAAGCAATACGCCCCACGTCCTTTTTACAGCTATGTTACGCCCCATCTTAAAATAAAAACAAATTTTAATAGTTAAGGTTACACAATATCAACCAATAAAAATCTAGATTTATTTATATATCTTATGATGGTACACAATAAAACAGTGTTTCATTGTGTCCATTGTTAAACTGTTTCATTGTTGACTACCTAGGGTTTATCTAAGTAACTTTTAATTTATGTTCACAAAATTGTAACTTTGAAACAAATGATATATGCCAAAATAATCTACAAAACATGTAGAATGCAGGATAATCATAAAAAATATAATATTCCTAACCATTAAATAATGAAAAATCTTTAAGGATAGCCAGAAATACTTCAATTTTTGACGAAAATAGTAAAAATGAGCCGCAGACGCGTCTTTTCTCACGCGGTGCCGCCGCAAACTGGGATACGCCGGTGGTATCCATTGAGTGTCCTTACGCGATATATTGCACTAACTGCCAATGACGCGTTTTGGAAATATTACTATGTTTTATTGTGTACCACTGTTTCATTGTTGAACACTTGACAATCAATGGTTTGTGATCGGTTATGATTTTAAATTTTCGACCGTATAGGTAAGGCCTAAAGTGTTTAACTGCCCAGACAATAGCAAGTAATTCTTTTTCGATTGTAGGATACATTTTTTCTGCCTTATTAAGAGTTCTACTTGCATAGGCAACAGGTTTCCCATTCTGATTTGCCAATATTGCTCCTATAGCATATCCTGAAGCGTCAGTCTGTAGAGTAAATACGTTATCATTTGAAAAATTAGGATATTGGAGTACTGGGGGACTAATTAAAAGTTCCTTTAAGGTATCAAATGATTTCTGACAATCATTTGTCCAGTAAAATGGTGTACCTTTCTTTGATAAGTTGTTTAAAGGCTGTGCTATAGCCGCAAAATTGTTTATGAACTTCCTATAATAATTAGCAAAAGCGACGAAACGCTTCACTTCGTCGGAATTTTGGGGAATTGGATAATTTTTTACTACACTTAGCTTCTGAGGATCGGGTAAGATACCTCTGGGAGAAATAACATGGCCTAAATATAGCATTTCCTTTCTTAAAAAGTTACATTTTATCGGATTTAATTTCAGATTAGTTTTACGCATTCTCTCAAAGACGTCTACTAAATTTTTTATTGCTGTGTTTAAACATTTTCCATAGACCACTAAATCGTCTAAGTATACTAAGCATTTTTCGTACGTTAACCCAGCCATTGCCATATTTATCATCCGGGAGAAGGAATTCGGGCTTGTTTTGAGCCCTTGAGGCAGCCGGGTCATCTGGTATTGTCCTGAACAAAACGCTGTATATTTTCTGCAATTTTCATCAAGGTTTACGTTGTAAAAGCCTTGATATAAATCAAGATGGGTGAAATAAACACAGCCGGAAAGAGAATCAAGAATATCGGTTATATTAGGCAGTGGAAATTTATCCTCTTTAATGCAATTATTTAATTTTCTGTAATCTATTACTAATCTCCATTTCTTTTGCCCGGTAGAATCGAATTTTTTAGGTACTAATAATACTGGGCTTGACCATTCACTCGAACAAGGTTCTATAACACCCTGAGACAACATGTCATTTATTTGTTTTTCAATTTCGGGTTTCTGAGAGTGTGGCAACCTGTATGGTTTCACATAGACGGGCTCAATATTATCTTTTAAATTAATTTTATGGCTATATATTGGTGTAGTCGTTAATTAATCGCCTGATAAATAAAAAATGTCTGCGTACTTAGCGCATAAATTTTGAATAGCAATTTGTTCCTCTAAATTCAAGTGCTTCAAGTTAATATTGGATAACAATGTCTTGACACGATCAGCACTTTGTGAGTTCTGTTAATTTCATCTACAATAAAATCATTTTCTGTAGTGTTAAGAATTTTTATAGGTATCTTACCATTGACTGGTGAAGCTAAAGAACTAGCTATAAATATCCCTTCAGACAACTCTTCCGCACAGACCATACAATCTTCATTCATACTTGTATGTAAATAATGGATAGATTCTGACCTAGATGGTATATTAAATACAATACGAGAATGATTAACCTGTTCATTTAAATTTAATATTATCTTATTGCTAAGTGAAGTATAAGGAGTAATTTGTTTACTTTGTAAGTCTATGCATGATCTAAATTTCTCTAAGAAATCGTACCCAATGATACCGTCTGCCTTACATGGCAATGAATTAAAAACATAAAATTCATGATTGAAATTAGAAGCCTGTGTCGATAAACTTAAACACGCACTACCAATTGCATGCACTTTGCCCCCAATGCCATTTACGGTAGTACTGCATTTCGTCATAGGAATGTTTTGCGTGATGATGCAATCGTATTTTACAGCTGAAATCGATGCGCCGGTATCAATAAGCCATGAATAATTATGTCCGTTTATGCAAAATTTAGCTACTAATGAATTATCACAAGAAAAAATATAGTGATTACTTTTAGTCTCGAAAAAACTGCTGTACGTTTTGTTCATCAGCTTTTTCTATCGGAACTTGGGATTCGGAAACGCTTGTAATAACCTGCATCTGTCCTTCCCCGTGTTGTCTACCTCTATTATTATTATAAAAGAACTTACCTCGAAATCCACGTCCCGGTGAACGACCGCGTAAGTTTGTCTGACTCCAACCTCGAGCAGAGCCCCGATGATAGTAGTTATCACTTCGATTTGTGCCCCTCGGATTGGGAGTAATGTACACACCTCTCTGATAACCTCTATAATAGTTAAAATTTTGAGGTTTATGAATTGTCAATATATCGGACGAGCTAACAGACGTCGCAAGCTCTTCATCAACAGCTGCCTGTACAGCATCACTTAATGAGTTAAAATTTCTCGCCGCAATAATGGTACTTAACCTGCGGTTTCGCAAGCCGTCGGCAAAGCGCTTGATAGCAAGCTTTTCGTTTACACGCTTTAAGACATCATAACTTTCTTCGTAACCTTCGGACTGCGAAACCGTAAGGTCGACAAATAAATTAGAAACTTCTTGATCGAAGTCGGAAATTGTCCTTTCGTTTTGTTTTACTGACTGCAACTTGCTGGATAGTGCAGTGAATGATTTCTTAGGTATTAAATGCAACTTCATATCCCTTATCAAGTCAGTTACGCTGTCATACTTTTTACAAAGTTTTAATTTTGCCGATTGCGAGAGTCGATTTTTAAGCACAAATAATATTAAATTATTTTTCGAATTGTCCTCCAGAACAGATTCGTAATATTCGATACCATCAATCAATTGTTTTGTGACTAACTCCGTATCATTCATAACTGGTAATAAGCTGAGCGCAATTTTTAAGTCAAATTTCGACATTGTGGAGCTATTAACTGGGTTACACTTACATAAATTTGAAATTTCTAAATATAATTTCTCAATAAGTTTACAAAAATTATCAATTAATTCGATTTGAGATATATCTTTAAACTGCCTTATTCTACTAATTTCATCCAAGTAACTAATATACTGCTGGTATAAGATATTAGCTTCACTTAACTTTTTCGTACATATATTATTGTTATTTTCTTGCCGTCTACTCGGTCCAAGTTTTATTACATAAATTCTAATTTTAGTCAATTCATCACAAAGTTCTTTCAAAAACTCTGCCATTAAATATAAATAAGATTATACATACCACCAGCTTGTATCCTTAGTTACTTACAAACTTAGTGTCCACTAAACTTAGATACACATTATAAAACGCACTGCTACCACTGTAACGCGTTACTTTTATTCGCCACGCACTATTGACATAATCGGTCTTTTTCTTATTTTACGTACCGCCGCGCACTTTATCACTAGCATTTCCGCGCGTTGCTCGTTATAGAAACCGCAATCTTCCAAATCTGCTTGTCTACGACGTCCACGGAGAACAATAGCATGTCTCCTCAAAACCAAATCATTCGTGTGTTTCTCTATCATTCTCTTGTGGCATCTCCGGTACACACGATACAGTACAAACAGTCCAGCCAGACCCAAAAATAGGACAATCGAAAGCAGAATAATATTGGTTGTGGTAGCTTGGTGCAGGAGCGGATCAGCAGAATTTCGACCTCCAGCCGAATTTTGAACAATCACTTGCTCATCCCGATTATTTTGCGAGTTGCACATTTTGTGGTATAATAACTGACGTTATAACACAACGAAAATATTCGACAATTTGCGCCATCATGTTGGATATTAAGTCACAGAGATTTGTTTGAAGATTGTTTGCCTTATAAGGATATCGCGTCGCGGCGCGCGCATTCCTAAATCCGAGATGGCAGGGTCGCCATATGATATCGGGCCAATTGTAGGAATGAAAGGCACTAAGACTGATACAATACTGCGCGTTTATTATGAATAACATACAAAGGTACAAGTTACACCACTACAACGGAACGGAACCGCCTGTGCGCGGGTCCGACTCACACTTAGCTGGTTTTAATTTTTTTAAATACTACTAAAATGGCAGACAAGCATATAGATGTAGCGGAAATTTACAGGTGAAGGTTGATAGGTAATGGATGATCGTCTGATGGGTCATCTGATGGGTGACGGGTGATGGGTAATGGACGATGGCTAATGGGTCATTTAAGAGTTTTTTCGTATGCTGAGTACCAATGACGAACATAATAATTTGTAATCCAATATGGCCGCTGCGCCGTAATCACAAAACTTCATGATGGGTATCGTTTAAGGGGTTTTTTGGTATGCCGACTACGAATCACATGATAATTTTGCAATCCAATATGGTCAGCGTAACGTAATCACAAAATTTCATGATGGGTATCGTTTAAGGGGTTTTTTGGTATGCTAATTACAAATTAAATGGTAATTTAGCGATCCAATATGGCCGCCGCGCAGTATAATAACAAAATTTCATGATGCATATCGTTTTAGGGGTTTTTTAGTATGCTGAGTACGAATTACATGATAATTTTGCAGTCCAATATGGCCGCTGCGCCTTAATCACAAAACTTTATGATGGGTATCGTTTAAGGGGTTTTTTGGTATGCTATGTACGAATCACATGTCAATTTTGCAATCCAATATGGCCGCTGCGCCGTAATCACAAAATTTCATGATGGATATCGTTTAAGGGTTTTTTTGGTATGCTAATTACAAAATTAAATGGTAATTTAGCGAACTAATATGGCCGCTTTCGTATCGTTGAAGGGGTTTTTTGTATGCTGAGCACGAATCAGATGATAATTTTGCAATCCAATATGGCCGCTGTGCCGTAATCACAAAACTTCATGACGGGTATCGTTTAAGGGGTTTTTTGGTATGCTGTGTACGAATCACGTGTCAATTTTGCAATCCAATATGGCCGCTGCGCCGTAATCACAAAAATTCATGATGGGTATCGTTTAAGGGGTTTTTTGGTATGCCGTGTACGAATCACAAGTCAATTTTGCAGTCCAATGTGGCCGCTGCGCCGTAATCACAAAATTTCATGATGGGTATCGTATAAGGGGCTTTTTGGTGTGCTGTGTATGAATCACGTGTCAATTTTGCAATCCAAAATGGCCGCTGCGCCGTAATTACAAAAATTCATGATGGGTATCGTTTAAGAGGTTTTTTGGTATGCCGTGTACGAATCACAAGTCAATTTTGCAATCCAATATGGCCGCTGCGCCGTAATCACAAAAATTCATGATGGGTATCGTTTAAGGGATTTTTTGGTATGCCGTGTACGAATCACAAGTCAATTTTGCAGTCCAATGTGGCCGCTGCGCCGTAATCACAAAATTTCATGATGGATATCGTATAAGGGGTTTTTTGGTGTGCTGTGTATGAATCACGTGTCAATTTTGCAATCCAAAATGGCCGCTGCGCCGTAATTACAAAAATTCATGATGGGTATCGTTTAAGAGGTTTTTTGGTATGCCGTGTACGAATCACAAGTCAATTTTGCAATCCAATATGGCCGCTGCGCCGTAATCACAAAATTTCATGATGGGTATCGTTTAAGGGGTTTTGGTATGCTAATTACAAATTCAATGGTAATTTAGCTATCCAATATGGCCGCCGCGCCGTAATATAAAAAAATTATAATGGGTATCGTTTAAGGGTTATTTCGTATGCTGAGTACGAATTACATAATAGTTTTGATATTCAAAAGTAGCCGACGCGCCGTAATTACAAAATTTCATGATGGTTATCGTTTAAGGCGAATTTCGAACAGTGGCCCCAGGGCCACATCTGGCCTTTGGATTGCTAGCGCACTGAGACTTATTGAGTTTTATAGTGTGACCTCTGAGATGTTTATTTGGGTTCATTCAATTGTGAACATATCCCGAAGGTCTTCTACATTGTAATGCTTATTTAGTATTTTGTTGGTCTCTATGAGGTCACCTCTATTCCTTCTCTGTTCCAATATTGATAAGTTTAGTTCTAAAAGGCGTCTGAACTTTTTCTAACATTAGAATATCTTTTTTGAAATATGGACTCCATATCTGGTCTTATAAGTCCTGGCGTCGTGGAAGATTGCGTATGTACATCCTGTACCCAAGAAGGGTGACAGGACCGACCCGGCCAATTACAGGCCTATAGCCGTCACCTCCCTTTTATCCAAGGTGATGGAGCGTGTTATTAATACACAGCTGCTGGGGTACCTTGAGGAACACGACCTGCTCAGTGACCGGCAGTACGGTTTCCGTCACGGTCGCTCGACGGGCGATCTTCTTGTGTACCTAACACACCGATGGGCGGCGGCTATCGAGAGTAAGGGTGAGGCTCTAGCAGTGAGTCTCGACATCTCTAAAGCCTTTGACCGGGTCTGGCACCGTGTTCTTCTTACGAAATTGCCCTCATTTGGACTACCCGAGAGATTATGTGGATGGGTGTCCAGCTTCTTGGCCGGTAGAAGCATCAGGGCTGTCGTTGACGGCAGCTGTTCAGACTGCATGGCCATAAATGCTGGAGTACCGCAAGGCTCAGTGTTGTCCCCTACTCTGTTTCTGCTGCATATCAATGACATGTTGTCTATTGACGGCATTCATTGTTATGCGGACGACAGTACGGGGGACACATGTTACACGGGCCGCCCCGGTATCTCTCGGGACACAGTGGAGGAAAATCGTGAACAGCTTGTGTCTGAAATCGAGGCTACTCTTACTAGAGTGTCCGATTGGGGTGGACAAAATCTTGTCCAGTTCAACCCTTCCAAGACACAAGCTTGTTTTTTCACCGCTAAGCAAACCCCAATTACTGTAGCGGCACAATTTCAGGGCACATCTCTTTCCATCTCCAAAAGTATAGGGATCCTTGGCGTTGACATCTCCAGTGACGTTCAGTTCCGTAGTCATTTGGAGGACAAGGCTAAGCTGGCGTCCAAGAAGGTGTGCTCAACAGGGCGCGGCGGTACTTCACTGCGGCGCAAACACTGCTTCTCTATAAGTCGCAAGTGCGGCCGCATATGGAGTACTGCTGTCACCTCTGGGCGGGAGCACCTGAATATCAGCTTCGTCCATTGGACTCGGTGCAAAGACGAGCTGTAAGAGTTGTCAACGATCCTGTACTTACAGCTGGTGTGGAACCTCTTCGCGACAGGAGAGGCTTTGCCTCCTTAAGCGTGTTCTACCGCCTGTACAATGGTATGTGCTCTGAGGAATTGTTTGATATGATGCCAACGGCTACGTTCTATCATCGCACCGCTCGCCACAGACAGGGAGTTCATCCTCACACTCTGCGTCCGGTGCGTTCCAGCACGGTTAGATCCGATAGGTGTTTTCTTCCGCGCACGCTTAGGTTGTGGAATGACCTCCCTGCCTCGGTTTTCCCAAAAGCCTACAGTATGGGGTTCTTCAAAAGGGGTCTTAGAAGGTTTTTGCAGGGTCGGCAGCGCGAGTGTGGCACCTCAGGTGTTGCAAACGTTCATACGCTGCGGTGACCACCGGTCTTTCTGGTGGGCCGTATGCTTGTCTGCCACCTTAGTGGTATAAAAAAAATGTAGATAAATAGGTCCCTGGTAATAACATAGAATGCTTTTCTAATCATGTATTATACTGAATTTGCCCTTTTAGTTATATTTATTATGTGTTCATCCCATTTCAGGTTGCTGGTTATTGTAACTCCAAGATCTCTCTGGGAGTTCACTGCTTGCAATGGTACAGACTCAATTGTTATGCTGACAGATTGTCCATGGTGGATGGAACTACGACTTACTGGCTATAAGAGCGGGAACCTTACACAACAGAGTCTACAGACCATAGTTTTGGCTATGGTCAATAGTGCAATAGGTGGAACTCCGCCGCCTTGTTTTGTAAAGAGGTAATGTGTGCAAAAAAGGCGGAGATGGAACGGAAGAAAAATAATACTTTCTTATGCCACAAAAGACGTACGGGGCGCCGAAAATACCATTTCAATCTTCATTTTCTTACAATCATAACCTGGGAGGTGACAATACGTGCGAACTATTATCTAAGCAGAGCTCGATTCAAGTTGGTTATTTCGTTATATTTTAGAATATGTACTTGAATTACCCGTAAGCAATGGTAATGGGTCACCAAGGGTTGGCGACCAGAGCTAGTTAGGGCTCTTGAATATTCATTTCAGGGTTCACGTGGTTTCCTGACTACATACGATTGTATGTAGAATAAAAAGAATCTTAGTTCGACATGAACATCTTGGCGATGTCTCGGGTGGGTTAAGCTTATGATCAGACATTAGTGGAAACTTGCATATCAGATTGCAAGTTAAGGATTTTTTCTTAAGTTTTTCTAGAATCTGTGCAAAGTAGTCACCTTCTATTGATTTTGTGTAATAAATAACGGAAGATTTTTCTACAGAAACGCGAAATATACCTAATAGATATTAACAAATATACTAAATATGTGTTCTTCATACACGGCATAATATATTCAAGGCATATCAAAAAAATTAATTACTCTGTAAAGGTTGAAAAAAATTTTGCACCAGCAATTCTGAAAATCATCGCGGGTGCAACCAACCCCTATTCATTTAACATTAATTTCCATTTTAATAACATTATACTTTAAGAAAAGATTGATTTATGTCAGCCTTAAATATCTATTTATTTTCAGACGTTTAAAAACGTTAGACCTTTATTTCTGTGTAATAGACAAAATTTTATCTTTTTCATTGCGGGTGCAACAAAGAAGTACACTGTTTTTTGCGGTCTGCAACAAAGTAATACTCTGTTTCTTGCGGTCAATGATGCTTACAAAATGAAAACATACTTAAATTTATTGACAAATATGAGATAAGAAAATACTGCCAGTACATGTTTAATAATCTCGATACTCATGATGAAGTTTTATAATTACGGCGCGGCGGCCATTTCGGATTGCTAGATTATCATCAAAGTACTCAGCATACGGAAATACCCCTTAAACGATACCCATAACGAAATTTTGTTATTACGGCGCGGCGGCCATGTTGGATTGCTAAATTCTCATGTGATTCTTACTCAGCATACCAAAAAACCCCTTAAACGATTTACAGAATGAAATTTTGTAATTACGGCGAGGCGGCCATTTTGGATTGCTAAATCATCATGTAATTCGTACTCAGCGTATGAAAATACCCCTTAAATGATACCCATCATGAAGTTTTGTGATACCGGCACGGTGAACATATAGGATTGCAAAATTATCATGTGATTCGTAGTCGGCATACCAAAACACCCCTTAAACGATACCCATCATGAAATTTGGTAATTACGGCGCGGCGGCCATTTTGGATTGCTAAATTATCAAGTGATTCGTACTCAGCATACCAAAAATCCCCTTAAACGATACACATCATGAAATTTTGTTATTACGGCGCGGTGGCCATTTTGGATTGCTGAATTACCAAGTGATTTGTACTCAGCATACGAAAATACCCCCTAAACGATACCCATCATGAAATTTTGTGTTAACGGCACGCTGACCATATTGGATTGCAAAATTATCATGTGATTCGTAGTCAGCATACCAAAAAACCCCTTAAACTATACCCATCATGAAATTTGGTAATTACGGCGCGGCGACAATTTTGGATTGCTAAATTATCAAGTGATTCGTACTCAGCATACGAAAATACCCCTTATACGATACTCATCATGAAATTTAGTAATTACGGCGTGGCGGCCATTTTGGATTTCTAAATTGTCATGTGATTCGTACTCAGCATACCAAAAAAACCCGTGAACGATATCCATCATGAAATTTAGTAATTACGGCGTGGCGGCCATTTTGGATTTCTAAATTATCATGTGATTCGTACTCAGCATACCAAAAAACCCCGTAAACGATACGTATCATGAAATTTTGTAATTACGATTACGACGGGATCAATCGGAGCATGAGAAGTGGTTTAAATCTTACTTGAGTTCCGTTCCAAAAAAACGTCAAAAATCATGTTTGCTGTATTGGAGATTGGAGGAGACCTTAAATATTAATATTAATAGTCTGTTTTTAGTATTTTTTATTGTTTAGCGCCAAAAGAAACACTTAATCTGTAAAAACAATCCGCTCTCTAGCTATCTACGTTCATGAGATACAGCCTCGTGATGGACAGACAGACAGATGGACGGCGAAGTCTCATAAATAGCGTTAAACATCGATTAAAAAGTTGAAATTCCTATAACCAATCGATTCCTATCAAAACATTTCGGGTCTATGTAACCAAGCCATAAAACAATTTTAAAAAAAAGTGCTGGCAAACTGTGGGCAAAACGTGCGATTCTTTTGCAGCAGTGTGCGCACCACTGACCTGTAATAGTATCTGGACTGGTGATCGGTTCCATAAAAGTGTGCCTAATTGAAAATCGCCATTTGGCGCTGACGGCAGCTAGCGAATGTACTTGGAACTAATACTAGTGATGTACGACACCTGTCTTTGTGTCGATAAAAACTTTACCAGATATCGACTACAATGTTAATTTTATTTTTGTACCAATGATGTTTACATAATATGAATGACTAAAGTACCTAAGTAGGCTAACCATCAGGCTCGCGAATTCAGTTTTGCGAGCTTAATATAAAAAAAAGAGTTTGTTTGCTTAAACAGTGGTCGCAGGTATGTTGCCAAAGTAGTGTTACTATTGTAAATCGGCTGAAAACTGACACCGGACACAGCCCACAGTCATTAAGGTTGTCTTTAATCATAATTGGGTTATGTTAGAACTTAAAGCTAGTCGTCGTCGTCGTCGTACGTTTTTAATGAAACTGTGTTTCGTTGCGGCCCGCCTCTAGTAAAGGCATCTGCCTTACCTGCCTAGCTATACAATTTCATATGAAACGTACGGCACGCGAATTTTTGCTCTGCGCTGCGGCCCGGTCCGCCTGGTGGACGCCTCGCTTAACGTGAGCCGTGCGAGCGTGCTCCCCGAAGCAGCCAATGCCAACTTGCTATTCTGCCTCAATGGCAACTATTTCCCATTTACTTCCCGAAGCAGCCGTGCCCAGAGAGGAATTTTGTTAAGTGACAGGTTAATTAGGATTAGGATTTATTGTAGTTTTGTTTGTTTGCAGTAGGTAAGTACAGAGGAGGGAAGGTATTTAAAAAATATGAAATCACACATTTATTACGGGATATTTTTAAATGCACATCTGTATAATTTTTAAAAGAAAATTATCACATATTTTAAAAAGATTGAAAAACAAAGTAGATTCTCTTAAAATAGGCTTGTGTCCACTAGGAATAAATCTGATTGATGTGTGTTTCTAACGACTATAAGAGATTAACCATAGATGCTAAGTTATATTTCACACGCTAGTTAGTTACTGTTTCGATTATCTACTACAATTTGAAGTGTTTGTTAATAATTTTTATATGTTCATTAAATTGTTAAAGTACTTTTACCATGCCTCTTGTTTTTTAAACTACGAATTTTGTCATTGGACAGAAAATTATCGATATACATTTTGACATCCCTATTAAACATTATAGGTTATAAAAATATTCGTAAAATCCCCGAAACTCGAAGGGTATTCGCTTATGATAGTAAAAAAAACCAAAATTATTGTTTTATAATAATTGTTTAAGAATTAGATTCTTAGATTTACTCACTTGTGAAAAGAGACGCCACAGCCCTTCTCGTATCTTGTTTTACAATATGCACACGATCTCATGCTAAATATCGACTTAATTACACTATGAACTAAATTTATACATCAAAACACTTCAAATTTATACCAATCACAGTAATAACTTAAAAATATTCGAAATTTCACACATAAACTCCTTCTGAAATAAACAAACAACGGCCATTTGCAAACTAATTTAGTTCTCAGTGCACTCGACAGAGGCGCTTTGAATCGGCACAAAAAAGTAGCTGTCATTTTGTATGGAATAGCCAGTCCAGCGATTATTATTACAGGTCAGTGGTGCGCACCCATACTTGCGTTTGCGTTGCGGCACGGCAAACGGATCGGAACGCATCGGATCGCAAAGCAGTGGGCGCTCGCCCTTAATAGTTGTCGTTCATATTCTAGTTTCGAGTTCGTTAATAACTTTATTACAGTAGTTGCGAATTGCGATATTGTTTCTCTTGATTTTGTTTTTCATTGGCACAAGCATGCAAGGAGTCTCGACGCCTTATACACTTAAGGGGTCCCGACATGGTCAAACTGGCAATAAAATTGTCATGCACGTTATTGGGCTCCCGACATGATCATGCCTTGCAATTGTCAATCACATTAAATATGAATGGAAGTTGCTTCAGTGTGCGTGATTTTTTTGCATGTGTGTGTGCATCGACGTATATGTACACATGAAACTGCCCTTTAATTTAGTTATCCACGGCATAATGATGACTTCAGCACTAGAGCAACTACCTTAGATCATCTAACCACAGGATGCGCCTTACGTTTCGAAGTGTGTTTGGTGATTTTGTACCTTAGCTTATTCACCAGTATCTGTGCTGCAATATTCACGTCACAGCCTCCATAGAGTGAGTCCCAGTCTTCGTTTTCGTTATAGCTTTAAACTAGGATAATCAACCTTTGTGAACTCAAATAACGAATACATGATACGCTGCTTATAAGTGGAGTTTCAACATGAAAATGATTGACATATTATCGCATTAAAACTTGGTTTTGGCTTACTCTTGAGCTGAGAAAATGAAATAAGAGAAAAAAAAAGAGATATCAAGCAATCCAATCAGACAGGGGAGTTTTGGCGCATAGGAGACAAGCGATCTACTCCGTTGTTCGATTTTATAAAATTGGCGTATTTTGAGTGTTTTATGATTAAAAATTGGTGTATTTTAAGCTCAACAAGTGTTGGAAAGTGATATAACCACAGGTTACAACGTAGTGAAACGTAACTCTTTCATTTTTCGACAAAGTCCAGAGACACTTCTAGTTAAGTTCCACCGCTTTACTAGAGAAGACTGACTTTGACTGGATTTAGTGGACTAGTACTGATAAAATAACATTAACCGCTGAAAAATACAAGAGTTGGCTGTATTATTTTAAATACCTTCGCCTGTCCTTTGTACGAATACAGCAACAAAAACAACAGATGTCAGAATTTATTTTGGTCAGAGTTTGCGCGCGAAATCGGAGACATGCGGACAACTCCGTTGAAAATTTTCCAAAATTAGTGTGTTTCGAGTGTTTTATGAGTAAAAGTAGTGGATTTTTAAGCATAAAAGTTCGACAAAGTGCACAAGTGTTGGAAAGTGATAAAACGCAGTGAAACGTGACTCTTCCATTTCTCGACAAACTCCAGAGACACTTTTAGTAAAGTACCACCGCTTTACTAGAGAAGACTGACTTTGACTTAGGGCTGCACTTGACTTTGACTAGACTTAGAGTCCTCGCACACGTACGGTTTCCTGGTCCGGTTTCCGAATAAGGAAACCGAATCAGGAAACCTGAATGCTTCGTTTTCATACAAAATGTTCTACAAAAAACCTGACGTGTGCGCTATGCACGCGGAAAAACGAATTGGAATTCCTGATTCGGAAACCGAACCAGGAAACCGTGCGTGTGCGGCCGACCTTAGAGGACGAGGACTGTGACTTGAAAAATGAAGATATAATAAATATAAGACTAGGCTGTATGGCTCAAATTGCCTTTGCCTATCCGAAAATGGATAAATAAAACTACTACTTATTTTGGTCAGTCAGCCATGAAGCTTTACTATTAGATAAACATGGAGACCACACTTCGAATACCTACTTGAAGCGTAGTCTGTATATTACTGTCTTGCTCTGTGTGGGCTCTACGTCTCTTTCTAAGTAGGGTAGCCCTATTTTTATTTTTGCCAGGATATTTCATTTTCTTTCTTTATTGTACGCAATAAAGACAACACATATTCATAATACAATTAGATGTACAAGACATACATACATACATAAGGTCACGCCTTTATCCCCGAAGAGGTAGGCAGAGGTATATTATTATTTCACCTTTTTAAGATTATTTTTCTTTACACGGAATAGGTAAAAATTTATTATATAAATTAGATGTACAAAGGCGAGATTAACTATTTTCTCTGTTTTTTACGAAGACTGATAGGTAGTATTCTCTGCAGATTGCAATGTACCTATACATTGCGAATAACGAAGCTATTCATCCAAGTGGGTTATTTTTCTAGGTTAATCAACTGTACGTCTCGCGCGCTGCGGCTTCTCGTGGCAGGCTGTGACGAATGTCGAAAAAAGGAAGAGAAAAGAATTATTTCCTTGGTTATATTGTAATTTTCCTTTGGTCGGAGGGTCGATTCCTCCGCGAAATGCAAATGTAAGTAATGCAGTATGCACATTGGTACTAAATTCTATCTTTTCATTCTCTTTTTCCTTTGTGAGGAATGTCGCGTATGCATCTGCGGTGCCATGGTGGAGAGCGATGGTCATCATGCTTTGAGTTGTCGTCGCTGCACCGGTAGGCATCCGCGTAACCACGCTCTTAATTAGTTAATCCGGTGAGCTCTGGTGTCGGCTGAGGTCCTCTGTATGCTTGAACCACCAGGTTTGTCCCCTGCAGACGGCAAGAGACCGGACGGTTTGACCCTTGTGCCATAGAAGAACGGCAAGTCCTTAATGTGGGACGTCAGCAATTTCACCGCCAGTCACTTCACTCGTATAGTCCATTTACCGGCGGCCGCAGCGGAAGATGCTGCTTACAGAAAACGCCAAAAGTACGAGGAGATCGGGCGGAGATGGAGTCGTGTTATCTGGTCGTACCAGTAGCTGTAGAAACGATGGGCTGTTGCGGGAGTGATGCTAAGGCTCTGGTCTCGGAGATCGGCCGTAGGCTACAGGACAAGACGCATGACTCCCACGCCTGGTCGTACCTGGTACAAAGGATAGCTATCCAGCGCGGCAACGCTGCTAGTGTATTGGGCACCGTAGCGCCTGGTATGATCAGGGGTGGAATGTTCAATAGGCAATAGTTAAGACTGTAGTTTAGTTATTTAATCTATTTATTTTATTTTTATGTATGTGTTTTTAATTTGATTATTGGACAATAAATTAGGAACAGGATTATTGGACAACAAGTTAGGAACTGTTGATGGTTTTAAGCGCTTTGTTACTACATCATAATCGGTTTTTTTGAAAATGCAAATTCTAATTGCTTTTATAAAAAATGTCTTAACTTAATTTTTAATGGTACAATGGATAACCATATTTTTCGCTGAATACTATTTTTAGGAAACCTAAAACAATTATTCATCATTAACATACGATAGCAATACTTAACTTATTTTATTAACTCTAATAATGACAGAAGCGCTCGTGGCCCCGCGGACTCAGTGTTCTGTAAACGATCACTGCAGTAAGCAACTTTCACTATGGCCGGTCCATGGATGGGTGACCATCCATGTGATCACTTTGTGACATTTATTTGAGCGTTTCCGTGCTTCGCAAGGCACGTTAAGCCGTTGGTCCCGGTTGCCAGTAAAATGGCAGTCGTTAAGCTAAGTTGAAGGCTTTATTTCAACAGCAGGTAGTCACAACCTGCGCCTGTCCATTTAAACACGGCAATACGGCTCACCACCTATACGTGGGACAAATTATACAAAAAGGTGAAATGTGGGCATATAATATGCCTCTGCCTACCCCTTCGGGGATAAAGGCGTGACCATATGTATGTATGTATGTAATAATGACATTCGTGTTTCTTCTAATAATACACAGGAAGTCCCATATAAATCCTCAATATAGTCACACTACTTCACAACGTTTCCTATTGTGTGAAAACAATGAAGTCAACCGCCACTCTATTGTTAGTTGACACTTTGACAGTTGACATGTAGTACCAATGTTGCCACATTACAGAATCCTTAAGAAATGGGAATGTAATTCAATGATTCGACAACCCAATCATGCATATTATGGTATAAAATATTTCAATTTTCACATTAAATAATCGTAGTCGAACAATAGAGCTATTTATAAATTATTTTACTTGCATTTTTGGTTAGTATGGTCTATTTCTATTACTTTCTAGGAGATACTAATAAGAAGGTAGCAGCACTGCACAATTCCCTAGAAAGAGAAGGTTAGCCCACAGAAAGTGAGATAGAGATACGTAGGTATTTGACTCAAGCACAGACTTACAATAAGTAGTGTACGTCTGTGGACTCAAGCATGAAGCTATAGATAAACATGGAGGCCACACTTCGAATACCTACTTGAAGCGTAGTCTGTATATTACTGTCTTGCTCTGTGTGGGCTCTACGTCTCTTTCTAAGTAGGGTAGCCCTATTTTTATTTTTGCCAAGATATTTCATTTTCTATTATATTCTTTATTGTACACAATAAAGACTATATATATTCATAATACAATTAATTATTAATTAACATAGATGTACAATACATACATACATAAGGTCACGCCTTTATCCCCGAAGGGGTAGGCTGAGCTATATTATCATTTCACCTTTTTGGTTTGGGATTCCGAGTCTGGCAACACTATCGAACTGTCAAAAATTTTAGCTCTCTGAAAATATTTTTAAAATTAATTAGTTATTTAGTATTTAAACAATTTTAAACCAATTAAAACCATTATCATCGCATTAATAGTGTCCTAAAATAGTCAGATTAATATAATAAAAGTGTTCTGTCCGTGTATTTTGGTGTAAGAAGTGACGAGTCAGGTACCCGTTTTTTTCGAATGTTAAATCTTTTCTTTTTCACGTAAATACATAATAAATCGACTGTTTCTCGTGAGTAGAATTATTATACTTGTATAAGCGTTTACTCGACGTTGACGACGGTTGGTGTATTTGCGTAAGTACATAACAATATTTGGATGCGCCAGTACCGACGCATACATATTTTTTAGTTTATGTATTTAATGGTATTTATTATAATTATTATATGTCAACACTCACGCACTAAACGCAGCTTACTTTTATGTATTGTCTATGGCAACACTATCCCGCCCGCTTCCTACATTCACATTCCGCCATAGCTATTGGAAGATACGCACGCACCCGTCTCTTAACGCTCCGCTCCGCTATCGGCCGCTGTGATTACCCATCATATCGCGCTATATCGCTTATCATCAGCCACAGTCTCGAGAGTTACGGTTATAACTCCTGTGTGCATATTTCGCGGTCGTGAATCAAGACCCCGAACGCAAAGCTGGGAGCAGCGCCTATCTACCAACCAGAGTTCAAGGTAAGTGCACTTCCAAGTGTGGTCCTCCGTCCGGATATTCCATCTAACGCATTCTTTCTACTAATAATATTAATTACCTCTTTTCCTATTAAATTCACGCATACGCAGATATATATTTAGTATATTACTCATAAATACTCAACGCAAATATTATATTTAACGCCACCCGCACGCATTAGAAAAGTTAATTATCTTTTCACACCGCATATTTTATATTACTCATAAGTACTCATATTCTATAACGCATTTACGCTATTTATCATAATCATATTTACCTATATATAATCAACCCGCTGGCAGGTAGCGCCCCCCGAAATTATCGCTACCCAGGACTTGGACCATCCTGGCCATGTTAGTCCGGTTGTCCGATTCTAGGCAATCATTTTGATATTTTTTGGTAATTAGGAGTTTTGGCATAAAGTAAAACGGACAATCCAAAATTAACAATTTTCTCAACCGTCATAAATTTAACGTAGTTTTCCCCAATTTCATTACAATTTCATATTATCTTTCGAATTGTAATCGTAGATAAAACTCATATTTATACGTTAATTTTATACCCACATATATTTATTTTATTGTGACGGTACTGGGCAACGCAGCCGATACATAACGGTATTCAAACGATTAACAGCTGATTGTTAGGCAGACTCCATATTGGGTTTGTTCTCTGAATACTTTACCGCAAACAGCTGATTTAAGCAAACAGCTGATCGTTGTTCGAATTTTATACTTTTTCGCTGAATATTTCTATTACCTACCCACTTATATACATACTCGTATCTCGTATCAATTATATTATCATGGCTTCTAAAGACAAATCCCATAGTAAAAGTTCAGACGAAAGTCAGGTCATGATAAATTTTTTAGAATACAAAAAACAAAGTTTGTTTCACATAGTTCAAGAAGTGTACAACTTAAGTCTCAAGGTTACCGATGAAACAGTACGCATGATGTTTCTCGCTCGGGTTCAATCTATCGATAAAACCCGATCGGATTACATCGAAACTATCGATAAATTGTTAATTGAACAATTAAAAGATAATCCGCAGGTACAGCCGAGTTATAGTGTTTTTAATACATTTGATGAATTATACTGTTTCATAAAGCAAACGGAAACTACTCTGAGGCAAGAACTCGACGATAAAAAGAAAAGTGATAATTTTAATATCAAATTACCCCCACTTAAACTCACAGGTTTCGATGGTACTTATGGTAGGTGGCCTATATTTTATGAAAATTTCTGTAGTGTGATACATACGAATACTCGTCTCACCAACGCCGAAAAGGTTCAATATTTGATAGGTTGCCTTTCGGGTAAGGCACTTACTGTTTGCTCAGGCATAGCTGCTACCGCACAAAATTACGATGTTATTTGGCAAGCCCTTCTGGCTAAATACCACGATACCAGGGTTCAGGCGTCGTGCTATTTAGAACAAATGTTACACCAGAAGCCAGGGCAATCGGCTGATCAGATTTTGGAGAACTTTTGTTCAGCTGAAGCAGCTCTGCAGCGGCTACCTATCACAAATTTATCAGATTTCATAATAACTCATTTAGCATTAAGCAAGTTTGATAAACCTATGCTTGAATTGTTTGAACAATCTCATAGACATTTGAGTGTACCTACATATAGTGACGTCAAAACATTTTTGACAGAACAAAGCAAACTCCAAACGCTCCGCTCACCATCACATTCCCAAAAAGGTGATTATCGCGCTCAGCGGAGTTCAACCGCCTCTCATTTAAATAAACCTAAATCATTTTTTACGCAAACCCGCCCTACTAATTTGAAATCAGTCGATACTTCTAACATAAAAAATTGTATCGTATGTAACAATAATTCCGCTCACCCTTTGTTCAAATGTCAACATTTTATCCAAGAGACTGTTGAAACGCGAAATGAAATAGTTCGTAAACATTCCTTTTGTGTTAATTGTTTAGGTTTTCATCACGTGAGTGCTTGCAGATCTGTTAATAGGTGTTCGATTTGCAATCGGTCTCATCATAGTTTACTGTGTTATAAAAATAATTTGAACGCATCAAATTCAACAAGAAATCATGCTGCCGGCAACGCATCGAGGCAGGCAAACGCGTCTACTGCGCCGTCCGAGCATTCCATATCGACTCGTGCGTCATCGGCAGATGATCCGTCCCGCTCGCACTCGCGGGAGGCGCGGTCACATAGTGGCAATATCGCGTCGTTATCGGCTGTGATCCCTCCGCCGCGTAATTCAAACAGCGCGACCACGGTCTTGTTGCCGACTGCTTGTGTATATGCAAATTATAAATCGGATCGTATACGTTTGTTTTTGGACTCAGGGTCTATGAGTAACTTTATTACGAAGTCTTGTTGTGAGCGTTTGCACTTAACAATACTTAACGCTCCTTCTGTCATTAAAGGCATAGGTCAACTTGAAAGCCAATCTTATGGAATTACGCATTTCAAAATATATTCGCGATTTGATGCCCGCTGTTCTTATTCGGTTAGTGCACGGGTTATAGACACTATTACAGATTTTTTGCCTAACGTAGAAATTGATACAGCGGAATTAACCCATTTACAAAATTTACCTATGGCTGACGAACGATACTATACTCCGGGTGGTATAGATTGTTTGTTAGGTAATGAACTCTTCCCCATGATTTTAGGGTCACAAAAAATTACATCCCCAACCTCATCAGTAATCGCGATAGAAACCACGCTCGGATACGTCGCAATGGGAAAGGCGCATGCTTTACCTTATTCGCTAGTGGCAAACAAGCATCCCCGCGATCGCATGTCTCATTCCTCCGTGTCCGACAAGGCCTTCTTATGTCACACTCAAGATGTGTCTCTCGAACAATTAACGCAACGCTTTTGGGAGATAGAACAGGTGCCAGATAAGAAGCACATTAGCACGGACGACGCAGCATGTGAAAAGCTGTTCTCGTCTACGTACTCACGCGACGATACCGGTAGATATACGGTTAGTCTTCCCTTTAAATACCCTCCCAGTGAGCTAGGGCACTCGTACACAATCGCCAAACGCAGGTTTGTAAATTTAGAAAAAAAGTTAGACGCTTCTAACTTACGCAACGATTATAATGCCATTATTCAAACATATATTGATCAAGGTTATCTCACTAAAGTGTCAAATAGCTTTCTGGACTCTCAAGTTTATTATATGCCGCATCGGGCCGTTTATCGCCCTGACAAAGAAACCTCTAAAACGCGTGTGGTCTTAGACGCTGGGTGTAAAACCACGTCAGGTAAATCGCTTAACGATTTGCTTTATACGGGACCAATATTACAGAACAATATCTTTCATTTGCTTCTCAATTTGCGTATGTACCCGGTTGCTGTAACCGCGGACATAGAAAAAATGTATTTTCAAGTGAAACTTACTCAAGATCATCATGCATATCAAAGAATATTATTTAGGTTCGATTCCAATTCTCCTATTGAGAGCTATCATTTCAACCGCGTTTGTTTTGGCGTCTCCAGCTCACCCTTCCTGGCAATGCGAGTCGTAAACCAGCTCGCGTCAGACTGTCGCGCTTTATATCCTCTGGCGGCGTACGAAGCTGACAATCACATGTATGTTGACGACTACGTTAGTTCCATAGAGAATGTAGATTTAGCTGAAGACACCTATAGGGAAATGGTCGCTATGTTTAAATCTGGAGGTTTTAACTTAACTAAGTGGATCTCTAATGACAATACCCTATTGTCACGTATCCCGTCAATTCATAAGAGCTGTCTCGCTGTCAAGTTTGATGAGGATCCTCATGTTGACACTAAGATCGTGGGTATGCAATGGCAACCTAACGATGATACCTTTAACTTTAAAATAGTGATCGACATGCCTTTAACATGCACTAAACGCTCGATCCTTTCCGTAACCGCGCGCTTGTTCGATCCGCTTGGAATCATCAGTCCAGTGGTCGCATACATGAAGTTGCTTATACAAGAATGTTGGAAATTACAACTGGACTGGGACGAGACGGTCCCGGGTTGCATTCTGTCTAAATGGAAACACTTTCATAGGGAGTTGTCGCGTTTATCTGAAATAAAAATACCGAGACATATAGGTTTAACATCCGCTCGTCGAATTACTCTAATAGGCTTCTCGGACGCCAGCCAGCAATGTTATGGTGCTGTTATCTATGTACGAATAGAAACGGCTGAGAACGGAAACGCTCTTAATGTGAATCTACTGACCGCTAAATCCAAAGTGTCAGATTCTAATAAAACGCTAGCGCGTTTAGAACTCTGCGCGGCGGTCTTACTCGCAAAATTAATTAATTCTGTGCGCACTGTTTTTAATAAGCGGTGTCAAATAAACAATATATTCGCATTCTCTGATTCTACGGTAACCCTTACCTGGATTCACTCTCCCGCTCATAAGTTTCAAACTTTTGTAGCTAATCGCATCGCTCAGGTAAATGAATATCTGCCTGCTTCCCATTGGTATCACGTTCGTGGGGTTGAAAATCCCGCCGATATAGTCTCGCGCCCTGTGACACCTAAAGGGTTAATAAATAACTATCTTTGGTTTCACGGGCCGAAATGGCTGTCCGCACCTATAAATGCATGGCCTGTGAAGGAATATAAAATCAATCATAACGAGAAGACAGAATTACCGGAAATTAAAATAGCTTCTCTCCATGCACATACCATGCCTGTCTCCGATCACGTTCACATGATAGACGAACTTGCTGAGCGTTGCTCGAGTTGGGTAAAATTTATTCGTTCACTGGTTTATGTATTACGTTTCACTAAGATTCTCAAATCCCGCGGTATACTTTCTGTATACGATTTAGAATACGCAGAATATTATGCGGTTCGCTTCGATCAGTCTAAGTATTTTCAGGTAGAATTACAAGCACTTAAGGCTACTAAAATTTGTCCAAATCAGGCTATTTTAAAACTCAACCCTTTTCTTGACGAACAAGGGTTAATTAGAGTAGGTGGTCGACTTACTCATTCTCAACTAAATTACAATACAAAATATCCAATACTGCTATCACCTAAAGGACGTATAGTGTCGCTCTTAGTAGACCACTATCACACCGACAATTTACACACCGGTCCTGGACTAGTGTTAGCATTGACTCGCCAAAAGTATTGGATTCTTTCTGCACGAAATTTGATTCGCCAACGAGTACATAAATGTAATTTATGTTTTAAAGCTAGGCCTCGTTCTACAACTCCACCTATGGGTGATCTTCCATCCATTAGAGTTTCACAAGTAAAGTCGTTTGTGCATACCGCAGTTGATTACGCGGGACCCTTTTACGTAACTCACATAAGGCGTCGTGGAGTAAAAAGTCATAAAGCGTATATTTGCTTGTTCGTCTGTCTCACAACAAAGGCGCTCCATTTAGAGTTAGTAAGTGATCTTAGTACAGATTTATTTCTCGCTGCCTTTAAACGCTTTATCTCACGCAGGGGTCCTGTTTCAGTGTTGTACAGCGATGGAGGCACTAATTTCATAGGTGCGAAACGAAAATTGAACGAAATTTACACGCTTATACAGTCCACTAATTATAAAAATGATCTGAATAAATATCTAACTCAACATAAGATTCAGTTTCAGCACAGCCCACCTTTCGGGCCCAATTTTAATTCGTTGCCTGAAATTAATGTCAAATGTGTTAAGTCTCATTTATTTAAAGCTATCGGGAGTCAAATACTCACCTATGAAGAATTCAGTACAATATTGGTGCAAATTGAAGGCATTTTGAATAGCCGTCCGATTTGCATACTTTCTTCGGATCCATCGGATCCAACCCCCCTAACGCCTAATCATTTTCTTAATGTTACTCCGCTTAAATATTTACCCGCTGAACACATTGAACCCCTATTACCAGATAACAGACTCACCCGCTATCAATTATTAAATAGAATTGTTCAAAGTTACTGGGCACGTTGGAGCAAAGAATATCTTACCTCTCTCCAACTTAGACATAAGTGGAATATGCCGTCCAAACCTGTGACGATAGGAACAGTAGTTGTTGTTAAGGATGACAATACGCATCCTTTATCGTGGCCACTCGCGGTTGTATCAGATGTGTTTCCCGGGAAGGATGGTGTAATTAGAGTCGTCAGAATTAAGACTTCTTCTGGTGAATACATTCGTCCTGTAACTCGGCTTTGCCCGTTACCCACGCAATAACTCCTACGCTTTTGAATTATTTTTAGTTCATAAGTTTTCATTCCTTTTATATTTTTAAATTTTGTTTACTCAATGTAGAGGAAGAATCCTCTAAGCCCCCCGAAGTTGGATGCGCCAGTACCGACGCATACATATTTTTTAGTTTATGTATTTAATGGTATTTATTATAATTATTATATGTCAACACTCACGCACTAAACGCAGCTTACTTTTATGTATTGTCTATGGCAACACTATCCCGCCCGCTTCCTACATTCACATTCCGCCATAGCTATTGGAAGATACGCACGCACCCGTCTCTTAACGCTCCGCTCCGCTATCGGCCGCTGTGATTACCCATCATATCGCGCTATATCGCTTATCATCAGCCACAGTCTCGAGAGTTACGGTTATAACTCCTGTGTGCATATTTCGCGGTCGTGAATCAAGACCCCGAACGCAAAGCTGGGAGCAGCGCCTATCTACCAACCAGAGTTCAAGGTAAGTGCACTTCCAATATTAAGTATAATTTATTGCCGGTACATAACCTTGTTACTTCTTACCTTAAACTGTACAA
This sequence comes from Miltochrista miniata, assembly GCA_933228765.1. NCBI lineage: Eukaryota > Metazoa > Arthropoda > Insecta > Lepidoptera > Erebidae > Miltochrista > Miltochrista miniata. The sequence continues at coordinate 11,985,552 of OW121752.1, forward strand.
GGAGCTCTATCATTTAATTCGCGTTTAATTGCACTTACTTATTAATAATATGAATACCCGTAGTCGCAGAGCTCTCGGCCGCCAGCAGGAAGAGCCCAAACTTCAGTTGGTGTTGCTGGAGCTTAAATCTAAAACGGAGCTCTGTGTACAGTTGGAAAAGGAAAGAGAGGAAAATGAAAATCTATTGATAAACGCTCTGAATGACACAAAAAAATTAAAATGCGAATTATCAAGACTTCATGTTAGTTATGATGACATTGTTGCGGAGCGGGACCACCTTCAGTCAATTGTAGATAGGTTCCAAGAGTGCAGTGACGAGTATGAGAAAACCTTGAGGAGGACTACCTTTCTGGAACAGGAGCTAAGGGATGCCCAGGGACAGATCTCACACCTGGAAGAAGCTGCTGAGAAAGTTACTGCCCAACAAACCGATAATCTTTTTAGTGAGTTAATGAGTGGTATCCCGCAGTTTATTCCTTCTGCAAATTCTCAAAACCTGGACTTGACTACTATAGATCTTACAGGTGACAGTCCATATCAACAGGACAAGTCGGTTTTGTTTTGCAGCAGAAATAAACTAAAAAAATATCTAAAAATTAAAAAGTTCATACAAAAATCAAAAAAGCAATTAAAATTCCATAAAATGTTAATCAAGAAGTGTAAAAATATAGGTTCTTGTTTAAAATTTAGAGAACAAGCTAAATTGTCAATGTTAGAACTAGAACAAAGCCATTTAAAATATTGCACTGACACACAAAAATTAGAGTCAAAAATACAAAGTTTGCAATTTGAGCTACAATATATGACTAAAAAATATGAATGGTCCCTTAAGGACTTTACTAAATGTTCTTTAACAATAGACAAGGTACTCAAAACATCAAATGATAACACTGAGCGCCTTAATTGTTTCCTAAATGACCACTTATGCAATATTAACTGCCCTAAAGCAATTGAGCCGGTGGAGGCCCAGGGCGAACCGGTTACCGCTGAGCCCCTAGCTCCCATTATCACATGCTCGCCCAGTACATCAGTGGATATATTGTGTGACAGTGTAAATAATAGTAATAGTTGTACTAAATTAATTGTATTTAGTGATGATATTGGTACCAATCTAAGTTCATTTTTAAAACAAAACTCAAATTCAAGTTATTACTCGGTTATTAATAATTGCTATCCGGGTGCTTCATTAAGTGGTATTATGCAAAAGATATTAGAATATAAATTTGAAGCTAACAGTAAAATAATAATTTTCTGTGCAAACAGGGGGAAAATTAGCAATGATGATTTGTCCCTATACATGAATTACATCTTAAACTTAAATGTCATACAAGTTGTAATGTTCACACTTCCATTTATAAAAGGTGTGCCAGATTCGGAAAATTCATTTAGATATAAGATGAATTTACGTTTAAATTTAATAAGTCAGTATAATAATAAATTTAATATAATTGACTTTAATTCTGTATTTAACACAAATTTGTCACATAGCAAGTTTATAGTCTATAATAATCACAAGGGTAGGTATTGTCTACCCAAATATTATAAAAGACAAGTAGCAAGTTTGCTATTTAATTATTTTTATTCTGTAGCCAAAAACTTGGCTGACAAAACTGCTTTATTTGAGCAGAGTAGTTTTAGGACTTTGGAATCTGTTCCAAGTAATTTAAATTAACTGCTGGGACAACAGAGGAATTACCCTCTAGCCAAAATTGTAAATTAATAGAGTTAAATTTAATTGCAAACCGTAATTTTATCGGAAACTGTCCTCCGAACAAAACTAAATTAAAAAATGTAAATTACATCAGCCTGGTGCATTATAATATTGCAACATTAACACAGGTCAAAGAGTTTGAATTGGAGCTGTTCATGAGCTCAGATAATATTGAAATTGTTTGTCTTACAGAACATATGCGTAAGGAGTATGAGCTCATGTTCAGTTTCAGTAGTCACCGGGTTGGTAGTGCGTTCTGCAGGGTCAACACAACACGGGGGGGTTCGATGATTTTATTAAATAAGAAATTGAAATATAAGGAACGGAAAGATGTTGTGTCCCTCTCTGTAGAGTGTACAGTTGAAATATCGTGCGTAGAATTGGAGCAATTCATAGTAGTATGCGTATATAAACCTGGAGTCTCACCCTTTTGTGAGTTTGAGGAAGTAATGGATAAAGTGCTATTTAAACTTGGAAAAACTAATAAACACCTAATAGTGTGCGGTGATTTTAATGTTAATATACTTATAAATACGCGTCAGACCAATGATATCTTAAATTTATTTAAATCACACAATCTCACTAACTTATTTTTAGAGCCTACTAGATATTGTGATACAACAGCTACTTGTCTGGACAATATATACAGTGATATGTTGCCAGAAAGTAAGAGTATTATAAATAAGATAAAATCAGATCATACTGGGCAAATAGCATCTTTCAAGATCACAAGAGAAAAAGTTAAAAGACGTAAAATATTATGTAGACCAGTAACTAGTGACCGCTTGGAACGTATGCGAGTTGGACTTTGCAATAAACTTCCATTTTTAGACACTGGCTTAGATCCAAATGTAATGTATAAGTTATTTTTTGATTCCTTTTACAATGAGTTCAACTCCGTATTCAAGTCTAAGGAAGTCACAATCGGTGATAGGCCAGCCTTCAGTGAATGGGCCACTGAGGATATACATAAAAGTAGACAAAAACTGTATGAACTATACTCAGAAAGACAGCTTAATAGAACAGATGAATTTCTAAATTATGTTAAAACTTATTCAAAAAAGTTTAAAGCAGACTGCTTAGCAGCCAAAAGAAAGTATATAAGTAATAAAATTCTCAATAGTGTAGACAAAGTTAAATCTACTTGGAAAATAATTAACGCAGAAAGAGGCCAAGCAAAATCGAATGATAATAATTTTAAACTTAAAGTAAATGGTAACATAATTACAACAGATGCCGAAGTCGCTAACGAATTTGAACAATTTTTTTCTCGAATTCCAGTAGATTTGACCAGAGCCCTAGGTTCTTCTACCCCAATAGCAGAATCCTTGTTAAAAGCAAATGTTCCTTGCTGTAATGAAATATTTAAATTCAGTAAAATTAGTATACACACTGTCATAAAAACTTTTAAATCTTTAAATATTAAGAAAACTGCTGACCTCTGGGGAATTTCTGTACATTTAGTTAATTCGTTAATTGAAATGGTTGCCCCTGAATTATCAATAATATTTAATAATTGTGTTGATAGTGGTGTGTTTCCTGACTTAATGAAGTTTAGTAAAATAACTCCTCTGTTTAAATCGGGTAGCACCTCAGATCCGTCCAATTTTCGTCCTATTTCTGTACTACCCACGTTTAGTAAAATCTTTGAAAAGGTAATGCTTAATCAAATGCAAAATCATTTTAATACAAATAAACTATTCCATACTAAACAATTCGGTTTCACGCGAGGTCGGTCTACCACGGATGCTGGCATCAAATTGTTAGAGTGTATATATGAGGCCTGGGAGGAGTCGTATGATGCTTATGGTGTATTCTGCGACTTATCTAAGGCCTTCGATTGTGTCCAGCATCAGACTTTAATTCAAAAACTTGATCATTATGGAATCCGGGGGACGGCCTTGGATTTAATTAGTTCTTACCTTAGAGATAGAGTACAGAGAGTAGTTATAAATGGTAAACAGTCAAATGGTTCTGCTGTAACAATGGGGGTGCCTCAGGGTTCAATTCTGGGACCTTTTCTATTTTTAGTGTACATAAATGATCTCCCTCACCTTATACGAGACGATCACGAGGTAGTTTTGTTTGCTGATGACACATCTTTAATATTTAAAGTTGAACGTGGACAACGCGATCTTGACGAAGTAAACAATGCCCTCTCTAGGGTAGTCCACTGGTTTAACGCTAATAATTTATTGTTAAACGAAACTAAAACAAAATGTATAAGATTCACCTTGCCAAATGTTAGGCTCGTTAACACCAGTATTAGGATTAGGGATGATCAAGTAGAATTGGTCGATGAAACTGTCTTTCTGGGCATAAAGTTAGACTCCAACTTGCAGTGGGGGCCTCATATCGAGAAAGTCTCGGGCAGACTGAGCTCTGCAGCCTATGCCGTTAAAAAGATCCGACAACTGACAGACATTAGAACAGCGCGTCTTGTCTACTTTAGCTACTTCCACAGTGTCATGACCTATGGCATACTATTATGGGGTAACGCTGCCGACATCGAATGTATCTTTGTGTTGCAGAAAAGGGCTGTCCGGGCTATCTATGGTATGGGGTTTCGGGAGTCATTAAGAGAAAAGTTTAAGGATATCAACATCCTTACTGTGTATTCACAGTACATATATGAAAACTTATTATATACTCATAAAAATAACAGTAAATTTATTAAAAATAGTGATATCCATAACCTAAACTTAAGAAATAAGAATAAATTGGCTGTACCTAGATTTAGGCTTAATAAAATAAGCAATTCTTTTGCGGGTAATTGTATTCGAATGTACAATACATTGCCGACAGCCATAACAGGTTTGTCAGTTAATAAATTTAAAAAACTAGTAAAGCTTAAATTGTGCCAGAAAGCTTATTATAGCATTAAAGACTTTCTAGAAGACAAGACTGCCTGGCAGTGACACGAATTGCTCCTTTCTACATTTAAAAAAAAACTGTATTAGATACTAAGATGAATAAGAGGGACCGGACTGAGTTTCTTGGGGTGTTCTTCTCAGTCTGTAGCATTTCCGAACCCCCGGTAGAGTCACAAAAATTTTGACAAACCTAAATAATTTTTTAAAAATTTCAAAGGGAATAAATTTTATTTTATTTTATTTTATTTTATTTTCCTTTTTAAGAATTGGTCCCACGGAATAGGTGGTGAAAATTTATTATATGTATAAATTAGATGTACAAAGGCGAGATTAACTATTTTCTCTGTTTTTTACGAAGACTGATAGGTAGTATTCTCTGCAGATTGCATAGGTACATTGCGAATAACGAAGCTATTCATCCAAGTGAGTTATTTTTCTAGGTTAATCAACTGTACGTCTCGCGCGCTGCGGCTTTCCGTGGCAGGCTGTGACGTAAGCTGCCGCTGCAGCTTGTGGTAGCTCGCAGTCTGCCGCGGCAGCTCGTGGTAGTTCACAGTCTGCCGATGTCTCTTCATGTCAAAATAAAGAAATGTTAGTGCTAAAGTCATTGGAATAAGATTTTAAATAATTTGATCGTGTGGCTCTCCGCTTAGGCTGCAAGGTGTGTGAACCTCACGAATGCATCTGCGGTGCCATGGTGGAGAGCGATGGTCATCATGCTTTGAGTTGTCGCTGCACCGGTAGGCATCCGCGTAACCACGCTCTTAATTAGTTAATCCGGCGGGCTCTGGGTCGGCTGAGGTCCCCTGTATCCTTGAACCACCAGGTTTGTCCCGCGCAGACAGCAAGAGACCGAACGGTCTGACCCTTGTGCCATGGAAGAACGGCAAGTGCTTAGTGTGGGACGCAACATGCATCAGCACTTTCGCCGCCAGTCACTTGGCTCGTACCGTCCATTCACCGGCGGCGGCAGCTGTAGATTCGATGGGTAGTTGCGGGAGTGATACTAAGGCTCTGGTCTCGGAGATCGGCCGTAGGCTACAGGACAAGACGCATGACTCCCACGTCTGGTCGTACCTGGTACAAAGGATAGCTATCCAGCGCGGCAACGCTGCTAGTGTATTGGGCACCTTTGCGCCTGGTATGATCAGTGGTGATATGTTCAGTAGGCATTAGTTTAGTAGTTTAGTTATTTAATCTATTTATTTTATTTTTATGTACCTATGTACTTTTAAGTTGATTATTGGACAATAAATTAGGAACAGGATTATTGAACAATAAGTTAGGAACTGTTGATGGTTTTAAGCTCTTTGTTACTACATCATAATCGGTTTTTTGAAAATGCAAATTGCAAATCCTGGCGCTTGCGTAGAACTTCATTATTTTTTTTTAATATGGAAAAGGAGGCACCCAGCACTTTTAAGAAAGTTACACGACACGAATGTATAGAATTGCACCTATATCCATTCGTTTATAAGGTACGCGAGAAAATAAAATTTATGATCAGTTAGCATACTAATTGCTTTTATAAAAAACTAGCGGATGTCACGCGGTTTCACCCGCGTAGTTCCCGTTCCCGTGGGAATACTGGAATAAAATATAGCCTATGTTCACCGCAAAGAGTGTAGCTTCCCAACAGTGAAAGAATTTTTCAAATCGGTACAGTAGTTCCGGAGCCTATTCGTTACAAACAAACAAACAAACAAACAAAAAAAAACAAATCTTTCCTCTTTATAATATTAGTATAGATATCTTAACTTAATTTTTAATGGTATATTTCTCGCTGAATACTATTTTTAGGAAACCTAAAACAATTATTCATCATTAACATACGATAACAATACTTAACTTATTTTATTTACTCTAATAATGACATTCGTGTTTCTTCTAATAATACACAGGAAGTCCCAGATAAATCCTCAATATAGTCACACTACTTCACTACGTTTCCTATTGTGTGAAAACAATGAAGTCAACCGCCATTCTATTGTTCGTTGACACTTTGACAGTTGACATGTAGCACCAATGTTGCCACATTACAGAATCCTTAGAAAATGGGAATGTAATTCACTGAATCGACAACCCAATCATGCATATTATGGTATAAATATTTCAATTTACGCATTAAATAATCGTAGTCGAACTATAGAGCTATTTATAAATTATTTTACTTGCATTTTTGGTTAGTATGGTCTATTTCTATTATTTTCTAGGAGATACTAATAAGAAGATAGCAGCACTGCACAATTCCCTAGAAAGAGAAGGTTAGCCCACAGAGAGTGAGATAGAGATACGTAGGTATTTGACTCAAGCGGTTGTTCGAAGTGTGGCCTCCATGTTTACCTATAGCTTCATGGACTCAAGCGATTGTTCGAAGCGTAGACAGAGAAAACAGTGTGGCCTCCATGTTTATCTATACCTAGCTTCATGCAGTCAGCAGAATGTCAGAGACAAAATATAATGACAAACAAATGACAATCACAACACAAACAAAGTCGCGTGAGTTTGCGCGCGAAATCGGAGACATGCGGACCACTCCGTTGAAAATTTTCCAAAATTAGTGTGTTTCGAGTGTTTTATGAGTAAAAGTGGTGGATTTTTAAGCATAAAAGTTCGACAAAGTGCACAAGTGTTGGAAAGTGATAAAACGCAGTGAAACGTGACTCTTCCATTTCTCGACAAACTCCAGAGACACTTTTAGTAAAGTACCACCGCTTTACTAGAGAAGACTGACTTTGACTTAGGGCTGCACTTGACTTTGACCAGACTTAGGGCGAGCGCCCACTGCTTTGCGATCCGGTGCGTTTGCGTTTTTTCTTTTTTAATTTGGCCTGGCTATAAACTGAGATCATTGGTGAATGAACTAAAAACTGGATTCATTAAGGTCGCTTTACACGCTAATTTAGCCGGCATAATGCCGTTTCACACTTTCGTGATAATCGCGAGGTGGATATCGAATAAATGTCGGTGTTTTGCGTGGTCCCACTATTTTGAACCACTAGTGGGACCACGAGGGAGAACTGTTTCTCGTGTAGGGTCTCACTACGATATCGGATGTCAACTGTTTGGTCCTGATGTTACCTGCTTATATACTCCTTTTAGATAGGTATAACATTAAATTAACTTTTAAAATTTAGTATTAAATAACTAAAAAAGTCGGTGTTCATTATTTTATTGATATAAATTTTTGTAATTCTTAATTTTTTTTCTCTGATCTTCACATATTCCACGGATCTTGATTTGTTTTGTCATTCTTTGTTTAAAGATCTTCATTTGTTTTGTCGATCGTCATTTGTTTTGAAAACAGGACATACTTAGTAGAACAGAAAACTCTCGAAACTTCTCGTGGTCCCACTATTTTGTCACACTAGTGGTACCACGAGAAAACACCGGGTAAATGTGTGTAAAAGTGTTCGTGGGGCTTTTACATCACATCAGGACCATCAATCGTATACAGACGCGCTGGGCGTCCGCTCTCCTGATAGCTCTCTTGCTCGACCGAGTGGCTATGTTGTACGCTGCCTTGAGGTGAGCCACATTCGGGTTGCGCACCGCCCGAGCCCTGATCCAGGTGCGGTAAGCCGCCTGTGTTGGCTGAAAGGCTACGGCACACTCACCCGCGAACCAGGGGCGGGCTTTGCGGATGCTGGCGACATCAGTGTATGGAATGTAGTATTCCATACCTAATGTTATCTCACCAGCAACAGCAGAGGCGCTTTCCGATGAAGCCCTCTCTGCAAAGCAGCGCTAAATCCACGGGATGGTTGCAAAGTATTCTCGTACTGGATTACTCGTCAGCAGTAAGTCCAGAAGGGCGGGTCCATGGTCTGACCTGTCCGGTATGCGCGTAATCCCGAGTACCATTTGGGTCAGACCATGGGAGAGAGCGAACGCGTGGGCGGCCTGTCCCGCAGGATCAGTCTTGAGGGACCCCAGCTACTCAGTGTGGTGACCATTGAAGTCACGATAAAGGTACGACTGATTGGCAGGGCGGCGTGTTTGCGTCTCCGTTAGGAACATCACAGCAGGCCGTGCCGTCTCTTGATGGTGAAAGACGGCGTCGAGGTTGGCTTGGAGTCCGCGGATGTTAGCGAATTCCACCTCGAATAGTGCGTTTTGGGGAATGGTCGCAGCGGCCGCTGTGAAACCTCTATTTTTATTTTGCGCTACCATGATTGGGTTAAAGGGAGACGTGAATACGGAGCGACATTTGCTGCAGCAGTGAGTGACAAGTCTTAGGGGCTTAGCTTTATCTATAACTGTGTGTTTAGAAGGAAGTCGACCCGCCGGACGGAAGGGTATGGCCGCCGGGTCCCCTTCCGGTCACCATCCCGCACGACGGACCACATCGGGATAATGCGTGGCCTGGTAAAGCAGCCTCCCAGGGTGGTTAGTCCCTGTTAGGCCCCTATAATATGCCACGGGCAGCCGGCGGCAAGACCGTTTCTACGGGTCTCCCTGGCCGGGGGGTCAACATCCGTCAGCCACACTAGGCACCACGTACCGCCTACTGGTCCCCCCCTGCTGCATCAAACATCGCCCCGGGCCAGGCTGTGCAGCTGCTGAACCCCGAACGCAACCCAACCGGGGCTGGGTTACTTGGGGGGCCTTTTCACAACTGCACGGTGGTACCCCCCGGACCAATATTGTACCACCTTGTACCACATGGGAGCCTAGGCCACCATGTGGGTACCTAAATACGCGGAGCGTCGTCCGTTGTTCGGAAGGTGCACCGCGTGCCGGTGAGGTCACTAGGGCCCCTGAGTCTTGTTGTTAGTGGGGCCTCTTAAACCCTAATTTCCGCAAGGCGAGCATTAGGCTCGCGTTCCGCAATCTCTCAATATAGTTTTTTACAATTGAGCCTACGCTCATATTGAGCTCATGCCAAGGGTGTCCTGTCCAGGTTATGCTTTAGTGGAACCGTAAGGTCTTGAACAGAGGGTAGGAATTGGTTGGTACTTACTTAATAGAAGAGACAAATTCAATACTCGTCAACATCGGTAGCTTTATTTGTCACAAAAACCTGTATCTGTAACACAATACTTTTTGGATTTGGTTCGAGCGACTCACGGATTTGGTTCGCTTCCAGACCATATCCGACAGTCTGTAGATAAAATAATGTCATCTGGTGGCTAAATATGCATTAAGTTGATAGCTAGAGCAACTTAATGCACACAACTTATACACCAAATTCATGTCTTTGAGTTCGCGTCCAAAAACCACCTCCGGCTCTAACTTCACGATCATACCACGAACCTTGTACAGTTGCACACACATTTACCCATGTTTTCTCGTGGTACCATTAGTGTGACGAAATAGTGGGACCACGAGAAAGCAGTTCTCCCTCGTGGTCCCTACTTTTTATCTACATTCTGTATATAACTAGGTATGCGCTAATTTTCAAAACAAATGAAGATCAGTGAAACATGTGAAAATTGGAAAAACAAATGAAGATTGACAAAAAATTAAAATCGATAAATTAAATGAAGACTGACTTCCTTATTTGTTTTATTTTAAAATTTAATGTTATACCTATTGAAAAAGTGTATATAAGCAAAAACATCAAGATTAAAATATTGATATCCGTTTTCGTAATAGGACCACGAGAAACAGTCAGTTGTCCCTCGTGGTCCTCGTGATCCGGCTAAATAAGCGTGTAAGGCGACCTTTATGAATCCAGTTTTTAGTTCATTCACCAATGTTCTCAATTTGAAGCCATGCCAAATTAAAAAAGAAAAAGCTGTCAAATACAACAAACGCACCGGATCGCAAAGCAGTGGGCGCTCGCCCTAGAGGACGAGGACTGTGACTTGAAAAATGAAGATATAATAAATGTAAGACTAGGCTGTATGGCTCAAATTGCCTTTGCCTATCCGAAAATGGATAAATAAAACTACTACTACTACACTGACCTGTATTATTATTACAGGTCAGTGTACTACTACTACAAAGTAGTGATGGGACGGGTCACAGATTTTTCAACTCGGGCAACTCGAATTGATATATTACGTAACCCGGGCTGTAACTCGGGTTAACCCGGGTTGAGTCTGGACGGCCACCCCGCCGCTCGCGCCGCACTGTGATCAATAATCACAATTTAGGATGACAAAAATATTTTAACTTGGAATTACAATAGTCTACTACTGTTATTGAAAATATTGCTATTAAAATATTTAAAATAAATTAATCTTTATTTAAATTCAGTTTTTGATATTCCAACGTACAAAAAAAAATAGTGTAAAGGTTCTTCCTCGTTTGTATCAAAATTAGGTTGTTCTAATAATTTTAAGACTTCTGCAGGAAAAATATCTTTCTGCTTTAGGGGTAAGGGGCGTAAAATCGATATCAGAGGATCTGATGACACCAATAATATTTTGAATAAATCATCATTAGTCTGCTTGCGTGACATTTTTTGGGTATTGTGTTCTCTATAATATTTAACATCTTTATGGCGACATTCCTGTGCGTCTTACCCTTATTGTCCAATAGGCAACAAGAAATGATCAAGTATGTCTTTGCAAATCAGCCGATATGTCCGTAATTTGCATGTTCGGTGGATAACACTTGGCCGTCTCTTCTAAAAGTTATAGTACGTTGGATACAATTTCTGTATTTTTTTTTCGTATAGCTGATGCCCTGGGATAATCATCTGCATCATCGGAATACTGAGCCGGAAAAGTCTCAGTAGTTCGATCATCGGACTATTTAATCGGACTACTGATACTAGGGGCTAAGTTCAATATAATATACTGAAGACGCATTAATTTAAATTGAATAAAAAGTGCTAGGGCTTCTTTTGCATAAGAAATATCATTTTGTACACTGTCTCGTAACTTAACAGTACAGTCAGGAGATGATGAAATACTATGAAGCAGCCCTACGTTTTGCGACTGAATGAAGTTTCATCTCAGTTGCTAGGCACAACTCTTCTTCACTTCTGGATGATACTTTGGCTTTTAACTTTCTACGTTTAGTTCTCTCACCTAAATCCATGAAATCCTTTTTCGGGCGTCCTCTACCTACAGACCCAGAAGTTGAAGGCTGTTCAATATTATGATCTCCAGATGTTATTGTGCTTTTAGACAACCAATCCTAATTTTCTTTTTCAATTTTGGAAACATTATTGCCGATTTTAATCCAATTTCTGGAAGCTGATAAACAAAAGCTATGTACTGAATTTCGTAACTCATTTTGATGTTGTGTTGTCAAATCTGATACTCCAATGACTTCATAATTATAGTTCAATAACATATCTTTAGATTTCTTAGTTGCAGGTTTAATTGGCGGGTGTTTTTTGAGATAATTAAACAAATCGGTATTTCTAACTGTACTACCGTTTCTTGTATAAATGAAAAGTTTGTGGGGTGGTTTGGGGTATATTTTTTAATTGAATATCATACTATAGACTTCCAATTATCTACTAGTGTAAAAATGACTATGTTCTAATATGTTCCTCGTAAGATACAGGCTTTAAAATAAAAAAAAATGTTAAATTTTACCTTAAGTTTTGAATATTTCTTCCTAAATTACTGTAACAATTAACGACTACTAAGTGTTATACAAAATGAAGCTCATACCTTTATTAATGTGTACCATATTTATTGAAGCGCTATAATGCACTGTAAAGTCACAAAAAATAGATAACTGTGCGCGAAAACAGGAAGTAAATTGAACAAATCGATACAATTAGCGAGAACACTGCATTCACTAGCTGTAATCTCAGTAATGACTTACCTTCAACCGTTCATATTAAACAATAATATGAGGTAAGTACCCCCAATCGCATAGACATAAATTGTTTTACATACCCTCACAATGTCAAATTTGAATATTATCCACCTAATATCCAACAATTGATCACTGTGCGCCGTCGCACCGCAGTGTGTCGAGTAACTCCACGTTTTTAACCCGACCCGCCCATCGTATAATAACTGTCTAGTAATTAAATTAATATTATTTTGCATAATTTCATGTAGGTACTTACTAGGTAACTTGTGCAAACAACGGGCGAGTTTGGATGTGTAGTCGTAGTTTTTTTGTATAAAACTCCCACACTACACTCTTTTTATTTCGATTCATGTTATTAAATTATGTATACTTATCAATTTTACTTTTATTTTACTGTTAAGTGAAATAGCGTCATCAATCAAATGAATGTTGCACCGTTGACCTATAACCTCTAATTAAGATATAACAAAAAAAAATAAAAAAACAGCCCGGGTTCCATAACGACCTGACCAGAGGGCCTAAAAAGGCAACATTGTATGTTTCATAATATGAAACGTAAAATGATCGGTATGCTTTGTATGTTATGTATTTCAAATTATAAGAATTGTATGTTTCATATTATCAATCAATCAATACATATAATAAAATCGTAACAGGTCGCTGTCTGTACATGGAAGATAAATAAGAAAAAATATTATAGGGGGACTTTATGAACGCAATAGAACCCAAAACAATGATTTTTAGAATTTTTGTCTGTTTGTCTGTTTGTCTGTATGTCTGTATGTCTGTATATCTGTTTGTCTGTACGGTTGTGCACGCTAATCTCAGTAACCGCTCAACCGATTGCAATGCGGTTTTTTTTATTGTGTTGAGGTTTGCTCCAGTTAACATTTAGCGTTTGTTTTATGTAAATCGGTTTAGAAATAAAAGAGTTATAACACTTTTAAGAATCAGATATTTTGAAAATTTTAATTGTAGGGGTTTCTTTAAATGTGAGTGAACCTAAACTGGCGTGTTGGCTTAATCATAAAAGAGTCAAATTAATCATAAGGCTTAATCATAAACAATTCAGTCCGCGCCGAAGGCGTGGACTGAATTGTTTTAAAATAGACTTAATCATTAAGCTCTTTTATGATTAAGCAAACAGGGCAGTTTCAGACGCTGCTTGATGACTCTGATGAAGAAATACCTTTCCTTTCATACACCTTATGTGACGTAAACGAAGTTGCGGGCTCAGCTAGTGAAACATATAATGTTGCCGTTTTAGGCCCGCAGTTTTCTATTCATAGAATAGCTTTTATTACTTCAATCTTAGTTAGATATTCCTTAATGCTGCGTGTGGTGTGAATGTGTGCGAGGCCAGCGCATGCTTAGTTAGCGAGCGAGCCCGACCCAAACCGAAACAAGCCGAGTCAACGAGAAGGGCTGAGCGATATGACCGTGAACGAGCGAGTTGAACAGAGTGACGGGTGGCGAGCGTGCCGAGTGTAGTGGTCAACCGAGTCAGCCCGAATCAAGCAAAAATGAACCCGAGTCGACGGGTTGGAATCTGAGCCCGGGTAACCCGAGTTTTTTAGCCCGACCCGCCCATCGCTACTACAAAGTCGCGTCAAGAAGTTCGAGCTCAACTCAAGCTATTTTGATATTTTTACTACTTTAATTTGGTAACTAAAATAAAAGAAAGAAAAACATTTATTCGATGGAATGTTGATCAATTTTGTCTAAAGCGAATACATTTTGCGTAGTGCTGGTGCTAGTAAACATGATGCAAGTCACAACGTTGAAGTAAATAAACTGCCCACGCATCAATTTTTTTACTTCTTTTTCAAAAAGAAACAATCATGTCAAAAACTGATATGCCCAAACCAGTCGAACCATCTAAAGATGATTGCTGTAATAGTGGATGCACTCCTTGTATATTTGATATTTATGAAAAGCAACTACAAACATACAAAAAACATTTACAAGGTGGAGATTATCTAGAATATAAAGAAAATGGTATATCAGATATCAAGTATACTGAATTTGTAGTGTTTAAGAATTTACAATTGTGTAGTGCTCATAACCTTATCTTATTCAAGAGTCAATCACCAAATAATCAACAAGTCTGGTGGAAACCAGGTGATCATTTTCTCTATAAGTATATTTCAAATGATTTGATATGCACTCGAGCATATACACCAATTCATTTTTCATTTAATCAAAACGTAACTAAAGAGAGTTATGATTTTGCTATAATAGTAAAAGAGTATGATAAGGGAATAGTTTCTTCTCATTTGTGTAACCTACTTGAAGGTAGTCTCACTTTATGGAGAGGTCCTTATGGCCATTATACTATAGAACCAAACAAGTACCAAAGAATAATCATGATCGCTCAAGGTACTGGAATAGCCCCATTTATCACAATAATTAATAATATTCTAGACAATGATGATGATATGACTAAAATCACATTATTATATTGCTGTAAATCATTATGTAACATATTATTTAGAGATGAATTATATGCATGTAAATCATATTGGAACTTCACGTATAAAATATATTTGAGTGAATGTTCCATTAATGGCATTAAATATCAGGAACCAGTGCTTAGCAATAAATTAAAGTTAGAAGATCTGACGTATTTAAAGCCATTTTCTATTAATGATCAATTTTTAATTTGTGGCTCACAAGAGTTTAACAAGGAATATGGTATTTATTTAAGGGAAAATGTTTTAGCTGCAGAGAACATATTACTATTTTAATATGACTATTAATAAACAGATATTAATATATATTTTTGGCAGTGTTATTTAAGTAGGTATTGAGTCTGATTTTATATTGTGAAGTACAATATCTTTAAAAATATGCTGAATTATAATAAATATATATGACTCATAGTTATGTTTTAAATTTAAAGATGTATGTTAGTGTCATCGTCTCATCATCATTGATTTTGAAGTATTTGTCTTAGGTCAGTTGTGATAGTAGCACACACAGGTAAGAAAGTGCGAGGCGTCCAGAAGTACCACAACATATAAAATTTTACCTCTGGTACTATTGAATCAAATAAATGCAGAGTGCTAAAACAAATGAATATTGGTATTGGTACAAACAAATGGAGATTGATAAAAACAAAGTAATATTGATAGGTAGGACCTACAAAAAAATGAAGATCTGTGGAATCAATTGAACATCGAAAAAAGCAATTGAAGATCTATATAAAACAAATAACAACTTATAAAACAGTAGACTATCGGCTCATTGATTGCTCAATTTTTTTGTTATCTGCCTATACATAATGCATCTATGAATTTAAACTTTAGCCTCAAAAGGGCCTGGATGATAAAGCCTACTGTGCTTCAAATAGCTTTGGGTGCAGAGAAGTTCCAATTGGAGCTACAATATCGTTTCGATCTGCTGGAAACCACTGTTCAAAAAGACTGACACGCCCTAGCTAGCCTCGCTGAAGAATTTTAGACCATCTCACTCATGTCAAGTTGTTCTCGAGAGAAGTCACAAACTGCCTCGCCGGAAAACTCGACGAGTTTCAGCCAAAGCCGGGTTTCGTAAAGGTACTACTGTTCGACTGATTGTAAAAAAGACAAACGAGTTCAAACAGCCGTTGTATTTGGCTTTTGTGGACTACGAGAAAGCCAAACTCTTTGACTCAGTCGAAACCTGGGCAACCCTGGACGCTCTGCAGAAGTGTTGGGTCGATTGGCGTTATGTCGACGTGTTGAGATGTTTGTACGAAACCGCTACCTTGACCAACCAACTGGAGAACCACAAAACAAATCCCATCGAACTGCGCAGAGGTTTCTTTTTTTTTTTTTTTTATACCACAGGTGGCAGGCCAGCATACGGCCCACCAGAAGGACCGGTGGTCACCGCAGCCTATAAACGTTTGCAACACCAGAGGTGCCACACTCGCGCTGCCGACCCTGTAAAAACCTTCTAAGACCCCCTTTGAAGAACCCCATACTGTAGGCGTTTGGGAAGACCGAGGCAGGGAGGTCATTCGACAACCTAAGCGTGCGCGGAAGAAAACACCTATCGGATCTAACCGTGCTGGAACTGGAACGCATCGGACGCAGAGTGTGAGGATGAACTCCCTGTCTGTGGCGAGCGGTGCGATGATAGAACGTAGCCGTGGGCATCATAACAAACAATTCCTCAGAGCACATACCCTTGTACAGGCGGTAGAACACGCATAAGGAGGAAAAGCCTCTCCTGTCGCGAAGAGGTTCCTCACCAGCTGTAAGTACAGGATCGTTGACAACTCTTACAGCTCGTCTTTGCACCGAGTCAAATGGACGAAGCTGATATTCAGGTGCTCCCGCCCAGAGGTGACAGCAGTACTCAATATGCGGCCGCACTTGCGACTTATAGAGAAACAGTGTTTGCGCCGCAGTGAAGTACCGCCGCGCCCTGTTGAGCACACCTAACTTCTTGGACGCCAGCTTAGCCTTGTCCTCCAAATGACTACGGAACTGAACGTCACTGGAGATGTCAACGCCAAGGATCCCTATACTTTTTGAGGTGGAAAGAGATGTGCAAAGAAAGAAGGTAAAAGACAAGGCGATGTAATATCCCCGAAATTCATCACAATGCGCTGGATGACGCTGGACTGGAAAGCACGGGGCGTGAATCACGGGCATGCGCATCACGCACTTTCGATTTGCCGACGACACATACATGCCCTGCGGAATGTTGCACAGCTAAAACGGTGCGTCTCGACGTGTTGGTCTCGGCATGAACTTGAAAAAACCAAGCCCATGTTCAATGAGCACGTCACACCGCGCCGGGACCAATCTACGTCGAAGGATCGAGGCTTGAGGTTGTCCAGGAGTATACCTATATCATGTTATCACGTTAGGCAAGGGAACCTGGACAAAGAAATCGCTAGAAGAATCCTTTTGGCAGCGTTTAGCAAGCTACGTCGGGTTTTGAATTCGCGTATATTCGAAAGTTTACAACCAGTGCGTCTTACCCGTTATGACTTACGGAGCCGAGACGTGGACACTTACGGTGGGACTAGTCCATGCCCTCAAAGCTGCGCAGCGAGCAATGGAACGAGCTATGCTGGGAGTGTCTTTGAAGGATAAACTTTGAAATGTGGTTATCCGACAGAGAACTGAAGTGGTCGACATAGCTCGCAGACTAAGCACTTTAAAGTGGCAGTGGGCCGGCCACATCAGCAGAACAAACAACGGCTGGTGGAGCAAACGAGAGCTGGAGTGGACACCGTGACTTTACAAACGTAGGGTAGAACGTCCACCCGCCGCCAGATGGACCAACGATCTGGAAAAGGTTGCAGGCTGGGACTGGATGCGAAAGGCGCAGGACCGTGTGTTGTGGCGTAGATTGGGAGAGGTCTACGTCCACGAGTGGACTGCTATAGGTTGATTTGATTGATGATTTGAGGCTGTATCTCAGGAACCATGATATCTAGAGCTGAAATTTTCACAAATAATGTATTTCTGTTGACGCTATAACATATACTAAAATTAGAAAACAAAGCACATTGAATACAACAAACGTGTTGGCACAGAACATTCCGTGCGCGAGAACGACTCGCACTAGGCCGGATTTTTCAAAGTCCTTAGGTCGATCGTACCTATTTTATCAAATAGTTATTATTATTATTACCTACATAGATTACCACCTATTACGTGGGACAAATTCTAAAAAAGTGAAATGTGGGCATATAATTTGCCTCTGCCTACCCTTCGAGGATAAAGGCGTGACTCGTGACCGTATGTAGGTACGTATAGATTACCACGTCAACTTGCCGGTACTTAGTCTTTTGTTTCATCGATCTTCATTCGTTATTTGCCGATATTCATTTTTTTTATCTAATAGTACCTACCTACTCGTACCACGGGTAAAATTAATAAATTGTGTCTGAAATCGAGGCTCAGCAGTACTCCGTATTTCGCAAGTCTCCGATTGGGATGGACTGAAGAATCTTATCCAATTTAGCCCTACCAAGACGCATTTGTGTATTTACCGCTTAGAAAGCCCCATAGTGTAGGCTGTAGGTTTGTCAGGGAATCCTCGGGGTTCCCTGGATGGATCCCGCTATAGTAGGTACATAGATGTAGTAGTGGTAGTACTACATGGGGTTTTTCACTTGTACTACTGCTAGTACTACAAGTGAAAAACTCCATGATACTACCATGCCCTCATTACCTCAGTTTCCCGAGCGTCTGCAATAGGTATGTGTTTCTTCCAACACCTGGTGCATCATGGTGCATGCACGAACCTAAAACATTAGTGCACCACCAGGGCCAGGGTTGGTATTACGCACAGAAATCAGAAAAAAGATTTCTGATATCTGTGGTATTACGTGTATTACGAGTGTAGCACCTCTACTGTTGTAAACGTTTACAGGCTACTGTGACCAGTTCCGATCAGGCGGAACCATATACTTCCTCTATGGGTGACATCGTATGCTTATCTAACTCTAAATTACTGCAGAGTCTCTCTCTGTTCTCTCTACGTAGGTAGTTAAACTTAAATGGTGGTAAAATATATTTGTTAACTTGATATTCATGTAAGTACCTACATACCTATACTTAGAAAAAAATAAAGCATTACTTAGGCTTTTATTTATAAAAATACGAATGACCAAGTTAGATGCTAGTATAAAATAGAGCTCCTGGGGTAGGTATCGTTCCGAGGGCTTACCCGGGGCCCCCAACCGTAGGCTGTTAGGTGCATAGATTTATGATTTTATGGTTAGGTGGGAATACGTGTGGTTTTTAGTCGGTATCCCTGTAGGATTTTCCTTAGTGAAAAAAATCGTAAATAGAAACGAAGTTGAAAAATAGTGTAAAAGGAACAAAACAATCTAGAAATTGAAGTAGATTTTCCCAAGGAAAATCTACCAGTCCTAGGATGAAACAATATTTTATGCTGACAACATCGTCTGATTGTCATTTTTGACATAATATATTGTGAGAAATAATTTACTATACAGCGCTAACTTTTCTTGATCTATTCGCGTGCTGTAAAGTATCTATGATCGTCATGATGGCGGGACCCCGCCAGATTTTGTGAATATCATGCAATAAGGATTTAATACGAATTAAGAAAAATATAGAACGATTTAAGAAAAAACATGACGTGATCTTAAAACTAACCACACCAAATTTTATTACGATATAGTTCAACTACTTAAAAATCATTGTTATACTTATAAAACTGCAATATCAATAGCCCTAATGCCCTCTCCTCTTTTATCTATATTTGCCATGCTTGAAACTTAATGCATGTGTGAACTCAAAGAGTAGCAAGTATCCACACATTTGCATATTCACAAACACAAACATTCTTAAAAAAATAAAGTACTTTAGCTTCGCCCGCTCGGAATTCGGTCACCATTCCCGCTTCCCATGGGAAAATATTCCCGGGATAAAAAGTAGCATATCTATTATTCTTTCCTGACTATATTAACTCTGCACCTTTCCGCCAGATCCGTTTAGCCGTTAGAGCGTGATTGAGTAATGTTGAGGTAATGTATTATGCAATATAACCACATTTGTCTATGGACATTATTTAGTTTTTTGGGTCCACACTCCTTGTCTGTGGTAACCCTCTGTGTTGTGTGTGTCATGGCGTTCGTTGTTGTAAGCTGTGTAGTAGTGGATTTACATAAATAAAATCTTTACGTTCCTCCCGAATTGCGCTTTAATTCCTCCCGAAAAACCTATACCTTTAATAGGTTATGGGCCCAGAGCTTCCGAGGAGGGACAGTCGTGTTGTGTAAAATTACAGAAAGAAAAAAAATGGAGTCCACCACGTGCTCGTCGCACTTGAATCATAATTTGAAGTTGAACGATGCAAACTATTCGATATGGAAGTATCAAATGCAAATAGTACTGCGTTCAAGAGGTCTTCTTTCAATTGTTGACGGAAATCGTGTAATGCCAGATGTAATCGAAGGAGACGCCCGGTCAAAGTCCAATTTTGCAAAATGGCAGGTAGACACACAGACATTTGGAATAAATTGTCATCTATTTACGAACCAAAATCAATGGTAAGCATTCATCTGGTTCAGCAAAAGTTTTTTAATCTTAAATTTGAAACGCCCGTCACTACGTTTATTTCAAAATTGGAAGATTTGCGTCAGCAACTGGAATGCTTTGGTGAGAAGATGTCGGATACCATGCTAGTAACCAAAATTTTGATGAAGTTGCCTGAAAAATACAAACATTTTATCTCAGCATGGGAATCAGTTCCAGAAATAAACCAAAGTTTTAAAAACCTAGTATCCAGATTGTTTATAGAAGAAGAAAGGAATGGTCAAGCAGTACCAGATCAGTCTTCAGCATTGGTGGCATCGCAGCGAGGTCGCGGTAACATTTCATACAATAAAAATTTCAAAAGTTTTAATAGTGATAATGAAATAAAGTGTTTTGAGTGTGGAAAGAAAGGTCATTTAAGAAAGGACTGTAGGCAAAGAAAGTGTCATTTTTGTCATAAGATGGGACATTTAATTAAAGACTGTAGAATGGTGAAAAACAAACAAAATTTAAATGTAGAAAGTGGAACACCTAAAAATGCTTTTATTGTGTCACAGAAGTCATCGTCTGTAAGTTATGATTTTATTTTAGATTCAGGCGCAAGTGAGCACATGACTTATTGTAAAAATTTACTTTCATCTTTTAAAGAAGTGTCAAGTAGATATGTAACTGTAGGTGATGGAAAACGTTTAGAGGTAAAAGGTATAGGAAATGTTGATGTGTCAGCTTTTAATGGTGAAGAATACATACCCACAACTCTCTATGATGTTCTTTATGTACCTGAATTGAATGTTAATTTGTTTTCTCTTTCTTGTGCTTTGGATAAGGGTCATACAATGGTTTCTACTGTTACTGGGTGTAAGTTCTTAAATGAAGGGAGGGTATCAGCTTTAGCTTATCGCAGTGACAAGATGTATGTGATGAATTTTAGAATTGATGATATAGCTCTTACTACATTATCTGAATGGCATGAGCGCATGGCGCATCAAAATTTTAAATATGTAAAAGATTGTTTACAAGTTAATAATGTAAAGTATGAAGGACAGACTGAACAATGTCAACCGTGCATTCAGGGAAAACAACATAGGACACCTTTCAGTGCCAGTGTCAGTCGAGCTGAAAGCCCCGGTGAGTTGTTACATATGGATCTGTGCGGCCCGATGACACCAGCTTCACTAGGAGGGTCTTTATATTTTCTATTAATAAAAGATGACTATAGTAGTTACAGGTATGTTTATTTAATGCAGTGCAAATCAGAAACAAAAGTGAAGATAGCAGAGTTTATAGAACAATTTGAAAATGAGTTCAATTGTAAAATTAAAAGAGTGAGGTCAGATAATGGAAAGGAGTTCATAAATCAAGATGTTCAGAAGATTGCAAGATCAAAAGGAATCATACATGAGACAACAGTGAGCTACACACCAGAACAAAATGGAAGAATTGAAAGAGAAATGAGAACAATAGTAGAGTCAGCTAGAACAATGATTATACAAGCCGGACAAGGTAAAGAATTATGGGCTGAAGCAGTCAACACTGCTGTTTTCACTATAAACAGAACCGGTGCAAGCAAAGAAAAGGGGAAGACGCCTTATGAGCTGCTGTACAAGAAGAGTTTTGACTTACATAAATTGAAGACATTTGGAAATAAGGTATATGTTCACATACCTAAAGAAATAAGAACTAAATGGGACTCGAAAAGCAAGCAAGGAATCTTTGTTGGTTATGGTGAACATTGCAAAGGCTATAGGATTTGGTTTCCACATACGAAGAAAGTTGAGACATATAGAGATGTGACATTTATTCAAAATAAAAGTAAGGATGAGATAAGACAATCAGAAGATACAACAATTAATGAGATATGTCCAAAAGTACCCGAAGAAACAATTAATAGTGAAATAGAAGAAGTGATCATAGAAGATAATGAAGAAGAAAATTTACCAAGTATTACACAAGATCAAGGAGACCAGGCAGAGAGTCAAGAAGTAGAGAGTGAGATGGGAGAATTAGAAATGCTTGAAGAACATTTAGAAGATGATTTTTATGATGCAGAGATAGATCATACAAGTGCAGAAGAAACAGACACAAGAAGAAGTAAAAGACAAGTAAAGAAGCCAGCTTGGTTAGAAGAGTATGATACAGTTTTTATGGCACAAATTGAAGAGCCGCTATCCTTTAAGGCAGCCACAAGCGGAGACGACTCAAAATTTTGGTTGGAAGCTATAGAGAAGGAAGTAAAGGCGTTGGACAAAAATAATACTTGGACAGAGACAGATTTACCTAATGGAAAGAAACCAATTGAAGCGAAGTGGGTTTTTAAAGTCAAAAAGGAAGAGAATCGAAAAGTTCAACATAAAGCGCGTTTAGTTGCAAGAGGTTTCCAGCAAAATGATACGTTTGATCATGCAGAAATATATGCTCCAGTAGCTAAACTGACTACATTCAGGATTTTAATGGCAATAGCAACTAAATACAATTTACACATAAACCAAATGGATATGAAGAGCGCTTTCCTATATGGTGATATAGATGAAGAAGTTTATTTAGTGAAACCAGAAGGGTTTAAAAGAGATGGAAAGGTATTAAAATTAAATAAATCATTATATGGGTTAAAGAAGAGTCCAAGAAAGTGGAATGAGAAGCTTAACAGTTTTTTAATCAAAGAAGGATTTACAAGAAGTAAGAGTGATTGGTGTTTATACTATAAAGAAGGAGTAAAATTCTATATATTGGTATATGTAGATGATATTTTGCTTATATGTGATGACCAGGTGAAAATAGACAAAATAAAGAAAATTTTACAAGAGGAATTTGAAATGAAAGACATGCAAGGAGTAACCAAGTATCTGGGAATAAACATTGTAAAGAAGGCAGATTGCATTGAGTTGGATCAGAAGGAATATTTGATTGATATATTGAAACATTATAATATGCAAGAGAGTAAGTCAGTTAGGACACCTATTGAAGCAGGACTGAAGATATCAGAGACATCATCAGAAGATAAAGAATTAATCACACGATGCAGAAGTTTGATTGGCAGCTTGATGTATGCTATGTTAGGCAGTCGGCCTGATTTATGTTTCGCACTAAGCTACTTAAGTCGCTTCCAGTCAAAGGGAAATGAAGATCTGTGGAAAGCTTTAAAAAGAGTATTAAGATACATACATACATATACTCACGCCTCCATCCCCGAAGGGGTAGGCAGAGGCCTATACCGGCCCACATTTCACCGTGTACAATTCGGTCCCACGTGACAGGTGGTGAGCCCATCGCCGTGTTGAAATGGACCGCCATTTCAACACGGATTAAGATACATACAAGGAAGTTTAAATTTGAAATTAATTTATAAGAAAACTGAAGAGTTGCCGCTGCTGGGATATTGTGATGCAGACTGGGGAGGGGATTTGAAAGACAGAAAGTCTACTTCAGGTTATCTAATGAAAGTGTTTGGTTGCACAATATCCTGGGCTAGCACCAAACAACAGTGTGTTTCTCTATCTTCTACTGAAGCAGAGTTTGTAGCGTTGGCTAAAGGTGTGTCCGAAGCATTGTGGATTAGAAACCTACTTAATGAGATTGGAGTACAATGTGATGGTGTTTGTATTCTCGAAGACAATCAGTCAGTCATTCATACTTCTAAGAACCCTGAAAATCATAAGAGGCTAAAACATATAGATATAAAATTTCATTTTGTAAGAGATTCCGTAGAGCATAAAATTGTAAAGTTAAAATAGGTATCAACTGAAAATCAGTTAGCAGATTTATTTACTAAGCCATTAGGCATTGTAAAATTTGAAGGTTGTAGAGATGGTTTATTATTGTTGTAATTCTGTGTGTAGGTATAGAGTTAGTAATGTAACCAAGTGTGATGTAGTTTCTTTAAAATGTGTTTATATTGAGGGAGGGTGTTGAGGTAATGTATTATGCAATATAACCACATTTGTCTATGGACATTATTTAGTTTTTTGGGTCCACACTCCTTGTCTGTGGTAACCCTCTGTGTTGTGTGTGTCATGGCGTTCGTTGTTGTAAGCTGTGTAGTAGTGGATTTACATAAATAAAATCTTTACGTTCCTCCCGAATTGCGCTTTAATTCCTCCCGAAAAACCTATACCTTTAATAAGTAACAAACACAAAAATATTCAAACATCTTCACATACTTTCACATTGATAATATTAGTACTAAAATGTGAGACAAAAATAATAAACCAAATATGTTTCCTCCACTAAACCGACTGCAAAAAAGAATATTCGTTAGAGAAACACACGACGGCTCATGTGAACATACCGTAACACGGCACATCTCAGCTAAGTAACATAATCCGACATGCTCTAACTCTAGTCACATGAAGAAAAACTTAAACGTCATTTATTAAATTATTTATAATACCTATACCGGGAATATAAAATCTAGTTCATTACGTCTGCATAAAAAGCTTTATAGTTACACTGCCAAGTATCAAGACTATTACAGTGAGCTACTACGATTTGTATCGTGTTGCCATATGAAAAGCCTCCTATTAATTTCTACTCTTTGCGAGGTTGTAAGTGGTAGAATAAAAATATCAATCGATTTTTTTCTGGCATAGTGCATTCTCACCACTTATTTTTGAAGTGGAATTTCATCAGCTTTCGATTGTTTACCACTAAGAAAATTAAATATTTACTGAACCAAAATACGAAATTATTTTGAAGGAAAATTATTTTGGTTTTTATCAAGTGTAACACTGACAAAAGTTCGATAATATGGATTTTTTCGCGCCGGCGCGAAACGTGTTTGCATGTAATTTGTATGTATCCAGTTGTTTTTACGTTTCGTGATAGTAAAATGAGATTATGTCGTAAGAAAAAAAAATAGTTTTAGAAGTTAAGTAGGATTGCTCAAATACCTCTAGTACCTATGTGTTTTATGTGAAAATAAAAACCCATAAAATAATTTTAATAGTGTTTCACGGTCGACAGTTTCTCTTGAGGAGAAACATTATTTAATATGGGTTCTATAGTGTTAAAAAGTCTCTCGATCCTTTTAGGAGTGTTTTTTATTTTTGTTGGAATTACAAAGTTAACCCCATTTATTTCTAAGGAACTCCACAAAGATTTGGTGAGCATTTCTTATTTATCAGTTACTCCGTAGTAGTTGAAAAAGGTCGCTAGGTGCATTTAGATTTTTGTGGCACAGCGATGTGGCTTGCTATTTTAGTATTTGGCCTGCCGCCTAATACCACCTCTGAGACGTATTGTCGCGTCTGCGTTATTCGATCGCGGATGCCCATCTGAGTTGATTTGTAATGCCTAATTATTTATCTATTAATCATTCGTATTTATATTGTGTATGGAAGCCATTGAATGTGCAGCGTTGTTTACTGATAACATAAATAAATATCATCGGACATTTCTTTTACACGCATACCTACTTAGGTACATAAATAAAATAATAAAATCATTTAAAAAAACACATTTTCAACATTTGTTCTGAGTTATGAACCAGCGACTTCTGCTAAAACAGTCTTGACCACAGCGAGCGCCACTGTTATAATATAGGTACCGACCTATCAAATCCAATCAGCTGTTTTCTTCCAGTGTATTACATTATTTAGTTAGACATTCGCAGAGTACGAAAGTCGAAAAGTCTGTAATAAAATTAAATAATTAGATACCTATTTACCTATTTTGAATGTTAAAATATGGAAGGCAGAAGAAGAAGCACACTAACCGCGCATATTTATTGATTGTCGAGTTGAATTGGACAAGGGCGCCCCGGTTGTTTAGAGACGCTCATGAGCAGCTTTGCAGAATTTGATAAAACTAACGAAAATATAAATTACGAGCGAATGCAACGCAAAATGATCCCTCTTTTTCCGTAGTACGGTCGTTTTTGTCCGGCAGCCGGACAATGGAAGAATTGTTTTCTCGATTGTTCGGTGAAGATACTGATTGGGCGGTTGTACACTTTCAGAACTGTACTTTGGTCCGGTTGACGGAAAAAAAGTCCAGAAAATCAACATTTTATATTGTCAGTAGTACCATCAATGATACTTCAGCGAGTAAACACGGGATGAAATATATTGTATTTTTAAGTGGTACTAGTAACGTATAAGTGTGTCAGTAGTACCATCAATGGTACTACTGGGGAAAATAAAGGGAAATTTATTTATTATAACAAATTTTATTTAATGTTTGCAAACTTTTCTAAAGCATGCCCTACCACAATATCTTCATTTATGAATTGCAATTGAATGTCACGTATAGCGTCATCCTTTTTTACATCATCCCTTAACCGTTTCTTCGATGTTATGGGGTTATTCTTTTCGGATTTTTCTAAATAATTTAGAAGTCGTAATATGTTTACGGTGTTTTTATTTATTGACCGATTGATTTTAGAATTCCAACTTTCTACACTGTTGTTGGTGCGATGTCTCTCTCCAAATACGCTGATAAATTGGCAATAGGAATTATTGATCCAGTTTTTTTTCAAAATATTTGAAAAAGGCTTCCATTTCCGACAATGATTCGGGTTTAACGTAAAGCCATGCTTTTATGATTACCTCAAATGGGTAAAAGAGGTATTTCTATTTTTGCACTTAAAGCTACTATACGTCTTTCTACTGCTAACTTTGTATTGCCCAGACTTTTCGCTTTTCTCCATACACACCTCGACAAGTGATAATAACATCCTACTATCTTTACTTCGGGAAATATTTGTATTTAACACGTAACACAACTTGGAATGTAATCAATATCAATCAATCAATACATATAATAAAATCATAACAGGTCGCTGTCTGTACATGGAAGATAAATAAGAAAAAATATTATAGGGGGGCTTTATGAACGCAATAGAACCCAAAACAATGATTTTTAGAATTTTTGTCTGTTTGTCTGTATGTCTGTATATCTGTTTGTCTGTACGGTTATGCACGCTAATCTCAGTAACCGCTCAACCGATTGCAATGCGGTTTTTTTTATTGTGTTGAGGTTTGCTCCAGTTAACATTTAGCGTTTGTTTTATGTAAATCGGTTTAGAAATAAAAGAGTTATAACACTTTTAAGAATCAGATATTTTGAACATTTTAATTGTAGGGGTTTCTTTGAATGTGAGTGAACCTAAACTGGCGTGTTGGCTTAATCATAAAAGAGCTTATCCAACAATTATAGCTTATCCAACAATTCAGTCCACGCCTTCGGCGCGGACTGAATTGTTTAAAAATAGTCTTAATCATTAAGCTCTTTTATGATTAAGCAAACAGGGCAGTTTCAGACGCTGCTTGATGACTCTGATAAAGAAATACTTTTCCTTTCATACACCTTATGTGACGTAAACGAAGTTGCGGGCTCAGCTAGTTCACAACATAAATTTTCCCGTTGCAATAAATATGTAAGTACATCAATGTCAATATATTTCAAATAGTTTCAGATGAGGAAATTTAATAGACAATAATATTTTATCAAAAAGGTTGTCTACCATAAGCACTAGATCTTCCGCGGTCCGGTCAACCGGACTACGGCACAAAATACTTTTTCCGTTGTGCGGTCAACCGGACCACGGAAAAAACAATTCTTCCATTGTCCGGCTGGCCGGACAAAGCGACCGTACTACAGAAAATGAATAAATATAACCCAGTACGTTTTGGAATGAAACGTCTTTGCGTTCGTGAGTTTATTTCGTTTGCCCTCGAATTTTGTATTGTGGTCGATATTAATTCAATAGGTATGCAAAATTATTTTCCAACATTTTGACTAGCAAACACGTTCTGATGCGTTTAATATGATATACCTACCCCTTATTTATGCTAACGAACGTTTTGGTTTAACGATTTATGCGGCCTAATAGGTTATGGGCCCAGATCCAGGTTATGGGCCCAGATCCCATAGCTGGAGTACTTATGGCTCAAATGACCGACTGTGAGTAGGTACAGAAAAAATAATTTATCTACCTAATATTACTTACTGTATGATCTATAGTTCGGTAAAGTTTGAAGAGCGAGATGTTTTTTAACGATACTTTTCAGCAAGTTTTAATAAATATTTTCTGGCTGATTAGTAAATACTTGTAGTCGGGATCGTATTTCCCAATTCAAGATTCAGCAATGGTTATAAATTAAGAAAATCCGATAAAACTCCAACGTACTTTGCTGTTCGAAATTCTAGACTGTGTTTGTGGCTAGACTCATTTTTAAAACTTTCCTTATTTATGACCAGCGGACGTCACGCGGTTTCACCCGCGTAATTCCCGTGGGATTACGGGAATAAAATATAGCCTATGTTCACCGCAAAGAGTGTAGCTTCCCAACAGTGAAAGAATTTTCCAATCGGTCCAGTAGTTACGCAGCCTATTCGATGCAAACAAACAAATCTTTCCTCTTTATAATATTAGTACAGAAGTATAGAAATAGGCGTATCGTATCTATCTAATTAGACTACATCTTACTGTATGTGTAGTTAGGTATGTTGTGTAGGAAAACGGACATACCTTCTCGGAAAACATCTTTTTAGTGAGTTTCCCTCTTCACTTTCAGGTGTAACTGCTGAGACAAAATGAGATAGGTATTTACGGGCAGCTGTTTAAAGTTTCTTGTGGCGCATGGCGGTATTATTTGTTATTTGGTTCCACAATAATAAACTGTGGTAGTAGGTAGGTACTACTCGCAAGCCTACAGGCACGACCTCGTTTGATGTTAATAAACTATCAGATTCGTCATAGGTATTAATTTTTATAGATCAGAACAATAACTTAGTAAGCCACTTTCGCTGTGCCTGCTCAGGATATCGCTAAATGAACCATATACCAGGCACCCAATTTCAAATGTTTTCGTAACAAATTTTAATAATTATGTGAAAAAAAATTATTTTTGTTGCTTGAAAATCGTAAGTCTTTATCATATTGTTTTTGCGTTTCCAGAGAAAAGAATATGTGAGATATGCTAAAGTATTTCCCTTGACGGACACATTAGACTTCAAATTGCCTTCGAAATGGTACAGAAGGACCGTGGGCGCTCTCGAGATTATATTTGGGTTGGCGCTGGCTCTAGTGCCTAGTCGTAAGTATAATTTGTGGGTACTTTCTATTTAGAAGATCTAATACTCGATAGCTGGTAGAATGCCAATTAACATTGTAAGATATTTAATGATCAATAGCCAGATTATTAATTAGTAAAAACTGACTCGGCTATTCTACTTCAATTGTTCATGCCAAAAATTCTTTTAAAGAGAACTTTCTTCATCTTAACATATTCCCTGGATATAGCGCCTGTGGTCCTCTTATATCACCTGTTATACTTAGAACAAACTTTAGTTTGACTTTCGGCATGCTCATCGTGGAAGCGACTGCCATTTGACGTTCTAAATCTAACACCATAAAAGCACCTGCTTCGTTGCCTCAGTTGCTATTGTTGCGGTCAGCAGGTGAGGTCGCTTGGGTTTTGGAGATCTTGATTCAAATCTGAAGAGTTTGACGTCAAAGCAAACGTCCGTTCGGAAATTGTAAAAATCAATGCCATGCCCAATAGAATTCTAGCTGGAAGATATTAAAACTGTGATTCCATGATTACAGATAAAATAAAAAATACAGCAAATGTGGGATTGCTATTGCTGATGATATTAGCAGCATACTCCCACGTGATGGTGGGAGATCCCTTCGACCGCTGCGCACCGGCTTTGGTGTTTTTCTTCATGCTCAGCGGACGGCTCGTTGTCTGGTGAGAGCTTTGAATTATCGTAAACACTTCATTGTACTTTGACATTTTTTTCATTAACAAAATATTATCTAGAATTCTAGATAGATACATTTTTCATTTTAAATCTTCAAAGTAAACCAAAATTTGTAAGTTTTGGGGAAACCGAATCACAGTTGAGTCATTTTCGAAGTGCGTTAATTAAGCAACTACCTATAGAGGAATACAGAATGATACGTAGTCTATGTCTTGTCCGATTCTTGATAGGCATTATCAAACGACACCTTGATTTCCATTTGCATCAATGAAATAGCGGCAATAAACCTTGAAACAATTTTCATGTGGTGCTAGGTAGCTGTGCCCTGAATTTTTCCAACTTTTCTCGCCAAAAACTTGACCCGGCTAACAGCGAATCTTTGAAAGCAAAAATTAGCTGAAACCGTTCAGTTGG
This sequence comes from Miltochrista miniata, assembly GCA_933228765.1. Taxonomy (NCBI): domain Eukaryota; kingdom Metazoa; phylum Arthropoda; class Insecta; order Lepidoptera; family Erebidae; genus Miltochrista; species Miltochrista miniata. The sequence goes on from OW121752.1 coordinate 12,015,995, forward strand.
GCTCAAATTTTTAGCTTATGAACACATAGTAATTCATTTTTATTATATTATGTGATATAAACAAGTTACGAAAATGCTATCGCGCGATTCTGCTATTATTCTGGCAGCCAGCCAGAGAATCCGCGATGACGACCCGCGCTGTCGCACAAATAATACCTACATTTTTCAGAATGACTGGAAAATAGATGAATAATTTTCACGTCTATCAACATTTAAAATTTGCCACAGGGTCATCTGCTTTGGGATTTGAAATGTTTTAAAGTATCTATCCAGTAGATAACAAATTACAATTACCTTGTTTATAGATAGATGCAGTCAAAATCGTGGAACTGTGGACGCAATCTATTTATATCCGGCTGGGCAAGGGCCTTGGTTATTAGTTTACTCAACGTTTAGAATTGATACTAATAGATATTAACAACGTATGCAGGCTATCTAATATCTATAGGTGCAGGTACCTACCAATATTATAAAGACAAAAGATTTTTTGTACCTAATGAAAGCTCTTAAACTATAAGAATTACACTAGGTTGCCTGTGCTAAAACTATTGAACCGATATTAGAAATTCTTGCAGTAGATACCACAACATGAATATCTAATGAGTGTAAAGCTATAAGATAATAAATATTTAGGAAAAAAATTAGTCTATCTAGTCGTTACTAACTTTTTCTGCTCTTATAAACCTACTTATAAAAAATGAATACGTTTGTTAGTCCACTAAAATTCGAGAACGGCTGGATGGATTTGGGTAATGTTTCAAAATCTATTAAATATGGTGTTAACAAGGTGTAAAATTATTAGGTTCCGATGCGGTACTAAGTTCATTGGGTTTGCTAGTAATAGATGAGCACTTAATATTTGTATTCTTTTTCCAGGTATCAGATTAGCCGCCGAGATGAATTGGAGCGCTCCACGGCGACTCAGAACGGAAACGGGCTCAAGAGAGAATAAAGTTTATTTTGGGGTTTAATTACCTGTGGGTATTTTTTGCCAGTAACTATTTCCGTTCTCGATCGTTTTTACTAGTCACTTGATTAATTAAATATACTAAAGGCCTGTGGCACGACGCGTTTGGCAACTTTTTTGGTCGAACGGTTCGAACAGAACTTTGAATGTCTCGACGTCACCATATGGTGGCGATGCTATTCTGGCGTGCAAATAGAAAACTATTGATGACGTTCACCTCAGATTTGGGCTTGCACGATTTTAGCAAATAATTGTCAGGTTTCGATGGAACACTTCCTTTGGTTGCTGTCCAAAAAGTATGTTTTTACGTGGGTACTTACACATATTCATCAGCTTATTAATTTATTGAAGTAATTGATTAAGCGACATCTCGTTTTTTTAGATAAAAATGAGACACTTTAGTTTATACTAAGTATAGGGCAGGCGCCGCGCAGCCTCGAGATATTTGTACCTAAAAGTGATATTAATTTAAGCAAGACACTAGATTCATTTTGTATGTGTGATTGTTCGGTGTGATGTGTGCCATTATAATAATAATTATGTAGTCATAAAATAACTGCCGCTGTTTAATCATAATTCTAACTTTTATTGTATGAATAAGTAGGTACTACATACGTCTATAGCACAAGTAATAAGTGATAGATAGGTACCTAAACATAAAGAATTAAAATTATTAATTGCTCAATCATACGTTGTATACATGACGAGATAATTTCAAGCTTTTAAAATAACACTTACACTTGCTTATCAATAATGGAGACTATGTTATCAATAATTAAACAATATTGTTATTTGACTGATTGTGAATACTCACTTATAATCACCGCCGTTATTCCCAAAGGCCCGGAAGAGTAAGCAAACTTTCAAACTGCTGAAACGTTCATTGTTATGCCTCGTATAGAACTGCGATATAAAGTTGCAAGACATAAACACCAATTGCTTTTGAATCTCAAAGTATACCGTCTTTAAGGAAAATATTGCGTTACCTTACATAATTAACTGATAATAAACATCACAAAGAGGCATCGCGGTAGTACCTCAGAATCAATAGTAATATAAAACCTATTACATTGTGTTCTGAGGGTAGTATCGTCCTGTATTGCTGTCATTTTGGCACCTCTGCTTGTAACATAAAATTACCAATGTTACAACCAAAAGCCATGTGCGAAAAGTTGAATGTGCCTCGTAGTATATGTGCTAACATGATGGCAGGGAAGTTATAGTGAACGGCCGGTAGCTGGTGACTTATTTAAATGAAATCATGTCATGTTTTAAATGTAACTTGGAAGTGTTACACAAATAATTGCATCGTAAGTATGTATTATGTATTTAGCTTATTAAATTTCAATAACCTATGTGACGTGTTAAGCATGTATGACTGATGTATCATAAATGAAATAAATGAATGTTTTAGTAGGTAAATACCGTTTTATTTTCAGAAATAGCTCTGATATTTTCTTGTATTTCTGTATTGATACGTGAAGTGATATCTCTGAACCCCTCTCTTTAAAAAAATGAGCGAACTGATGAATGTAAAATTTGGAGATGGTTAAATTTTATATGAAGAAGTGCATTTAACTATATTTTTATGAATTGCGCAGTGCAGCGCTTATTCTGCGTCCCCATTCAAGCTAGATCAAGATCTAGTCAGTTAGGTTCAATCAAATAGTTTCCCAGAGGGATTTTAATTCATACCAAAAAAAAGTAGTTAAAGTAGTAGTGTTTATTATGTGAGGCGAGACGCTTGAAAAATTAAGTGAGATAATTTACCCGAGAATGATCCCACTGGTCGGCGTGAGTGGCGATATCGAATGTGAAATTTAGGTCATATTTTTGTTATTGGGGACAGACGCTCCGCACTGCAAGTAAACTTAACCACGTCTAAATGGACACGGGTATTGCTCAACACGTATGACAAGGAAAAAGTTGAACAGTGAAGCTCTTTCCTAAATGATCTGAGTGGCTTGAAACTGTTTTTAAAGGACGTGTTCACTTTGGAATTAAAACACACAATGATAATAAAAATAATTCCATTTAAGTGCTGTATCACTGTATATTAGTAGGTTGCTCCGACACTACACGAAACTCACGAAAGTACTAATGTTTATAGGGTTACCAAAATTATAATTCGTCAGTATGTGCAAGCCTAAAAATATATTAAATTTTATAATAATATTATATTACCGATTATAATTATAAGCACTCAACGTTCTCGTAAAGTTATTTCATAACAGTACAACAATAGAAATAAGTATACAAAATATATAAATACTAATGCAAATATGTGCAGCTCTCAAGCGGGATCGCGGCCTGTTTGGAGGAGTTCTAGAGCACTCTTCAAGTTGCCCACGGCTGTTTTAATATCATCATAATTCAAAGCACTGCTGGCCCACTTGCAATATTTCTGTGCTTTAGCGATTTGATCTGGAGTAAGTTGAGGTGTGGACGAAATATCGCCGTAGGTTGTAGACGGTTGCGATGGTGTGGGTTGCTGAGATGGATCGTAAGGGACGAAACCACCTGGGTTAGGATCCGGTGTGTATGGAACTGGTGGAAGTTGGGAGGCAGCTTTCATTGCAGCGTTAGGGTCTGGTAAGGTGTTGCTGAAGCTGGATGGTATAACCGGAGGTGTTGAAGGATTGAATGTAGGGAAAACTTGAGGCTCGTTTATGGGACCTGGAGCAGGGGGCTGACTATCGCTTGTAGGTTCCTCACTGTTCTCGCCTCCGTCTTCTTGCATTGGCCCTGAAATATTTGAAAACCAGTTTTGAAACCCCAAAGGTGAAATACCTAGGTACCTAATGAACGCATCCTAACATTGTTAAAGGTTGTGAAGATATTTGTCACTTATACACTTACACAGGGTTTTACAATTTATATAATATACTGGGTGTAACAAAATTACCTATCCAAATTTCGTCACGTGACGTGGCATCAGTCAAGACACATTATAAAAATGAAGAAAAAAAATTCACATGAATACTTTAACCGTAAAGCCGTTTTAAAGGTCCTATAAATTTTAATTTTCACCCTTTCTATCGCTACTGAGCGGCAGTAGAAAGCGACAACGACAGCCAGACGGGTGCTCTATGTTTGTTTTGCCACGGCGACCATGTTACCTCGCATTGCCGCGGTAAAAAATGAATTCTTAATGAGCGACCAAAAAAATAAAAAAAAAAACTGAAAAAATGTACCCCCCTTTTTTATTAAATATTTGTATTTGATTTCCGATGCCAAGTCATCTCATGAAATTTGGAGAGGTAATTTTGTTACACCCAGTATATATTTTTTTATATTTAATGACTTTTACTGAATATCACATTGGGAAGACATGGAGCGAAACAAAACGCGAAGCTCAAGACCGACAGGGATGGCGATGCACTCTCTGCCCCATCTAGGGGCCATAGGACCTTAAGTCAAGACTGAGTATCACGCTCCCTCCTTATCTCCGGGATTCGTTGCCATAGTATACGAGAACGGGAACAGAATTCCACTCGGGTGATTCAATATGGTAGTTATTTCGTAGATACCTATAGTTTTACCCGGGGCTCCCAACCATAGGCTGTTGGGCGTTACGTGAGGTTTTTTAGTCGGTAGGAGTCTGGCATAGCATCTATGATAGATTTTCCCTCAAGTTAAAAAAAAAGATACCTATAGTTTTTGTTACACACAGGTTGACAGGCCACAACGTCCTCGAACCCCAAGCTCTTAGATTGTTCATAATTTATTTACCACACATATAATATCGATGGGTCTTTCGATAATATATGTGTGTTAAATAAATTTGAGAAGCAGAGCCACATGCTTAGAGGAGCCAAAGTGGTGAATATGTATTCTACTGTGCCAAAACTGGCGTTTTTCGTGTGAAATCCCTCATGGATGCTATACCGGACTCTTACCGACCTACCACTGCCTATGGTCGGGAGCCCCAGCACTCTTGAAAGATGTCCCAGGATTCCCGACAGATTTTGGCTACCACTGCGGCCTCACCTACGTAGGTGTTATCTTGAGACGTGAGTGAAACTCTTATGACACACTGTTGTCTAGGGCTAGGGCCTGCTTCTGTAAGGACGGTGAGCATCCCCCTCCCACCGTTCGCAGGCCCCCGATCATGTAGGCCGATAGTCTTGCGAGATAGGTATAGTCCACTTGGCCAACAAATAATATTCTACAGAGGGACAAAAAGATAACTGTACCTGGTACTGGGGTCTCCCCATTTTTAAGGCAATTGTGAATGTATGCGGCCTTCCACTTGGCATATTTTCTGTTCTGAGTGGCTTCATCAGTGAGCTCGCCAAATGTGGTAAGCACATCGTATATCATGCCCGCTGTGTAAAAAGCTTTCACAATGTTTCTGAAACAATCAAGAATAATATAAATATTCACAGAGATTTTTTACACAGTGCCATCTGATCGCAAAGTAAGCTAGGATTACCCTGCATGTGTTAAGAATATCTATTAAAATGGATGTTGGATACTAACTTATTTATTTTTGTAAATGCATACTTATTATACATAGAATCACCCAGACAAATATTTATGGAATAACACATATTTTAGTCCTGTACCTAACCTAGTGGGAACCTCGTGATCCACACTCACAGTACTCACAAATGATCAGTTAAATGTGTAGTGAGGGATAAACTAATAGCTTAGCAAATTTTCTCGTCTGGTCAAGGAATTCTATAAGCACGAGTGTACAAAACCGCAATAGTTTACAATAATAACATTTTGCCAGTATGTCACGCACTTTCATTTATATATTGCATAGGTTGCATAATGGTCCAAAAAGTAAAATGAGCTTTGAACTCACTTGCCATAATTCTGATCTCGATCCTGCTTGTCAGCATACAAAAATAATTTCAAAGCATAATTTTCGAGATGGGCTTGGGCTGCAACTTCATTTATAATTGCATCATTGTCCTTGTTTTGCTTCTTGCATTCTTCTAACCAGTCCATCAAAGCTGCAATTATAATAGAAACCTGTATGGTTAACTTAGGAGAATCAGTGTATAGGTTTAACTAAGAACTTTATAAAGTTAAGTTACTCATATGTTGGAATGTCTCTCTTTATGATACCTATTAACTTGAAATTTAGATAATTTATATTACAACATCTCAACATCATAGATTTCAGCTTGGTTTTAAGTTTTGATAAAATCCAAACATGATCACTTGGACATTAATGCATCAACAATAAAAATGGCACTAGGATAAATAAATGGTTAAGAAATTTAATTTTACAGAACTGGAAGCTGTAGAGTATTCATCAAATCAGCCTAAGGTTGTCCACTGCTGTACATAGGCTTATCCCAATTCAAACCACAATACACATTTAAGGGCATAGAGGACAAACGCAAATATGAATGGGGTTTAGAGAAACAGAGAAAACAGGCATGGCTTCACCTGCGTAAAGTTTGGTTTCCGTTCCTGCTTCCCGTGGGAACATTTTCCCGGGATAAAAAGTAGGCTATATGTTATTCCAGACTACACTCTATCCCTGTACCTAATTTTTGCCAGATCCATTGAGCCGTTAGAGCGTGATTGAGTAACAAACATCCAAACATCTTCACAAACTTTCACATTTATAATATTAGTAGGAAGTAGGATAGGATAGGGCCATAAGGTAATTAAGCATGTTAGAGTTCAGTAGAAACTAGCATGCTAGGTGTTAGGTTTCAGTAGGTTCTAACAATCGTGAACATACAGTCTGTTACCACTAAGGTGATGACTGTACAAAAATGGAGTACAGTAATTCGATAAAAGTATCAGCTCTGCATTAGCAGCCTATGTAGACAGTAATAAATTCTTCATAATTATGGGAATACAGGAATAGTCCAAATGGAAGAGAAAGACAAGAGGGATAATACCATTCACATTTAGGTCACAGATCACTAAACTAGTTAAATGGACAGGTAATGAGGGCATTGCATGAATATTTTATGTCATCTATCAGAGTGATAGATTGAAAATGGATGGAAATATTCACTCATAAAGTTTACCAGAAAACGCTTTTGTGAAAAGATTTTTATAATAAAATTCTGCAGCTCATTGGAGATTCGGAGAGGTCTTGGCTTATTCAAAGATGTAACAGTGGCATATTATGGTAAGTTTAAGTTCATAGTTAGTTAGCAGACTGGCAGTGGAGACAACTATGAATTGCCACTATCCATAGAGTTGATCTTACCAATTAAAAGCGCAGATTCTTCTCGAGTTTTCTTCGTCGTGAGTTTTAAGCCAGCTTGTAAAGCATGAAGTCTGCACCAATATGCAACCACAGGATCTCGATTATCATGTTCAGCAGCAGTCTTTAAATAATGCTGAATTGATTTCAAACTTGGTGGGCACTCCGGGAAAGACATTTTAACAATCACTGATTACAATATTATTTTAACAACGTTACATTGAATTTTAATAATTTGTTGATACTTAATCTTCGAGCTTTCACAAAATAAATAAGGATGAGTTATTTTACAGTACAGGAAAAGGGAAAACAGCTATATTGTTTTATGTACATACAAATAAATAGAGTATAAATTTGGATAACGTCATTGATAAAATTAGACCGTATATGTAGTGACAGAACACTTTTATCCAGACAGACAGGGGGAGGGGAAGGGGAATCAATACAAACAACGCAACGCTTAAGGGGTCCCGACATGATCAATTCAATTGGCGATTGTCAATAACGTAGAATTTCATGTGCACGTATACGTCGATGCACACACCCATGCAAAGCAATCACGCACACTGAAGCAACTTCCATTCATAATGCATGATACAAATGTACTCTGTGGGCATGATCGTCTCGGGGGCCTATTAGCTACTTATGAAGCTGCACTAGAGCCATCTTGAATTTGATTTTAGTAAACAGATGCTTACATAGTACTTTGGTATTGAAACAGATGGCGTGGCTCTAATAAAATATAAAATTTTAAGTAATGTCTTCATTAAAAACTTAATTGACTACTGTTTACTCTTTCATGAGAGGTATAGTACAATAGTTCTATTTCAACAATCTTTGAAATGTGCCTTATACTTGGTAGGTATGTAAATATTTTTGCATTTAACAAATTGCTTATGTGCTGTCATCTAGCGACAAAATATTGTAACTTTTAGACTTTTACCGCCATCTCTTGGGCTTGCAGGAAAATGTAGAGCAAATTCGCGCAAAATTATTGACTTGTCCAACTATTCTCTATCCACGAAAGACCATGTGTCATTCACATCATCAGCAGTCATCACACTCATCACTGTCAATTCGAGGGCGACTTCTTGCTTTTTTTCTATTATCGATACTAGTTTCCGCAAAAGCGACGACGACGTGCTGCTTTCGTTGCAATGAATAACCGGCCCCATACACGTACAATAATATTGATCAATATAGCAATGAAATGACCGTGTATGGGTAAAGGGCACCCGACACGGTCAATTGGGCATGACAAGTCTACGTGCTTGAGTCAAGTTATTGACCGTTTACCACGTAGACTTGACGCTATCATCAATAAATCTACGGTTTGATGGGAATTGAAGTAGAAAAGAGCGTATTAAAAAAAAACGGCACTTGATGCACTTTCGATTGATGTGAACTGACGGGACTTGACAAGTTTTTATTTTTATTTTTTTTTTAACGCGGGGACTGCAGATTAGGCACTTCGCCGCCTTGTTTCGGAGGAGCAAGGCGGCTTTGTGTGGGACTCGCGGTCAACATGGTACCGTCCTACCCACTAAATCCCGCGGTGTTCAGCCTCGCCTTAACCGGGTCGCAGGATAGGCCGGTGGATAAATCACTGCGGCCCGGCAAAGGGTCGCCCCGTTACATCATCGGGACTCTCCACGGGGGGGCTTGATGGACTGCCCCCCCCCCCCCCCCTTAAATCCTAATGGAGTTGGAACACTGACCTGTAATAATAATCGCTGGACTGGCTATTCCATACAAAATGACAGCTACTTTTTTGTGCCGATTCAAAGCGCCTCTGTCGAGTGCACTGAGAACTAAATTAGTTTGCAAATGGCCGTTGTTTGTTTATTTCAGAAGGAGTTTAAGTGTGAAATTTCGAATATTTTTAAGTTATTACTGTGATTGGTATAAATTTGAAGTGTTTTGATGTATAAATTTAGTTCATAGTGTAATTAAGTAGATATTTAGCATGAGATCGTGTGTATATTGTAAAACAAGATACGAGAAGGGCTGTGGCGTCTCTTTTCACAAGTAAGTAAATCTAAGAATCTAATTCTTAAACAATTATTATAAAACCATAATTTAGGTTTTTTTTTACTATCATAAGCGAATACCCTTCGAGTTTCGGGGATTTTACGAATATTTTTATAACCTATAATGATTAATAGGGATGTCAAAATGTATATCGATAATTTTCTGTCCATTGCCAAAATTCGTAGTTTAAAAAACAAGAGGCATGGTAAAAGTTCTTTAATAATTTAATGAACATATTAAAATTATTAATAAACACTTAAAATTGTAGTAGATAATCGAAACAGTAACTAACTAGCGTGTGAAATATAACTTTCTAGCACTAACATTGAATTATAACACTTAGTGAGACTATTTTTGTTAATAATTAAGCTTTAAGTTCTAACATGACCCAATTATGATTAAAGACAACCAATGACTGTGTGGGCTGTGTCCGGTGTCATTTTTCAGCCGATTTACAATAGTAACACTACTTTGGCAACATACCTGCGATCACTGTTTAAGCAAACACTTTTTTTTTATATTAAGCTCGCCAAACTGAATTCGCGAGCCTGATGGTTAGCCTACTTAGGTACTTTAAAGTAGTCATTCATATTATGTAAACATCATTGGTACAAAAATATCTATCGACACCAAGACAGGTGTTGTACATCACTAGTATTAGTTCCAAGTACATTCGCTAGCTGCCGTCAGCGCCAAATGGCGATTTTCAATTAGGCACACTTTTATGAAACCGATCACCAGTCCAGTTAATATTACAGGTCAGTGAGTTGGAAGTGCTGATTCCGTCGGTCCGCTCTCGGATGCCCCTCTGTAAGCAGAGGGGGTAGAGAGCGGCCAAGCGCGGGGCGGGCGCTAAAAGCACCCCCGGAATGACAAGTTTTTATTTATTTTGCAATCGGAAAACTTCAAAACGTCAAATTCAAAAAAGTTGCGGAATCGATCAGCGTCCAAGAATGTATTCAATATTATTTAGATAATAGTTTACCTATATATATTAGACGACCTGTTTGGTTCGGAGGCAAAAATACGGTCTTTTAATCAAGAGGTCGCGGCTTCGATCCAATATGGCCGCTGCGCCGTAAACACAAAATATCATGATGGGTATCGTTTAAGAAGATTTTTGGTATGCTGAGTACGAATCAGTTAATAATTCTGCAATCCAATATGGCCGCCGCGCCGTCATCACAAAATTTCCTGATGGGTATCGTTTAAGGGGTTTTTTGGTATGCTGAGTACGAATCACATGATAATTTTGCAATCCAATATGGCCGCTGCGATGTATTCACATAATATCATGATGGGTATCGTTTAAGGGATTTTTTGGTATGCTGAGTACGAATCACATGATAATTTTGCAATCCAATATGGCCGCCGCGCCATTATCACAAAATTCCATGATGGGTATCGTTTAAGGGGGTTTTTGGTATGCTGAGCACGAATTTCGGGTTAATTTTGCAATCCAAAATGGCCGCCCCACCACCGTCGTAAATTTTCATGTTGGATATCGTTTTTGGGGTTTTTTGGTATGCTGAGTACGAATTTCAGGTCAATATTGCAATCCAATATGGCCGCCGCACCACTGTTGTAAAATTTCATGTTGGTTATCGTATAAGGAGATTTTTGGTATGCTGAGTACGAATTTCAGGTTAATTTTGCAATCCAATATGGCCGCCGTGCCACTGTTGTCAAATTTCATATTGGATATCATATAAGGGGTTTTTTGGTATGCTAAGTACGAATTTCGGGTTAATTTTGCAATCCAAAATGACTGCCGCGCCACCATTGTAAAATTTCATGTTGGATACCGTATAAGGGGTTTTTTGGTATGCTGAGTACGAATTTTGGGTTAATTTTGCAATCCAAAAAGGCCGCCGTGCCACTGTTGTGAAATTTCATGTTGGATATCGTATAAGGGGTTTTTTGGTATGCTAAGTACGAATTTCGGGTTAATTTTGCAATCCAAAATGGCTACCGTGCCACTGTTGTGAAATTTCATGTTGGATATCGTTTAAGGGGTTTTTTGGAATGCTGAGTACGAATTTCGGGTTAATATTGCAATCCAATATGGCCGCCGCACCACCGTTGTAAAATTTCATGTTGATTATCGTATAAGGAGGTTTTTGGTATGCTGAGTACGAATTTCAGGTAAATTTTGCAATCCAAAATGGCCGCTGTGCCACTGTTGCGAAATTTCATATTGGATATCGTATAAGGGGTTTTTTGGTATGCTGAGTACGAATTTCGGGTTAATTTTGCAACCCAAAAAGGCCGCCGTGCCACTGTTGTGAAATTTCATGTTGGAAATCGTATAAAGGGTTTTTTGGTATGCTAAGTACGAATTTCGGGTTAATTTTGCAATCCAAAAAGGCCGCCGTGCCACTGTTGTGAAATTTCATGTTGGAAATCGTATAAAGGGTTTTTTGGTATGCTAAGTACGAATTTCGGGTTAATTTTGCAATCCAAAATGGCTACCGTGCCGCTGTTGTGAAATTTCATTTTGGATATCGTTTAAGGGGTTTTTTGGTATGCAGAGTACGAATTTCATTTTAATATTGCAATCCAATATGGCCGCTGCACCACCGTTGTAAAATTTCATGTTGGTTATCGTATAAGGAGGTTTTTGGTATGCTGAGTACGAATTTCAGGTAAATTTTGCAATCCAAAATGGCCGCTGTGCCACTGTTGCGAAATTTCATATTGGATATCGTATAAGGGGTTTTTTGGTATGCTGAGTACGAATTTCGGGTTAATTTTGCAACCCAAAAAGGCCGCCGTGCCACTGTTGTGAAATTTCATGTTGGATACCGTATAAGGGGTTTTTTGGTATGCTGAGTACGAATTTTGGGTTAATTTTGCAATCCAAAATGGCCACCGTGCCACTGTTGTGAAATTTCATGTTGGATATCGTTTAAGGGGTTTTTTGGTATGCTGAGTACGAATTTCAGGTTAATTTTGCAATCCAATATGGCCGCCGCGCCGTAATCACAAAATTTCATGATGGGTATCGTTTATGAGCTTTTTTAGCCTGAGTACTATTTTAATGTAATAATAATAATAATAGCACTACCATAGTCAGCAGATATTTTTTCAACTAAAATATTTTTATTAAATTTTATTCATAAAACAGCGAATATTTACTATAAATATTTCAGAAAATCAAGAATAGAAGTAATAGAACCTATAATTTCAATATTCAATGGAAATACTATGGAAATTTTGGAAAAATACTACAATATTATAATGACATGACAGCTGCAAATGTCAATTGAAAAATAACACGAAAATGGATACAAATTAAATGGAAAAATCATGTTGACTAGGGCCAAAAGCAGACAAAATGCACTCACACCATCCCCGGACTCGTCAGGCGGCTCCACTTCGCACCCTAAGGATACTGCTTTACCTGCCTGCGAAATGTCGAGCTCCACCAGTAGCAGTGACGAGTATTTCTCCCCACCGACGTCGCCACTACCTGTACGTCGGCAGGGGAGAGGCCGGCCGCCAGCTAGCTTGGGACCCAGAGGCCCACCGGCCTCGAATAGGGCCCCCGCTGCCGGTGGTAATGTGCACCGCATGAAGTGGACTAAAGAAATTAATGAAAACGTCATGCGGGCATATTTTGCGGCTTCAGAGCTAGGTGCTAACCTCACTGCGTACCGTGGCCGTTTACTTTCTGTATTTCAGGAACTTGAACCAGCTGTCAACGTGTCAGCACAGCGATTATCGGATCAGGTGCGGGCTATCCAGCGTTGTAATAAGCTTGATAGTCCGACACTTGAGAGGCTACTACTTCGTCGCAAGTTGTGTGTACCTCGTCACAAATTCGTACACCACCAGTTAGTACACCTGTAGTTGCTGAGGAAGTTGTTGATGATGAGACTATATCCGTAAGTACCCAATGTGAGAATCGATTAAGGAGTGCTTTGGAAGATGCGATTGTGGAATATCGGTTTGCAAGTGCAGATTGTAGACCACGTCTTCCTCGTATGCCCATGCATAAAAGAAATCGGGCTCTGGTGTGTGCCCTGGATTCACTATTGCACCAATATCTGGACAATAGTGAAGATCTTAGTGATACGCACTCAATCCTGTACTGTGCGGCGGTTGCGGCTTGTCGAGTAGCTAAGGTTAAATTTTACACAAATGAAACTGCTACTCGACCTAGGTCTGCAAAACCTACTTGGCAGTGTAGGATTGAGAGGCGTATTTCCGAGGCCAGGGCACTCATCGGGAAACTTATATGTTTCAGGTCGGGTAATACCCGTCCGAAGGTGATGCGCTTTGTGAAACAAGCGTTCTTTGGGACTAACATAAGTCCTCAAAGATACGCATCATGTGTCACAGAGCGCATCGATCTTCTGAAACAAAAGGTTTATGCATGGGCAAATCGCGTTAGACGCTATAAAGTGCGAGTAGATCGATTTAACCAGAATCGTATGTTCCAAAAAAACGAGAAGTGGGTTTACAGGAACTGGGAAACCCCATATCTTCCAGAGGTTAATGACGTAACTCACCCAGATGATGATACTACTAATGCATTTTGGAGGAACCTCTGGTCAAGACCTGTTGATCATACTGAGGGTGATTGAATGAGAGATGTTGAACGGTCATGTGAGAATATAACGGATATGGAACCAGTTTATATAGATGCAGAAGATGTTGCTTGTGCAGTTCGTTCGCTCCCGAATTGGAAGTCAGCGGGACCGGACGGACTGCATAATTTCTGGTTAAAATGGTTCCGCAGCTCACATGGCCGTTTAGCATCACAATTTCAATCATCCCTAGATATGGGTTCACTACCCGATTTTATGACTACTGGTTTATCTGGTAGTGCTACGGATCCCAAAAATTATAAACCCATTACATGTTTACCAACTGTCTATAGTCCAATCCTGCCCGATCTGGCAATAATGTAAACATGTCATGTTTTGACAAGCATTCTCTAAGCCAGATGAGTAGGAAAATATAGTATGACAAAAGATTATTTTTTTTAATATCCTGAATAAGGTATTTTAAATGAAAATAAACTATCATATAGAAGTTATTTGGTGTCAAAATGATTGTAAAAACAATGTATGACTCTTGGATACTGGAATACTCAATTGCAAGTAACTATGGATTTATAGGATCAAATGTGTTTGTTTACATTTTTGCGCAAAGCTATTGAAATACAGTATATAAACTTTTAACATCCATTTTGAAAGTCAAAATTACTAAACACATAGAAAAACATTTAATCGATATGACCATCAGCCAACAGGTGCGTCGTAATCGCAAAAATCTGGCGACATGTTGGATAGATTATAAGAAGGCCTTTGATTCAGTGCCACATACATGGCTTCTGAAGGTACTTGAGCTGTATAAAACTGATACAAGTCTGTGTACTTTCTTGAGGGCATGTATGGGGCAGTGGAAAACAGTCCTTTGCTATCCAGGGTGTCGTCGGTTTTGCAATAATGGTGCACCAATTAGTATCAAGCGGGGAATATTTCAAGGGGACAGTCTGAGTCCGTTGTGGTTTTGTCTAGCTCTAAATCCTCTCAGTACTATGCTAGAGAGTTCTGGGTTAGGCTATCGGTTGCGCAAAGATGGTGGGGTTATATCGCACCTCCTTTACATGGATGACCTCAAATTATTTGCCCACACTAAATTGCAACTGATGGATTTACTGGGAGTAACAGAAACTTTCAGTAGAGCCATCAGGATGGAATTTGGGGTGGACAAGTGTGCAGTCATGCATGTTAAAAGAGGTGTGATAGTGGAATCTGATGGTGTAGAACTTTCAGATTCCACTAAGCTAAACTGTCTTTCTGCAACCGAAACTTACAAATATCTGGGTATATCACAAGCATTAGGAATTTCTGATACTGGCATGAAAGAGACATTACAGGAGCGTTTCTTTGGCCGCCTGAAAAAAGAAATAAAAAGACTTTTGTCAGGCGGTAACAAGCTGAACGCCTTTAATGGGTGGGTCATGCCCACTGATCTGTATTATTACCACTGGATTGGCTGTCTCATACAAATGACAGCGAATTATTTGTGCCGATTTGAAACGCCTCTAGAGTTGGTTCAAGGAACTAAATCTGACGTATCATGCAAATGACTTCCCGTATCGCGCCGGGAATTATGAATTATTTCGTAATTTAAGGACTTTTGTGTAGTTTAGTGAGGATTTGTGTGGTTACAAAAAAGCAATAGACATGGTGAAATGTGTGTTTTGCAAAATTAGCTTCAAAAAGGGAGCAACATTAGATTTCACAGGTAAGTTGATTTTTTGTAATTTTTATCATTAAATCCGCCTGACCTACATGTAAAATGCTTGATTATTTACAAAATATGTATAAGAATAATATATAGGTAAGATTACATTATTTTTAAGCACAAAAATAGGATTTTAATTTCGTTTAGTGATGTCCATGTTGTCGTATCGATAAACTTGATCATGGTCTGATGTGATCGAAAACTTTTCTTTATAAGAAATATGTCTAATAATGGTATCATTTTACATTACATATGGTCACGCCTTCAAACAAAATCACGTCACCAAACAAAATCTTATTAGTAATATTTATTTAACTTATTTTCTGACATTAACTTGTGTGGGTAATACTTACTACATAATATTTTTTACTCTATTGATGTATGTTTATTTTATTGCAGATTTCCAACTGATCCAAAAATCTGAAGTGCATGGCGTGGCAACATGGGAGCCCATAACTGGACTCCAAATTCAAGCGATCGTCTGTGTTCTAATCATTTTGATGTTAAATGTTATTCTATGCATAACACAAGAACTTCCGGTTAATAAATAAATAGTATACCGTCCGCTAGTGTACCATAGTTTTACAATAAAGTGTAAAATAAATGAATGATTAATAAAATCACGTTTATTTTTATTTTTTTCTACACATAACTCCCTTTCTATTTCTATGGCGCATGATAAATATAAACGCTCACTTCGTGGTGAAATGGACAATGATATGCATCAAATTAACTGAAGTAAGTGTATGAAAGCCACAGACACTTATGGGATCCACGTTCACCGCACAATGATCTTTGTCTGTCTGCCTTTTATTCTTTTTATAGGGATTCATTATTACTAAAGCTGCAGCGAATTGGCATACGTCACCCATGGTAGCTAGTAAGAAACTATAGAAATTCGTTGCTCAGCTTGAGGCACGCTGCCGAGTTGCTGATTAATTTGGCCCAAGTGGAGATGCATGTAATTTCCCCAGCACGCGGCACGCTCAGATTGAGGCAGCTCGCCCCGCGGCTGCTCAAGTGGAGATGCGCCTTAATACCTCTCTCAATCTCTTCAACGAAAGTAATATTTTCTTGCAATTTTGCGTCACGAGTATGCCAAATTGCAGGTAAATATTATTTCATTTAGGTAGGTATACTAGACACCAACTTAAACCACCCTTATTAAGAGCAATATTCATTAAAGCGTCGATAGCTTAGTGGTTAAGAAGACTGACTGTCTTGCGATCGAGAAGACCCGGGTTCGAATCCTGGCCACTCCTAGCACAAGCAATTTAGCTTAGTTGGAGAAGTTAAAGGGAATATTCGTAATTTCGGTTGGTAATATTCTTATATTAAACAAATTATAAACAAAATTAATTTTAAAATATACATACTAAAAATGTTTTCATTTCAAATTAAATCTATCGATACGCGTCAGTTCAAGAAAGTTTGGCACATCACTAATTTTAGTTCTCTGAACCAGCGCTGCTGATTTCAGCGCCACAATGGCGAGAATTAAGAAGGCACTTTAGTTTGACAGCCACCTATCCAGTGTGGTAATATTACAGATCAGTGGTCATGCCAGTCCTAATGTACTCTTTTGGTATACTCAGATGGACTCAGACTGAACTCAATAAAATTGATAGAAGAGTAAGAACACTGTTGACTGCATTCCGGATGCATCATCCCCGATCATCTGTAATGAGGTACAACCTCATTACAGATGATCGGGGAAATGTGGGGGTCGAGGCTTTTTAAATGCTAAGACCCTCCATAACCGCGAGGTATACAATCTTAGGGAATTCTTTCTGAAAACAGACACCAATATGCACCGTAATGTGGTCGCAGTGGACACGGGACTCACCCCGCTTGCTATGGGCAGAGAGAACTGGCGCAAACTGTAGTACTTAGTACTGAAGATCGCAAAGAGGTATGTAAAAACCAAGCAGCTACATGGACGTTTTTATCGGGCCTTAAATGGACCTGACATTGATTTGAAAGCGTCCGTATCTTGGCTACAGTTCGGTAATCTTTTCGGAGAAACCGAAGGTTTTTTCTTTGCCATAATGGACGAAGTTGTTATGACGAAGAACTACCGGAAACATATTCTGGATACCGAAGGATGGTACCATTGACATCTGTCGGGCATGTCATTGTCCCGGAGAATCACTTAGTGCGAGGCAGCATTTGCGTTTTTCCGCGGCGGTTTCTAACCTCAAAATGTCATCAAACTGTCAAAATCAATGAAATCAAGTCAATGTTTTGATATTTTGAGGTTAGAAACCGCCGCGATAACCACAAGTGCGGCCTCGCCCTTAGACATATAGTTTCTGGTTGTTCTCGTCTTGCCAATGGAGAATATTTGCACAGACATAACCAAGTGGCCAAGATAATACATCAGCAGCTGATATAGTGGTGATAGATCGATTGGAACGCCTCGCAATAATTATCGATATCACCATTCCTCATGATGACAACCTCTTTAAAGCAGAAAAGGAAAAAGAAATGAAATATTTGGATTTGGCTCATGAAGTTGTTGACATGTGGCATGTACATTCGGCAATTATTGTTCCAATTATCGTTTCGGTCCACGGTTTGATGGCAAAGAGCCTCGATAACCATCTGAAGAGGCTCTCGTTAGACGGCTGGTTCAAGGGCCTGATACAGAAGGCAGTACTTCTTGACACGGCACGCATTTTGAGGAGGTTCCTGTCTCTGAAGCCCTAACCACCGGTAGCTTGGTCCCTGCACCCGATGCCGGTGGGACACTATTTTTTTATATTTTTAAATAGATTTTTATTTTTGTAAGCATTATTTATTTAAAAATGTAAGACAATATGTTAAGAATAAAAAATAAATGGAATAATAATAATAAATCTTTATTTTCAAGCAATATTAGAGACAGTTACAGATATTTTTAACTTACTCTACGGCTCATAGATACATACCTTAGGCAGCGCGATTGTGGCGCCTCTGGTGTTGCGAACCGCCATAGGCTGCCTTGACCACCGGTACATCTTGGGGGGCTGTATGCTTGTCTGCCACTCTAGTGGTATAAAAAAAAACCTTAATACTAAAAATACATATAGGTATAACTTAACCTAATTGACACGCACTGACGTCGACGTGCCGCGGGGCGGGGTGTCCCGTGTCAGCAGACGTCCTCTGAAGCGCCGATACTTCGCCCCTCTCGGCCAGAAGTCAGCAGCCATGAAGGTGGTGATGCGGTCTGTAGTAGGAAGGTTTAATGTAATAGACCTTAATTTTACAATAAGGACCTTTTGCCCATAGCCAAAAAAAAATTGCGTGTACTTAGTGTACACACGTAAGAAGTGAAACTTCTTCATAAACTTAATTTTCACCTCACCTTAAATTAAGTCAAAAAGTACAAAAGTACAAAAGTCCAAAAGTCCAAAAGTCCAAAAGTCCAAAAGTCCAAAGTCCAAAGTCCAAAGTCCAAAGTCTAAAAGGCCAAAAGTCCAAAAGTCCCAAAGTCCCAAAGTCCCAAGGTCTCAAGGTCCCAAAGTCCCAAAGTCCCAAAGTCCCAAAGTCCCAAAGTCCCAAAGTCCCAAAGTCCCAAAGTCCCAAAGTCCCAAAGTCCCAAAGTCCCAAAGTCCCAAAGTCCCAAAGTCCCAAAGTCCCAAAGGCCAAAAGTCCAAAAGTCCCAAAGTCCCAAAGTCCCAAAGTCCCAAAGTTCCAAAGTCCCAAAGTTCCAAAGACCCAAAGTACCAAGGTCCCATCTAAAAGTTCAAAAGTCCCAAAGGCCAAAAGTCCAAAAGTCCCAAAGTCCCAAAGTCCCAAAGTCCCAAAGTCCCAAAGTCCCAAAGTCTAAAAGTCTAAAAGTCCCAAAGTCCCAAAGGCCAAAAGTCCAAAAGTCCCAAAGTCCAAAAGTCCAAAAGTCCAAAAGTCCAAAGTCCAAAAGTCCAAAAGTCCAAAAGTCCAAAAGTCCCAAAGTCCCAAAGTCCCAAAGTCCCAAAGTCCCAAAGTCCCAAAGTCCCAAAGTCCCAAAGTCCCAAAGTCCCAAAGTCCCAAAGTCCCAAAGTCCCAAAGTCACAAAGTCCCAAAGTCCCAAAGTCCAAAAAGCCCAAAAGTCCAAAAGTCCAAAAGTCCAAAAGTCCAAAAGTCCAAAAGTCCAAAAGTCCAAAAGTCCAAAAGTCCAAAAGTCCAAAAGTCCAAAAGTCCAAAAGTCCAAAAGTCCAAAAGTCCAAAAGTCCAAAAGTCCAAAAGTCCAAAAGTCCAAAAGTCCAAAAGTCCAAAAGTCCAAAAGTCCAAAAGTCCAAAAGTCCCAAAGTCCCAAAGACCCAAAGTACCAAGGTCCTATCCAAAAGTCCAAAAGTCCAAAAGTCCAAAAGTCCCAAAGACCCAAAGTACCAAGGTCCCATCCAAAAGTCCAAAAGTCCAAAAGTCCAAAAGTCCAAAAGTCTCAAAGTCCCAAAGTCCCAAAGTTCCAAAGTCCCAAAGACCCAAAGTACCAAGGTCCCATCCAAAAGTCCAAAAGTTCAAAAGTTCAAAAGTTCAAAAGTCCCAAAGTCTCAAAGTTCCAAAGTCCCAAAGACCCAAAGTACCAATGTCCCATCCAAAAGTCCAAAAGTACAAAAGCCCAAAAGTCCAAAAGTCCAAAAGTCCAAAAACCCTTAAATGACATGCTATCCCTGGATAAAGTACTCTTAATTCGAATCCACCGTGGTGGGGAACAGAACAAAGATGGCGCGTAACCAAAAATCGTGACGTGACGTGACGCAAATTTTTTTCCAACGCCGATAAAGAAGTATCACTTCAAAAAATTCCCAATAGCATTTGACATCTTAAGTCGTATGTCGACCTATTTTAAAATCCGGACCAGTGTGCGGCCGGCCAGCCGCAAATAAAAGTGCATTGATGTTACAAGTTGTATCAAAACATTACACACTAGCGGACGTCACGCGGTTTCAACCGCGTAGTTCCCGTTTCCGTGGGAATAGGTACGGGAATAAAATATGCCTATGCCTATGTTTACCGCAAAGAGTGTAGCTTCCCAACAGTGAAAGAATTTTTCAAAGTAGTTCCGGAGCCTATTCGATGCAAACAAACAAACAAACAATCAAATCTTTCCTCTTTATAATATTAGTAAAGATTGTATCATTACAAGGCGCGCATTGTAATGCTTCGTTCTCCTCCTTCACTGATATAACCTCGTCTTTTATCATTACAAGTTGCGCATTGCAATGCTCGGTTCTCCTCCATCACCGCTGTAATGCTCGACGCTGTAATGTTACATTACACGCGAATGCTCCCGGTGAGGGACATACATCAGACAGGACAGGACAGAGGGTACATAAAAACACGATCGCAAAATCACCGGTGAATTTCACCGTAGCTCAAGATTCCGCTCCGATGCAAACTACTAGCGAATAGTGCCAAAAGGCAAGTGTGCGAGCCACACTTGACGGCACCTTCAATGGGCGTCAAGTATCGTCAATTCATCCTTCAAGTGAGATCTCAATCACGTAAAGGCATGACAATAAAAATTGATCGTCTCGGGGGCCTCTAATGGGAAATGGGAAATTAATATTGATGCAATATTATTGAGTCAATAATTTAGTACGTGTATGGGGCCGGTAAGGATCTGCTTATACCATATAACTGCCATAACTGCCACACAAGCTGCGATCTGCGGGCAGGTCCAATTCAACGCCGCCCGCATTATGCAAACATGACCTACATTATCGGTCTTCGTTTGCGAATTGCGAACCGGCTGGGCCAAAGACTGCACGAGCGCTTCGCCCGGATCGCTGTCCGGTTTCTCTGCCTGGAATGCTGTCCAATAATGTTTTTTTTTGTAAATAATGCTGGCTGCGTTGACTGGACTGGAGACAACTTAACGCAGCCAGTGTACCAAGTCCTACTTATATTATTCTAATAGTATTCTTATTCTTATTTCAATGTGGCGAGCTTAATGTATATATTAAAAAAGATGCCTGAATAATTAGTATCTGGCTGTACTTATGTACAGTGATAAATTCATTCTATTCTCTCAATCAGGCGCAAAGAGAAATTAGACAGCATGGACCCTGATTGAAGCCGGGTCTTTGTAAATGGAACCAAATTGAAAAAAATATATTAATGAATTGTCAACTGTCTAATTTACGAAGTTAGTTGTCAAAGTGTCAAACAATCGAAGTCACAGTAGATTTTGAAGAAGTTATGAATTTCATCGAATTCGTGTTTTTGATTTATAACAGCTAAAGAAATATATTTGATAATTATATAGTGGTTTTAGTAAAACTTGAAAAAATGCCTTCGAAGCAGAGAAAGATTGCTATGATGGGATACCGTTCTGTGGGTAATGCTATCGTTTCAAAGTGTTGTGCGTCTTATTTAATCTTCATGACGTTTTTAATAATATTATAAATATTTTCAGGCAAGTCTTCTTTAATCATACAGTTTGTTGAAGGACAATTTGTTGACTCGTATGATCCTACGATCGAAAACAGTAAGTATTTCTTGTATAGGTTTTATGTGATATTATAATATTTACGCCAATACAAGAGAGCTTTTGAACTAACCCCGCGTGGTCTTTACGGTTAATTTTATGCGAAATTATGTAATTTATAAAAGTTTAATTCACACATTCATCATTCTAATTGGCAATATAAAAAAAAAAGTTATTTGTGAAACTATGTTTTATTTTGAGTATTTTTATATGTACACATTGTACACCTTCTAAAAGATTCTGAAGTATTTTTGATACAGTTTTCTTTATTAGAAAGCTAATAAGTTGATTTAAAATCGTAAGTAATTGTTTAAGTGGAATCATAGTTACAGACTCGGTATAGAAACTTGATTAAAATTGGAAGTAACTACACTTATTCCTTGCGAATAATGGTATATAATTATACAGATTCCATCAGCAAGTTTACTGTCAAACACCTGGGTTAAAATATTTGTTTGCTTACACAACAATGTATCTTTTGGACATTTGTTTGCCTTAGCATATAAATATTATTACAATCCCTTTGAGAATATTTTTGATGTGATAGCATATAATATTGATATGATAATCATTATTATCATCTCTAATCATCCTAGTGTCAAAAGTCATGAATAAACATATTATTATATATAGACATGTATGTGTATTTTATATTAACAAAGTAATTTTTATTTCCAAAGCGTTCACAAAATTTATCCGATTGAATTCAACGGAGTATGAAGTGAAGCTTGTGGATACGGCCGGACAGGATGAATATAGCATATTTCCACTACAGTACAGTATGGATTTCCACGGCTATGTCTTAGTATACTCTATCACATCCAGCAAAAGTTTTCAAATTGTACAAATCATTTACGACAAACTTTTGGACATGGTTGGTAAAATACAGTAAGTATCTGTATCTTTTGTGTATGACATTATTTATTAAATAATTTATGTACACACAAAATATTATAATGAGACCAAACATAATAACTTAATATGAATGACATGATCATTTCACAAATTACTAGTGAAAAAAAAATCAACATTAAAGAGAGATTTGGATTGCATATATTTTCTGTTCCAACACCTTTAAAAATAAAAAAATATTAGGAGGAACTTTAAGAGCCTTTGATAATAGTCAATATATTTTGCTTTATATTATTGCTTTGTGTATTTCAGTGTGCCTATAGTGTTAGTTGGCAATAAAACAGATTTACATCTTGAAAGAAAGATTAGTACTGAAGAAGGCAAAAGACTTGCGGAAAGGTGGCGTGCGGCCTTTGTAGAAACCAGTGCGAAACGTAATGAGGTGGGTATATTTATATTTACCAATTTATGCAGCTTTCTCCTTTTAGAGTATTTTTATCTTAGTCATTGGCTAAGTGGCAGATAGAAAAATATTTATAAAATATACTAATAGCACTGTGCTGTATTGTATTATATTAAATTACCAAATGGAAATGTTTATTTAGTATTCAGGCTATTTATACCAGACCTTTGAATCTCACCATGATTTGTGGGGTCCGTTAACAGGAGTAAACAGGTTGATTTCTCTTTCATGTTTTTGTGGGGTTTGATAACAGGAGTAAGCAGGTTGATTTCTTCTACATGTAATTTGTGGGGTCTGATAACAGGTGTAAACAGGTTGATTTCTCCTACATGTGATCTGTGGGGTCTGATAACAGGTGTAAACAGGTTGATTTCTCTTACATGTTATCTGTGGGGTCTGATAACAGGAGTAAACAGGTTGATTTCTCCTACATGTGATCTGTGGGGTCTGATAACAGGAGTAAACAGGTTGATTTCTCCTACATGTGATCTGTTGGGTCTGGTAACAAGAGTAAACAGGTTGATTTCTCCTACATGTGATATGTTGGTTCTAATAACAGGGTAAACAGGTTGATTTCTCCTACATGTGATCTGTGGGCTCTGATAATAGGAGTAAACAGGTTGATTTCTCCTACATGTAATTTGTGGGGTCTGATAACAAGAGTAAACAGGTTGATTTCTCTTACATGTGATCTGTGGGCTCTGGTAACAGGAGTAAACGGGTTGATTTCTCCTACATGTGATATATTCGTTCTAATAACAGGGGTAAACAGGTTGATTTCTCCTACATGTGATCTGTGGGGTCTGGTAACAGGAGTAAACAGGTTGATTTCTCCTACATGTGATCTGTGGGCTCTGATAACAAGAGTAAACAGGTTGATTTATCCTACATGTGATATGTTGGTTCTAATAACAGGGGTAAACAGGTTGATTTCTCCTACATGTGGTCTGTGGGCTCTGATAATAGGAGTAAACAGGTTGATTTCTCCTACATGTAATTTGTGGGGTCTGATAACAAGAGTAAAC
This sequence comes from Miltochrista miniata, assembly GCA_933228765.1. Classification (NCBI taxonomy): domain Eukaryota; kingdom Metazoa; phylum Arthropoda; class Insecta; order Lepidoptera; family Erebidae; genus Miltochrista; species Miltochrista miniata. Next base: position 12,040,232 of record OW121752.1, read on the forward strand.
AGGTTGATTTCTCTTACATGTGATCTGTGGGCTCTGATAATAAGAGTAAACAGGTTAAATTCTCTTACATGTGATTTGTGGGCTCTGAGAACAGGAGTAAACAGGGCTCTGATAACAGGAGTAAACAGGGCTCTGATAACAGGAGTAAACAGGTTGATTTCTCCTACATGTAATCTGTGGGGTCTGGTAACAGGAGTAAACAGGTTGATTTCTCCTACATGTAATTTGTGGGGTCTGATAACAGGAGTAAACAGGTTGATTTCTCTTACATGTGATCTGTGGGCACTGATAACAGGAGTAAACCGGTTGATTTCTCCTACATGTAGGTAATTTGTGGGGTCTGATAACAGGAGTAAACAGGTTGATTTCTTCTACCTGTGATTAGTGGGGTTTGATATAACAGGAGTAAACAGGTTTACTACTCCTTCTCGAAGGAACTTTAGACCACCTTCAGATAGGGGTTGTGTTATGGAGAAAATTTGTCAGGAATCAATCTTTAATTCACTAGTCGTTAAATCATTCGGTATACAGCTTACGGGGACTCCCCGGATGCGAGATAACAACCAATGAAATTGAACAAGTCGATACGCGTTCGGGGCTCCCGGCATGCTTTATACCGACCGTTATATCGACTAATGAAAATCATCGGTCGATATACGGTATGCGGGTACTGAGTCAAATATTTTTCTTTATTCAATCTATTCGTGAGTGCTTGTGTGTTGAGTTAGGGCAAATAACATTAATTGTTGATATTCATGTTATGCTATGCCAGGCTATGCTACACAGATACACGCCGCATGTGGATCCTATCGACTAATGAAAACGGTTCCCCGAATGCAGGCCCGGTGGCATGCGTTGCAGAAATCTCCCGCACCCCACAAGCGGTCCCTATCGACTAATGAAAATGCGCCATTATGGCAGGAGATTGTTTAAGTCATATTCGGCGGCGAGTCCCGTGAAAAAAAAGAGCGTGGGAGCTCAGGACAACTCCCAGCGGAAGATACCTACTTACTACAGTGATGGTTTACTGAACAATAAGCAAATGAGAATGAGGGTATTAGCTAAAACCAGCACAAATTATTCTTCGTTTTCGTTCTTCACGTGACAGGACGAAATCTGAAACTTATTTCATTGGTGGCCCTTGATAGGAGACCATCGTTTATGCATGCTACATCACCGCTGTGCCAATCAAATCTACTTCGCCATAGTCTCGCCGGCACCGACCTGACTGTGGCACCCACCCAGCCTTGAATTGAGGGGTAGTTGTCAACATACTATTTTAGCTGAAAGTAGACTTATTATTGACGTATAAAAAGAAATAAAAATTAGCCTTTGGCCTAACTAGTCTTTGATTCACAACAAGTATTAGGTATTCCAGTCCATCATATTATTAGGTACCTACCAGCTGATGCCCGCAGCTTCACCCGCGTCAAATTTGTTCCCATTCCCGCTTCTCTTGGAAATTTATTCCCGGAATAAAAAGGTTTCATGCGGCATTCAACGGTTAAGTGTTATTCCAGAGTATAATGTATCCCTGTACCAAATGTCAGCCAGGTCCGTTCAGCCGTTCCAGCGTGAAAGAGTAACAAACGTCCATACATCTAGACATCCACACTCACAAACTTTCGCATTTATAATATTAGTGACATTCCAATTCCAATACAGCTTATTTAACACTAGGTGATGCTCGCGGCTTTGCCCGCGTGAAATTTCGGTACCCAATCCCGCTTCCTGTGGGAATATTTTCACGGGATGAAAAGTAACCTATGTGTTATTCCAGACTATAAGCTATCTCTGTACCAAATATCAACGCAATGCGTTCAGTCGTTAGAGCGTGATTGAGTAACAAACATCCAAACATCTTCACAAACTTTCACATTTATAATTTCACAAGTAGGATAAGAACATCTATCCTACATTTAATAAATCATGTGTTTTTTCTCAATATTCCAGTCGGTGACGGACATGTTCCATGCCATACTGTCGGAGATAGAGCGATCTGATGCACATTTACCTGACAAGAACGGGTGTGTAATATCTTAATGAAAGTAGGTGTAGTCTTTTATATTTAAGCTAAAGTGATTTAAATGTAGTGTTTGTATGTGCACAGCAAGCTAACTGCTGCCGCCATAGCGATGTAAAAGAAATATATCATGATTGTTTTTGGAATTAAGCAATAATATTCAAAGTTCCTTAGCTTGCTATAGTCCTTGTCTCCTCTGGATTGAACATGTAATATTTCGAAGATAGTAAGAATTTTATGGTGTTAATAGTTACTACATTTACGTATTATGGGCCAAGATAAATTCTATAGGTAGGCTCGTTTTACTTGACGAACCTCCCTTGGGCATGTTGAATTAGAACCAGTTGAAAAAAAGCATTCGTGTCCATGTGTGATTAGGAAACCGAGTACGCCCTCGAAAGGAAATTCATAAAAATGTCGCCCAGCTCGTGAAAAAATAAAGTGAGAGATGCAGACACTGCGCGGCAGTGGGTACTCGTTAGAGGCAGGATTTTATTTTTTTATCAATATCTTTCAACTACAACTGCCATAAAATTATTATAATTGTATGATAACAAGTGAAAGAGACACATCACTGCTCTGTCACTTACTGTTGTTGAATGGCATCTATAAGTTTTACTGACTTTCTACGAGCGCGATCAGGGCTACCTCTATCGATTTCAATCGTTAGTTCCGTGACTTGTTTGAGTACAAATTGAGTTTATCTAATGTTTAAGAATATAATTGTTTGATTCCTATCTGTTCCTCGAGTAATAAACCTCAAGAGATTGTGATGCCAAAATATTTTGTTCAAAACTACCTACATTTGACTCGACTAAGGTCTCGTTGTTTAACACTTGCGCGCGTCTTTGCAGCAGCGTTTTGTTTGGGTATTCTTAGACCATTTCTATTGGCTCATTGGTCCGATTCTTATGGGCCTATTACACCCTCAGGTTCTACCACAGTTTTGCCAGCGCCAGCTGGTTTGTACACTAAACGTCGAGCGCGTTTTAGGGCCTTTAGACACGTCCGCATCACTAAGAGTTGCTCTTACTATTTCTTAATACAAGCACTAGGCGGGCGTACGCCGCGTGTCACTGTCACTGGTTTGCGCAGACTAACCTGTAGGGAACTTGAGCGTTTAGTAGACCTTAAACATTGTTGAACGGCAATATCTCGCTATGGTTGATTTACTCGATGTTTCAGTAACACACAAATATAATCTATGGTTTATTTTGTAAAATTCTTACCAATGCATTCAAAAATTTATAAATATATTGTATAAATGTCAAGGTAGAGATTGTCCCAGTCAGAATGATGTGCTATTGTGTTCAGATTTAGGTACCTAGGATTTACGTAGTATATAATTGAGTGAGTTGAGAAATGGGCGCATCATAATGTTAAGACGATCTCTGTAAATAATTTATTTTATTATAAGAATATAAAACAGGTATACTATATCACGCATTATAATTAATGATACTATTATACAATTTACTTGTTTATATTTTCTAAAGAATAATTTATACAAATGTGAACAAGTAAGCCTACTGCTTTGCTATTAAATATACAAATGCGGGCTGTAAAATATGGTTTTAATATCGAACCAAACTTTCAAAATATCTTTTAGTCTAGTGTTATTTTATTTAACTACCTCTTATAAAGTGATTCTGTCGTCACTTATAAACAAATGTACCTACGATGTTTTGATTTTGCCCATGTAATGCGATATTTAATAGCATTCAACGTTTTGTATAAATGTATAAACAGTGTAAGAGGTCGTTGTGACCTATTAGTTGTAACTACATAGTTATTTGTGTTGTGTGAGATTGCATTTAGTACTTTATTTTATAAGCTATTATATAAAAGAAGGCTTCGAATAATGTTATTCGTACACAAATCATGGGAAGCTTATTGTTTGAATAATAATTATAGGCTGGCTGAAGAACCGGTCCAATAAAGTTAATATGGTTAATTATTTTTACTTTGTAACTGCTTTCGAGTAAAGCTTTTATTGTATATAATTGTTGATAAATTACAAAAATGTCTTATTTATAAGCTGTTTTAGATATCTAATGTTTTCTATTATTTCTGTTAAATATTTATTGTGAATAATTACATTTTGTTATGTGCTAAACGTCTGTCTTTCACACAGATTTATTATTTGTTCTATAAATAAACGAATTTGCAGAAGTCCGTTCCGTTCCTGAACATAAAACAAAACTGCTTCGAATCTATGTCCAAAGATTATAATTTGCCTAAGTCCTAAGTCGATTAATAAAATGCAATAAACGTCGATAAATAGAAAATCAACAGAATGGTCAGAAAAATATAATTTTATCTTATAAAATTTCTCGGGGGACTAGCTCACCTCGCCTAGCCGATACCCATAAGGGCCGTTTACACGAGAAAATCGAGACGATATTATCGTAGCCACGTATTTTTGTACACGAACCGCGACCCTTTCACCCACTTAAGGGTGCATGGGCAATTTATATTACCTGTATATTGCCCATTGCATAGTGATAGGGAAAGGAATCGATAATAATTCAATTTATCACCCGTGCACAAACTGGGCATTTCGTGTTTTTTATTGATATTCATTTGTTTCAGGTTTCTTTATCTGTTTTATAAATCTTAATTTGTTTTATTGATCTTCATTTCTTTTGTCTTTAAATTGTTTCATTGATCTTCATATGTTTCAGCTTTCTTAATCTGTTTTATAAATCTTAATTTGTTTTATTGATCTTCATTTCTTTTGTCTTTAAATTGTTTCATTGATCTTCATATGTTTCAGCTTTCTTAATCTGTTTTATAAATCTTAATTTGTTTTATTGATCTTCATTTCTTTTGTCTTTAAATTGTTTCATTGATCTTCATATGTTTCAGCTTTCTTAATCTGTTTTATAAATCTTAATTTGTTTTATTGATCTTCATTTCTTTTGTCTTTAAATTGTTTCATTGATCTTCATATGTTTCAGCTTTCTTAATCTGTTTTATAAATCTTAATTTGTTTTATTGATCTTCATTTCTTTTGTCTTTAAATTGTTTCATTGATCTTCATATGTTTCAGCTTTCTTAATCTGTTTTATAAATCTTAATTTGTTTTATTGATCTTCATTTCTTTTGTCTTTAAATTGTTTCATTGATCTTCATATGTTTCAGCTTTCTTAATCTGTTTTATAAATCTTAATTTGTTTTATTGATCTTCATTTCTTTTGCCTATGCATTGGTCTTATTGATCTTCATTTGTCCTTCGATCTTCATTTTCTTTATAGATATTTATTCGTCTTATTAACCTTCATAATATATGTTCTGTCGATCTTCACTTGTTTTAATAAACTCCATTTCTCTTTTGAAAATTATTGAAGTCATTGCCTCTGTGGCGTAGTCGGTAGTGATGTGATATGATAATATCGTAGCGATTCTCTCTCTCGTGTAGACGGTCCCTTACATCCAAAAACTTGAAGAATTTAGGGTAAGCTACCCTTTTAATGTAGGCACCCACTATGATAGTTTTTTTAAATCATCTAAGTGGTTGAAATGGGATAGCTAAAATTAACATGCGCGAAGCCGCTGATGTAGATTGATCTTGTAATATAAATATGAGAATCAATATCAATATCAATCAATCAATCATCAATCAATACATATATCGTAACAGGTCGCTGTCTGTACATTGAAGATATATAAGAAAAAAGGTTATAGGGGGACTTTTTGGACGCAATAGAACCCAAAACAATGGTTTTTAGAATTTTTGTCTGTTCGTTTGTGCACGCTAATCTCAGCAACCGCTCAACCGATTGCGATGCGGTTTTCTTTATTGCGTTACGGTTTGCTCAACTTAACATTTAGTGTTTGTTTCATGTCAATCGGTTCTTAAATAAAAACGTTATATCAATCTAAAGATAATGCAGCGTACGAAGTCGCAGGCTACAGCTAGTACCTAATATATTTAAAATTAACAACGTTTCATTAAATCCTTTACAACCAAAAGACACTTCATCGAAACGAGTGTTGGCAACCCAGTAGATATTAAAGAAGCCTGATGCAATGCAACTATTGCGTTAAACCTCTAGACCTCTTAAAATTAATGAAATCATTACCGCTTGCCCCGCTTGGCAAAAAAAAGTCTAGGAACGAACGAATACTTTGCATGTTGGCAAAATGCTGTTTGAACCGCCACTTTTATCAGTTAATAAATGAAGTACTGCAATATATTTGCATAGTACATTTTACCCAAAAATAAATATGGTTCTTTCTAACGGATTGCCAAACTATACGTTGAACGGTAATACCTAAAAGACAGAGCAGTGGAGAGGTTGTGCGAAGTCAAACATAAAATCCTCTGTTACAATTAGTTAGGTAGTTGACGTTATCCTTGACTGTTTGCGTTATCTTTCAGTCACTTCCGGTTGCAGTTCCTCCTCTTCTTTACTTTTGTGTATACTTCTTAAACGATATCAAGTCTACACTACATAAAAATTATATTCCTCATTTAAATATTACTTTTCTGAGGTAACGTAAACTTGTGTTGTTGTTGTTGATGTGAACAGAGTGCTTACAGTTTTAAAACACTACGGCCTCCGGCCCGGTCAAATGAAACGCAGTCCGCATTATGTATAAACAAATTGTCGGTCAGGGCCTGGACATGGAAACTGATCAGCGATCCGGGTGAAGCAAACTGTGGCATCCGTCCATGACAGTTGCCCGGACCGCAGCCCCTCTTCCAGCCAGCCATTCTTGAGTTACGTCCGCGTGCCCGCACTGTCACATTGCATAACAATACACAATATCAGCGACCAACAATGTTGTTCATACATAATGCGGGCTTCGTTCAATTTAACCGGACCGCAGAATGCAGCCAAGGCGCCAAATTCCTAACTTATTAAAAAATATCCAACAGGTAGAAAATGCGTAGGAAAAGGAATATTGATATGGCGTGGACATAATTCTGTTTTAATCAAATACTAAGCACACGACTATAAAGTTGTAATTTTGAATCGGACGCGGGCGAAGAAATGGCGTGTTGTAGCACTTGCAGCGCGCCCGATGACGGCCGTTGAATTTGATCAAATAATGACCTGGCTGTGTGTTTGATACGGCATTTGATTGAAATAGGTCTGCGCCGAACGCCAGAACAGTGGTTCTCTGCTATTGACTCCGAGATCCCTACTGGTCAGACCAGTATACCTACGTTTTGTGGTTAAAAAACCGTCGATTCGATCTTCTGAAGGCAGTGTGGTAGACAATCATATTTTTTGATTGACACGATGTGAATTTTTGTACCTATTGTGAGCAGGGGGTAGTGATAAGTGGTAGATAATATAAGAGATTGTCAGATAATCTCGCAGATTTTTTCCGCCATGTAAAGTTCCGATACCAATGGCGCTGGTTGAATGCTGTTCTGCTTTTAATATTCACTGTTCTAACCTAACCTTACCTTCTTTATTATACGGGTCACAATATCTTGACCGTTTAAAATCTCGCTAAGGAGATCTTAAGAATCATATTTTGGGTTGCCAGTAAGTGCCTAACTAACCTACGGGAGAGACAGAAGACGAGATCACGCGATTTCTGACCGAAATTGATTGTTTAACCCTTCTTTGCATGATTTTTGCTATTTTTTTAAAATAAATCAGGGTGATGTAATTAATGCTCTAGATTAAAGGAAAAATATTTAAAAAAATCTAAAATCTAAAAATATTAAAAAAAATTAACAACTGCGTTTTGTTGTACGCAATAGTAGCTTAAAATGTTGCCAGCAACAACAAATTTACAGTACAAGGGGTTTGAGTACCTTTTTTTGTTGACTAAATACTATGATTGAAATTTCCCTCACCATGCAAAGAAGGGTACATATTTTAAATTAGTTTTACTTGTAATCGGTTTATACAGGTAATTTACTCAGTCAAAATTGAAAGAGAAGTAAATACATTTAGCGTTGTCTAATTAATTTATGACATGTAAGCATAGTCTTGTAAGACTATTTAATATACACGGGGTCCGCTATGATGACTGTTTTGATACATTATAAGTAAATGGGGATATCGTGTCTTAATATGCTTAACGGCTAAAAATTGTTTAGCCCCTGTAGACTTGCAATCGCAAAAGAAAGCATACACATCGTCGCATTGTCTAAAAATGCCCTAAGGCTTAAAATCTTAAAAAAAAGAGGTAAACTGAAATGGTCATCATAGCATTCCTTTATTTCTATTAGAGCGTTTCTATAACGTAATTATTGGGATTATAATAATTTACATAGGTGTTTAATTTAAAATGCAAAGAACAATAAATTTTCGGTTGGTTTGGTATTAGATACTATGTTTTTTTAATACTTGGTAATAGTAAGAACTTTAGATGGGAAAAAAATGTAAGAACTCAACTTGCGATCTGTGTTTGTGTGTGTGGCGCATAAAAGTGTTTTGTCTCTGCCATATTGTATAGCACACACGTAAAAAGTCGTCTTTGAGCTATCAACTGTACATATTATTTGATAGTTTTTGTGGTATGGAAAGTGGGACGGTTCACTTACATCATAAATATTGTTTTCATTCATCGTGTTATGATTAGAGATGGGCGGAGGGAAAAAACCCGGGTTTTTTCCCAATTTATGCGGGAAAAAACCCAATAGACGGGAATTTTCATTATTTGACGATCCGAAAAATAGAAACATTCTTTTATTATCTTTAGGACAAATGCAACGAAGAATAGGTACTTTGCGATGCGCACATACTTTGCACCGATGCATCTAGGGCACTAGCTGTTGCCTGTTGTTCGAAATGTCAAAATGTGTAGCAGTATTCAGGAACTAAAATAAAACCAAACTGTTATTATAACAACAAAAAGACGATTTGTTGTTTATATCATAAGATTCTTTCTGCGTATCGTGGCGGAATGTTACTTCATTGCTGATTAAACTTATATTGAAACTTTATCAACAAAAAGACGATTTGTTGTTTATATCATAAGATTCTTTCTGCGTATCGTGGCGGAATGTTACTTCATTGCTGATTAAACTTATATTGAAACTTTCAAGAATCTTTGACCAAAAAGAAACGAGCTATACTAACAATTATTTAGTACACTTTACAAAAGTGCCCGCAGAGGCCGTCAGGGTGATGAGGGGTTTCCACACGCACGATCTCAGGTGATGCGGCATGTCTCCTAGCCGGAACCCCCCCCCCCCCCCCCACGGGACTTGGAAGCGAGAGCCCTTGCGTCACTATTTAAATGGCGCAAGGAGGAGCTGGAGCTGGGCCAATAGCCCTCCCATCTCGAGAAATCCAGGCTCCACGGTCCTAGGTCTACCAGGAAACCGAGAAGTCATCACCAAGGGTCATGGATGAGTGACTGGAGAGGAGACTTGGTGCTCTCTCCTACAGGTTGTCACAGATACTTCCAGTAAGTATTAAAAGTATTATTCCCGTATCCCACGGGAGCTTCGGTAAGTATCTGTGGTAAATACAACGGGAAACCATGGCCGAGTGCCAGCACTGCGGGGAGCGTGAGAAACACACTGTATTAACTGGTAGAATAAAAATACTGGTAGAATACATAGCGTGGGCGCAATAGCGCCAGGTCCTGGATCGTGGCAGGTCTGGACTTGGACACTCTCTCGCTGGAGACCAGAGGGAGTAAGTAGGACTGCGCAGCCTCTTTCTCCCCCCAAAGATGCGGGATAGCTTTTTGGATCTTATCCCTCAGAGAGATTCCAAGCATAGCTTGTTCCATTGCTCGTTGCGCATCCTTAAGGGCGTGAACTAGCCCCACTCCGAGTGTACACGTTTTGGCAACGTAGGTCATAATTGGTAGAACGCACTGGTTGAAGACTTTCGTCTTCATTCATTGCGGTATCGGCGAGTAGAAAATCCGGCGCAGTTTGCTGAATGCTGCCCAGCCCAAGCGAATCCTTCTGGCTATTTCCTTATCCAGTTTACTCGTTTTTCAAATGTGACTACCTGCCCAAGGTAGGTGTATTCATGGACAACCTCAAGCCTCGATCGTTCAACGTATATTGGTCCCGGCACGACATGCTCATTGAACATGACCTTGGTTTGGTCCAGGTTCATGCTGAGGCCAACACGTCGAGACTCTTCACTAAGACTATGCAGCATACCGCTCACCTGTTCCAGCGCTATTAAAACGATGTCGTCAGCAAACCGAAGGTGTAGATACATTAACCGGTTATATTCACGCCCCATCCATTCCAGTCCAACGACTTGAAGACGTCCTCAAGCGCATTAGTGAATAGCTTAGGAGATATAGAATCTCCCTGTCCCACACCTCTGAGTAGGGCTATGAGATTGGTCTTCTTAGCGGTATCATACAAGTACCTCATCACGTCGATATATCGCCAATCAATACGACACCGCTGCAAAGCTTCTGGAATTGCCCAGGTTCCTATAATACGATATAAAAGTGTAGTCAATCTATTTCGTTTGTGACTATGTATATGCGCATTCGTGCTAAATGATCCTTCAGTGACTGCTGAAGTATAGAGAGTAGTTAGAATACGTACTCACTGCAACCCTACTCAGCATTTTGGAGTTGCAGAGTCCTTTCCACTAAACTACCGGGTGCATTTCGGATAAAATTTTAATATATCCATATAATCTCTATGACATTAATGGTTGGCCAGCTTCCTGAGCGGGCGACGTATACGGGTTCTCTGTGATGGTCAGGCTTCCTGATTTTTGCAGGTAAATGCAGGAGTACCACAGGGATCGGTATTGTCCCCAACTCTCTTTCTTCCGCAATCCATGACATGCTGTCCCTTGCTTGGATGCATTCATTGTTATGCGGATGATAGTACTCTGTATGGGAGCTATTCTGGCCGTCCAGCCGATGGGTGAACCGACGTGGAGGAAAAGAGACGGCAACTCGTGGCCGATCTCGACCGGGACCTAGGTCGCATTGCCCATTGGGCTCATACAACTTGGTCGAGTACAATGCCAGAAAATCACAGGCGTGCGCGTTTATAGCTAAGAAGTCCCCATTTCTACCCCTACCCTCTCTTCAGAACATTAGTACACTAAAGGACAACCTGGACATCTTCGGTAGGTATAGACGTCCGGTGTGAGCTCAATCACAAAAACTACATAGAGAGTTGTGTTGGGCTGGCCTCGCGGAAACTAGGAGTCCTAAATAAGGTGAGGCGGTTGTTTGTCCTTAGATGGTGAAGGTTGGCGTTCGCGCGTTCGTAGTTTCGGGTTACTTATCGCTAAGAGCGGATGAATACACACACAGAGACAGGCTTTTTATTTAATTTCATTATATTTGATTAGATAGCACAGAATATTAAAACGTAACTATTTATTGAATTATTAACAAGAAGCCCTGAGACGGTTTCACCCAACTGCCCCTCTGTGAAAGTGAAAGTTCACTCCGATTGACGTTGTTATTATTGTTTTATTTCAAACTTTGAACAGATGATTCACGTGACCTAGTGACGTAATATAATGCAAAAGAGTCACAGACTTCATACAAAGTCTCGCCATAAGCCTCTCTGCAATCTATTTTATAGAGAGGGGCTAAAATAAACAAAGTTAGATTATCTGTAACTAGTTAGTAATACTGAAATAGTGCGTACTAAATGATATATACATGTAACTATACATTATCTAAATGTTACATATGCTAAATATGAAAAAACCCGAATAAATTCCCAATCGGGTTTTTTCCCTGGGTTTTTTCCCGGTTTTTTCCCACATTTGGGTTTTTTCCGGGCAAATTCCCATCTCTAGTTATGATGCACACATGGATAAAATCATTAGGGCATTCGTGGCATACGTGAGATTACCACAGGGGTACTTTACTTATTTTGACTGTCTGCTTCCCTAACTCCACATCGCAGCGTACGAAGGGTCCTCACTCGAATAACTTGAGTTCCTGGAAAAGAGCGCAGTCACACCCAGGCTCCTGTTATTGTTGGGACACTTGTTAAAGGAACCATAACCTGATAATTAAGTTTTTTTTCTCTTCTTGGGCTTTCTCGGCTTGAGAGCTTGTCGAAATCAAGAAATTTTTAAGTCGAAATTATGAATCAGTTTCATGTATAGATTCTTGTCAAGAACAGCGTATTCATATTCACGTTTAGTGAAAGTTCCACTGCAGTGAACCGGTATAATCTACTGAAGCTGTCTGTGGAATTGGTTGAGGAACAAAAATAAAATTGTCGCATTTCACAGCGCATATCACTTCCCAACTCTTGTGCACGTTTTCAAACCTTTCATACCGTTTTAAGAGTCCACCATTTTCACACTTAAACACTCGAAAATACACAGTGGCGGTTCCTGTCAAATTCCTTTTTCGCAGTTGTTGCTTATTCGTCTACTTTAGACCAACGGTTTTGTAAGTCGGCTATCCAGTAGTGGTAGAGCCTCCTTAGTTTGTCTGCACCTGATGTGTTCATGATCAGCCTAGTACCGCTGATGCAAGTTTGTCACCCTATTTCTTACTTCCTTGAACATCCTTCCGAAGGCCTACCCGAGGCTCCCGCCCGTAGGCTGTGGTAGGGCGTGGTTTTAGTACGTAGGAGTCCGGCATAGCATCCATGAAAGATTTTCACACATGAAAAAAGGGACGTGAGGGTAGGGATAGGTTGTATATTACATTTTTTTAAAAATTTTTATATGTCTTGCTGTTTCATTGTTATAGTTTCTGCATGTCAGATGAGTACTTCCTAACTAAATAGGTGTAATTACAGAATAATATGTAAGCGCAGGCCTTGTTTTCTTCTATAGAATTAGCTACGTGCTGATATGTATATTGTATATTTGTTTAGCTTTTGTAAGGAAATTTCTGTAAATTTTTAACCGTAATTTTATTAGATAATTGTTCGCACACAGACGTTGTATTATAATGTCCTGGGTATTTTATAAGCAGAATACACTGCCAGTATATATCAAACTTCGACCAAGTAACAGTACAGACGAGCCCATCCATACATTAGTCGGTGTTGTCGTTCCGAAGGTGAAACATCTGTGACAAGATAAAATTTTACGCAAGATGCCTTCCTGTGTGTTCCCGAAGAGTAAAACATTACCCTAAATTCGAAAAAAGAATGCATGTCGTGTCGTTGCTGCAATATCTTTGTATGTGAACTAGTCTCACTTTTTGAGTTCGTAATGTATGACGTGGGCCCGTCTATACTTTTACTTGGTCGAAGACATCAAAGGGCACAACGATAAAATGTCTATTACTTTCCTATTTCCCTGCGATGCGATTCCCGCAGATTTTGTGTTACAGACACCTTTGCAAAGTTGGCTTTGATTGTATATACCGTGCTCAACATTGTGTACCTACAGAATGTGTCGTAATAATGTTGATACGTCCTCTTTATTTGTAAATATACCTTCTACCGAAAATAAACTACTGCCACCACTGAAAGCTTTTTTTTTTTGAGTAAACACTACGACCTCGTGTAATAAATACATATGGCCTTCCAAGAGCCAAGAAGATCCGGATTAATCCGGAATATCGGATGATTGAAATTGAATATTGGAAGGATCGAAATATTAAAAAAACTACGTTGTGTTGGAGCCCCTCTTAAATATTATTATACTAGCTGATGCGCGCGGCTTCGCCCGCGTTTTTTGTTAAAGTGGCAACAGAAATACATTATACCTACCTACCTACTCTGTAAAAATTTCCGCTCTCTAGTCAGAGCTTCCAAACTTATTTGTACTGCGACGCCCTTGGGACTTGCTCATTTTAATACGACGCCCCTCAACAACCCCCCGCACTGTGGAAAATAAAGGACCTTTTCGGACCATAAATCAATAACTTTGTTATTTGTGGATGAAATCGATTGAAATTTTGCACACTTATAGAGTATTAAATAAGGCTTTAGGTGTTATGCTTTTTGTCCGGATTTAATTCAGTAGTTAGTAGTAAAAAAAGATAAGAAAACAAATTGTTGGAAAAATTACCTTTATTTTGTTATGTTAGTGAAAATACTAGACATAATATCGTAAAAACATTTATTTTATATACTTGGCTATCATAAAAAACTAAATATAAAGTAATTTTCCTATTTCAGTAAGCAAAAAAAAAATACCTTGAATAAAAAAATATTGTCTTATTAGAATTCTTACGGTTATTATAAAAACAATTCGTAATGTTATTTAATAAAAATAATAGGAGAAAATGTTAAACCTATGCTAAATTACACTTGCTGAACTTCGGGATCTAAAATGAGCTCGTTTACTTTTAGAAGATCTAGAGCACAGTATATATATGTTGTTTAACCAGTACTGTAGCTCCCTACAAACGGACGAAGCGCAAGCTATACCTACGATTCTCGTTTTCGGCAGGCCTTTCAGCACGCAAGCAGCGTCCGCAGTCGCGATTGTGCCGAGTAGACGAATGGACGGTGTGTCGTTTTTTAGATAGTAACCGCGCGTGTTTTATTTACTAAAAATATTTAATATGACAACTAGAGTCTATTGTGCTTGTTTTGGTTGCATGAATTCGTCAATAACGCACCCAGAGATAACGTTTTTTTAGATTACCTGGAAACTCCGATAGGTAAGACTATAAATTGATTTTACTTAAGTACTAATTGGTACTATACTACTAGTTGACTAAAGTTAAACAAAGTGATTGACACGTGTGAACTAGGTAGTTACATGAAGTAGGTATGTTTGTGTTTAAAACTAGACTTGTGCTTGCTCAGTCAGTGAACGGTGCGATCCAATATAGTACAATATTAAAAAAAAAAACTAGTTCAGAACTCTAGTACGTGTAGGTAGTACATTTAGTTCCGTTGTCAGTTCGTAGTTATTTAATTGAGAGCAATGATTTAGGTATATTTCAAGAGTATTCATTTCTTTGTGGATGACCGATGTTACAGTACACTTAGCACCGTATGACTTTGATTGACAGCATTTTTGTTACCTTTGATTTTTATTACACGCATAGAGACAAATATGAACTTCCAAAATTTAACACAACATGACAATGTACGAAAAGTACTAGTGTAACAAAAATTTAACGCAATGATTATAAAGACTAGAATTCCGTGATTCTATCACTGACGAAACATGTGATGAGCCGATTATTATTGTCTACGTCGCTTACACGTTTTCAAATTTCTATACCTGTATCACTCAATCGTTAGTAGATAAAGGGCTCTGCGCCGCCACGCCGCCGCCCCGCGCCGCCAGCCGTTGCGGGGATATTATATTATTACTCACAAAGTATTTTTTGTTTAAATAAAAAAGGTACATATTTACTCGAAATGAAAGCCGGTTGTCAGTAAAACAACAATCCTTAATATAAATTGAAGGCCTTATTGGCGGATTGAAAAATTTCAACTGCATTAGGCTCACTATCTATTACGCGGTACGTAAAACTATAAGGTAAAATGTGGGCGTATATTATGCCTCTGCCTACACCTTCGGGGATAAAGGCGTGACTATATGAATGTATGTATGTATGTACATATTTACAATCACAATATTAAATAGAAAGTCAAAGTAGGCACATATTATTAAAATGCTGTAGGTGGGCAGCCCTATCGCATGCTTACGTACCGCGCGGCTGTAGGCATTTATTTCTAAAATCCGGCCGAGTCAGACTACAGTATACAGTGTCTAGAGTATCTTCATCAAGTTCCTTCACACTTTTGCTATATGTTTTTCTGAGACTGTACGAGTCTGAAGTATAGAGAAGAGTATGAAATACATCTTCATTTGTAACTGATCGAGAGCACTTCCTGGCATGATGCAAACGAAATTCGAATATACGGTCTTTTGGTCAATATCAGCAAGCCTAAGTGCTTCCACAAGTCTTGATTCTGTCCTTTCTCCAATTGCACGTAATCCTTGTAGATAGGCATTTTATATGTGCTCAAATCCATATTCACTAAGAAGCATGGTATTTTTTCTTTTTTTACTTGATTCTGACGAGTTCCCATATGAAACACACGTTCTTCCACGTTTTCCTGATGAAGTAGATGGTGTGAAGACATTCGTTACTTCTTCAGAGCTCGGTAGAGGTACTACATACTCTGAATCCAGTCCAATTCATATTCCTATTTAAAAATAAATCTTTCCTCCTTGCAGCTTCGGCCCAACGTTTATTAAAGTATGGGATAATTTTCCTTTGAATATCACCAATATTCAAACAAATGTTGTCTTCAGAAACATTGTGATTTTCTTTTAAAGCTGTTTGTATTGCTTCAAATGTTTTACCTCCTTCAATATATGGAAGTAATATATCACGCTTGGTACACTTAAAAATAGTAGACATTGTAAAAATTAAACTTCTGTTTAGATACAACTACAAATTTATGATAGCAACCTAAATACGTAAACTCTTTATGTACTATTCGAAAATAAGGGTAGTGTGAATTTTGTTGATAACCAATTTACCACAAAATGTGTGCAATGCAGATAAAATGTTATTTTATCAATTTAAAATATATTTCATATAAAATCAAACCACAAACTACTAAAAAAAATAGTCTACTTCGGAAACCGCAACAGATCGTGTTTTTCAGTTTCCTGAGTTCCATCACTCTTTTTGTGAGAACTTTAAAAATAGCAGATGGTTGCAGCATATTTTTATATCATGATATTTATGAATGTCTAGGCTATCAAACAACATCAAAAGTAAGCCTTTGCAAGTCTTCAGTAACTGTTAAAAGTCTCCATGAATTTAAAAATCTGTATTTTTTTTCGTATTTTATTTATTTATTTTTTTACATAAAAATAGGAACATAAATATTAAAATTTTATAATTGTTTATAAATCTACATAAAATAAGCTTTTCAGAAATGCGTAATAATAGATATCGATTCCCACAATTTTTTACAGGAAATCAATTTGAATGTAGTAATTCCCTTTAACGTAAATTTATAATTCTTATGAAATATTATCTTTGTGGCATTAAAAAATATATATCCTACAAAAAAAATATATAAAAGATTACACTATAGTAAACTTCAACTTATGAACTAATTAATTAACGTAATATAGTCTACAGTTAACGACATAAGTAAAATTGATTTATGATATGCCAATGTTCTAGCATTTTCCACAGTGCCCCGCCCCACCACTATGACATTATCCTACTAATTTTATTACTAGTAACTGGTGGTCAGAAAATCCATTTCGAAATTTCTCTATTTCCGCCATCATCACTGACTTATTTTTCTATCTCTGTTTTCGATCTGTAAGTACTTACTTTTTTTTTTGGTTCTAAAACTGCAGAAAAACATGTTTCCCACATGCGCTGATGGCACGATATTTATTAGAAACTGATCTCCAAAATTCAGACTGTTTGTCCTTGTCGTATTGACCCCTGAATAATTAGGTACTTTGGGTATAGTCTCAATGCTGCCTCGATCGTTGAAGAACGCTGATAAGTATTTATCTATTTCTAGCAGTGGTGCCAGTGGTGGATGGGTGGATGTTAAACACCTTGCAAAGTACAGGCGCCACCGCGCTAAACCGGGTGTATTAAACGGGTGCTCGTGGCGCGAGTGTGTGGCGGGGCGTGAATTAGAACTTGTCTGTCAACAGTGTCAACCGTACAAAAGTTTCTGAACGATTATTGCAGTATTGTCAGTTTGACAGTTAAGATATCAACAAATTATTGTGAAAATGGCGACTACCGGAGTGGGATTTCGATGGCTGGATATTTTGGAAAAGGAATTTGATAAAGCATGTCTCGAATTGGATGCCTGCCTAAGTGAGTATCACTTTCTCAGTATTTTCTTTAAACACTAGTTGACCACTTCTTCAACAAGAGGCTTTCTCCTGTTGTAAACTTTAGGTCTAATTAGAAACAGCTTTTGCTAATAAACATTGCATTAATTATCGATTATGTAGCTATGTAAGATTTATGTAAAGTAGGTGATATTGACTGGTTCCTCCTAATACTTTTCCATAGCGGCAAATTAGGCTAATAATATTATTATTAGCTTTTATAATAACATCATTTCTCATCATGTTTCTGCTTGGTGACGATGACAGATAAGTCTGTTATTGTTTTTTTATTAAATCAAAGTCAAATGCTATTTCATTGAGAAAACTACCTCATTGTGCGCAGCTAACTCCAGACATTGTTGTTGTTTTGAAGAGTATATGCCCTGTCTTTATAAAATTCTTTTCATAATTAGCTATAGTGTTGCCGCTCGATAGTTGACTATTGATATTATATCGATAGGCTATCGATAGTCGACTATTGTTAGCCTATCGATATTTCTATCGATAGAATCGATAGTGTCGATACTATCGATTGTATCGATAGCACCATTAGTATGAATACTATCGACACACAGTAATACTATCGATAGAATCGATAGAATCGTTTTTCAATACCTAATGTATTATCGATAATATCAATACTATTGATGCTGAACATTGCAATGACAATCGATAGTGTCGATAGTATCGATAATATCGATAGTTTTGTTTTATCGATAGTGACCTTTCCTTCAATAGTATTGGTTGGAGTCTGTAGTCTAAAACAGGGCTTCCTAAACTTTTAAAGTTAAAGGAACACCAAGCAAATATGGTTTATTCTACGGAACCCCATAAAAGGTTATAGCAAACTAGCTAGTTAGACAATGTCCGTGGTTCCACTTGCGTGAAATCCTGTTACCATTCCCGCTTCCCATGGAAACGTTTTTCCGGGATAAAAAAGCTTTTTTATTAAGCTCATCAAATTGACTGATGGAAGCCATAGCGACATTTAACGATTGCGGGCCATTCTCACAGTCCATAAGACTTCTGACAGTGGTCCTCAAGTTGGCGACCCTGTGTTGTTCCTTTTGACGCTCCGCTTGAAGAACCCGGGATTGTAAGAGGAGAGAAGTACGTGCGTGAGCAGGTCGTTTCAAACTTTTATAGATCGACAGAGGAACGATCTTTTGAATCGCTCAGTTCTGGCGAAGTACTCTCCGCTGTAAGAGCGTTACCTACATTTTGGCTGGCATGCATAATTTCAGGATCGAAAATGGGAGGGTAGGATTAGGTTGAAGAGCTCTATTGAGAGCTAGGCTAAGCTAATAAATATCTCTTTTTCTTTGTTTTTTGGGATGTACGCTTTTGTTACTGCAGCTGGCAGAAATAAATTGTTTTTCTTTCTTTCTATTTAAATAGCCTATGTCTTATTCCAGGCCAGAACCCCTCAGGGATCAGGGGATAAGTGTTACTTCTTCACGGAGCTAACGCAACACCCTTTGGGCACAGTAAATTTGGCTTTTTCAATTAGCTCCTTTAAATCAAATATCTTTGGAATTAAATAAAAGGCCACATTAGAAGGGAGGGCATAACGGTAATCCCTTCTTTGAGCAGCCCGCCTGGCGCAGTACCTCCGCTCTGCAGAAGACAGCGGTAATAGTAATCGGGCTTCGTGTTGGGTTGTGTTCTCCGTCTGTGAGCAGGGTTCCAGAGCTCATTGGGGTGGTTATATGCGGGTGATGGTGAGACCAGAGGCTTGTCTGCTTTCATTAGCTGGTATGGGCGCGGAACATTCGTACGGCTTGGTGGTCAGGGAAACCCGGTGAAACGGTTGACAACAGGGCCCCCGCAGGCTGCACGGGACCCAAACCTGAGAATTAATTTATCTCCGACCCAGGGGGCTGAAACAGCAGCCTGTGTCACCACCATGTCAACACCATGGCAAGGAAAAAGAAAAATATGAAACGGTTTACAGAGGCATTGTCGTCCACACTTCAAATGGACTTTTGTCACATCAGAGACATACACAAGAACATCAACGTAGTCCACCACCACCTGGAATCTGCGCAGCCGATCCTATTTTTCTTGACGGAGACGCAAATCTCCTGCCCGGACTTAATGTTCCTTGGCTACAAGCTGGAGCACAGCTACAGCTTTAGGTGAAAAGCTGGGGTGTGTTTGTATAATATGTACCTTTAAGACAGGGATTGGATCGCATCGGATCTACTAGTACGCGTGTTTGTACAGGTATCACAGGGATGATACGGACTGGTGGACTGCCTTTCTGGGAGTCGTGAATTGTGGTCGCTTGCCAAAGCTGCCTAGAGAAACAATTGTCGGTCGGGTTTGCCACCCCTTATTAAACCGGATGGTAGACTGGCTCAGAGTACCAAGGAGAAAGCCGACCTTTTGGGTTCTCTCTTTACCTCCAACTCGAATATGAACGACGTGGGTTCTTCGCCGCCTGGCATACCCTGGTGTGGCAATTCCATTCCAGAAATTAAATTTAGTCAGCGGGACGGTAGGCGGGAGCTTCAATCCGTGATCCCGTTCATAAGTCGAGTGGACCAGATGGCATACCTGCGGTGGTAGTTTGGTCCTGAGTTGTGTCCTGTGCTTACTCGTCTTTTCATACTTTCATATTCTATGAAAAAGTCTCAGCTTCGTGGAAGATCGCGCACGTGCATCCTTTACCCAAGAAGGGTGATAGAACCGACCCGGCCAATTACAGGCCTATAGCCGTTACCTCCCTTTTATCTTAGGTTGTTCCTTTTATCTGAGGTACCTTGAAAAACACGACCTGCTCAGTGACTGGCAATACGGTTTCTGTCACGGTCGCTCGACTGGCGGTCTTGTATGCGCAAAAATATAGATAGTATCGATACTACCGATAGTATTAAAAATTGTTATGTAATACTATCGATAGTATTGATAATATCGATAGTAAATTTGATATTGAACTTCGATACTATCGGTACTATTGACAATATCGATACTATCGATAGACCAATCGATATTATAGATTATTTTCGAAGTCAACTATCGATAGTCAAACTATCGATATTGCGGCAACACTAATTAGCTACGTTTTTCAAATAAATATAGGTAGGTACCTACTAAGTAAAGCATCTTGCAGAACTTCCTGTGTTGCCAAATAGAGACTGTGCAATGGACATGAAAGGAAAGCAAAAAATGAACTAATAATATTTTTAAATATGTATAATAAAATAGGAAGTAATCAGTTAAAAAATGTATGTTGAATATTAATTGAAAAATTCTTACCAAGTTACTAAATTGAAAGAAATGTGTATTGAACTTTGTGTGTTTATAATGTCTGGGAGAAATGCAAAAACTACCCAAAAGATTTAAATATTTTTTTAGGAAGACTAACAAGTGATCAGATCTATAAAATAGACTACAAATATAACTATTTTACTTAGATTCTATATAGAGAAAACCATACAAACCATCTTTGCGCTGACTTAGACATCATTCTGGCGATAGCTAGTATGTAATGATGTTTTGGATTTAAAATCACATATGTATGGATTACAGCAGAGGTGGAGACGGAGGAGCCAGAGGTGGTGTTTGGTGCTCGGCAGAAGATTGCAACAATCAGCTCATGCTTTGCTCAACTGACACACAAAGCGCTCACTATATTTCAAAACAGTGCTAAAATTGAGGTATGTTTAGTCACTATAATAAAAGATTAATAGAATTCACACTTTTACTGGATATCTTTGAGGAGTCTGTAGAATATTTTTATTGTAATTTTTATCGATTTACTGTAGGTTCTTCTGGGCAAATGGATAGAATAGGTGGTCACTTCACACCATGGAACAAAATAAAATTAGAGTGATTACTCCTTTGTAATAGCAGATAAAGAGGTCCCATAACATAACATTATTGGAGCATATACAAACCTCACCTTTTGGCTGTGCACCTGCTGACTAAAAGTGGGAGTTGGTACTTGTCATATCATGAAACATTGGGAGGTCAGAGAATGGAACCTACTACTAGCTAAAATTTGGTAAAAATTGTTGGAATTCAAGGCACGTTGTTAATAATAATGTTGCTGAAGTATTTTATTTTAACAATGTCACTTCACTATGGCTATTAAGAACTGAGGCTACTAACATGCTGTCATATTGTGTATGCTATGTGTACTTATATAAATTAAGTAATATAATATTTCAAAAACAGCCATTTATCAAGATCTCACTTCTGATTCTAGGGTCTGCTTTATACAGTTGAACCATTGACACATAATCGATATGTTACAAAATGAAATCTGCCATAACTATGATATTTAACTTGCCCTTGACTATGCCATACACCACAATTGACATTCCTACACATACATACACTTTTGTTTCCTATCTAGTAGATTTGTAGCCTTATTTACTGAATTAATGTCCACCCAGGACAAGAATTCTCTGAATATTAAATAGACTGCACATTCAGTGAACATTGCTTCAAACTATACTTGTGTATTTCTTCCACAGACGTACAATAAGTAGCAGACGAAACATTAATTATGTTTGTGTGCGTTGGTCTTTCCATTCCGCTCGCTCTAAGGGGTTAGTGAATGCTGCTATCTCGTTTCTACACGTATAGCAACACTATACATGACATTTTAAAAAAAATGACGTCCGCCTGGTTTTTGAAAGATTTAAGCTGCCGATGCTGCAGTTTGACGTATTAGATACGTCTCATTAATGTAGGGGCCAAACTCAGGCACTTCTTTTCAAGAATAAATTAATGCTAACATAAAAATAAGTGTGGAAAACTGTGATTCAGCATTTAATTAGTTCAGAATTGCATTTTAATATAATGCCTGTAATCTTCGATGATATTGAGTATACAATATATAAAAATGAAGCCCGATTTCCGTGGTCACGGCATCACGCGTGAAATGCTGGACCGATTTCGCTAATTCTTTTTTGTTGTGTTTGTTTCTGTCAGGAGAAGGTTTTAAAAAAATTGGTGCAAAACTATTAGCAGAAATGGTTTTTATTGCGATTTTGAATCGGATCATAGAACTGGAAACTCCGAAATGGAAACCGGGAACAGAAAGACTAAGAGATAATTTTGCAATCCAATATAGCCGCCGCGTCGAAATCACAAAATTTCATGATGGGTATCGTTTAAGGGGGATTTTGGTACGCTGAGTACGAATCTCATGATACTTTTGCAATCCAATATGGCCGCCGCCCTGAAATCACAAAATTTCATGATGGGTATCGTTAAAGGGGGTTTTTGGTATGCTGAGTACGAATCACATGATAATTTTGCAATCAAATATGGCCGCCGTGCCGAAATCACAAAATTTCATGATGGGTATTGTTTAAGGGGGATTTTGGTACGCTGAGTACGAATTTCATGATAATTTTGCAATCCAACATGGCCGCCGCGCCAAAATCACAAAATTTCATGATGGGTATTGCTTAAGGGGTTTCTTGGTATGCTGAGTACGAATCACGTGATAATTTTGCAATCCAATATGGGCGCCGCGCCGAAATCACAAAATTTTCGTGATGGGTATTGCTTAAGGGGTTTCTTGGTATGCTGAGTACGAATCGCGTGATAATTTTGCAATCCAATATGGGCGCCGCGCCGAAATCACAAAATTTTCGTGATGGGTATCGTCTAAGGGGTTTTTTGGTATGCTGAGTACGAATCACATGATAATTTTGTAATCCAATATGGCCGCCGCGCCAAAATCACAAAATTTCATGATGGATATCGTTTAAGGGGTTTTTTGGTATGCTGAGTACGAATCACATAATAATTCTGCAATCCAATATGGCCGCTGCGCCGTAATCACAAAATATCATGATGGGTATCGTTTAAGGGGGATTTTGGTACGCTGAGTACGAATCTCAAGATAATTTTGCAATCCAATATGGCCGCCGCGCCGAAATCACAAAATTTCATGATGGGTATCGTTTAAGGGTTTTTTTGGTATGCTGAGTACGAATCACATGATAATTTTGCAATCCAATATGGCCGCCGCGCCGAAATCACAAAATTTCATGATGGGTATCGTCTAAAGGGATTTTTAGTATGCTGAGTACGAATCACATGATAATTTTGTAATCCAATATGGCCGCCGCGCCGAAATCACAAAATTTCATGATGGGTATCGTTTAAAGGGTTTTTTGGTATGCTGAGTACGAATCACATGATAATTCTGCAATCCAATATGGCCGCTGCGCCGTAATCACAAAATATCATGATGGGTATCGTTTAAGGGGGATTTTGGTACGCTGAGTACGAATCTCATGATAATTTTGCAATCCAATATGGCCGCCGCGCCACCGTTGTTAAATTTCATATTGGATATTGTTTATGGGGGTTTTCGGTATGCTGAGTAAGAATTTCAGGTTAATTTTGCAATCCAATATGGCCACCGCGCCACTGTTGCGAGATTTCTGTCAGTATGCTGAGGTACCAAAAAACCCCTTTCACGATATCCAAAATGAAATTTTACAACGGTGGTTCGGCGGCCATCTTGGATTGCAAAATTGACCTAAAATTCGTATTTAGCAAACCAAAAAACTCCTTCTACGATATGCAACATGAAATTTTGCAACGCTGGCGCGACAGCCATCTTGGATTGCTAAATTAACCCAAAGTTCGTACTCGGCATACCAAAAAACCCCTTATACGATATCCATCATGAAATTTTGTGATTTCTGCGCGGCCGCCATATTGGATTGCAAAATTATCATGTGATTCGTACTCAGCATACCAAAAATGCCCTTAAACGATACCCATCACGAAAATTTTGTGATATCGGCGCGGCGGCCATATTGGATTACAAAATTATCATGTGATTCGTACTCAGCATACTAAAAATCCCTTTAGACGATACCCATCATGAAATTTTGTGATTTCGGCGCGGCGGCCATAGGACGTCACCGTGTGGCTAGCCTGAGTGAGCTCAACGGGCTTGATTGGAGTACCCAAAACTCAGAGTCAGCTGTGCCGGCCAAACCGGCAACTAAGCCTAGACGGGTTGGGACAAAGAAGTAGTGTTTTCACATTATGTACTCGTATGTAAGCGTCACAGACAAGTAGGTATTTCATTATCCCATTACTTCAATAACTACTTTCACTTTTAATAACAATTAAATGTACCTTCGATTCGACGCAGCTTCTCATAATTCTTTTGTAAACAAATGGTCACGTCATTGTCATGCATGTTGTCATTGTCAGTGTCATGTCAATCGCTTTATATTTATTAACTTTTTTTTTTTTTTCTCTGCATCACTAATGGCATGGCCACTTATTTATTTGTTATATTGTCGATATGTTACTGCCCTGTTCATAGTTTTGCGAAATGTCTGGAAACAGAAGTAATGTTTTACAAGTATATTATTAAATGGTTGATAAATAGTCATAGTCAACATGCGGTCCAAAACGTCACACAGATAATAGATTAAATATTTTAATTTCTATATACATTTCATGGTAAGATTAAAATATTGTTCCTTTCTAGGGGCTGCCATATGAACGGGTCGGTGGCTCCTCCATTTTTATTTTTATTTTCAACGATTTTTATTTGTCAAGCTGTACATGCAATTAAATTATGCAAGATGCTTTTTAGTGAAATCACTGCGTCGGGTTAGTGTTATCCATAGTTTTAGTACTGTACAAAAATTACCTAAACTTATAGATATTTTAAATTAGACGCGCAACTGGCGGGTGGATATTTTGTGTTATTGAGGAAAAGTATAATATATTTATAGTTATTTTTATTTATATAAATATTATTTGTTATTATTATTAACATCTATATATATTTAATATAATGTTGAAAATAGACATAAGTAGCAATGATAGCTTTATAACGGCCAGTAGTTTGGATAAAAGCTTAGTAAGTATGCCTTCGTTAGCTGATGTTGTTCGGACACGGTTTGCTGATGTCTCCAAGAATTTCAATGTAGTCCACATAAATGCACAGAGTATTCCGGACCATTTCCCGGCTATGCTAACTACCTTTGACTGTCAAAATATCCACGCTATCCTTGTTTCTGAATCTTTTCTCAAACCCTGTCTTATGACTAGCTGTTACTCTCTTCCTAATTTCCACTTAATAAGAAATGACCGCGTATACCCCAAATGTGGCGGAGTAGCTATTTATTTGCGAAATAATTTATCGTATAATGTCCTTGACGTATCTCCGCAGCCGACGCCGTTAAATGCCGGGGAACACCTCTTCTTAGAGGTTGAACTTCTACATACCAAATTGTTACTTGGAGTTTATTACAGTCCTTCAATGCATGTTAACTTCTTCTCTTCTTTTGAAACCCTATTAGAACGATATTTACCAGCTTATAATCATACTATTATAATGGGAGATTTCAATACGTGTCTTTTAAAGAATGATTCCCGTTCATCTACATTTCTTAATCTTGTTGAGTCTTATGATCTATCAATTCTTCCTTCCAATACCACTCATCACTTTCCTAATTGTAGACCATCTCTTATCGACTTAATCCTTGTTTCCTCAACTGACCTGGTTGCTAAGCACGGTCAGCATCCAGCTGATGCTTTCTCCTATCATGACTTGATATATCTTTCCTATAAAATTCGTACTCCGAAGAATAAACATAAGATTGTCATGCAACGCAATTTTAGTGGCATGGATCGCAATAAGTTGTGTGAAGATGCCAAAAATATCGATTGGGGGGCACTATTAGCGGCCGATACGATCAATGATAAAGTTGATTTATTCAATAATGCGCTGATTAGGTTGTTTGATATACATGCGCCAGTTCGTGCAGTGAAGGTGAAACAGCTGCCTTCACCTTGGCTTACAGCTGAAATTAAAGAATTGTTGACCAAAAAAGCGGCTGCAAAATGTAGGTATAAAATTCGACCTACACCTTTAAACCAGGAGAAGTATATTACATTAAGAAATCATTGCAATAAGGTGTGTAGGAAAGCACAGCGCCAATATATTCATAAATCGGTCGAGAACGGAGACCCTGCCAAAATATGGAAATTTCTCAGAACAGTGGGAGTTGGAAAACCACGTCAAAATTTAGTAGCTAACAGCGTTAATATAGAATTATTAAATCAACACTTCTCGTCTTCGTCTGCGTTAGATCAGACGGAAAAATCTATTACTTTGCAATATCTTTCATCACTTCCAACTCCCGACTACTCACCGTTCGTATTCAATCAATTATCTGAGTGTGATGTTAAGAGGAGTATAATGACAATAAGCTCCAATGCAGTTGGCAGTGATAGCGTTAGTCGTAACATGCTGCTACCTATTATTGACGAAATCTTACCTGTATTGTGTCATATTTTAAACCATTCCTTTTCCTGCTCTGAATTTCCTAAAGCTTGGAAAGACGCACAAATTACTCCTATCCCTAAAAAACCAAACCCAACTTCCTTTTCTGAATATCGTCCCATCTCCATATTACCTTTCCTATCCAAAGTTTTAGAGCGACTCGTCCATAACCAATTAAATACATATCTGAATAGACACCAACTCCTAAATCCTATACAATCAGGTTTTCGCCCAGGTCACAGCACGACAAGCGCATTGGTTAAGATAACTGACGATGTGCGTATGGGTATGGAGGATGGAAATCTCACAGTTCTTACATTACTCGATTTTAGCAACGCCTTCAACACTGTAGATTTTCAACTCTTGCTTGGTATTTTGCGCTCTTTTAACATATCTCCACCAGTTATTGATTGGTTTCATAGCTACCTGTTTGGACGCCGACAGAGGGTTCGCGTTGAAGACTCCTTTTCCTCTTGGTGTAGTACAACTGTTGGCGTACCGCAGGGTGGCGTGCTTTCTCCCATGCTTTTCACCATTTTTATAAATTATATCACAAAATATTTATTTTCCGCCTGCCACCTTTTTGCAGATGATCTACAAATTTACACACAAGCTCCTGTGGCTGAATTATCGACAGCCTTTACCATCGTAAATGCGGACTTGGCTCATATATGCCAGTGGAGCAAGCAATATGGCTTGGTAGTAAATCCCGCAAAGACACAGGTCATTGTAGTTGGTAGCTCCAGAATGTCGTCGCAGGTGGACTGGACAACCCTTCCAGCTATATTGTTTGATGGTGTACCATTGCAAATTAGTGAAAAGGTGAAAGATTTGGGCATAATGATTGATAGTTCGCTATCCTGGACTGCACAAATGAGTCACGTTAGCCGTAAAATATATGCCACATCAGGTTCTTTACGCAGATTGCGTAACTTTTTGCCCACTGCCACTAAAATTGCACTTGCAGAATCCCTCCTTCTACCCTTACTGGACTATGCCGACGTTAGCTATCTCGATGTCACTGAGGAGCAACTTGATAAACTTGAGCGCCTCCAAAATTTTTGTATTAGATTCATATTTGGTTTACGCAAATATGATCATGTTTCTGAATTCCGCAGTAAGCTCAAGTGGCTCCCAATTCGTCTTCGACGGAATACTCATATTCTCTGTTTACTTTACAACATTCTCTTTAATCCCACTAGTCCCATTTATTTGAAAGAACGTTTTATGTTCCTTTGTGACACACATGTGAGAACTTTGAGGTCATCAGAGTCTTTGGAATTGGCGGTACCGAGGCATTCGACATCTTTCTACAACAGGTCGTTTACTGTGCAAGCTATACGGCTCTGGAATGCATTGCCCTTAACCATAAGAAAAGCAAAGTCGTTAAACATTTTTAAACGAATGGTGAAAGACCACTATTTAGAGTCTTAGTTTAACCATTCTCCGAGTACTTATATCCTTGTAACTGCTATATTAAGTAATCTATGAATATAATATTGTGTATGTATATAGGTTGGTATGTATGTATGTATGTATGTATGTATGTATTTGTATGTATGTTTGTAGGTGTGTGCATAGTTGTAAATACTGTTATTGACTAAATTTAAATTCTTCTACCTTTAATACACCTCCCAAATTACTACCCATCTTAATCTCTGACAATTATCTCCATCCAAAGGTTGCCTGGTAGAAATCGCACTTAGCGATAAGGCCGCCCATTGTACATTACAAGACCTTGTATTCCTTAACTATGTAAATTTTTTTTTTTGGTGTACAATAAAGAATATTTCTATTCTATTCTATTCTATTATCATGAGATTCGTACTCAGCATACCAAAAAACCCCTTAGACGATACCCATCATGAAATTTTGTGATTTCGGCGCGGCGGCCATATTGGATTGCAAAATTATCATGAGATTAGTACTCGGCGTACCAAAATCCTCCTTAAACGATACCCATCATGAAATTTTGTGAATTCGGCGCGGCGGCCATATTGGATTGCAAAATTAACCCAAAATTCGTACTCAGCATACCAAAAAACCCCATAAATGATATGCAACATGAAATTTTACAACGGTGGCGCGGTGGCCATATTGGATTGCAAAATTAACCTGAAATTCGTACTCAGCATACCAAAAAACCCCATAAACGATATCCAACATGAAATTTTACAATGGTGGCGCGGCGGCCATATTGGATTGCAAAATTAACCTGAAATTCGTACTCGTACTACTATTTTTTTCCCAAAAGCGTTTGACATCTTAGATCGTATGTCCACCTATTTATAATACGGACCAGTGTGCGGCCGGCCAGCCGCTACAAAAAAAGCGCATTGATGTTATGAGTTGGATCAAAACGTTACACATTGTATCATTACAAGGCGCGCATTGCAATGCTCGGATCACCTGCTTCACTGCTGTAACCTCGTCTTGTATCATTACAAGGTGCGCATTGCAATGCTCGGTTCACCTCCCACACTGGCTGTAATTCTCGACTCGTAACATTACATTAGGCGCGAATGCTCCCGGTGAGGGAGCACCTTTAGAAAAAAATCAATGATAAATGAAAACTATAGATACGTTATCAACACTGAAAAATGGTAACAAAAAAGTCAGGCAATTGCCTTAATTTCCATACATGCTATCATAGATAATTTCATAGAAATTCTGTTTTTGAATGTATAAAATATTTGCCGTTTTTGAAAGCCGTGATGTTCGTACATGACGTGTCTATATTATAACACGTCTTTGAAAAAAATGATGTTTTGTAACATCATTTTTTTCTAAAGGTGCTTTAGCCTCAATAGCATTTTTGAAGACCTATCTATGGATACCCCACACGTATGGGTTTGATGAAAAAAAATCTTTTCGTTTCAGTTCTGAGTATGGGGACCCCCAAAATTTACTGCTTTTTTTTAGTTATATTTAAAAATCTTAATGCTGTTCACAGAATACATCTACTTACCAAGTTTCAAGTGCATAGGTCATATAGTTTCGGAGAAAAGTGGTTGTGACATTCGGACGGACAGACAGACAGACATGACGAATCTATAAGGGTTCCGTTTTTTGCCATTTGGCTACAGAACCTTAAAAGAGGTATTTTAAGATACTCTTATTTCATTAAAATAAATCTTATTGAACTAGGCGGCTAACTCCTTCCCTGTAGTTGCGTTAGTGTGTGTGGTTTTTATATGTGTTAGTTTTGGCGTACTTTTTAATCTCTAATGCTTTGTCTGCTACTTATTGTAAGTCTGTGCAAAAAACGGACGTGTTTGATGTTGAATTCGTGTAGCGCGGCCAACGTCTCGCCACATAGTACCCCCGCTACAAATGTATCCTTAGTGTGCGTGCTCGCTCACAGATAAACGGGGGCGATAAATGTGTCGCGTTTCAAATGTGGCGCCACAATTATCGACATACAAGTGTATGCCTGGTGTGCGGCCTGCCTTATTCTACGAGAGGCACTATAGACCTCATTCAAGTTCCTCGAGAAAAATTACGTAGTAAACACGTCTTTATCCTCGAAGGGGTAGGCAGAGGCGTAGTAGGTACAGTGGGTCTAAAAAGGCAACATTGTACGTTTCATATTATGAAGTTTATATTTTTTTGTATGCCTCGTATGTTTTGTAGGTATTTCAAATTATATGAATTGTATGTTACATATTATGAAACACACAATGTTGCTTTTTTAGGCCCGCAGGCCCACGTTAAAGATCTTTGATTACTTTTGAAGTATTGCCGTGTAGAATTGGACAGGCGCAGGTTGTGTCGACCCACTGTTGATCCTTTTCAGCTATGATACTGACCGGGACCAACAGCCTAATGTGCTTTTTTGGTCTCTTTATGTCATTTCATTGGCGGGTGTTTCTGAAACACGGAATCGCCAGCCAATGAAATGCATCCGAGTACCAGCCATAGCAAAAGTTGCTTACAGCCGTGGTCGTTTACAGAACATTGAGTCCGCAGAGCTTCACGACAAAGACTTCTATATAAAGAGGTAGACCTGCCCTACGCACCAATTTTTGAAGCGTATAAACTGAGCTAAATAGCGCGGTTGCGCGCAGTTCGCGCTGACACTATGTCACTGTCGTATCTCCCAAGATTTAACAACAAATGTGTATTTTTAACGTGGAAAAGTACATAATTAACGCCTTAAAAGTGCTTAAGATTAGGTAGTTTACAAAGGAGTACTAATTTATTTGGTAAGTACGCACAATTTATGGGTAATTAATTATTTTTCATCAATTTTATGTTTATTCTCAATCTTATTAACCCACCAAATTGTATAGGCCTAACTAATCTGACGCGCCCAATGCTTTTGTTGTACTTCGTATTTTGACCACAGACTTACAATAAGTAGCAGACGAAACATTAATTATGTTTGTGTGCGTTGGTCTTTCCATTCCGCTCGCTCTAAGGGGTTAGTGAATGCTGCTATCTCGTTTCTACACGTATAGCAACACTATACATGACATGTTAAAAAAATGACGTCCGCCTGGTTTTTGAAAGGTTTAAGCTGCCGATGCTGCAGTTTGACGTATTAGATACCTCTCATTATGGTAGGGGGCCAAACTCAGGCACTTCTTTTCAAGATTAAATTTAATGCTAACATAAAAATAATCATAAAAATAAGCAGTCAGTTTGTGTCGATGAGATGTCTTCGAGTTGGTGCAATCTTGACTCTGGGGTCCCTCAAGGCGGCATACTATCTCCTCTTCTTTTTTCGATATTTATCAACCTCTTAACCACCGATCTTCAGTGTGCGTATCACTTGTATGCTGATGACCTGCAATTATATAGCCAAGCCTCTGTGGATAACATCTCAGAGGCGATAGATTGTGTGAATGCGGATTTGGAGCTGATAGGGGGGTGGTGTGATAAGTTTGGGCTGGCCGTTAACCCTGACAAATGCCAGAGTATTATAATTGGCACTAACTATATGATCAACAAGTTAAAAGATGTGACTCTTCCATCGATAACTTTTAACTCAAAAGTTATTCCAGTAACTGTCAGTGTTAAAAATCTGGGCTTACACATTGACTCAACCTTGAGTTGGCGGGTTCAGGTCACTAACGTTAGCCAAAGGGTGACTGGAACACTTCGGGCTCTTTATCGACTCAAAAATTTTCTACCCGTCAAAACCAAGACAATGCTTATCCAGACTTTAATTTTTCCGATTTTCGACTATGGTGATGTGTGCTATCTCGACCTGAATGCAGATCTGCTCAATAAACTCGACCGACTTCTCAATAATTGCATTCGATTCGTCTACAATCTTAGGAAGTATGACCACGTTTCGGCTTTTCGTGATGAGTTGGGTTGGTTACCTATTAGACGGCGGCGCAGTCTGCGAGCTGTCTGTTTACTTTTTTCACTCTTAAAATCTCCCGATGCCCCTACTTACTTAAAATCTCATCTTCATCTACTTGGCTCTAATCATAACAAAAATTTACGCTCCTCTAATAATCTTCTACTGCACTGTCCAACTCACACTTCAAATCTTGTCCATTCCTTTTTTCTAGTGCGATCTATTCTTCTCTGGAACGCCCTTCCTCTCGAAGTCAGGACTTTGACGAACCGTCTCTCGTTCAGAAACCAAGTACGTCAACTCTATATGGTCCCTTAAGCAGAATATTACTTTATTGTTAAGGATTTTCATGTTTGTATTTATTTATTCATATTATGTATGATAATATCTATTTATTATATTGTATTTACATAGAAATATTTATCTATATTCATTTATATAAGTATCTACATACATATATAATCTTTGTAGTATGTTTTAATTTATGTAATTAGTAAGTAAATTCTTAATATTTCTTTCTTGTATTTAATTTGTACCATTATATACAAACCTTTCGTCTTTATACTTTTAGCACCTGCTTTATCTTATCTCTGCATCACCCTAAGGTTGAATGGTAGAGAATGCCATTGGCATTAAGTCCGCCTTTGTAAATGTTTTTGTTCAAAAAGTTTTAAATAAATAAAATAATAAAAAAAAATAAGTGTGGCAAACTGTGATTCAGCATTTAATTAGTTCAGAATTGCATTTTAATATAATGCCTGTAATCTTCGATGATATTGAGTATACAATATATAAAAATGAAGCCCGATTTCCGTGGTCACGGCATCACGCGTGAAATGCTGGACCGATTTCGCTAATTCTTTTTTGTTGAGTTTGTTTCTGTCAGGAGAAGATTTTAAAAAAATTGGTGCAAAACTATTAGCAGAAATGGTTTTTATTGCGATTTTGAATCGGATCATAGAACTGGAAACTCCGAAATGGAAACCGGGAACAGAAAGACTAAGAGATAATTTTGCAATCCAATATGGCCGCCGCGTCGAAATCACAAAATTTCATGATGGGTATCGTTTAAGGGGGATTTTGGTACGCTGAGTACGAATCACATGATAATTTTGCAATCCAATTTGGCCGACGCGCTGAAATCACAAAATTTCATGATGGGTATCGTTAAAGGGGTTTTTTGGTATGCTGAGTACGAATCACATGATAATTTTGCAATCAAATATGGCCGCCGCGCCGAAATCACAAAATTTCATGATGGGTATTGTTTAAGGGGGATTTTGGTACGCTGAGTACGAATCTCATGATAATTTTGCAATCCAATATGGCCGCCGCGCCGAAATCACAAAATTTCATGATGGGTATTGCTTAAGGGGTTTCTTGGTATGCTGAGTACGAATCACGTGATAATTTTGCAATCCAATATGGGCGCCGCGCCGAAATCACAAAATTTTCGTGATGGGTATCGTTTAAGGGGTTTTTTGGTTTGGTGAGTACGAATCACATGATAATTTTGCAATCCAATATGGCGGCCGCGCCGAAATCACAAAATTTCATGATGGGTATCGTCTAAGGGGTTTTTTGGTATGCTGAGATCGAATCACATGATAATTTTGCAATCCAATATGGCAGCCACGCCGAAATCACAAAATTTCATGATGGGTATCGTTTAAGGGGTTTTTTGGTATGCTGAGTACGATACACATGATAATTTTGCAATCCGATTTGGCCGCCGCGCCGAAATCACAAAATTTCATGATGGGTATCGTTTAAGGGGTTTTTTGGTATGCTGAGTACGATACACATGATAATTTTGCAATCCGATTTGGCCGCCGCGCCGAAATCACAAAATTTCGTGATGGGTATTGTTTAAGGGGGATTTTGGTACGCTGAGTACGAATCTCATGATAATTTTGCAATCCAATATGGCCACCGCGCCACTGTTGCGAGATTTCTGTCAGTATGCTGAGATACCAAAAAACCCCTTTCACGATGCTACGAGCTATGGCCGTACCTATAAGACTTATCTTGATGCAATATATAATCTGCAAGTCCGAATTTTAAAATCATTAGTTTCACCAAAGATACGAAAGCAACACATTAATGATGAAAACCAACTCTTTAAGCATTGTAACATTTTACCCGTTCACACTCAAGTGCAGTTCTCCTTGCTAAAAGAACAATATTTTAAAATGACGAGACATTATGTCGAACATCCTGTACGTACACGCGCAGTTTCTCAGAACCGGCTACAAACAATAGGTGCCCGCAACATGTACGGCGAGAGAACTGCCGCTTATATTCTACCTCGTTTATGTAATCAACTACCCTCAGATTTGTGTAATAAGTTGACCGAAAAAAATATTAAACACAAATTAAAAGCATATTTTTTGGATATTGAATCCAAAAAATATGCTTTTAATTTGTGTTTAATATTTTTTACGTTTCACGATCTAGTTAAATAAATAATTATTTTGAATGTATGAGTAATTAGTAGGTATTTACAAATATACAAGGGATTTTCTTTTTTGATGTACCTATGCATGTAATAACTAAATGTATGTTTGTAGTTGTAGGTACTAAAATTGTAAGAAGATAGACTCACAACAGCACAGGCACCTCTGTGGTTTTTTGGTGCTGTTACGAATGAAAAAAAAATTGAAATATGTATTTTTGAACAATAAATGAAAAAAAAAAAAAAAAACGAAATCCAAAATGAAATTTTACAACGGTGATTCGGCGGCCATCTTGGATTGCAAAATTGACCTAAAATTCGTATTCAGCATACCAAAAAACCCCTTCTACGATATGCAACATGAAATTTTGCAACGCTGGCGCGACAGCCATCTTGGATTGCTAAATTAACCCAAAGTTCGTACTCGGCATACCAAAAAACTCCTTATACGATATCCATCATGAAATTTTGTGATTTCGGCGTGGCGGCCATATTGGATTTCAAAACTATCATGTGATTCGTACTCAGAATACAAAAAACCCCTTAGACGATACCCATTATGAAATTTTGTGATTTCGGCGCGGCCGCCATATTGGATTGCAAAATTATCATGTGATTCGTACTCAGCATACCAAAAAAACCCCTTAGACGATACCCATCACGAAAATTTTGTGATTTCGGCGCGGCGGCCATATTGGATTGCAAAATTATCATGAGATTCGTTCTCAGCATACCAAAAAACCCCTTAGACGATACCCATCATGAAATTTTGCGATTTCGGCGCGGCGGCCATATTGGATTGCAAAATTATCATGAGATTCGTACTCAGCGTAACAAAATCCTCCTTAAATGATACCCATCATGAAATTTTGTGAATTCGGCGCGGCGGCCATATTGGATTGCAAAATTAACCCAAAATTCGTACTCAGCATACCAAAAAACCCCCTATATGATATGCAACATGAAATTTTACAACGGTGGCGCGGTGGCCATATTGGATTGCAAAAATAACCTGAAATTCGTACTCGTACTACTATTTTTTTCCCAAAAGCGTTTGACATCTTAGATCGTACCACCTATTTATAATCCGGACCAGTGTGCGGCCGGCCAGCCGCAACAAAAAAAAATCATTGATGTTACGAGTTGGATCAAAACGTTACACATTGTATCATTACAAGGCGCGCATTGCAATGCTCGGATCACCTGCCTCACTGCTGTAACCTCGTCTTGTATCATTACAAGGTGCGCATTGCAATGCTCGGTTCACCTCCCACACTGGCTGTAATTCTCGACTCGTAACATTACATTACGCGCGAATGCTCCCGGTGAGGGAGCAACTTTAGAAAAAAATGATGTCTTGTAACATCATTTTTTTCTAAAGGTGCTTTAGCCTCAATAGCATTTTTGAAGACCTATCTATGGATACCCCACACGTATGGGTTTGATGAAAAAAAATCTTTTCGTTTCAGTTCTGAGTATGGGGACCCCCAAAATTTACTGCTTTTTTCTAGTTATATTTAAAAATCTTAATGCGGTTCACAGAATACATCTACTTACCAAGTTTCAAGTGCATAGGTCTTATAGTTTCGGAGAAAAGTGGTTGTGACATTCGGACGGACAGACAGACAGACATGACGAATCTATAAGGGTTCCGTTTTTTGCCATTTGGCTACGGAACCTTAAAAGAGGTATTTTAAGATACTCTTATTTCATTAAAATAAATCTTATTGAACTAGGCGGCTAACTCCTTCCCTGTAGTTGCGTTAGTGTGTGTGGTTTTTATATGTGTTAGTTTTGGCGTACTTTTCAATCTCTAATGCTTTGTCTGCTACTTATTGTACGTCTGTGATTTCTTCTTTACAATGCTTGCGGGTATCCCAGTTGTCAAAGGCCAACCCGTATTGGTGCCTAAAGAGAAGTGTGCAATCCATTAGTCAGAAACATTCTTAAATTGCATCCTGGTGCAAAATTTGAAACATGTAAACAAAAACATGCAATTTTTAGAAGATTTATCGAAGTGTTCACGCCCGACACATTTCCAAGTGGGCTTTTCTGCAAGGTCCAATTCGTCAAATGTCCAGCGGGCTCAAATTGTCCAATTCACACAACCAGTCCAGTTCGTAATTAGGGATCCTCCTTGATTACGAGAAGCGCTTTATTGAAGTGGATTTTGTAAATGTGTGTATATATTGTTGTGTGTGAGTATGGATATGTGAGTAAGCGACGTAGCCCCGCCTCTCGGGGCTCCTATTTCTTCCTGCTTTAACTCAAGAAACCTAACCACGAAGGGTAAATGGCGGAGGTCTCTGCGAGACCTCCGCCATTACCCTTCTATCCTATATCTATCCGTGTCGGGGCGAACTGGACCTATTGCGAATTGGACCTATTGAGAATTAGTCAGTTGGACATTTTGTGAATTGGACATAATGCGGTTCGAAAGGTCGCGGGTTCCGCGTCTTCTGCACACGCTTCCAGGTCTCAAAGAGGTATCCCGGCTAAGAGAGCTTTCAATTTAATTTAAGTATACCAATCGATACATCATAAAATTCAACATTAGGGTTTGTTCACATCGACATTGCGTGTTTTACGCTTCAATATGGCGAGAGCTGACAGTTGCTTTACATAGACCGGCTGAAAGAGCACAAGACAGAGCCATTCGGCTGCGCGAATGCGTAAGAGTACGTCATTAGAGGCTGCAGTTCGGCTTCTCGTATAATTTCTTTTTTGATTTGCTCTCAAGTATTCTCAATAATAAAATAAGTGACTTCATAAGTTGATTCTACTGGTATTGACACTGTATACTGTAGTTTGACTCGGCCGGATTTTAGAAATAAATGCCTACAGCCGCGCGGTACGTAAGCATGCGATAGGGCTGCCCACCTACAGCATTTTAATAATATGTGCCTACTTTGATTTTCTATTTAGTATTGCGATTGTAAATATGTACATACATACATTCATATAGTCACGCCTTTATCCCTGAAGGTGTAGGCAGAGGCATAGTATACGCCCACATTTTACCTTATAGTTTTACGTACGCGTATAGATAGTGAGCGTAATGCAGTTGATTTTTTTCAATCCGCCCACAAGGCCTTCAATTTGTATTAAGGATTGTCGTTTTACTGACAACCGGCTTTCATTTCGAGTAAATATGCACCTTTTTTATTTAAACAAAAAAATACTTTATGAGTAATAATATAATATCCCCGCAACGGCTGGCGGCGCGGGGCGGCGGCGTGGCGGCGCAGCGCCCGTTATCTACTAACGATTGAGTGAGACGGGTATAGAAATTTGAAAACGAGTAAGCGGCGTAGACAATAATAATCGGCTCATCACATGTTTCGTCAGTGATAGAATCACGGAATTCTATTCTTTATAATCATTGCGTTAAATTTTTGATTTACAAAATTAAAACTATTTTTCGATTTGAAAGTACTAGTCAGTCTCTAGTACCTACACTAGTACTTTTCGTACATTGTCAAGTTGTGTTAAATTTTGAAAGTTCATATTTGTCTCTATGCGTGTAATAAAAATCAAAGGTAACAAAAATGCTGTCAATCAAAGTCATACGGTTTGTTTCTTTGTGGATCACCGATGTTACAGTACACTTAGCGTGTACTGTAACATCGGTCATCCACAAAGATATGAATACTCTTGAAACATACCTAAATCATTGCTCTCAATTAAATAACTACGAACTGACAACGGAACTAAATGTACTACCTACACGTACTAGAGTTCTGAACTAGTTTTTTTTGGATATTGTACTATATTGGATCACACCGTTCACTGACTGAGCAAGCACAAGTCTAGTTTTAAACACAAACATACCTAGGTACTTCATGTAACTACCTAGTTCACTCGTGTCAATCACTTTATTTAACTTTAGTCAACTAGTAGTATAGTACCAATTAGTACCTACTTAAGTAAAATAAATTTATAGTACCTTTCGGAGTTTCCAGGTAATCTAAAAAACGTTATCTCTGGGTGCGTTATTGACGAATTCATGCAACCAAAACAAGCAGAATAGACTCTAGTTGTCATATTAAATATTTTTAGTAAATAAACCTCGCGCGGTTACTATCTTAACCCCTAAATGCATATTGTTGCCAAAAGTCTACAAACTACTTTTTTACTTTTAAAAAGTGACACATGTGATAAGTTTTTCTGAATATATGTTTTATCATAGCTAATAACATATTGAAACAAAAAAAACATGAAAGAGAGTCGTTAGAAATTAAAATTTCCGCGCAATTTGACATAACGAAAGCGAAGGGGGAAAAAGTTGATTGTGTGATAATTAGTGACTTTTGAATTGAGATTTACTGAGAAGTAGTTGCTGAAACGATTTAAAAAAATAAGAAATACATTAGACATAAGGTAAGAAACCACTATTATAGGGGTTTTTTTGGCAATTTATCCTGAATGTGTCTGTAGCTTGATTTTTATGTATGTTGCCAAATGTCTACATCATGCGTTTGTTTCATTTTGCCTATTGGGTATAGTTTTGGTATTTTGGTTATTTCGCTTTTCTTTTTAGCATGTATGGCTCGCTGGCAGAAAAGGAAATTAAGACAGCTCTTGCTGCTTTACATGATGGTGAAGTCTCCGAAGATGGTGTAGATTTCGATGATGATAATATCGATTATTATTCAAATGTTGGGGACTTATTGCATGAACTGGAAGATCAACCATTGAACAATAACGAAGACCCTCCCATATGAAGAGGAGCACTTGGCAGGTGGTGCATCCGCGGCGGAACCTGTGGCGGGAAGCGGGAACCTCATCTCAAATATACCATACTTTGCCCAAAAAGCATAGAGGACTACAGTGCCAATATGGATGGAGTAGACCTCATTGACAGTTTCTTAGGAAGGTAAAGGATCAGATAAAAAGTCGAAAATGGTATCTTCGGCTTTTTTATCACATGATGGACATGGCGGTTATAAATTCTTGGATGATGTAGGTTGTAGAAGACTCCTACCGACTAAAACCACACAATGCCTTACAACAGTCTATGGCCGGGAGTCCCGGGTAAGCCCTCGGAAGGATGTCCCAGGGTTTCCGGCAGACTACCACCGCGGCCTCGCCTAGATGGTTCGGGTACTATCCCACGTCTGGGGGGTCCGGGGGGGATAATTGGGTGCTATCCCACTACTATTAGTGGCAAAGAGACAAGCCACTGTCTTGGCTTGCTTCTGTAAGAACGACGAGCAGCTGACTCGCCGTTCTCAGGCCCTCGGTCATGTAGGCCGATAGTCCTGGGCGTAAAGCAACCGGCGACGACCCCGTCGCCGACTGCGGAACTCGGGAAGGAGATTTCTCTCCCGCTCCCTCCCGTTGCCTCTTTCTCGGACATAACTTGCTCGCAGAAAGACGCAGCAGCGTCCCACTTTCCCCCGCTGGAGACCGTGGCCATCACCATGGTCTCCAGCGTGAGAATGCAGAATTTGATGTTAAAAAGCACTGAGGACCTATGAAGCCTGTTCCACTTAAGATGTTAGAAATCACGAGGTTGATCATAATGAGAGAAGGTATGATACAAAAAAATTGGCGCCAATTACCAGGATGTAAAGGGTTTTCACGCACAGACTGTATCAAGTGTCAGGTGGCCCTATGTCATACTAAAGACAGAAATTGTTTTGCTGCGCTACATTCATAAATTAACCCTAGGATTATACGTTATTAGATTGTGATCTCACCTGCCGCATTGTTATTTGTTTTTCCCTAGACGCATAATGTAGCCAAATGTCTACACACTGTATTTTTTCAAAAATATATTTTTTTATCAAACCAAGATTTTTTTTATTAATTTTCCCTTTATTTGTGACTCAAAATCTATACTGAAATATTTATTTCATAACGAAATAAAAAATCATGCATTTAAGGGTTAAAAACGACACACCGTCCATTCGTCTACTCGGCACAATCGCGACTGCGGCGCCTGCTTACGTGCTGAAAGGCCTGCCGAAAACGAGACTCGTAGGTATAGTTTGCGCTTCGTCCGTTTGTAGGGAGCTACAATACTGGTTAGTACTCTTTATACTGTGGTATTGACAAATCATCGGAAACTGGTACTGCTACAGCTACATATTCCCTCTTAATAAAACAGCAGTTTAGTTACATATATCTTTTATGTTACATACAACTTATGATTAGGTATCAAGGAGTCTTAAAGCTAGGGCCGCGGTCGTAGGGATGTTTGTGCAGATGTCTCCGATGCGGCGGGCGTGCCGTCGTAGTTCTGGGTTTCTTCCACGAGCCTCTGAGAATCACCTTGTCTTCTCCCATGATATCGCTCTCCTCGTTGCCGTCGTCGGAGTACCCGTCGTCATCATCGTCATATGAATCGTAATACTCTTTTGATTCGTGTTTAGACTTGCGCCTGTAATGTAAAAGATTATCTTGATGTTAATAAATGTAGGTAGTTTATAATTTACATAGTTTTTGCATATGCGATATGTTGCTTTATATTTTAGTGTGATAAAAATATTGAATTTTCTACAATAATTTAATAGGTAGTCGTAGCGGACGACATGACGACATGTTTGTCAACGGGTGACTCTCATTGAGTCGCTCTCAGCAATTTTCATTGCAATGCAAATAATAATTGTCACGCAAATCAAATTTTAAAATTGAATTGGTATCTAGAGCTCAAACCAGATAGACATTTTTGATAGTAACAATAAAACTCTTGAAAAGTTTCTTGCTGAATATTGTCCCTTTCTCGACGATGCGTCGTGCCGTCGTGCGTGAGGGCGTAAAGAAGCATTATTCTCTAGTCAAATTAAAATACTTACTCGTGTTCCATTTTCTCAACTAATTTGAGAGCTTCCGTTGATACGTCAGAGGCAGTCGCTGTGTCCTCAAGATTGACTTTCAGCTGTACATCTAATCGTTGCAGAGCGTCATCTGCTCGGTCAGTCAGTGATATGAATTTCTCCGTCAGCTGTCGTAGTTCATTCTCTTTCAATATCGTGTGTGACGTATTACGAAAAGCGCTTTCTAACCGCCTACAAGTAGTATCGGTCTGAAATGTAAAAATATTGCCTTAGTTTCATAGAATTTTTGTCGTGTATGCACGAATAATATTAGATGAAGCACGTACCTGTGTATTCAAGATTTTAACAACTTTGCTGTCGTGCCTATTAATATTATCTTGAATTCTGTGCAACTCGTGAAATGTTGATGTCCTCCTGAAAATAGTAATAACCATAATAGTAGTAGTAGTATTAATGTGGCTATAGATAAAAAGAAAAAATATCTATTATTTACATTTTGAGAAGAGATTCAATAAGCTTTTCTAATACATCTGCGACTGGATGTGGATCGTCTTGTTGTACCTGCTGGCACGAATCTACAAAGCTTTTCTGCGCATCCAATAGTTCCTGCATCTGAAAGCATTGACAGTTATTGTTTGATTCTTGTTAGTATGGGCATCGAGAATTTGTACCTACATGATTTTTTTAGTTCAATACAGAGTGTGGAAGAAGAGCCACTTTTGCTCATTTATTTCGGTCAAATTTTATTGACGGCCTGGTAGTGCATTTTACTCTGTACGACATGGGTCTATTTATCAATCCCTGATTAAAACATGTCTGTGGCCTGATATCAGC
Source organism: Miltochrista miniata (assembly GCA_933228765.1). NCBI lineage: Eukaryota > Metazoa > Arthropoda > Insecta > Lepidoptera > Erebidae > Miltochrista > Miltochrista miniata. Next base: position 12,082,621 of record OW121752.1, read on the forward strand.
ATTCTGTCAAAAATTTGATTCACGGTTTATTTTAAGTGGAAAAACAATAACCCCAGCCAAGGGACATTACTCCCACATAAAATTGAGACACTTTCGTTTTCTGACCGTCTACTAACTCTTTCACAAATTAAACATAAACATACGTACCATATTATCAATTTTATTTGCGTTCTCATTCAACCGTTTGGTGACTATTACATCTAAATCCAGTGAATTGATTCTTCCATCTCTCTGGCGCCTGGCTAAAGATCTCAGGCCGTCCGCCAGCTCCCGCCTCGTAACATTGACAAGCGATAGCCCGTCTCTCATTAGAGCTTCCAGCAGTAAACTCCGTCGCCATGTGTCTGTATATGCGCCATTCACCTGCACGACGATAACAAGTAATATAATAAAGCTACCTATATGCTGAAATACCACAGGGTTGTTACCAATAGGAAATGAAAGTAACGATATTTATCGATGAACCCAACTCATCATTTTATATGGACTGCAGCCATCCAGTTCCAGTCCTTGCTACTTTACCAATTATTATAATAAATGCCAAAATAATCACTGCATACAAATGAATAATTATGTAAGTCTCTTAAATTACGTATTACCGAAAATCGTACACACGCATTCGTATTTTGTGTACACACACGAAATGTCAAGTATCACAGAAGCGTTGCAATAAAGTATGCTACAATACAAAACATCTCATTGTCTGAACTTTATGAAGCCTATGTCCTTCATCTATGTATTAAGTTAAAATTTAGTAAACATGACACAAAATTACAAAGGTCGTCGTCGTTGCACTATTGCAATAAGTACGTATTTTTCTACTAATAAAATCGGTATCCAAGATACGGACATGGGCGCTCTCGCATAGGGCCTTCAGTGCTTCTACTGTAACCATTTAAAACAACAAATATGGATGACGCTTAATATAAGTATGAAATCAGATTGTAGAACTATGGAATACAAGAAGTGGATCAGCCTACCCTTCGTACCTGCCCTGGGACATCCTTCCGAGGGCTTACCCGGGACTCCCGGCCGTAGACAGTTGTAGGGCATCGTGTGGTTTTAGTCGGTAGGAGTCCGGCATAGCATCCATGTAGGATTTCCACAGGTAAAAAAAATAAAAAAAAAACCCTTCGTACCTCTCCTCTTTCACTTATCTTTCAAAATCCGGCATCGCATTTGTATTTCCTCTAAAGTCGTATAATTAATATTCATGGGCGCTTCGACGTATGACCCTAAATGAATATTTAAGTCGACAACTAATATTATAAAGAGGAAAGATTTGTTTGTTCTAATCCATAAACTCGGAAAATACTAAAACGAGTGCGAACGCCATTTTTTGAAAGCCCGAGTATAAAATTATTTTGAAATAACTTATACTATGTATAAGTGTATAATGTCCTATGTATGATCATTAATTTTTACAGCTACTCTGCCTTAGGGTACCTACGAGTACTTACTACCCCAGAGGCATTATTGTAAGTACGGGTGTGTATTGGGTTGAACGGGTGCTACTGGGTTCGTGTTAGTACTTAACAGTAAGCGACACGAAACCACGGCTAAGAAACACAATTTTTTTAACAAAACTATTTTCATGTAGCAGTAAAAGTTACTACTTCCATGTGGTGTCATCAACTCATAAATCATTTGCCACTGTTAACCATTTAATAATATTAAGTATTTATTTTATGATGTGAATCAAGTCATTAATTAAAATAATTATGTTATTGGTGGCAGTATCCGTTAGTTTTGGTAGTACTGTAATTATAATAAATCAAGTTGGACTTATTTGAACTTGCGACCTCGAGTCTGGCTTATGTCATTTTAACTACGAAGGCGCGTTAAGTTCAGAGATGTCAACTAGTTATTATGCCTTACACGACACAGAAAGTCTCTGTACTGGAGATGTTTAAAAACCGGTCAAGGTTGATTCTGGCTGGTGATTGACTTTTCTATTGTTTTGTTTGCCTTATGTACTGTGTAGCAGAGTAATTTCACTGGTTGAGGCTTTTTGACGAACAGTTGCTTGTTTTCTTCTCAATACTTCGCATCATACCACACACATTATAGATTGTCCTGAAGTAGAATTCCGTACTAACTACTACTACTATTTACCTTATATTGAGAATTGGGTAATATTTACCTTATCTAATAGTTGTTTGTGCGTTACTATGTGATCTGTCAGGTTCTGGGTTAACTCCGTTATTTTCATTTGACTCTTTTCTATTTTTTCACTGCTCTCCTTGATAGATATCTGAAATACAAATATCAGACTCATGATAATGGTTAAGCTTAAAACAATGCAGAGCAATCAAACCAAATCGCACACATCAGGGTTGTGTTCATTTGATGATTTCATTTGTATCTACGGTGGGACCAACTCTTGTCGACTTTACTTCAAATGGAATATAATTTATTTTGTCTAGACTAGATCACCTGTAGTGCATCGTTTGAACAGAATACCTCACATACCGATCTTAGTAGTCAGCAGCAGACATACATTACAAAGTGCAGACAACCAACACCTTGTGCAAATTGCACGGACGTGCGTGACTGGTAATTGGTAAATTTGTAAGTTACACAAACCTGCACACTTGTCTGCAACATGAGCAATCGGTGCTCAAGCTTTTCAGCTGCCAGTTGAGCTCTTTCTAACTTCAAAGACAATGTGCTTTCAAAGTGATCTGAAAGGAAACAATATAAACTATTAGCGATTTCCACAGACATGTTATATACATACTGATACCACGAGTGCATGTATTCGCGTGCCAAAAATATGACAAAGTATCTTCTTTCATAGTACCTACTTATTTGGTGTCTAGATGTCACAGTAAGTAGGTTATTGTCAAAAGAGTGGCACGCTAGTTTTTAACAAATATAAGAAGTCGCGGCATCTATTGTATCATGTATTTCGGTGGCGATTTCCTATTTAATGAACGTCCGTTGTGCATTAGTTAATTTATTCATACCGTTGCAAAACCATGCGGTCCCTTCAGAAGTCCCTTTAATTATTAATTGCCCTTGTTCGGTCAATTGTTGTTGTATACAGTGGTCTATGTAGCGAAAGTTGAACTATTGTTTATAAAGGGGATATGACAATTACGAGTATGTCATAATAAAATTGTGTATGTCACTGCATAACTGCGTTTCCCGTAATTTGATTTTTGATGCATCTTCTTGGGAATAATAAACGGACTTCAGCGAAAATAGAACTCGGGTCATTACTTCTTTGAGAAATAATTTTGTGAAATAAACTTACTAACCAAGTCGGTCTTGAATGATATTCAATCGACGCGCCTGCTTCTCTTGAACTTCACTGACTGTGTCCAATACTCGGAGTCGTTCTTCGATACTGGACAATATGCTCGTTAAATCCTGGAAATTTAACCAAATGCTGTATGGTTATAGCGTACTAGCTGACCAGCGTAACTTCGTTTGCGTCTCATGAGAGTGAGAGTGATCATCAATGAATCAAATCAACCTATAGAATTCCACTGCTGGACGTAGACCTGTCCCAATTTACGCCAGAACACACGGCCCAGTTGCATCCAGTCCGTGTCTCGACCTTTTCTGGGTCGTCGGTCCATCTGACGATGTGTGGACGTACTACCCTACGTTTGTAGAGTCGCTAAAATGTTAGCTTTCCCAATCGATCTACCAACGCGTAGAGAAATATAGGATGAAAATTTGGATGTTTTTTAATATGTTTCATTTGATTGATCCCAAAGAATTTCGTTGATTTATGTTCAAACAAAAATACTTTTACAATCGTTTTATTGTTGGTACAAAAATTACACTTAGCATTCAGTTTAACTTGTTTTTAGGTACTTCTAGTACTTTTTAAAAGTAATTTATGACTTGGGTGTGTGTAATTTATGACAATGCATCTTCTGAATAATAGACGAGGCAACAACACAGACCAAGCCGAAAAGTAAATCGCCAAATTATAGCTGCTTCTTGTAGCCAATATAAACTGATCCCGGTCCCAAAATCCAGTTAAGGTTTGGTTACAACTGTTAATATGCTGAGATGAAGAAGACGAACCGTAGCAAACTTTAATACTAGGCTCTACATTCTGTGCATATAAACACTTATTGTAATCTACACCTTGTTGACGGATGCAATTTATCCTCTTGCCCACACACGATGTAGGTACTCAAACTGTTTGAAAACACTACATTTATTTGTATAGTTTGGGCGATATGTCGTGGCGTGTTCTAATAGCGGGTTGAGTAAATGTTTGCGCGTTGACAAGAGGGTGTATGTGGTATTTACCTTGGGGTTCTGTGTGTACGCTCGCAGGCTGTAGGGCTCGGCCCGCGAGGAGCGCGCCACGCAGAGGCACGCCAGCGCTGCCACTGCTGCTCTTAACATCGCCCCGTCTGTAGAAAGCCTATTATTAGTTATATCTTGAAATTTAAGCTATCTAAATATATTATTGAAGACACCTGGTTTCTACAAAGAAGCGAAATAAAACCTGAAACCATAGGCGGTGGTAGTCAAATTCTGACGGCCATGCTGGAACATCCTTCCGAGATTCACCCAGGATGCTCGGCTATATGCGAATAGGAAGGAATCCTGTGGTTTAAGTCGAGTCTTTTTCGAGAAAATTGCCACACGATAAAACACCAAGAAGGGCAAGAAGTACGAACTGTGAGGTCACTTCCCATATTGGTACCTATCCCGGTAGCATTTTACTACTAGCATGTATGTTAAACTCAGGTTTATGAGGAATGCAACAAATAAATTGACTACTTTGCACATGTTTTCTGCATCGCGTTAAGGTGACTGCTGGAGACACATAGTTTATTGGCTTAGCATAAAAATGTTGAGTACTGCTAAACAAACACGTAGGGGTCATTGGAATCCGTAAAGCGGTTCTTTACAAACACGCGACTTCGCTAAATTAATGTATTCAGGTTAGGTTTACTTTTTGTCACTGGTTACTAAGTGAGATTTTTTAATCTTTACTGCTGAAGTTTTATTGCCTACGAGCTGATGCCCGCAGCTTCGCCCGCGTAAAATGTGTTCCCGTTCCCGCTTCTCGTATTTTATCCCCTTAGGGGTAGAATTTATCAAAATCCTTTCTTAGCGGATGCCTACGTCATAACATCTACCTGCATGCCAAATTTCAGCCCGATCCGTGCAGTGGTTTGGGCTGTGCGTTGATAGATCACTATGTCAGTCAGTCAGTCACCTTTGTGTTATATATTTGCCTATTAGGGTTGATATAGCAGACTTTAGAGCAGATTGGAAGGTCGAAGAAGTCATTATTTAAGTGTTCTACTGACTTAACCGATTTGAATAATAGTCCATACCTGGACTTCGCCGTCCGTCGGTCTATCCGTCTGTCTGTCGAGGCTGTCCTAGTCCTAGTCCTCAGGAACCGTGATAGCAGAGCTACAGATTTGATTTTTTTTTACAGATGATGTATTTCTATTGCCGCTAATACAACTGATGGTGAAATATTTATGGGAGGGCTTCCAGGGGAACCCACCCTCCCTGTGCAAGTCTGACTACTCCCACTTGCCAGGTTTTATTCATAAATCGAATTCATCTTCCAAACGCACGAGACAGATCAAAGATTGCCTGTATTTTGCCGCCTTTGCTTTTATTTAAAGGAAGTTAACAATTTAAACAGAATCTTCGGTTCAAAGCGATACGACTGAAAATACAATGTCAGAGATGTCGCCGCACGTGCTTTGAATTTAAGGTTTGGTTCAAATTAACATTTTCTCAGTATTTTCGCGCCGCCTTGCTTGATTTCCCAATAGAAAGTTTTAATAAAATTTGAACGCAAACGAGAAATGTTGGCCTGAAGAATCAATCAGCAACAATTTTGTTTCCCGGTTGCATTCAGACCTAAAATTTGGCTACCGGTGTTCACAGTTGTAGTTTAAGATAGGTAGGTACCTAGTGAAGATGTTAATAGAATCATATCCAAACGTTGATTCGTACTTTGAATCAATTATGCGAGGTAATAATATCTGTGTTCGCTTTGCTATGCTTTAGCACAGATAAGCGCTAGCATAAATTACTTAAGAGTCCGTATGACTCTAATCGGTTGAAACGAGATAAAAGATTTTAGAGTGCAAGAAAGAGAGATGCGATCGGTTTTTCTGCGTTTTAACGAGATATTTTAATTATAAAAGAACTAGGCGTAACCAATAGCAAAAAAGTTGTATAATCCTAATGATTTAACTTTTGCCTTTCTTATAAATAAATTATATTATAAAACCATTAGATCCAGCTTAAAATTTCACGAAATCGATGTGTTTTTTAACAACAAAAACTATCGAGGATTTGTCAGTACCTAATCGTGTTTCTGGTCTAGAGCATTTTTAGTTCATGAATTCAAGTTACTTGAAATCTAAATTAAGATAAATAGTCCATTGAGGGGCATACGGACCTTAAATCCGCAATTCAACTGTCATAAAAGCAAGATATTGTTTCGAATGGCGTAGACTAGTCGTGTCTCCAAATCAACCCAGACCTTCGCGAATTTTCTACTAATGTATGCTGAACTTGTATATTTTGTAAGGAGACAAGCTACCGTAAGTAGCAGCATAACGTGCATTGTTTATGTATCCGATCAACGGCAGGTGTGCTCCTTCGTCCTGTTTATGCACACCTATTTATTTGCATTCCGATATAGTTCGTGGACCTCTGTCTGCCATGTTTGCATTGTCTAGCTACGCCCACGCCGGTCTGGGGTCAACCTTTCATCAGCCCTGAGCTACCATTAACCGTATGGTTACGTAATCATAATACGTCTCGCTATTATAACGTCGAATTCAATTATTCATACCGATGGTATCTTAAGATAGGTAGGGTCGTCATAAGTATATGCGAGTAAATCTTTCATTCATTTTCAAACACTTCTCGTTGGCCAAATCCATTAGTTTCAGCTACCACGTGTAGCTACTTGAAATGTCTTTGCTCTGCTGTTTCCGTTTCAAACAATTTTTATGCAGATTGTTGACTAATAAACTTTGTATGTCTATATTTTATTCCTGTATTCCCGCGGGAACGGGAGCTACGCGGGTGAAACCGCGTGAATTCCGCTGGTCTATACCGAAAGATTTGATTGTTTGTTTGCATCGAATAGGCTCCGGAACTATTGGACCGATTTGAAAAATTCTTTCACTGTTGGGAAGCTACACTCTTTGCGGTGAACATAGGCTATATTTTATTCCCGTATTCCCACGGGAACGGGAGCTACACGGGTGAAACCGTGTGAATTCCGCTAGTGTTGAATAAACCTTAAACAACGAGTTCAAGGTATTTTCCAAAACAAATAAACTTTGGATAGTATAAAAATCTGTATCGTGACTTCAGTAACATTCCTCATCTCTGATAACCCTACTTGCATGCTAACTGGGCGGATGTGAACGATGTGAACTTACATTTAATATAAATCTAAGCTCGCTCTCATTCTATTTGCGTATGTTATACATTAATTATTGAGGAGAAATGTGCTGTCAAATAGTGTTAATCGTGTCGGCACCCAGTTATTTCGTAGTCTTGTTTCGGGAACCGCTCCCATTCGTTCCGCTCCCCGTCCAAAATGAGATTTGTATCATTATTAATCAACGATAGATCACACGTAGATGCTCATAATGATTATACTGATTTTCTACCGCATAGACTTCATAAACTGATGATCAATAATAGCTAAATCATGACAAACTGTATGACTACACATCAATTTCGTTTAATGAAGCTATATGAAAAGGCGTCCCGCATGATTAAAAATCGATAAATAAATTATGTGCTCTTATTGTGAACACAATCCACGATGTCACGTCAAGTTAAAGAAATGTTCGACATTAGTAAATTTGATGAAACCCTGTCACAACAGCTGTAAACCTGGAAGCAATTAACATTCAGAAGTAACAGTTGTGTTTGTATGAAGAGTGCGTCGACCTTTATGTAGCACTAGAAATGATAATTATAAAATGATAAAGGTAGTCAAAACAGTCGCCTTGCCGACGCGTAAAGGCTCGATGTAAGAGAATATATAATTTAATTCTTTTGGAAACCTACCTACGTACTTTTCAAACGTAGTATATCATAATTAGGTTCCTATAAGTGCAGCAGACGGGATGTGTTCAGCAATTTACCGCTGCGGCTAGTTGTCAAAGTTCAGTGGAACTGGAACTGAGCCAATGCGGCTACAGCATGCACTTCCAGAGCTCATGTTATTTTTTTAATCTGAGTTCCAGGTGTCTAGCTGCACACACATTTATTGTGTTTATTGATTGATACACGTCTTGTTTCAATGAATCCTCAATTATTAATATACAGTTGTACTTCTGTGTCGCTGTCTAGGCACATTCTTACATTCATTTGAGATCTGATGAAGATATTTGTTTTTACAGAGTCATTGGCCTTTTAGCCGTCCTATTGTGAACGGGCTTCCTTGTGAGATATCCCTTTTGTCTACTTGCATTAGTCGCGTCGGATTTTCGGAACGATTTATTTCTACAGATCGGCCGAGTCCCGCGGGAATGCAGTGAAAATTAATCTCTCTTTTCTTGTCGAGTCATGCAGCTTCCGTTTTTAAATTAAAATGTAGGGAAAGGAGGATGTCCTATTACTTTTTGTGTTGAATGTTTGATACGTGCGTTTTTGTACAACTAACAATGAAAGTACGGACCACCCGAGATTGGAGCTGACTGTCAAATTTATTTTGATAGTTGCTCTATTGTTGAACAATTCTTATTAGGCCCTCCAATTCGTGACGGTAACAAAGATGTAACGAGGTCAAGTCATTTCATTTCTGAACTGGGAACAGTTCTCAGCTCAATTCAGTGTTGCTATTTCTTATTGAAAGCGTACAATACAAATCATAGTAGTTTATTGTTCCGTGCGACTTTATATCCAGTGCAACAGGAATTGGTGAATAAATATAACATGATGTATATGAATGAGTTAGGAATGAATATCTAAAGTGGGTTATTCGTCTTTCTCGAGACTAATTACTTTATTTATAAAGTGATTGCATAACATTTCTAATTCCTCCATGCTCCTTCGAGTGAATTAACTCAAGTTGATGCATATACTGGATTTATCTCAATTGATTATTCCTTGCATAGTGGGTGTAGTTATCTAAATACTTACTATAAAGCTTTGTCACTGAACATTTTTACTGTTATAAAAAGTAGAATGTTTCTTCTAAGTAATGTGGCGTTTTAATAGGGACCGAATGATTGAACACATTCCGTTCGTTCCGGTGACTACGATTAGAAACTAATTCGGTAGCATCCAAAGCCTTCACACTTTTTGCTTCCCTTTTATTCTCTATCGATATAACGTCATTCATGTTAGAGAAACTATTCACTATGGGCACGTATGCTATTTCCTTTAGGCGTTATTGGTTCAAGTCGCGATTAGTCCATTACACCCTCTCCGCGATTGGTTCAATTTGCAATCATATCGTTGTTTTTTTTACAGTTAGGGAATCACTTATTGAGTCTTCTCTTTCCGTTTCGACTCAGTTAATACTATAGTCTACTGACCATTTTATATTCTGTCGTTACCAAACCGGCTTATATCTTAAACCATCGTCTTTTTATTATTTCTTAATAATAATATAACTTCAGTATTTATGTTTATTGTGTTATTTTGTAAGCTCTCTATTCTATAGTTCTAGTTAAAATAAATGGCGTTAGTAATTGGTAAGTAATGCACTGCTGCGACATCGAGAACGCAAAGTTGGGCGCGGTGATAAGTCTGCAAAGTTTACCTGTCTGAGACTACGCGGCCTTCGTGGAATGTCGTCGGGTAGCTCATTATAAATTTGCCGTATGTTGCAATTTCGCATGACTCACGATTTAAAATAAATAACCTCCTTGCTCAATTGAAAAAAAAGAAAGAAACGCTCCCATCCCATTCGACTCAAAATATCCTTCGTCATTCACTTCTTAACAACATAATGAGCACTGTCGGATTCAAATTGTGCTTTTACCTGCAATTATGTCCTCTCAATTAATTAACTAGATAAAACTGATTCCCATGAGGCCCTTAATAACTGATTCCCATGAGGCCCTTATCCGACTAGCTTCGACAAAGATACTTTTTAAGACTACGAAATGCACCAGTTTATTGAAATGTATTTTTTAATACCACGGGTCCTTTTTCTAAGTTACCACAGCACACCCAATGGCATCTTCCAGGGGTGCTATGGGGCCGGAATGTACTTTATCATTTAATGCAAAATTCAATTACTAATATGCAAATAAATTTACCAATAGCGCTAACGAGCACGTCTGTCATTGCAAAGATATTTAATTTAGCCTTGAACATGGTGTTTGTTCTCTTGCAATAACGACGGAGAACTGTGTAAACCAAAACTTACCTACTGATAGCTAAATGTTCCTAGACCACGTTATCAGTTAGTGGGTCGTTTCACTGTCCTCATTTTGCTTGCGATAGTTGAATCATCTCAGAGAATAAAGACAAGACAGTGTGTCATCGTGTCAACATTAAGGAACACTCGAAAATAAACTAGACTCAGTGATGAAACGTTCAGCTAGAATAGAATCTCCCAATGCGGTTTTAGATTAGACAGCAAATAGGGAGAGTCGAAGAAAGTTGGAAAGCGAAGGTTGAAAGTGTTTATTAGCGATGTATGTTTGACGAAATGTTTTCTATAAACTTGCTTTGTTTTTATGCAACAGTGTTATCTGCTTATATTGGAAGTGGGTTACATATAGCAAGTGCAGACTGCGCGGCGACTGGTCGCACAAACCGGCAGCAATCAGTAGCACAATCTTTTTATATGTGAGCAAGCTATTCGCGATGTTACAATCTACTACCCGTTCGCTCTAACTTTGCCGCTGGCGTAGAGACGTATACCCGAATTGTTAATTATACAAAGTAAATTGACAGTAGCTAATGTCACTTCGTCATAGAAAATACGCAACACTACAAGAAGAAGTGACATTAGTTGCTGTCAATTTACTTCGTCTAATCAAAAATTCGACTTTAGTATAGAGCCGAGCGGCAAAGTTAGAGCGAACGAGCAGTAACTGCCCGCACCGAGCACGTGAAGCCGTTTCGTAGTAATGGCCTGCCATACATAGGTTAATTAATTTTTATTTTTGTAGATAAGTTGATAGCTCTAAACTTTATTTTCATTTACATTTAATAGAGACCGCGCCACGTTAGGTAACATGATTTTGTAATAATTATTTAAATGTTACCCGAGGGTAAATTGAAAAGTGATATTGCGTGACCGCTACCGTTTATCCGTGTTTTTTGATTCCAAACTTACTCAAAAAAGTGATATCAGTAACGTGTTACGTGTTATAATTGAATAACATCTTGAAAAGTATTTCTTAGACGCGGGTCTAATAAGTCAGCAATATTTTCATAATTGTAGTATTTACTTTATTAGTACTTTTTGGGGATAAATTTGTGTTCATATTTGAGTAGGGAATTTTATACAAATCATCATGACTTGACGTCATAATGGATGGCTGTGTGCGTGCTAAGGATCTCACTATCGAGGATTGACCAAAAGAAGTGGAATATATCATTATGGGAGATGATGATAACCTAAACTCGTAGTAAAATCATTTACTTATTTATGAATAAATGATTTGATAATACCCTAACTAAAGAGCTCTTTAACATCCAATATAATTTTGATCCTTGAATTTATCAGATCTGAAAAAATAAAAGGTATCTAAATAATCTCGCACTAACATATATTTTTTAATATACATTGGTATCATGCATAATTTCCAGTTTAGCCAGTCCTGCTCCATATGATGTGTTTTATTTCATTCGTGACCACCGATTTCGATGTAATTATTATACCACTGATATAAATAACATCCATCGTATGCGCTAATTTTATGAGCCTGTTACAATGAAGTTTTCTAATATAGAAAATATTGTGAAGCTTTTTACGTTTATTATCTTGCGTTTTATTGATTACTTTGGGGGTTTTTAATTAATTTATCCTTTTCGAAATATTATTTATCGTCGTGGGGGTTTTTAAAATTTTACACGCTTTGAATCACTGATGTTTGAATTATAATTTATGATCTAAAAGTAATGTTTAAATTGTGTAAACATACACTGTCAAATGTTTGTTGCTCTCAAGTTATCACGAGATACAAACATCAAAAAATAAACTTCTCTTTGTCTGTAACAGATTATATTATCTGTTTATGAAATTCTTGGACGCCTCTGAAGCAGACGCGACACAGACACTTTCGTTATATGCAGTTATTGTCTTGTGTAATGTTAGGTTTGCATTTAAGAGCCCGTATGACACTAATTGGTTGAAAGAAGATAAATATATACATTTTAGCGTACAAGAAAGAAATAGTTGCGTTTGGATTTTGTTCGTTTTTAACGAAATAAATTACTTATAAAAGGACTATACCTAATCATTAGAAAAAAGGGAGTAATTGAAGCGAGTAAATGAGAATTTTACTATTATCTTTCTTACCTACAAATAAAATATATTATAAGAACAACTTAAAACGTATGATATCCAACTGAAAATTTTATGAAATCAAGGTATTTTTAACCATTAAAAAATATCGAGAATTTTATCAGTAATCGTGGTTTTGGTTGCGAGCATTTTTACTTCATGAACTGAAAAAACTTGTGTTCATACATAACGTTAGTTCATTAGACTTCCCAAGTCTTGAGATCTAAACCAAGATAATAGTCCATTCAGCGTCATATCACAGGGCGGAAACTCCAGGTTGAATGTGTGCTTGTGATCAATAAAATGTAATCAAATTGACCGTCAACGCGCACGTCAACTCTACTGACAGCTGTGGCGCGACAGGGAGTTGCCGATCTGTATGTAATAGTATTATATTATCTTTGGTCATACGGACCCTTAACCTGCAGTGGCTTGGCCCAAAATTGTCCCGGAGAGAGGCGACTGGCAACGTGCGCGTGCGCCGCTCCCTGTACTGATTCTTATCAAACGTAACCAAGACAATACTCATTGCTTAATAGAAGCATGACTCGAGTCAAAACTATGATATCGAGTACTTATCATGTTAAACAGGTCTTTTCAATCGATACTGTTTTAATTCAATTTTGAATCGATTTACACCTTGAGAAGTGATGTAATGAAGACATTAATAGCGGTAGTTGCTCTGTAGTATTACACAATCAATCTATCATCATTCGATTTATATTCAATATGTTCGAATTAATAGTTATGATCAGATAGATTTGATTTGTTTCAGGTATTCTTTGACGTGTAAATTACTATTTGTATAGGTTGATTGATAGTTTTGTTGTACTCAGCATGTGTAAACTACACCTAGGGGGTCAACACTCACAGGTTCAATGTCTTTGTGCGGTATGACTTTTGTGGCATAGACGACTTAACAATGCCCCATAAAACTTTGAAAATGGAAAAGATAATGTGCTCTACATTAAAACACTTAGTTCTGTTAGCATGTGTCACATGTCCATTATTGGAGTGTTTCGTGATGATGAATTCTTAATTTAGTCTGACGGGTTGCGTAGCTATCGTCCTTATTCCACAAAGAAAGAAATGGTTTTCGCTAGTGAGTTTATTTGGTTTGGTCTGGTCAGATGAAAAGAATCGGAGAATTCAACTGTGCAAATTGTATAAATTTTCATTTATGGTCCACTGTGGTTCAATAATACCCTATTTAGATTCGTCGACACGAAGTACAAGCAAATAATCTAACATTACTTGTGTTTGTGCTAGATTTGTCAGGCAAAAGTGCTGTTATCGATAATATACTACTCGTCGCTCGCTCCATTGAATACAACCGAACTGTAGAGGCAATTTAATATCCTATGGGCTCATATAATCGATAATTTCTTTTAATAGTACGGTAATATTTTTCGTAAATGTTTCAAATACATCAGTTTCTGAGAGATGTTATATAAAGTAAACTGTTTGTACTTTACCGGTTGCGCCCGTCAACGTCATGTATACGTTTGAGAAACCGGCTTCGTTCATATAAAATCTTAATGGCGACATTAGCATTCATAAGATTTGCTTTAAACACACACCGGGCATAGATATCTGGTGACATTTTGCTATTCACAGGCAAAATGTACATAATTATGATAAAGTCCTTGTTATGCGGACCTCACTGAATCTAACGTCTCAGTGGGTCTACCATTTATGATATGGACATTTTATGGTGTATACCTGTTTCCTCATAATAGTAATATAATGTCCTATATTATACATACGGTCTCCGTTAAAAGTCGTATCGTGGCTATTCCTCTATAATAACGTTTAACATCTCATTCATACCAAACATACTTTTCTGTCAATCTTATGTAACACATCTGCATAGGTAATGTATCGAATAAATATCGTTAGCCTTTTTATTAATGGTTGTATCGATATCTTTTATGGGTACTTATTGGCCTGTGTTAGCATAACAACACTTGATTTCGATTTTCTTATTTCAAAGATGTGTCGAAACGTATACTTTCGCTCTCTCGCCTCATGCTGGTACGAGGGAAGTGCGATGGAGGTTAACAAAACAAAGTTTCGTCTTTACATAGATGTAGGCTGCAAACTTGGTAACATGTCATAATATTTTATCTACACTTTATTCATACATTGTGCCTGTTGTTTCGCTCGTGTAATTATAGATTTCTACCTTTTCTTCCTCTTTAAGTTTAATTTTGCAAAAAATCACTACCTACCTGTTAAAAGGTCCTATATCAAATTTCAATCCTGTCTCTTATATCAAATTTCGTAATAATCCGGTCAAATATTAGTAAGACTTTTTTCCTCGCAAAGTCACGATTAAGTCGTCCACTAAAACATGAATATTTACTAAATGCGTCATGAAATTTTATGTCGTTTAAGCTAGGCCACCTAGGTACTTAATTATATTCAAGCACGTTTTATTAGAATTCCTAGACTTTTTTTAAAAGTTCTTACGTTCTAGGTTTCCTATGAAGTATTATTCAGTATTTGTATATTGTTGTCTGTGTGACACTTGAGCGTGAACGTGCCGGGAGCCTTATTTGTATAGAGCAAATACAAGGTGCTCGAACCTAACAGGAGCACGCCGACTCTTGTCTTGTTTGCCAACGTTGATATACATACCTCCCGATTTCATTGTAGACCTTACTGTAACAACGCCAGTGAATGGTGTTCCATTTACTATTATGGGTGTTACTGGTAATTGTCTTCGTTCATTGATGTCAAATATACCGATATCAAATGTTTGTGTGTATGTATTGTACATTTCGAAATCAGGCATAGATCCTCATGTATCTCTGCATATGTACTTTATGTTAAAACTAGAGAGAGCTTCAACTCATCTATACATATAATAAAATGATAGAAAAGTCAAAACTGTACATTGGAAATATTTAAAAAAAAATACTCGCTGGGTGTTCAACATAAGATACCGAAGCCGAAAATATAGTTAGAAACATTTTTGTCTGTTTGTCTGTTTATCTGTTTGTCTGTTTGTCTGTTTGCTTTGCTTTGTCCGGAAGGATCTCGAAAAGTACTCAATAGATTTGATTCAAATTTTGCACAAATATTACCTAGGGGTAGGGTCTTAAAATAGGCTATATATTATCACGCTACATATCCTAGGGGCTAAGCAGAGAGCAATCAAATTGGCATTTTAACATAATTTTCACGCGTACGAAGTCGCGGGCAACAGCTAGTTTCTAATAAAAGAAATTGCGGAAGCATCTTGAGCACTTCTTAATTCGTAATTGATTTCTCAATTTTTGTCTATTATCTGAGTATTTGCTTAGGTAATAATCGTTCTTTGCAGCCATAAAGAATCCCATCCCAGAGTGGTGATGGGGAATTTTGGCGCAAACTGTAGACATCGGTCACCTCATCTGTTAAGAATGACAATATCGGTTTAAAATGAATTTCTGTCAACCTTTTCGGGGAATATATATGATATGGTTGTGTATATGTAATGTTCAATTTATGTAGATACAGAATATGTTAATATGCATAATGTGCAGTGAAAGCTAACCTAAATATTTTGACCATGCTTATTAAACTTTTTTAAATGTTATTTACAAGTGAAAGTCAATTCAGTTCACATCTCCGGAGTCAGCTGCTTCAGTAAGTTAATTATTTATGGCCAATCATGTTCTGACGTCGAATATATGGAATTAGCGTAATTTTTGATGTCAGTTGGTTTTACTTAAGGGGCTAGTCCGCAAAAAAATGCACTTAGGGTTTTGGAAATATTCAAGAACTTGCTTCATTAAATGACACTAAAATGGAACCATAAATTCTTAATGATGGAACTACAAAAACACCATGCGCTTTTTACTAAATAAATTAGAAAAAACACCTCTCAAAGTTATTAAAAATCATCGAAATAGCAGAAATAATCAAATTGACAAAGGTAGATTTCGATGATTTTCAGAGGTTTTTTCGCAAGTAAATAATTATTTTGTAAAAAGCGCACATTGTTAATGTAGTCTCATCTATTAAGAATTTAAGGTTCCATTTTAGTGTAATTTAATAAAGTAAGTTCTTGAATATTTCCAAAATCCTAAATGTCTTTTTGTGCATTTTGCGGACGCTCCCCTTAAAAGCATGCGTAATGGAAGGCTATCAACGATGTCTGTCTGAAGGTTTCTACTTTATTTATGAGTACTTAACCTTTGGTCACGATCGACTTATTTGGAGGAAATTCGGTTGACTACAGGAAGCACCCTGATGCGTATGATTTTGACTTTACAAATTATTTCTTTTATGCTCTTGACGAAGCGTAATATTAAAACTAACGATAAAGATTTACTATTAGCCTAGATTTGCAAGCAATTCGCGCATTTTGACCTTTCTTATGAAAATGAATATTTTTAATTAAGAACATCTGAATTTAGTTTTATAGGACAGGTTTTAATAATGTATAATGCGTCTCAGTTTTAAAATACTTATGCAATATACCTATACTTTTTCTGCGTCCTTTCTTGTTCTTTTCTAAAAAGTTAATCTTGTTCTTATTATTTGTTTTGCCAGTGGTGGGCAAACTTTTTTAACGGGGGGCCAGAAAAATTAAGAAATATCAGGTGAGGGCTAGAATGACAGAAAACCGGCTAAGTGCGAGGCTCTTGGTCAGAGAATTTCGTACAAAAAAAACGAAAATAAAACACATTTTTGTGTGGGAGCCCCCTTAATTTCCTCCTTTTTAGGGTTCCGTACCCAAAGGGTAAAGAACGGGACCCTATTCATGAGACTTCGCTGTCCGTCTGTCTGTCTGTCTGTCTGTCTGTCTGTCCGTCAGGAGGCTGTATCTCATTAACGGTGATAGCTAGATAGTTGAAATTTTCACAGATTATGTGTTTTTGTTGCCGCTATAACAACAAATACTGAAAACAAAATCATAATAATATTTAAGGGGGGCTTCCATACAACAAACATGTTTTTTAGCGACTTTGTCTTATATATTCGGTAATAAGGTATCCTTCACAATTTAAATACGTTAGTTAATTTCAATATTTCATCAAGATCATTCATTCCCTTTACACCATGCAAATTAAATGAATACTTTAGGAGGTATAGCACAATCAAATGTTGCTCAATGAAATTAATTTCGTGTCGCCATGATTGAACATTATACGGGTCACATACTAACTTTTTTTTCGACTTTCATCGTAAATATTTGTTCTTTAAAAAGTGAACAACGCTTTCAGCAGATTACTTTAGGTAGGTGTAATATTTCAAAGATAGCTATTTCATAGGAAATAGTAAACAAATATTCCATATTTTAGATTTTTCTCCAGTATAAACAATTTACGTACAAACACACAATTTATGTTGTAGGAGTAGATATCGTGTTTATAAATGTCATCATTCAAATGTCATCAATATTCTGAAAAAGAAATTTTAAATATTACTGTACCTACCGTAGAGGATCTATACAAGGATAGTTACACTATAGAGCAACGCGACCTGTCTAAAGACGCGCGTTGTATAACACTATAGAGCAACGCGAACTGTCTAAAGACGCGCGTTGTATAACACTATAGAGCAACGCGAATTGTCTAAAGACCCGCGTTGTATAACACTATAGAGCAACGCGAACTGTCTAAGGCGCGCGTTGCTATGTGTTAATAGGTAATGAGGGCAACCAGTAGACGCTTGAAATACTCACAGAATATCGAGCATTGTATTTTCATAAAAAAATAATAATTGAAACAAAATGGACCTTTACTGGGACATCTTTTCGAGAGCTTGTCTTGTTGAGAGAGAGGAGTCCGGCATATCATTCATTAAGGATTTTCCATCTCGTTAAATAAAAAGAAAAAAGGGGGGCTCCCATGCAACAAATAGGTACGACTTTTTGTTGTTTTTTGGTACGGAACCCTCCGTGCGGGAGTCCGACTCGCACTTGGCCGGTTATTCTGATTTTGTTGTTAAGCAGCAACAAAAATACATCATCTGTAAAAATTTCAGCTCTCTAGCTATCACGGTTCTTGAGAAACAGCCTCGTGACGGGCACACGAACAGATAGATGGATGGTGAAGTCTCATGAATAGGGCAGGGCCGTATTTACCCTTCGGCTTCCGAACCCTAAAAAAAAAAATATATTTTGTGCTGATGAACTTTTAATCATAAGTTATAAAAAAATACAGTAAACTTACACACTTGCACAAACGTTAAAAATTAGAATTTAACTGGTATTTGCAAGGCCCTGCCATGCTATGGTAATATGGACGTAGGAAATAGCTTATGTGCCATATTTCAAATGCAAGTGCGTGTTGTGACGAAGTAACTTTAGCAGCGCTAAAAGGTGTTCAACAGTAAGTCGGTTTGCGATTGAGTTGTTCAGAAATTTCATGGTCGAAAAAGTCTGTTCACTTCACCGTCTTCACCTATGTGTTTATTGCTCTACAAAGTAGAATCTACATAATACCTCCAAAATATAATTGTCGCGGGCAGCTGACAATACCCGATCCCACTACCAGGTGCCGAAAAACCGTCGGCGGGCCGGATTAAATACTTCTGCGGGCCAGAGCTGGCCCGCGGGCCGTACTTTGCCCATCACTGGTTTTGTCACTTTACTTCTAAATATATTTGTAATTATCAAAAAATATGATATTAAGTAGACATCAATAAAATAATTCCTTTTCTAATCAACTCAACGACGGATCCTAGACCCCGGATATGAAGGCCGTTCAAATTTATAGAATTCACTCAATGTTAAAGAAAGTTTCAATGAGCAGCTCTTAAGAGTCCATGTGACGCTAAATAGACAATTACTTTGATCTAGATCTCAGGACTCATGAGGTCTGATGAATTAAAATTTGAACACAGACAACTTCAGTTCATGAACTAAAAACGCTCTAGGCTCGAAACACGATTACTGATTAAGAGCCTACCAGATGCCAAATTATTAAAAGAAGATAGAAGATATACATTTTAGCGTGCAAGAAAGAGAGAGATGCGATCGCTTTTTGTGCGCTTTTAACGAATAGATTAATTATAAAAAAAACTATAACCAATATGAAAAAAATGCTCTAGTGCAAATGAAGATTTTACTATTGCCTTTCTTATAAATATTTTATATTATAAAAACAATCTATAACAAACGAGATCTAGCTTAAAATTTCACGAAATCGAGGTATTTTCAACACAAAAATCTATCGAGGATTTTATCAGTAATCGTGTTTTGAGCCTAGAGCGTTTTAAGTTCATGAACTGAAGTTGTCTGTGTTCAAATTTTAATTCAGCAGACCTCACGAGTCCTGAGATCTAGATCAAAGTAATAGTCTATTTGGCGTCATATGGACTCTTAAATCCTCGATAGATTTTTGGGTTGAAAATATCTCGATTTCGTGAAATTTTAAGCTAGATCTCGTATGTTCTACGTTGTTATTATAATATAATATATTTATAAGAAAGACAATAGTAAAATCTTCATTTGCACTAGAGCATTTTTTTCATATTGGTTATAGATTTTTTATAATTGATTTATTTCGTTAAAAGCGCACAAAAACTGATCGCGTCTCTCTTTCTTGCGCGCTAAAATGTGTATCTTCTATCTTCTTTTAATAATTTGGCGTCTGGTAGGTTCATAAACATACAATTCGATATAGTGAACAGATGAGAAGGAAGCGAGTTAACCGGACATTCGCTTATAAGGGCTTACCTAACCGACCGTCGCTCAAGGCAGGCCCTTGATCATCTCTTAATTGCATCTGCATACTTACTGGTTTATCAATGTTCAATAACAGCGAATCAATATAATAACAACTGCCGTAAAACATGAATGTAAGTATAGGAATGGTTTGATATTTTCAATGATGATGTATAATTACAGATCGTATTTAAAATTCATTGCGCTACGAAGATATCTTGATTGAAACACTTGATTCTGTGAATGCCAGTTCTAATGAGATAGCTTATTTTAAAAAGACACGCCTGGATATTATTTTATTAAGAAACAAGCTGTTGCCTGCGACTTCGTACGCGTGAAAATTATGTTAAAATGCCAATTTGATTGCTCTCTGCTTAGCCCCTAGGATATGTAGCGTGATAATATTTAGCCTATTTGAAGACCCTACCTACCCCAAGGTAATATTTGTACAAAATTTTAATCAAATATTGAATAGGTACCTACTTTTCGAGATCCTTCTGGACAAAGCTAAGCAAACAGACAAACCGACAAACAGACAAAAAAAAATTCTAACTACATTTTCGGGTTCGGTATCTTATGTTGAACACCCAACGAGATTTGTTTTTATATTTCCAATGTACAGTTTTTTAGTAGATTAAATAAACCTGATAGTGTGACAGATCTTTTTGCTAAAATTCGATAGGTACCTATGCATAAAAAAGATGCGTTAGTAACTTAAAGTTAATGAATTGAGCTAATCATTCATAACAAATTAAGATTATCCATATTAGTTTAGCTTGAAATTTCAGTTTTGTCATTCCTGATGTTAACCACCTAGTCCTAGCAGGATGCTGGCGTTTTACAAAATAGCCTGTATAAAATATACCTATTAATTTTGTAAATATAGATAGCGAGCATAAAATAGGTGTAAGACAGTTTAAAGCAGACTGAAAGAATGTCATTATTAACTGGCAGTGTTTGGTCAGCTTTATGCATTGCAACAGGTAGGTATCTGATTTCTAAAGGAAAATAAGTTGTCTTTATCGTTTATAATACATACAATTATTTATTACAAGCTACGGTAACTGTCACGCGGTTTCTTCCACCTTGGTCCCGTTCCCGTGGGAATATGGAAATAAAATATAGACTAGGTCATCCGGGATAGTGTAACTTCCCAATAGTGAAAGAATTTTTCATATCGGTTCTGTAGTTTAGGAACCGATTCAAAACTTAAACAATCAAAATGAATGATCTCCCTGCCTCGGTTTCCCGAAAAGGGGGCTTAGAAGGTTTTTACAGGGTCGGCAGCGCGAGTGTGGCACCTCCGGTGTTGCAAACGTTCATGGGCTGCGGTGACCACCAGTCCTTCTGGTGGGCCGTATGCTTGTCTGCCAGAATAGTGGTATAAAAAAAATCAAATCTTTCCTATTAATAATATTAATTATTAGTATTGATTCAATTCAATAATCACGAATCAATTAGACGTTCGTAGGGACGCCTACTCATTCATTTAAATATAGCTTAATACTCGAATCGTTACATAAATATGATATTATAACCCTTGCAGTTTTCCTTTGGTATTTCCTTGACCGATATGAAATCATCATTGCAGGTTGTTTACTCTTAATATGCCCTTCACTGATCGCTGTTTCTATGTCATTGCGCAATAATATCGTCTATGTGGCTTCCGAAATACGTTTCAGGAAAATCGTAATACATACGGCTGTTAAGACTGGGGATATGGCTAACGACCTTGAGCATATTAAACACGCGTCCTTCAATCAAAAAATGGTAGTCTTTTGTAGCTTATTTTTTTAGTTGTAACTAGCTGTTCCCCGAGGCTTCGTCCACGTAGAAGTCGTTATCGCGTAAAATCATTACCCTCTTTTGCGTAGTCGGTTAAAAAGTAGCCTCTTTCCTTCCCAGGGACTCAAACTATCTCTTAACGAAATTTCTTACTAATAATTCATTTAAATCGCTTCTTCATTTTGCATTTATAATATTCGTAGGGATTTTAGTTGTAATTTGGTAAAAGTCATACTTATTCAAAGTCAAAGTAAACCAAATCATAGGTGTACGTTTTCCTCAGAGATTCATGTTGTAGATTAAAAATGCATTGATAAAAATTTAAAGCAATTGTTAGCAATTTTTTTAATAATATTTTATTATATATAGTGAAGATAGACATGAAAATCCCGCCTGGGTCAAGTTGTGTATTTTCACTTTATAATAAAACTAGCTGATGCGCGACGTCGCCCGCGTGAAATTTGGTTCCCGTTCCCGCTTCCCGTGAGAACATTATTCCGGGATAAAAAGTAGCCTATGTGTTATTCCGGACTATACTCTATCCCTGTACCAAATTTCAGCCAGATCCATTAAGCCGTTAGAGCGTGATTGAGTAACAAACATCCAAACATCTTAACAAACTTTCACATTTATAATATTAGTAGGATAAAATGAAATGTTATAAAAATGTGTTTTTGTTTACTAAACGTCAACGTGAAATGATTTCATTTACACCTCTTTTTCGTCACTTTTTGAAACACGGGCTTTATCCGATTATGGATATTATCCTCAAAGTACTCGCCGGTTGACTAATGTTTAGGCGTTAGTGTTAATACTTTGATTTATGCTTTAAGGCCGATGTTCGTTTACTTAGAACTTAATACATATAATCCATTTGCGCTGCGAGCAACTCCTTTAAATGTTAATATTAACTTAACAAGTCCCACAGTTTACATGAATCATTCAGCAAAGTCTTAGCTTGAACCGAGTTTATTAATCTCTGCAGTTTAATTAGTGCTGTAGTTGTACTTAGAATGTGCCCCGTGTGGCGAGACGGGGTCCCTAGTTGCGACGGGTAAGAGTACAAAATGTCGCCACCCCAATATATCCCGAGGGCGTCGTAAGAGGCGACTAAGAGAACACTTTCGCAAATAGATTCATTGCGTAGGGAAAGAAAACTCGAAATAAAACCCGGTTGTCAGTAAAATGACAATCGTTAAGCCAAGTTGAAGGCCCTTTGGGCGGCTTGAAAATTTTCAACTGCGGGTCCCGGCGACCTGCGCCTGTCTATTTCAACACTGCAATAGGCTCACCACCTTTTACGTGGGACATAAATCTATAAGGTGAAATGTGGGCGTATACTATGCCTCTGCCTGCACCTTCGGGGATAAAGGATATGTATGTATGATGTATGTTGTGCTTAAAAATATGCAGTTGACATCAAGTTTAGTTTTGCTTTGAGCTTTTATATGCAGTTGAAAAATGCACGTTTTTAAATGTCGGATATATTTTGCACGTCTCGAAGTTGAAATTATATGAAATGGAAATTCTTAACGACTATTGTCGCAAGCGGCATAGCAGCGCGTAGCGGTCACTGGAACCAGTCTTCGGCGCTGATAATGTCGATAACGTGTTATTGTGAGGAGTTTGGCAAACAAACTCCTCGAAAGATATGTTTTGTGTCCATTTATTAAGTTATATAACTAAGTAATGGAATTCTTTCAATAATAATAATATAATAATAATATTCACGGACATTTCACACAACGCTATCTGATCCCAAAGTAAGCTAGGTTACCTGCTTGTGTTATGGGTATCAGACCACGGATATTAATACCTACTTATATACTTTTAAATACATACATATTATACATAGAAACACCCAGACTCTTTAGACAAACATTTATGGGTCACACAAATATTTGTCTTACAATGTTTTCATCGACCGAGGTAAGTAGTGAGAGAGTCTCCAATGGAGACTCATTTTGATCATCTGGAGGTGGAGGCTCTCCACCTCCAGATGATCAAAATTTTTTGTGTTTGTTGAAGTCTATTTGAGTATGTGTCTTTGTTCTCGTCTAAAATTCGTAATTCTTAACCGATTTTCATGAAAATTGTTACAAATGTTTTTAGTTGTAAGAACGTAATTATAATAAGTAATTTATATAAAAGCTTTTCCTCATAAATTAATTATTTCTGTAGTATCATTTATAAATCCTTGCCAATCAGGGGAAATCATTTAGTTATTACTTTAATCTACACAATTCGTTTGATTTTCTTTTCATTAATTATTCACTAATGATCATTTAAAATATTCTGTCTAACATAACGCCATGTATCTATGATAATTAAAAAAATCTATAGTTGGAAGCTCCACCTTTTTTTACGATAGATGTAAATATAGACTCATTTATTTTAAATCTCAAGAGTCTAGACACCTTATAATCGCCTTAAAATTCTTGAAGATTAATTTCAAAAATAGTCTTTGTAATTATCGCGAGGTCTACTACACTATTAGTCACTACCTAATTTTCAAAATATGTTTACTTGTTGCAATACCATATAAGCTAGTTCTGCAGACTTTTCGCGAAAGTCACAAGGTTAATGTTTATTTAATTCAATTATTGCAAAGGCTGTATAAATTGAATTGAAAAATAGGAGCAATCAGTTCGAACCAGTTTAATGAGGAAACTTTAGCTCTTAATTATTTTCCATAAAAGCCTTGTTTTAATAAAACACCGATAACATTAAAACGTCAATTTAACATATTTTAATGTTATTATCGATTCCGACATTTAAAACTTTTTACAAACACGCATTAATAGCAAAAATATAAGTGCCTGTAATGTTAAAATATGTGGCATAGTGATAAGTATCACTAAAAATAGTAAGTCAAGTAATTATAAAAGTAAACAACACTAGAGATATTCGCACGACGGAAATGCGTGCGTAATCAAAACATGCGATAATGTGATAAGAAGATAAAACGTCGCTACCGACCTAGGGTTGATCCAGAACGCAGCACACAGGACCCAGTTTAGGCCCCTGTCGTGGTCACCAATATCACTCTGTTATCACTGATAGTCATTTCACAATTTTTTTTTATTTTAAGGTTGATAGTATCACGTGTAATTCGCGTAGGTTGGCCGTAGAGGCGTCGAACAGGTACGCTTGCCGCAGCATCCGCAGCGGCTCTGACGGCCGCCGGCGCCTGCGCCGACCACGCCTCGTGCGTACGCGCAGCTCCCCGCCCGCCCGTTCACTGAAGCCTTCGCTGTGTCAATTTTCAGCAAACTCTTTGTTTCAATTTGTAAGAAGTACTATACATATCGGTAATTTTCTTTCAATTTCAGTTTTCTAAAAGCTCTTACACCGCATTCTGTGGCTTAAATAAACGCTCAAATACATTGTAGCGCATTTGAAAGCTTTTGAAATGGTTTATATTTCAATAATTATAATTTTTCGGAAAAAAAAAACATTCTTCATGTACACTAGGTTCAAGGCTATAGCTAGTATCCCACACTTCTTAAAAATACTAATAGAAAGACCACTATAATACGAGTAGGTGGTAACAAGCAACGTACGTAATTGTTACTTAAAACCACTTGTCCATATTGCATCACTTAGCAAATTTGAGGAATCACTATCTTCATCGATGATCATAATCAATATTGATTCTATTGCCGGATTTCGTTACATAAATATACTTTCCCCTGGAAGTTTCTGTCGGTACATACTGTGTCATCATACCTTGTATACTTTGTTTCATGTATTTGATGTGTGCCGAAATTTTGCACGAACTGCTTTTGAACGTGATAAGAAGTATGGCAGTCATGATACCTATGCCTATTTGTTCTTTATTTGTAGTGGCCGACAGCTAGCTTGAATTTTCGTCAAGACATTGCGCCTTTTGGGAGCAGATGTAACGTGTGTTTCTGCTCTCACCCACTTATTAGTAAGCTTCGACTTCCTATGTTCCTACCAACTCACTAAATAAGGCAACTAAGTAAACAGTACAAGCGTAATTGATCAGGTTGTTAAGATATAAAAATTTCACTAAGAGGAGCTTTCGTGATTTATGAATCTTGTATCTGTATCTAGGACTTGGTTTATATAAAGTCGAATTTTTAATTAGACGAAGTAAATTGACAGCAACTAATGTCACTTCTTCATACAATGTGGCTTAATTTCTATGACGAAGTGACATTAGTTGATGTCAATTTACTTCGTCTAATTAAAAATTCGACTTTAGATACTTGTCATCGTAAAATAATAAAACCCTTTAGATTGTAATCTACCTAGAGAGATTGTACACTGTCGACTTATTGTGAACCATAGATAGATATTGTACCCTAAATAATCCGTTAAATTGTAAAATCTCTACAGTTTATATTCACATAAGATACACTACATGATTACAATCTAAGGATTTTAAAATTTTAAGGTGACCATAATCACAAAATGGGTATAGTATAGGTATTGTAAAGCTTCAAATAATTATCATAAATTTATCAATATCACTGCAGTACATACTTGTTGTCGCCGCTTGTATTTGTATAAATATAAGTCAATTGCCTAGCTTAATCGCGACACTACACAATTGATTTATACTTATGCAAACCCTCTATTTCGAAACAAATTCTATCGTATCGTGCCGTTTTCGTGTCGTAAAGTGAAATGAAGAAACGCCTAATCATTGAAAGAAAGGAACAGGCAGGGATTAAACAACCTACATACCGTTGTCATTATCTGACACTTAAATATCACTGTTACTAATAATACGGGTTTGAAGGTGGTGGGGCTTGGGTAGAAAACACTTATGGCTAAGGTGACTAAATAGTAGCAGGGATTTACGGCATACGGATCTCGGACCTATAGAACGTTTGTGTGTATAAGTAGAGATGTAAGTAAAGTTACAGCTAATTGGACGAATTCAGAAAAGAGTGTATTGCACGCGGGTTCAAATCCTGCTCGAGATCAAAAAAAAAAAATTTTTCACATTAAAATTTGTGATTGAGTCAGCATACTAATTGCTTGTCAAAATTATCTCTAAGAGTGTATTGGTCAAATCGCGAATTGTACCAATTTCACCTAAAGGGTCTAGGCCCTAGGGTCTTTGTTTCCGGTTTCACTTTTCATTTGATCGTACCTATCAAATATTTATAGTGTTAAACAAATTTAGTAAACCAAAAAAAGAAAATACAAGAGTTTCTAGAGTAGTGTTTCGCAAGTGGAAATAACTCTATGTTATCAAACTTATCAATGTGCGAATCAACATAAACTGTTCGGCTTTGTCCGTGTTTATCTATACTAGGTAACTAAAATTGTGTAAAAACCCATCTAAAATAACTTCAGTTTTTAAATTTTCCACCTCTATAAAAAATAAACAGTACTACACTAACCTATTAATTTTTTATTTGCTGACGCCTGCGGGGCTTTCGTTTCCCATTCTTCTCATGGGAGCATATTCCAAGGATAAAAGGCCTATGTGATATTCTAGACCTTATCCCTGTACCAATAACTACAGCCATTATAGCGTGAAAGAGTAACAAACATCCAAACATCTTTATAGATTTTCACATCTTTATTATAAGTAGGATAGATGTGGAAACTACTAAAGATATTTCCATTAGTGTCCGACCGAAACTGGTTTTCCGGCCGAAACCGAAACCGAAACCGAACTTTCGGCCCCAGGGTCAGTTTCGGCCGAAACCGAAACCGAAACCGAAACTCACGTGTTCATATTGAAAAAAAAAAAAACAAACCAGCCAAGTGCCAGTCGGATTCCGCACAAAGGGTTCCGTTACAAAAATTGGGCACAAAAATTACGTTTGTTGTGTGGATGCTTTTTTCTAATATTAATAGGTATTTTTTGTTTTTGGCATCAGAACAGGGTGAGGTGGTGGTGGCAGTGTCTCTTGACATTGCCAACGCTTTCAGCACCTTGCCCTGGAGCTGCGTTTGGGAGGCGCTTATTTACCATGAAATGCCTTCAAACCTCCGTTGAATTGTCGGGGCCTATCTTTCCGAGAGGGCCATAACTTACCCGAGCTGGCTGGGGCTGGGTCCGCGAGATGTGTCGTTCGGTGTTCCATAGGGATCGGTCTTAGGACCGCTTCTGTGGAACATCGGTTACGATTGGGTGCTGCATGGTTCGTTGCTCAGAGGTCTCGGCGTAACGTGTTACTACGACACCCTCATTACAGCGCGAGGGGCAACGCACCAAGACGCAGCCCTGAGGCCACCTGCGGAATCCAGCTTACATATAAGGGGCGTCAGCATCGACATCGGGCTCTCGATGACGTATCTGGGGCTCGTACTCCATAGCCGGTGGAACTTCGGATACCACTTCCGAAGTTGGTCCCATAGCTGAGAACCCAACGCTCCCTGCAGGAGACTGTACCTTGGGAACGTGCGGGGCATGGCCCTATACGGGGCCCCCGTATGGGCGAAGATTCTGATGGCCAGTAATGCGGCTAAATTGCTTAGCCCGCATAAGGCGACGGCTGGCAGGGTGATAAGGAGATACCGCACGATCTCAGTTGAGGCGGCATGTCTTCTAGCCGGGACCTCGAAGCAAGGGTCCTTGCATCATTGTTTAAAATGGCGCAAGGAGGCGCTGGAGCGGGGCCATAGGCCTCTTCCTGTGAGCAGGTCATGCTCGTAAAAGAGACGGCGGGGAAGAAGCGGGAGAGAAGTCTGCCACCCGAGTTCCACAGTCTGCGGCGGCGCACCATACTATCAGCCTCCATGACCGGGGGCCTGAGGACGGTGACGGGGCTGCTTACCGTCTTTACAGAAGCAGGCCTTAGACGATAGCATGACGTGAGAAATTCATCCACGCCCCGCTCAAGAAGCGGGATAACAACTGAACAACCCCTCAAAGACGCGGACACAGTATGCATCATTCCGAGGGCATACTCGGGGCCCCCAACCGTAGGCTGTTGGGTAGGATACGCGTGGTTTTTAGTCGGTAGAACTACTGTACAGTGAAAATGTTTAGGCCTATATCTGGCACGGTTCCAGTGATACAATCTCGTGACCAATAGACAGACGGACGGCTAGGCCTCATGTCTCGTTAAAAGGCTTTAACCCCTCCGTGTTTAAGTTAGACTCGCACTTGGCCGGTTTATTTTTTCAATAGGTGCAGCAAGTTCCACCAAGCGCCATCAATCAACGGTATAAATCTTCTCAAGTGTTCATTTTACAAATATCTCCACCTAAAGATGAGTTTCTTTCTTTTACGTGTGAATTACTCATAGATGCTATTACGACTTCCTACCGACTAAAACCACACGGTGCCCTGCTACTAGCTCTTGGCTGGTTTCGGTTACATTCTAGAAGTATATAACTAAAACTGGACAACAGTAAGCCGGACTAGCGCGCGTTCCGTACAAGAAAATCAGCAAAAAATCACGTCATGTTGTTTAGGAGGCCCTCTTTAATATTATTAATTTGTCAATTTTATTTTTTGTAGCTATAGTGGCAACAGAAATACATCTGATACATCTTGGGTCTGCTGACAGACAGGCAGACGACCAACGAAGTCAACGGAACTGGCAACAAAGGCGTAGGGTTATGTAATGTCCTAGATCACCTTTTTAGGATCCATAAAAATTTAATTATTATAACTATTAAAATTGGAAGTCCTTTGTAAATCTATAAATCTTCGGTTAGTAACATATTAACTGGTTGGGCTGACCCTAACCACGTCACAAGCAGAGCTAGGCACTCAAAATTCATGAACACGTGAGTTTCGGCCCGGCCGAAAGTTTCGGCCCATTTTGGCCGAAACCGAAACTGCGGCCGAAACTCGATTTTTTGGCCGAAACTGGCCGAAACCGAAACTTCGGTCGGTCACTAATTTCCATACACCATCGTTGTTCTTTCGGAATGGATTTGTCAGTTTATACAGGACACTGACACTTATCCTGTAGCTACCGAATACTAATACAGAATAGGACATAAGGGTGCTCTTCCACCAGATATATGCTATGCTGCCTGGGATATGAGACATCCTTTCGAGGACTTACACCGGGCTTTCGACCGTAGACAGTCGTAGGTCACAGTGTGTTTTAAAAAATGCTACGTTGTATAGATGTTTTTAAAATGCACCAAACCATTTATCAAAATTAGGTGTTCATTTTGTCCAATCAAAGGTTGCCAGTAAGAGATTGCTTTTTGGCGATATGGCCGCCATTTGTACATATTTGTGATTTTGTTTCTTTGTTAACTGGTTTTATTGGTGTACATTAAAGTTTTACTTACTTACTTACAAACATATTCGTCCGTCGCACAATTAGACAATGTCAACTGTCAACGTGACATGTGGATCGACGAATGTGATTGGTGGATATCTACGTATCTATAGCACGATCCACCAACATAATTCGTCAGTTTGACAATATGAACTGTCAACGTGACATGTGGATCGACGATGTGATTGGTGGATATCAACGTATCCATAGCACGTCTGATGGCAAAGCTCCCTTACTCATCCATACATAGAGCTACCTCGTATCTTTACCGTCTGGATCGTAGATTTATTGCCTGGATCCTCACCTTACTACATTGTGACTATGGTTGCTATTGAAATTAACATCTTATTGGATATAAACGTATCTATAGCACGTCTCTGGTGGAAAAGCTCCCTTACTCATCCATACATAGAGCTACCTCGTAACTTTACCGTCTGGATCGTAGATTTATTGCCTGGATCCTTTCCTTACTTACTACATTGTGACTATGGTTGCTATTGAAATTAGCATCTTATGAATACAAATAGTTTCGTAGAATGTATCGTCGTAAGCTATATTTCATAAGGATTGGACCTTTGTTTATGGGATTTTACATCATTTTTAGGGTTCCATTTCCAAATGGTAAAACTATAAAATTGAGGCTCCCCTGTGTCACGAGCAGTGATAGCTAGACAGTTGAAATTTTCAAATAACTGTGTTCAGTTTTGTATGAAAATTGTTACTAATAACAATTTTCATACACAAGAAGAAATTCAGAAAAACTGAAAGTATTATAGATGTGATGTAGGAGTAACGGACCTTTTTGAAAAAAATTAAATGCTGGAGCTTTTTCATTATCCCTCTGAATAATTAAGACCTCATAAAACAAGAACACGCATAAATTGTCTTACTTAATTAGCTCGTTAGAGCTTGCTGGTATTTCATACCTTAACGCCCATAGACCAATTTTGAACTGCACTAATAACGTGCTAATAGAAACATCTAAATGAACATATTGAGCAGAAAATATCTCAATCATGAAGAGGCAGGTCTATTAAAAAGTGCGTTTTATGAGACAGCTTAAACATAAATATGACTTGCTCTTTGCGACGTAAAATTTCAGCTTAACCGTCATAAAAGAGAAGTTTATAACATTTCTTTACAAATTCGGTATAATGTGTTTGCGTATATGCGTAATTACGTAGTAAAATAAGGTAATTGTCTACAACTTCAAATGAATTATGAGCAATGAAATGATGTCTGTGAGTGCAGTTGGGGCAGGTGACCACCCGTGTAGCTTTTCCACAGGTTGGCGAGAGGAGACAGCCCAAAACCCACATAACCTCTTCGACCAAGTAATAGTATAGACAGGCCCACGTCATACATTACGAACTAAAAAAAGTCGGTTTACTGACGATGGTTGAACGTGACAACGTCATAAGAAAATAAAAATAAAATTAACATTACAAAACAAAAATAAATGGAACGCCTCAGAGCGAGGTAACGACGTATTGCGTCATCATTTTTCGTTCGTGCAGTCGGCTCCATCGAATTATAAGACGTTGTCACGTCAAAAGTTAAGACTAGTTCACACATAAAGATATTGCAGCAATGACACGACATGCACACATACATTCTTTTTTCGAATTAAGGGTAGTGTTTTACACTTCGGGAACGCACAGGAAGGCATCTTGCGTAAAATCTTATCTTGCCACAAGTGTTTCACCTTCAGAACAAGAACACCGACTACGACCGAGTGAGCGCATGCGTTTACTTTAACGTCTTCAAAACTAATGTATGGATGGGCCCGTCTATACTATTACTTGGTCGAAGCATAACCTGTCAAGTGGCGGCGGCGATCAGTACCGACTGGACACGCTTCACGGTAATCGAAAATTATAAATGATTAATTTTATTCGATACGTGTACTGCGGCGCCAATTATTATCATTTAATAAAAACTTGACTAGTTTCCGTCGCATATTGGACCCTTTTATGGCGAAACTATCATCTACAAGGTAGGAATTATATATTATGTCATCAACGAGGTGTTATAAATAGCAAACAGCTTATCATTACTTTTCATTGAAGCAAACATTAACTTCTGTTTGCAGTAAGTGTCATCAAGTCGAGTGTTCCAGGTAACGCATGGAATGTTTACAGGTTAAAATAGTGCTATATGAAATAGTATCGTAACTTATGTAATTCATCGGAATCAATGTCTACATTGTGCAGATGTGCAGAAATATCTTGTAACTTGAAGTGATATTTTATGCCAACCTATGTTCTTCGATCAAGATTATTATAATTAAAATCTAACGTGAAGGACTTGCAAGTGACGAATGATATATCGTAACGGGGAAGTCCTCGGTATAAACCAATGCTAGTCGGATTCGCACACGAAGTGTTCTGTACCAAATAACGGCACCAAAATATATTAGTTGATGAGACGAGCCAACATTTTATTGTTCTGTTTTTAGTATAAGTTGTTTTAGGTGCAACAGAAATGCAAATTCTTTGAAAATTTCAACTGTCTAGCTATCACTGCTCGTGACTAGAGATGTAAAATGACTGAATCTGACCAGCCACGATTGTCAAAAACCGTATTTGACCGGTCATTTATTGTCAAATTCAATCAATTTGACTTATACTTACTATTAATTCTAACTAATTAAGTGACTAATTATGCCAATTTTTCCCGAAAGGGGGCACCATTTCAGTATAATCTATACATATAAAACTGTTGAGGGTCAAGAGTCTGTACATGGAAGATATTTTGAAAATTTTAATTGTAAGGCATTCTCTAATCGATACTGAAGCCGAAAATGTAATTTAAACTTTTCATGTCTGTCTGTCTGTCTGTATCCCGAATAAGTTTCACGCCGAAACTACTGAATCGATTTGAATGAAACTTGGTACAATCAGAGCCTATAATCCCAGGAAGGTTCTAGGATACTTTTGATCCCGATATTTTGCGCGGTTCCTTTGGGAGAGGGGATGAAAGAGAAAAGGTTTTTTTTCGTTGTAAGTTTCCAATGCGTGGTCCAATTCCAAAATATTTTTCAGTGTTATCAAGAGAGTACTTTAAGGATTGTTTCACGCAAGTTTCAATATTGAGGGTTTTGTAGTTCAGGAATTAGAGTCATCTCAACTTTCGCAAAACATAGAATTCAAGGGTTTCGTTGAATGTGAGGGTAAATCTTAACGGGCGTGTTGGCTTAATCATAAAAGAGCTTAATGATTGAGGCTACTGTAAAACAATTCAGTCCGCGCCGAAGGCGGGGATTGAATTGTTTTACAATAGACTTAATCTTTAAGCTCTTTTATGATTAAGCAAACAGGGCCGTTTCACACGCTGCTTGATGAGTCTGATAAAGAAGCATTAGCTCCATTAGCAAACCTTTTGTGACGTAAACGAAGTTGCGAGGGTCAGCTAGTCTATACATATAATAAAACTGTAGAGGGTCGGGAGTCTGTGTACATAGAAGATGTTTTGAAAATTTTAATTGGAGGGCGTTCTCTAATCGATACTGAAACCAAAAATGTAATTTAACCGTTTCATGTCTGTCTGTCTGTCTGCATCCCGAATAAGTATCACGCCGAAACTACTGAACCGATTTGAATGATACTTAGTACATTTTGAGCTTATATCCCGAGAAAGGTTCTAGGATACTTTTGATTCGGGATCAAAAGTATCCTAGAACCTTGTATTGCGCGGTTCCTGCGCGAGAGGGGATTAAAGATAAAATGGTTTTTCATTTGTAATTCCTCAACACGTGATGCGATTTCAAATATTTTTATAGTATTGAAAAGGAAGTAGGTACTTTAAGGATTTTTCGACCTAAGTTTCAAGATTGAGGGGTTTGTAGTTCAGAAATTAGAGGCATCTCAACTTTCGCCGAACCTAGAATTCAAGGGTTCCTTTGAATGAGAGGTTTAATCATAAAAGAGCTTAATGATTAAGGCTATTGTAAAATAATTCTAGGACTGAATGGTTTTAGAATATTTTCTCTTCATCTTTAAGCTCTTTTACGATTAAGCAAACAGGCCTGATTCACACGGTGCTTGACAAGTCTGATGAAGAATTAGGTACCTCTCCTTTCGTGCACATTATGTGGCGTAAACGAAGTTTCGAGGGTCAGCTAGATCAAAATAAATATCAAAAAGCACTCAAGATCAAAGTGACTGTTTATGACCCTTTTTGACAGCAAAATGACCGTTTTTGACCAATTTGACCGTAAATGACAGTCAGTCAAATTCAGTCACTTTGGTCATTTTCATCTCTACTCGTGACAGACAGACGGACAGCGGAGACTCAATTTTATAGTTTTACCATTTGGGAATGGAACCCTAAAAATTATGTAAAATCCCATAAACAAAGGTCCAATCCCTATGAAATATAGCTTACGACGACACGTCCGGAACTCCTATCACATCTATATTTATTTATTTATTATTTATTATTTATTATATACTTTATTGTACACCAAGAACATAATATACAAAATGAGTGAAAATATGTTACAAATAAAGCAATACAATGGGCGGCCTTATTGCTCAAAGCAATTTCTACCAGGCAACCATCTATAATACTTTCAGTTCTTCTAAATTTCTTCTTGTGTATGAAAATTGTTATTAATACCAATTTTCATACACAAGAAGAAATCTCGCCGAGTGATATCACTGTCACCTACGAATTTATGATTTCAAAAAATGTATTGTAGAAACGAACGAAGATTTTTTTAAATCATAAATTCGTCAAGTGACAGTGATATCACTCGGCGAGATTTAACATTAGCGTAGAGAGGAAGATATACCTATAGACACAGAGCATCGCCCGCCTCTACAGAGGGAGGGGCCAAAGCTTTCAAACCCCCTCTGCCAATAATGTGACACATAATGTGACATATCGACGACAAAAAGTGCCCAGTTCCATACAAACTGAAGGAAGATTTCCCCCCGCCACCCGCAAAATATGACAGAAAATTTTGTACCGAGCAATCGTTCTATGCCGTCTCCCCTCAGACAGTTCGCGTTGCTCTATGCCTATAGAAAATGATAGATACCTAGTAACCTTGCCAGGGTGCGAAAAGTTATTTTTCATACCTCACTTAAAGGGGTCCAAGTGAAATGAACGAGTTAAAGAAGAACAACTCAAATGTTTGTCTTTACAGACGCGCGTTCTTTTGAAGTAAAACTTCTTTAGGCGCGACAAAGGTAACTCAGATTTTTTTCTGACGGAAGTAACGCTTACTATTTGAATGTTGAATAGCGGAAACTACGTTCCGCTATTGAAAATGCGAATGAATGATATTAATATAACATTTGATGCTGTCAATGGCAAAGAAGTTTTACTTCAATCGCGCGTAAATGTTACACGCACACACATTTTATTTTTTGGTAACTCAACAAATGTTGTCTATCAGTAATATTGACATCAATGTCTTTAGTCATGACGTTGACCAGTAAACACCATTACACCTCTTGTCCTGCTTGCTAGCTGGCTGTCTGATCTGTTTACAGAAAACAAGTTATTGCATTCGGTACACAACAGCATTGAGTACAGTTCCTTATTGGCAAAATATATCGATGTTTTGCATCTAATAACGATGCTGGGCCTTAGATCTTACCAGTCACGTTCTTACCAGCTCGTGTTGGTGCTGCTATAAGGTACATGTCCTGATCATTACGCGTGAATTATTGTTTGATTTCCTTTGGCGAGACTTTGTCTGTAGTCTGACTCTGTTGCATTAAATTACGTCACTAGGTCACGTGGATCATCTGTTCAAAGTTTGTAATAAAACAAAAATGACAACGTCAATCGAATTGAACTTTCATTTTCACAATAAACGTTAGAGGGGCAGTCGGGTGAGACCGTCTCACGGCTTCTTGTTTTGCTTGTAACACTATTATCTCTATAAATTTCAAATAGGGTCAGGGTACATAATTAGTAAGGTTCTTATAGTATTGAATACGAGCTTGTTAAGTCATAGTACATTTAGTCGCCAATACCAAAATGAGAATCTGGAGTGATTAGTGATTGATAGATTGCATGTGCCTGACAGCGAATTAACAACTCTATAGTGAGCTAGTCATTTATTTCAATCAATGTGGATTTCTGATATAGATAACTAATGTGAACAAGATTGCCTCATTTTAGAGTCAAGTCCCCTTTGCATTTATTATTTCTGCTTCTGAGCTCGTGATCCATTTTATTTTTGACTTGTGTTCTACACTTTTAAAGATGGCTCGCATAAATCTTCTAAACTCTTCCTTTTGGAAGGTGCAGAATTATGCGAAGACCATCGAAGTAATCTTGAAATGTGCATGTCATACTTAACCGACTGAAATCACACTATATTTCGCAGCTGTGTCACCAGGATACTTGCTATATCTTCAAACGAAATTCCCTGGGATCGCCAATCTTGGCGTCCACTGCCCATTGTACAGGGCGATTTTCGCTTGAATTACGTACCTACCTAAGAACCTACGGCGCGCTTCAAAAAATAACGTCACCTATTAATCCTCTTTTATACGTCTGTACCAGAGCCTTATCTGTTAGTCTGTGAGTATGAAATGCTTGCTATTGAAATTAACCTGGACCTCATATGTAGGTTTTGATTATGAAGCCATGTTACTTCCTACTAACAGTTTAGTTATTTCACATTTATAGGATTTAGAAGGCTTTCATGGTTTTAATTACAATCAAACCAGCAGCGAAAGATTGCATGAATGTCAGAACCGCCACACCTAATAATTTTATGCTCAAACATTCAATTATAATTAAACCAGTGTAAACGATTTTCAATTTGCTGCTAATGGTGATTGCCGATGTTAAAGTACCTATCTCACCATTTCCCTTCATAATACACGTTGTCTACGTTATGTAGTTTCCCCGTTTAATGAACATAAATGTATCTTTATGGCTTCATTTTATATTTAATTGGAAATACACTTAATTATAATTAACTTTCTCGCTATTTGGAACATCGTCAGGTTTGGTAGTATGTTATAATATGTCACGTACCTACCTCCACAAATTATTTTTCTTTGTATGTTTCTACAATTAGATAATATATCAGTAAACATCAAACATGCGTATAAATGCATTTTTTCCTAATCCCTATTGTTCTACAATACCTATCTTTACTCACATATGAAAAAACTTTTCCTTATTGATGTACACACAAATTCTAGACTCCTAATAGGGTTGAGGTGCTCAGGTGGGAGTAGACCGAGCCAGACCCTGGGTTCCTCGAAGAAAGCCTCGACAAATTTTGTCCATGAATATAATTCTACTTCGTACTTATATTACAGCAGCGTCGTATTGTGGCTCCGGAACATCAACGAGTAGAAGTATATTTGTACTTAGGTCAAAACTTACATTCGTCAAAATGTACAATATAGTGTGGTCATAATGTACATTTTGACCATTGTACATTTTGACGAATGTGAGTTTTGACCTAAGTACAATTAAACTTCTGCTCGTTGATGTTCCGGCGTCAGTATTGTTTAACAATATAGGTACCATTATGTTTTAGTGATCTCATAAAATAGTAGGAGAATTTCCGGATTGATGTTGCTCTTCAGTTTATGGTTTAACAAAGTAGTTACAATGTTTTACACTCTCTCACAGGTGTTATATCCTTTACCAGGAAGCTAATCCTTATGAGGTGTTGATATTTATCTTAAAGTACCCACATACTTGATGAAAAGTATCGTCTCGTACGTCGAAAACCTTTTAACAGACTTCCATCAAGCTATTTATAATATCTTTCTATTTTATGAGCATGCATGTTAATTAGTTGCAATTTAATAGTGTGAAAAATAAATACTGTCTGCATTATGCGAGACTGCGGCGCGGCGGTCACATCAGACATGTTTCAAGGTACCTACCTGTTCCCTATAAGCAGATAATGCGTTAATCCAGGGCTGTGTCCAGGGTCTCAACTATCTGTATTCCAAATTTTGGTTCACGTGATTTTATAAAATATATCTGTTATTCAAATCTTGCTTCACCTATTTGTTGAGTCTGCCTAAACGCGTTTAATTGTTTGTTCAGAATTGTGTGCTCCCTGAATTGTTTCCTACCTATTCATTCATATTGAAGTTGTACCTTCCAACCTTTATGGGGCGAACCTATTAAGTAACTTAACCTTTACTAAACAAAATGCATCTCTCGAGGCTATCAAGGTATTGTCTACCACTATTGTAGCTATTTAGGCTATGATAATGGCTTCATTTCCTAGTCTACTCGAAGCTTTATTTCAGACTGTGAACTCTGTAAAGTCACTTGACCTCGCACGCATTTTGGAAGCAATTAATTCCTTCAATTATATTGCACCTACTTTTACTTGTTATAATGACACGCGTGTTAATTTCATGCATGTCTTATTTTACCTGTTAGAGCATCGCCTCGTATGGTCCGGTCCCAGTGTACGAAGTTATTTGCAGAATGACTATTCCGTCACGCCTGTAGGTACACGATTTGCCTTTAATATGATAATGCGACAGGACTGCCTATCTGTGTTCCGTGGGAATAGCACGCCGCAGGCGACAGAATAAACTATATTCATCATTTAATTAGATCCGAATGCCTACTTTACGTACACGTGCATTGCTGACGAGTTCTTAGTAACTCGCCATAATAATACTCGATCGAGTAATAACTATCGCCGTTAAACTTAAATGCAAAATTTAACGACACCAAGCAATTACTAGTCCTACTCTCCGTCCACGTTTACCTATGTATGTGTCGGTATTGGCTGGTAATCTCGATTCTCCATGATGGGGCATCCGGCTGTAAAAGAAATTTCCTTAACTTTCCTTTGACTATAACTGCACCGACAGACATATTATCGATAGATGTTGGTCCTACTTAGTCTCTTTCTGATTAAAATCTGGAGTAAAGTCTTCCTACACAAACGAATGTTGGAAAGGATTTATTTGTTTGACCTCGCTCATATTTTAGTTGCTCTCGCATACCAAATATTTATTTAAGTTTATTGGTTTCCTAAAGTGTCAAATTATCGTGTGTTTTAGCAACTGGCTTGCGTAAACTGCAGAGCTGAACTGTAGTCAACCATCCGAGTATACGTTTGGACGCACATTACATTAGTGCTAATGTACTTTCATGCTCTTTAACTACCTCATAACTTTGAAAGTTCTATCTCGCGAATGGCCGGTTTCTGCCTATATGAACTGTTGCTATTTAAAGTTTACACAAACATGATAGGTTCGGCAAAGTCAGCTAATTCTCCCACCCCATCTCTAAACTTTTAACAGAGGTTATAAACGGTCGGGAATCCTGGCACATCCTTCCTAGGAGTTTCCCGAGACGTCCGGCGCTAGACCGTTAGGTGTAGACCTTTAAGTCGGTTTAAGTTCCGCATAGCATTTGTGGAAAAGTTGTAATGTAAGCTTTTGTAATTTGAATGAACGTTGGTGGTCTATAAATATGCAAGTGATTAATATTGCAGTATTCGCTGTAAAACATCAGCTACTTTCCATATTACTGTCTCATAATTTACATTTACCTCTTGAACACGTTCATTGTCGAATAGCTAAATAATGTCCGTTGCCTTGCCCACGAGGTAAACTTTTCCGTTTCTGACAGGAATTTGTTTCCCCAAGAAAAATATGTGTCAATGTTGCAGCTATCTGATACCAAATTGCAGTCAAAATGATGCAGAAGTTAGGTAAATTGAGTTCCAAACATCGTCACAAACTTCCATATTTAGACAAAACATTAACAGTAGAAATACAAAAATACACACACAATAAAACACCTGCACTGAAAAGTGTGTAAATCCTGGAACGTACAAAATACAAACCTTTAAAAACATATTTTAATTATCTGTGCTTCAGATTATGTGTGTGGGAATGATTTTATGTGCAGAACAGAGACGTGCATTTTGTAATTTCAAATATTGACCTCAATTATTTTACTTCAAGTTGTTTATCTAAAGCACATTTTAAATTACTGTGTTTGTTTGTGTGAACGTAAAGAATAACATAATTAGATGCGAGGACGTAAATGAGTAATGACTTCGCACTCAGCGTCCCACACGGGTCAATGGCAATCACTATTATTTTCACAATTACTTCACTAGGCGAAATGGTTCTTTGATTAGCGCGAAGCACTATATAGTTTCCTAGTAAATTAACTGCAAATAATTAGTTTCTTATGGCATTAAAGCTATAAACAGTACCATGTTTATTATATCTTAAACCACACAACGTAAATAAATCATGTTGTTACTTGGAGGAATAAAATAAAGCAATAGAAAAACGATTCGTAGTCAAACGTAGAGGTCATTTGAATATACTTCGTGACGAGGTTTGTGATTTATTTCTGCGTAAGCTTGAACATAAACGTACAAAACCTTATTTAGAATTTTCGTCGCTGTGGAAAGATGATTGTTATAAATAACACTAGGCCGTTACCCGCAACCACCTTTGTGTAGAATTGTTATTTTAAAATATTGTTCGTTTTACATGCGAAGTTGGAATTAAAAGGGTTAATGATGTCGAAGTGGTTTGAAAAATTCAGACGAATTTCTGTGATTATGAATAGTAAACAACTTTTATGTGTGTACGTGATTTATTTTTGAGTAATATAGGGTCATTTATCATTATCACACACAATTATCACATGTAGAGCGAAATGGTAATGATGTAAACACAATGAAACGTTTTGCGGGGAACACTCTATGCACGTAATACAATACTGGTTTTCGCAAAAGCTTAGGGCCCGTTCGCATTTAGTGTGACGGACGTGACTATTCAATAGACGAAAATGTATCTACTGGCGTAAGTGAACTCAGGAGCTTTGTTCACAGATGCTTATCTCAAAAGCGTCACGTCATTCATAAACGCTATTGTATTTCCCCTATTCAGGTCGTTACTGGATACGTTATACTACTAACATGTTCCTTTACCCATGTTTTGAGGTTTCGTAGATGTAAAAGCTGGTATGATAAAGATAGTGGTGGCTTCGATCATTGCGGTCACTTTGTGGTGCGCTCAAGCGAGCCACCATCATCGAGTTCCTCCGACCAGTATCGTGACCACAAACACAGGGCTGAGTTAAACCTGTTTTCTAGCCTTCAATAGACTCATTGACCATTACTCTCGACAATCTTGATGCGGTCTGCCTTTGCTGCGGGTCTTATGGGAAAATAAATGTAAAACAATATTCACAGAACTAGTAATTCAATGCAATAATCGCAGTAATCTAAAATGGAAATGCTGTAGATCGTGTACATGAGTTGGAAAGCATTATTGTACCGCATTCTTCGAAGCTTGGCTACAAGTGATTCATTCCTGCGTTCCTCTTACCTTACCTTGATGACTTGATGCCAATTTTACTGCTCAGTGGAACAACCATAAACCATTGCATTATAAGTTTATGGCTTAAAATCGCTTTTATTGTTTGTTGTTTTATGCGTCTGGGAGCATTGTTGATAAAAATATATTGTGTTTAATGACACTATAAAACATGTTAACCATTTGTACAGTCATCGCTCCTGGGACTGCCTCAACAATGCTTTCAAAATTAATGTCTGCAGTGTAGTAGTAGGTACTATAGATATGAGTATATGACCTTTGTGGTTTATTATTAGGTCCTATAACGACGAAGGCGGCGGAGTGCTGGGCCTGTCCGCGACAATAGTGATGTGATTAAACCCGCGTTTTAGTCACATAACTACTGACCTTCGTGGACAGGAAAATAATAAGTACCCCTTAATATTTCTCTAGGAAAGAAGAGATTGAAACTCTTCGTAGCCATACCAATCAAATTTATTATTATAGTATAACTTTGAATGAGTACCATGAATCAGACAGCAGGCCCGATACTATTAGTAATAATGATAGATATTAGATTTCACAAAAAAGGGGGAGTCGATTAATGATGTCATTATCGAATGAAAAGAAAGAAGTGACAATAATATTGATGATTAATGAGACTGTTAATGTCCATAACTACTAATAACAAATAATGTCCAATATAACATTTGTATTCCTGTCAAATGGCCATTTTAAAATATATAGTCAACATTTACACACAGGCATTGTTTGCAGTATTTATTATGGATCGTATAATTTATAGCGACGACCCTCATCAAATGCTACGCCTGTTATACCATACCTACTTATAGTATCAAGGTATCTATCAAGTTCGATTGCTGGATCGGTCATTCGGTACTACTCCACCAAGCGAAGTTGACGAACGCATGGAATGATCCCTTACCGCCTGCACCTAAATCAGGTAACGGAATCGCCTTAGTACCGTCCGCAAGGATGCAGACCACGCTCATGTATCCGTTTTCGTAAATTTTGTTCAGGACAAAAAAGAAACTCGATCGACTACTGAGATTTTTAGTAACATTTGAATCGTCAACTTCGCTTGGTGGAGTAGTACCTATCTTAGTTCGGTATCTCTGTGTGGGATAGGTGTCCTATAGACCCCGAAAAATTTACACATTTTCCTATCAATCGGTATATATAACCTGCATTATTCTACAACCTATAAATTTAATCCTTCAAAGATAATCGCATTTCAGTTTCAAACAATGTTATCTATTGATAACGATGGATCTGTTTTATTATACATTACTAAAGTAGGCAATCAAGTGGATAAATTAAACGGGATTGTTGTAAATAGATCAATAAAATTAATAGCAGTCTGACATACTTGATACAGCGACATCAGTTGATAGAATTTTTATGCGCGTGGGAATATGTATGTATACTATTTATTGCTTACGTACATGAGTTGTCTTATTACACTTATTAATGAGGAACTCGGGAAGGTCCATCAGACTACCTTCGGTCTGAATGACCTTCCTGCGGTCACCGTTTCTGACACCAACTTGGCATTGTCTACATAAACTATCCTACTTGACTTAACGACATAATAAAGACAAGACAATAGACAAGCATAATATCATGCACATAAAAATATTTTGTCAACTAGTTGCATTATTTACGTAATAGTTAATAGGTGGTGAACCTATTAAGGTGAGCTTTCTACAGCAGCAGTCACAACACTCACAAAAGTGTTGTGACTGCTGCTGTAGAAAACTTCGTATCTTTCCCATGGCATTACCGCTTACCACTACCAGTAAAGTGAAGGAAATTTTACTTTCCCTTGTACTACTGCTCAAGCCACTCATGAGACTTACAACTTCGCTTAATTTAGCTTAATTTGGGCTAGATTTTGTTGTGTGTGAATGTCCACAAGTATTTATTTATTATTACTTCCATATAGCTGGTACTGGGCACTCGCGGCTTAACATGTCTTCCT
The DNA here is from genome assembly GCA_933228765.1 of Miltochrista miniata. Lineage (NCBI taxonomy): Eukaryota > Metazoa > Arthropoda > Insecta > Lepidoptera > Erebidae > Miltochrista > Miltochrista miniata. The sequence goes on from OW121752.1 coordinate 12,126,044, forward strand.
TCACCTTCTCCCATCTAAGGACTGACGAATGCTTAAAACAGTGATCGTTTATAAAACACTACAAGTGGTGCTACGAGCGCTTTGTAGGTCTTCAAGTGCAACGTCCCCAATCCCACCGGAATATCAAATTTACCAGCTAGCAGTAAATTTGTCATTAAAATGGGATGGTTAATCAAATGACAGTTGGTAAATATTATTTACGTTCGTACGGTTCCTCGTGTAACTGTTTTCCAATTAATTAGATTTGACTTGTTTTGAGATTAGTTCCACCTATGCGCATTATGCAACAACTCGTTTTTGTCATGTGTACTTCATTTTAAATTTGACACGGTCACGAGTAAGGGCCGTTTAGCCGTTATAAATTTCACTTGCAATTAGCATAACAAGTGAAATTTATACCGATAGATACATATTACATTTTTTTGGTACCTTAACTATAAAAAAATCGTGAAAGCATAACGTGTCTTGGTTTTTTTTACCTGGGGAAATCCTACATGGATGCTATGCCCGGACTCCTACTGACTAAAACTTAACAACTGTCTACGGAATGATGTCCCAGTCCCAGGGTTCCCGGCAGAACTTGTCTACCAAAGTGGCCTCGCCTAGCGTGTTAGGACTGAAGAAATCTTGTGTTTCTCAATTTATGCTTTGCACTCACTACGAATCACCTACTATTTCAGTATATAACATTAAAATTTGCTGAAGGGCCGATGTAATGCTTCGAATAAACAGTGTACATACAAGTGACATCCGGAAATCCGGAGATCACGTAGAGTAAACAAAGCGCATCTCGAGGCATCTTGGGTGAATTCGTGCTGACAGATTTGGTTTTAGATTACTGGGATCAGACATCGCTCACGTACCATTACCGTGGTCCTTTACAAAGTGAATTTCGATACTTCTCGGACTTCCGAGTTCGGTGTAGATGTTCTGGTGATTTACCTGGTGCCTTTACATAAGGCACAGGAAAAATAATTGCAGCCTTTGACATTATAATGGACACGCTGCTTCCTGCTTCATGTCCATAAAATATCAAAAATTTCTTTGTAAATGTGTTGTGTTGGTTGAAGTTACTATCGCGACATATTGAGAAAGAGGCAGTCTCCAAAAGATTATGTAATATATACAGTATACACCCAAGTTCCAAGTTCCTGGTTTACAGGAGTGCAAGAGAGAAATGTGCAGCATACATATTAACCCAGACACTCTTTGTGTGAACAGAAATAATTTAAGATATCTTGGAATTTTTGCTGATCAGCTTTTGTAATTACATGCATGTTGTATCGTCTACAACTATGTAGACTACAAATTACGCCGAAGTGTAAGACAATGGCGAACGCTAGTAATTCTACACCGGACATTTATAAGAACCCTGTGATTAGCATATCCTCATTCGGGTTGCAATGCATGTGTTGCATTGATTCAGTTCTGAGAATCGTGTGTCGTGCAATTGGTGTAGACAACACGACGCGACACTGGCGCGGGAAATGAATACCAGCGAGTGCGCTTGCGCATGCCAGGTGCGGCCGCAATCTAATCATACGGAAGAACATGCTTGTTTTGTTTAAAACTATTTCCCTTTTACTCTTCTCTAAGAAGCAGATTACTATTCTGTAGTAAAGTTTACCGACAAAAATACTTTTGTGGGTCTTCTGTTGTTAATGATGTAAGATGACGGTTTATGTGAACAAAAATAAGCTTTTGTACTAGAATTATTGAAGTAGTACATAATGTACAACTTTCAGAAGAAATTTGACAGGAGAACTATTGTCATATCTAAGTATTATTAGGTACTTAGGTACCTACCTCTTAAAAAAAAGTTTATTCATGATATTTTCATTTCACAAATAAATATAATTTATTGAACTTTCGGAATTGATTGATCGATAACACCAAAATGTCAATCGCTGTTAATTTGTAGATCTATTTTACTCTTAGATCATCTAACCACAGGATGCGCCTTACTTAAGCATTGTTTTCTGCCATTGCACATGACCATTTGGTCTTTTGGCTTTATGAAAAGCCTGTACATCAGTACATCATTTTATATGATTAAACTAGTACATTACATTGTAGTTGACTGTACAATAACAATTAACACACAACAGCCATTACGCGTTTGTCGATTAATACATTTTTAAATGGAATGAAATTTTATATGTCTTTGTGTTTCCCCCTTCACTTGTATGAAAACTGGCAGAATATTTTTGTATGCGGTGGTTCGCAAAGGCTAGTCCCGTGTTATATGGTCTAAGATTTTACTACACATAAACATATCTGTTAATGTTTCGAGTTTACCATGACATTTTGTATCTCTCTATCATTAGATAGGCGGTTTACTTTTGGGCGTAGTAAGTAAGGATTGGACCTTCGAAAAGTGCGGACGAAGTGTCACACAATGCGACGTGAATTTAGTACTAGAGAATACAATCAAATCAAAAGGGATCCCGGGACTGTACTTGGCTAATCTCGGGATTTTCGGTATAAATTTGTACTCCTGAAGTACAAGTACAAATTTAATCGGGGTTGGCTAATTTAATACGAGTATTAGAGACGAAATTTGCCCGTTAAAAAACGGAGGAGTTCGTGGATATCACTTAGAAACAGCATAATAAGTATCTTTTGTCTATTCCTCTTCGATCAACAATATACTATTACTCTAACCAGCGTAGAACTTGTGCGAGCAGTTTTAACTGAAGCTTATGTTGGCAATAAACTCGAAGCAAGCTTGGAAGTCAAACACTGGATTTTTTGGATATTTCTGTGATTCTATTTTAAAAATTCCAAATATTTTTTTGTGACGTCATTTTGATTGTTTGAAAACTCATTTTTGTTTTCTATTTTCTTTACTTAAAAATGGTATGTAGGTATATTTGTGATTTGTGTTTGCTGTGCAACGATATTAAAAACGTTTTCTAAGAAGTTAGATCCCGAGATAGCCCCGGGATCTCGGGATTACCTATCGAAAATCCCGTGGTCCCGGGATTGAGAAATATGCTCTGAATTGTATTCTCTAATTAGCCATGTCACGATTACATTTGTCTTACAAGAAATGTACTGCACAGATAATATGAAAGAGCCAGAGACATCTAAATTTTTAAAATTGCACACACACCTACGTAGTCATTCTCATACGTCACTCCAGATAAGTCGAGTCACACATAATCGTACTATTTTGTCTGTCGTACCGTCTCATCTTGTGTCGACTACAATCTAGTCTCCATGTAATCGCAGGTTCATCTGTCATTTTCCAATTCACGCCTGTTATTCGTCTAATCACCTAATGTATTGGTAAAGTCCAATACTTGTCTAACATTTGTCACTTGTAGCGCATCAAGGAACATTTTGTAACACAAAACGAGTTGTTGGTCTCCATTCTCATTGCACGTCCGAGATTGTCCTCTTTAAAATAATCCCCAGGTTCATGGGTAATTTTCATTGCTGGACAAACGTTGTTTATCCATATAAAAGACCAGAATTATCATTAAGGGGTATAAAAAATAGCTTACTACCGTACATAACAAAAATATCTTAAAAATTGATCAAGTTGTTTCGGAGCAGAACAAACACTGTGATTCGAATTTTTATATAAACAGATTTTACTGGTAGCTATATTTTCTTTCGAAAAACTTAATGTCAAAAGTTTTGTAGTGTCATTGGATCCTATGGTTTATCGCTTCATAATGGAAACTAGCAACTGACCTAAGTGAAAAGCGGTAATGACCCTAAGCGGAGATAGGACAAATGGATTGAGTGAGCGCCCCGTCGCACAGTGTACTGCCTAGAACAAGCTAGCTGGACAATATTATTTATCAATGTTTTTAATTTTGAAAGTGTTTGTTATTTATGTTTATACACATCTAAGTTGTTTTCAGTGTATAGTTTTAGCGAGAAAAAATAAAAACAAAAAATTGAAATCCATAATATATTTCTTAACCTACACGAAAACATGACAGGATAAAATAGAATAAGAGGAAACAATAAGTTACACAAAAGGAAACAATAACTTAACCTACTCATCATCACTCAATTCTTCTTCCGAAGAATCTTCTTCAGTGTAGTCTATATGACATACAACACTTAACGTATAGACCGCATTTCTCTTTTAATAACTTGTTGCCTCTAAAATTTAATCTTAAACCTCAGGAGGAGCAGAACCGTCTTTTTTTTGGGAATCTCCTTCTTTCTTTAGTCGCCTTTAGGGAATCTTTGATTTTTTCTAGACTCTCGCTGACCTGCCCGATCAGACTGGCCATAGTTCTTTTGCCTGAAAGTAAGTAACAGAAGTTAAATTTAGAGGTATTAAGAAAGATTTACACATATAAGTATATGTATATGTAATACATATACAATATTATATTTATATAGGTATGTACCAGATAGTCGGGAAGATATCTCGGCAGCAGCGATCAGTTCTTCAGAACTTCGGGATTGAATAAGATCATCGACACGTCGACGTTTAGTCTTGGAAGCGGCATCTTGCAAGTCTACTTTCGGTCTTCCAGGGCCAGCCATGGGTTGTTGAGATGATGTAGACGGCTCTGCAGTGTTTTATAACGTACGAAACGTTATATTCCCCTCTAGCCACGACTTATTCAAAGACGAGAAGAGCTATCCCGATTTCTACGAGAATTTTCCCATTTCTCCGATAATTTCGCAGAAAATCTCAAAATAACTGCCTTGATGTCCTTGAACGACTGCTCCGATATGCTGCCCAGATCATGTTTCATCGCAATAAAATTAAAAAGCGCAGCAGTTCTCCCATCACTGGAAGTTTTCACCCATTCTTCAAAAAGCTCCCTTTTCGATAAAGTAAAACTGCCTCCAACAAAAAAATTAATAAAAAATAAAAGAGCAAATTCGAGCAAAAAAAAGTTCATGCATTTAAAACTAAAATGATAAATTTCTCGTTTAATAAAAAAAACAGCCCGGGGAAATGAGGGGATTTTTACTTATCGTCTTGTAAATTACAAATTTAAAATTTTATGGTTATTTATTTAAAATCAAACGTTTTTTTACTGGTTACGCGTTAAACAACATTGAATATAGTAGTATAAAAAAAAACTACTTACCCTTGGTTATTGAATCCATCACCAATTCACAACTTAACAACAAACGAAAGCACCTCAAATGTTTTCGTATTAGGAGCTTAAACGCAACTAATTTAATGCATTTTAATCCAGTATCTTAAATACTTACCCTCATTACTAATGTTTTGACACATTTCATAGAAAACATTACCCATATTTATGATTAGCAACTTATACTCTAACTACCCTCAGTAACAGTTTCCAGAATAGTTCATGTTGTTTTTGTCCAGCTAGCTTGTTCTAGGCAGTACACTGTGCGTCGCGCTCATTCACTAGGTACGGTACTCCAGTGTGACCGATAACGTACTTATTTACTGGGTGGTGATCCATCACCTTTGCACCTTGTACTTGTACTCTCACCATTGTTCGAGCTGGTCAATCTTGTACCGCTCATAAAATCCTAATCGATCGTTGCAGGCGATCGGTTCAAAATAAATTTTATGATAATGCATGCACCAGTTGCTGCGTTACAGTTTATGGCGTTAGGATCATTGCACAAGCGTCAAGCATTATTGAAAATGTGGGCGTGTACATAGCTGTCTCCCAATCTTGTATGAAGCTGTAAAGCCTGTGATCTATGTTCCATATACAGGTAACGTAGTTACTTGTCCAATTCAATCTGCCAGTCAACCGGTATTGATACCAAAGTAGGTCTTGTCTGTATGTGCATACAAAGTACAAAATTTAATTCACTGATGGGTTTTGAGGGAAATAATAAATTTCATTGTATCATATTATTCAAATTGCAGTGACTGTGAGTCTGTACTATCGATGCACGTGAGCCATTCCCATTTTTTGCCACTAATGTGCCATCATTTGGAGAGAGTTTGAGCTAAGCTTACCATTACGTATCTGCAATTTAGGACGAGCAACATGTAAGTGAAGACAATGCTACAGACATTGTTATAGAATAACTTAGATTTGTAGGTTGGTCCTCACACGGTAGCGAATGAATTACCATATTGACTGGTAATGAGTGAAATGTTAAAGGACAGTTGTGTCCTCGGCATGATTGGACTGCGGCGCATGTAAATGAAGTACTGCTCAAGGTGCAAGTATTTGTTACAGTCATAAACAATGTATGTAGGACTTTCAAGACTACGATACAATGACCTCGTGTAATGTTCAGTGAGAAGTTCTTACTACTTTACAGACTACCTTGAAACTTTATGGAGCTTACAGGATAATGTACCGGCAAATCAGGATGACGACATTTAGTAACTACATAAAAGACGATCCTAGTGTCATTTTTTTAAAATGATGCAGTGGTTGAAACGGAGAATGACTTCCCGAGCTTTGGAACCAATGACAGTCTCCTTAAAGTTGACGGCTCTAAAAGATGCGCACTACGTTTAAACCTGGGTTGCAGGATGAACTGTTTGAATTAAGAGGAAAGTTCTGTCCTACTGTATGGGAATGGCAATTCGCACTTTGGGAAAGAAAGACACACTCACAAAGCTCTATTCAAAAGGCGTGGAATCGGATGTAGAATTCTACTGTATCTACCATCGGTTAAATTGTTCTTCGCTGTACGAGCGGACCATCATTAATTGCTCAGGAATCTATTATGCAAATGAAATAAAAGTCTATTATTGTAATCACTCCCTTATCGACATTCTCTTCGTGCAATTCACTAACCAGATGTTGATCAAATAAGCCTCTTTTGTTCGGTTTTGTATGTGAAAGTATTACTTATAGGCAGGACACACTTTCCTATTCATTTTCACATTGTTTGCCTGTCGAAATTCTACTATAAATCACTTGGTGAAAATTCAACTACAATTGGCACCTATCGATATGCGTATTTACATGGAAACAAATAATAATTTACATGTTTTATGGTTTTCTTAAAGTGTGTGCTTAAGTCGTTTATATAACATTAAAAGGCAGACCTATGCAAGCTTGTCATGGTGCTCTTGTTCAACTACACTTGCTTTGTAGGTGACATCACGTGTGGTCCTCTGAACATTATCAAACAAGACTCGACAGATTTCTTGTGTACCTATCACTATTAAAATTCTTTCGCTGGTGCTGTTATTCGTAAGCATCAGATTTCATCTTGTAAAGACTTGTAAAAGTGGCGAGTGTGGCGACAGACACCTTGGGAGATTTATTATTGTTGCATTATACAGTTTGTCAGACTTACGATCGGTGCGCTTACGCAGGCGGGCACCGCGCATGCGGCCAACTATCGAATCTTTCATGTATCTGAGATGCGTGCAGAGATATCGAACAGCGGTGAATCAATCTTCCGTTTGTTACTTGTTATCTACGATCGAGGCCCACAACTCTTAAAGCTTAAAGCATTGACGAATACAGAATCAATCGCTTCACTAAAATGTTACTCCGACTGCTATGCTAGATCGTTCGTTTATCATAGTAACACGCTGAAGCGGCTTTATTGCCATCTCTTGGATTATCGCAATAACATGTGACTAATTAGGAAATAGATGAAAGCAGCTCGGTATGATGTCGTTGCAGTTGATATTTAAATTGCCTGCGGCTAACCGTTCTACGATACCCGCTTTTTATTGAGGCCCTAATGAATCTTATTCATTGTCTACCAATACAAGATAACTGTTCATGTATTATAATAAAATTTATACTGCACCTCATAGTGATGTGTTAAAGACGTTTATATTTTTTGTCTTTTTAATATTCACGGAACAACAAACGCCCACACATAATGTTCATCGATAATGATCATAGAATCAGCGTAGGTCGAGTTTATTGATTTATATCACGGCATAGATTTTCATCTAAACACCGACACTGTTAATTGAGAGTGCAGGCTGGTATTTATTGATGTGCAGTTATGGAGACTAAGGACTTCTCGTACTTTACACTAAACAATGATTATTATCAACCCGTCTAGGCTCTGCATCGGTGTAAATGAAGAAGAGAGCAAACTTGTCTTTCTTTGCCTACACTACGACGACGTGACAAGACAAGAATCGACTAAAATTCCTTTGGTTCCACTCCCGTAACTAAACTGACTGCAAATAAAAATTTGCTTATAAAATCTCACTATTTCATTAATCTTTCTTGTGACGATTTGTAAGTTTAAAATGTTATTTTTCTCAGCACCACTTTTCTATCATTTCCTTCCACTCACTGTGAATTATGTACCATCACAGAAAAATATGGCTGACTCAGCTGGCAATTAATATTTTTTTATACATTACCTCGTGTTTTATTCTTAGTACTGGAGTGCAACTACTGACATTGGTTCAACTCATCCATGCCAAGGATAACTGCGAAGGGTGTGGAATGTATAAGAAACTGTCGGTGGGACTGACAGTATTGTGTGTACACGTAAATAATCTTCTGAGAAATGTTGTGACAAACTTGTTTCGAAATAATATCTGTGAAGGCTGACTCTTCACTTTATGGATCTAATGAAATCTTTGTAGCAAACTAACGCTACGTTCACTACCGTGTAGAATAATAAATAATAATGTGTATGGGTTGACCTCAGAAAGGTGGTTACTGTTGTCTTAACTGTAAGTTGAAGGTCCAAATGATCCAATATTTGTTATAAATTGGCAGAAGCTTCCTAGGCCCCTTATGAGAAAATATATCTGATTATTTTAACAAAGGTTGGAGGTTGGTATCCTACCCTCCGTCCACTTGGATCCATTGAATGAGTCCATTGATGGATCCAAGTACACTTTTTCCTCCACCTGAGTCCATTGTACCAGTCAATTCCAAATAATGGATTCTAAGACACTTTGAGGTCCACTTGGATCCTCCAAAGAGTTTTATACGCTAATTTAAATTATAGTTCGTTGATGAGAACTGGCCAGTTAAGAGGCCACTTGATGATTCGATTTGGTGAAAATCCTGCGTTATATTTGTATTTATATTCAAAGCTGTTCCCCGCTGCTCCGACCGCGTAGAAGTCGTTATGGCGTAAGAGTCGTTATATTGTAAAATCATAACCCTCCTTTAGCACAGTCGGTCAAAAAGTAGCATATGTCCTTCCCAATACCTCGAACTATCCCTTTACCAAATTTCATCTCAATCGCTCCAGCCGTTTAGGTGTGAAAGCGTAACAGACAGAGTTACTTTCTTATTTATAATATTAGTAGGGATTCTTTCACAATCGAAGCTCCGTATCTAGACAACGTAGGCTCATTGTTTTTTTTTTGCGCCAGTAATATTTGCAATCTGCCGCCTAAATCTAAATACAATACTAGGTCAGAAACCTACTTTTCTTGCGTGGGTTATATTATTCTAGGTGGTATAGGCATATAATTATAATACTCTTAGATCTTCCCATAAATAATTTTATAAAGTCAGCTGCATATTAAATTTACATATTAAATTATGTAATTATCATAAAGTTTAATAATATAATCTCTTATGTATTTTTTTGTCGTTAATTAATATCGAAATTGACCACCTTAGCCGGTGTCGTAGAACGGGATTCGAGTCCCGTTTGAAGTAACACCCTTTCAATAATGACTCTATCATAAATCAAGGTATAGTCTACAATTGACGTGATTGAAATTAATCATTAGCGTCGAAGCTGGTTCTTCCATTCATTCAATCTGTGAGTGCATCGGCGACGCAGTGTATGTGACTGCTTTTGCTTGAAGTCTTGGGTTCCATCCCCGAGATAAAACAAATATTTGTTGGATCCGCTGATTTTTTGTTTTGGAATTTGGTTGTTTTATAGTACGAGCTTATTTTAGGCAAATATTTTGGTAGATTGCTGTATGAAAATATACTGAAATAACTATTTGTTTATCTGTGTAGTTTGACTCAATCTGTGCCTATTTGGATATGCTCATTTCCAATTTTAATTCATCATTATCATTCATCATTGCAGCCGATTCGACGCCCACTGCTGGGCATAGGCCTCTCCCAAGGATCGCCACAACGTTCGGCCTAAATTTCAATTTATTTTACCATATTTTCTAATATGATGTGACTATATTGTGTACCATCTGAACTCATGCCATCTGCACCTTAACCTATTTCGCCGCTTAGGTTAACTTATACGATCAAGTTACAAGCTGCAAGCTTATGTATCTACTTACGGACGAAACTCCTCATTCGAGAGCGTTAGCTCTCAAACGGTCATGGTAACAATGTCGTCGAAAAGGTTTCAAGCTCCATGAAGTGTCACCGAAGTTTTTCAGAAGAAAAGAATCGATAACATTATGGTACCGACTGTACTCTATTGACCAAAAGCTATCAAACAATTTTTAATGATCGAATCGTAAGCGCACAAGATGCCTCTAATCATGGCGTGGCATTCCATCATATATCCACTTGAGACCGTAGTTTTATGCCCCTGCACATGCACTGCACTTATGTAATGCAACTACTTGTATTTTTGTAGTACACTGCTTAGATAAAAATAACATTCTATGTTATATAAGCATCTATTACGTCAAAACAATATCAACATGTACCTAAAATCTTACTTACCTACTATTTGTATATTTATTTATTTATTATACACCAAGAACATATACATACTGAGTGAAAATATGTTACAAATAAAGCAATACAATGGGCGGCCTTATTGCTTAAAGCAATTTCTACCAGGCAACTTTTATAGGGAGTAAGAACTGTCATGCTAAGTTCTAATTAGTCATACTCAAAATAATTTGCATACCTTCCTACTAGGAAATGAGGGCTATAACTTTTTTCAAAAAGATAATTCAAATGACTACACACATCTTAAGAACTCATATGTCAGCAATTCTTTCATTCTATTTTCACATCATGAATCTTATTAGGTATAGGTAGGTACATTTTATCCATTTTGAGATTACATAATTTGAAGAGGGGACAACACTTTCCAATTTCTATGACAAATTAAGGTGAATTCTAAGAACTTGTGAAGCTTTACGTGTGATAGTGTTCCATTCATATTTGTTAATAAAACCAATTACTTAAGTTTTTAATGGTTTTAAATGGTTTTTGAAAACCCTTAAAAATACGTAATTTCTTTTAAATTAATGTTTTTTATAGTGCAAATAATCCGATGTCTAATTATAATATTATACACGTAGGAGAGTACCCTATTTATCTAATAAGCTTTTATTTTCTCAAAATACCTAATGCTAATATGTATTGTATATTCATACAGCTTTGTAAAGTGTAATATGTGTCGGTGCTAGACTGACTGCAGACGAATGGATGAAGGGATCGACAGTGGCTTACCTTGAAACCTTAAAAAAAGTAGTTGGCAGTTACTTATAAAATTTTTACTCAACAATGCTCTTTAATAGAATCGTTAAATCAGTAGAAAATTAATACAATAGACTGCTATGTCGTTAATAAAGATTTCAATTAGGTAACCTATAGTTTAAGATAAGTTTGCAAGATAGAGCGGCAATTACATAATGCGTACCAATTATTTATACCAATTCTATTTCATAATCTTTCTTTGTCACTAAAAGAGTTTAACCAATTATATAATCCTGAATACAAAATGTCAACTTACTCCAAGTAGACTAGTAACGTGAATTTATTGAATTTGGTGGGAGAATGATGTGTCAAATATCATTGATGGTAAGCTGTGGGCGGGACACGTGCTCGTCAGGGGAGCTCCAGTTTAGGGTGCAGAAGTCAAACGATTTATGACTGTTGTTGAACGACCGCTGTGCAGTAGCTCCTTTAATTCGAATTTACGCAGCCAGTGATTGGGGACCGAGATTAAACTCTATTGTGCTGAATCACTTCCATGACATCCGACACTATTTATTGTTGATATACGACGCCTTCCATTTGTGTGTGGGATTGGGATTTAATCGTGGAGATTAAGTGCTTTTTTTTCTTTTTTTGCAGGCTGAGCTTGTGGATATGAGGGCGGAATTGGTGCAAGCGCGAGCGGCGTCAGCTGGTGAGTGCCTTTTTTTTGTAAACTGATAAATGTGTTGTACGTATTTAATTCAGGTCAGTGATTATAAAGAAATAAAATATTTTGCAGCTTATTACATAGCGCCATGTAGCCAATATTAAGCTAATAATGTAAGTTTGTGCTAATAAGTCGATCTGCTAAAATAGAATATGTCCAGAATTAGCGCGTTGATTTTAGCCAGCAAGTTAACAGTTCAGCAGTCTTTTTATCAGCCTTTGGAAACGGTAAGCCCGAACCAATTGTTAGGTCGCATTCGTTACCGAAAATTCCTGATACGATTTGACATTTCTATAGGTGCATTTGTCTTCATCTCAATGGAAATAAAGGTTTTATCAGACTCAGACTTTTATAGGACTTTATCAGACTCGAATTCACAACAACCACAGCGGTGTTCCTTCGGCTCTGTGTACTCTGGAAACTGGTTAATTAGTAAGGGTATAGAGTCTTCTTATTTTTATAGTAGTATAGTATAATAGTAAGTATGTATTACTAACTGCAGGTGGTTGCCAGGAAGGCGGTGACGCGGCTGGCAATGTACCGGACGCGGCGCGGGCGCGTTCTGAAGCGGCCCAGCTCGCGAGGGAAAACGCCGCTCTTCGGGAAACGGTGCTCGCGTTACATTCCGAACTGTATGGAGCTAGGTAAGCGAAACTAGCTTCAGTAAAAGCTCAAAAGGTAATTTCTAAATAGGGCTTTTTTTACGTGAGGAAAATCCTACATGGATGCACACTAAAAACCACACGTTCACTACCTAATGCCTATGGGTCGGAGCCCCGGTAAACCCTCGGAAGGATGACTCCAGGATTCCCAACAGACCTTGACTGCCACTGCGGCCACACCTAGTGGGTTCCGGGTGCTGACCCGCGTCTTTGGCGGGTTGTTCGAGTGTTATCTCGCTTCTTGGTAGGGAGTGTGGCGTGCGTGAAGTTATCACGTCACGTCACGCTGTCGTCTTGGGCCTGCTTCTGTAAGTACGATGATCAGACCCCCGCCCCACACCATCCTCAGGCCCCCGGTAGTCTTGGGAGAATCTCTCCCGCTCCTTACCCGCCGCCTCTTTCGTGAGCATGACCTACTCACAGAAAGAAATTCTAAATAGGGCTATTGAGACACTATACCAGCGCCAGGTTCTGCAAACGGAGCATGAACATCATTGGGTGCGCTGCTAATGTGGGGCCACTGTCATAGACTTGTAGACTAAAAAGATCTCCAAATCGCTAGATGTCGCCAGGGCATTCCATCAAACAGGCAATATGAGTTTGGCGAGCTAAATTTAAAATAAATCAAAAATATTCAAAGTGCAGCACTTTGGACCTTTATTTGGAAAAAAAATGTTATGGTGGGCATGGAACCGCGTGTTATCTGTTCAGGAGCGGAACCAACGAAGAACATGGCGAACGCCTGGCACAGGCTTTTACATAAAAGTACTTGCCTGACACCTTTAGAGTATAAAAAAAGGAAAAAAAAGTTGCAAACTTGTTTGGTAATTGATAAGAACACGAACTGCTTGCAGATGTTTTGATGATTGTGCTTTTACTGTATCTCAAAATGTAATTTGATACTTTGTCTGGGTGCAGTGGTATTTTGGAACTGTGATGGCATTGTAGGGTTCTGTACCTCAAAGGTAAAAAAAGGAAAGCATATCGGATCACTTTGTTATTAAAATTAAGCCAAATTGTTGTCCCCTTTTGGTGCATTATGTTTAAGATTCAGGACAAGGTGTATCGAAAGGAATTACGTTTTACTCACATTTTATTTTTTAGAGATTTTACCGTTTTAAAAGTTATTTCTATAACGTTTAGATACTAATGTCCAATCACGATTATTTACAGACTGGCTACAAAATATTTAGACAAAGAGTTAGCGGGCAGGATACAGCAGCTGCAACTCCTAGGTCGAGACATGCGAGCAGAACTTAGAGATTCACTCTGGGCTCAGGTACAGTATCATTATTTTTTTTGCTGTTGAATTTAGTACAATAACATACATATTATCACGCCTTTCATCCCCGAAGGGGTAGGCAGAGGCATATTATATGCCCACATTTCATTTTTTTTGATTTTGTCCCACGTAATAGGTGCCGAGCCGTATTGCCGTGTTGATATGGATAGGCGCAAGTTGTGCCTGCCCGCTGTTGAAATGTCGGCAGAGGCATAGTATACGCCCACATATCACCTTATAGTTTTGTGTACCACGTAATAGGTGGTGATTCTAATGCCGTGTTGAAATGGACAGGCGCAGGTTGTGATAACCCAATTTTTCAAGTCGCCCATAAGGCCTTCAACTTGGCATAACGATTGTCATTTTACGGACAACCGGGTTTCAGTTCTAGTTGTCCTTTTCTACGCACTGGATCGGTTTGCGAAAGTGTTCTTTTGGTCGCCTCTTACGACACCCTCGCAATAAATTGGGGTGGCGATATTTTGTACTCTTACCCGTCGTAACTAGGGACCCCGTCGCCACACGGGACGAACTCTCCATGTCCGAGTTTGACTCCAACCTTTATGCCCGGTTGCCACTGCGAGCGAGTCGGACCCATTACGGACTCCGCTATACTCGTAACGATGATTTTCAATACATGTCATGTCCGCTTTGGTGTTTGAAAATCGTCGTTACGAGTACAGTGGAGTCCGTAATGGGTCCGACTCGCTCGCAGTGGAAGGCGGGCATTATAGTAAGTGTCAGTGATCATTAAATAAATATTGTTGGACATTTTCACACAACATCATCTAGCCAGAACTAAGCTATATGCTTATGTTATGAAGCCTAGACGACTGATAGAAATATTACACATAGAAAACACCCGAACTCAAAACAAACATTTGTGGATCACACAAATATTTGGACCGACGCCGACGTCCCGGGAATCGTACGTAGGACCTCAGCTCGGCAGGCAGTTATACCACCGAATGCGCCACTGAGGCCGTCGCATTTCTGATAGTAGACCTATACAGGGTGGAATTTAAAGACGGTAGTTGGAGGGAAAGTACCCTTAATATTGATAATGGCAAGTTTTGCTGAAAGGAAACATTCCTTTATTTTCAAAAGTAAGTAAAACTGCATTTAATATTTTTGAAAAATCACCTGCTTGAGCCGGGAATCGAACCTGGGAGATGTGAAAAAAAAAACAACCTGTGTTTTATGATACCAACCGAAAGAGTCTTTAATAAGGAACAATTTCTTTTCAATAACATAGTATTTTAAATTAAAGGAAGACCAAGTAAATATGTTTAGGTGATTTTTCAAAAATCTTTAAATGCAGTTTTACTTACTTTTGAAAATAAAGGAATGTTTCCTTTCAGCAAAACTTGCCATTATCAATATTAAGGGTACTTTCCCTCCAACTACCGTCTTTAAATTCCACCCTGTATATATCACTGCTAGGCTCTTCCAATAGTCACACCAGTTACACCCTCACAGGTAGAGGCGGAGATCCTGGTGCAGCGCCACAAGACGCTGGTGCGCGTGTGTCGCGGCGCGGCGGGCACTCGTCCCGGCCCTCCCCCGCGGCCCGCGCGCGCGCTCGCCCGCACCGTGCGCGTCAGGCGCTCGCCGCACCTGGGGCTTGGCATCTCTGTCACTGTGCGTATGCTACTTTTAAAGTTATACTTCTTTAGTGCGCCTTCACACTAGCGTAGGCGTTCGATGGACGCATCTACGTCGCGCACGCCCGACGCTTGTTCAGCGTACTCATGTGTTCCAGTGGAGACGCCGAGCCAACGCGGCGTATACGTCGCGTCTGCGCCGTGCATACGTCCATCATACACCTACGCTGGAAAAACGCTAGTGTGAAGGCGCACTTAAGCATGTTAATAATTACGTGATGTATTTAGCAACTTTAATTTCTACCCCAAGGTTGATTCGTGGTGAGGTTGCACTACTTTACCCTCAAATTACTATTTGGTATAAAGATTCTTAAAAAGACTCAGTGAAACTTCTTTTGGCTTGCTGTAATTTGGATTTTATGAGAAATACTGTCTCTCGTTGTAATTTTTCCTACCCCAAAAATTTTATTTTCTATTACGTGTCAATCCTCACTTGATATTTTATAGTTAGATTTCTTGAACCACCCGAAAGAAGCAGTGTGGAGTACTACAAACACATACACACAGACAGGGAGTTCATTCTCACACTCTACGTCCGGAGCGTTCCAGCACGGTTAGATCCGATAGGGGTTTTCTTCCGTGCACGCTTATGTTGTGGAATGACCTTCCTGCCACGGTTTTCCCGAATGCCTACAGTATAAGGTTCTTCAAGAGGGGTCTTAGAACAGAACATCGTAATCGTATAGCTCAACATAACACCGACGCGTCGCCTATAGCATAATTTGACAGTTGAGCTATGTTTGCAATTCTGTTTTGATACGATTGAAACAGCAGACTTGAACCCTAGATTTCTTTCGATTTACCAATTAGATAATCAATATAACTCGTGTTTAATATACAATTGTGCAGGGTGGTCGAGAGCACGGTGTTCCAATACTGATCTCAGAGCTGGAGGCGGGCGGGCCGGCCGCGCTCACGGGCGAACTGTACGTCGGAGACGCGATACTGGCCATCAACGACGTGGATCTCACTCAGGTAAGTCGCATGCTATGTTATGCTGCGTCCATATTTGTTACATTTTTACGGCACATTTCTCCATTACCGTATCGGACTTGTGTCTGCACCACCGTTGAAAACTGCAGCTACGAGATACA
Organism: Miltochrista miniata; assembly: GCA_933228765.1. Lineage (NCBI taxonomy): Eukaryota > Metazoa > Arthropoda > Insecta > Lepidoptera > Erebidae > Miltochrista > Miltochrista miniata. The sequence continues at coordinate 12,142,713 of OW121752.1, forward strand.
TGTTCGACACGATGACACGCTGTACGGTTCGCTGATATGTTACAAATGTAGACGCAGCATTATAAAACTTAAGCCTAGATAACACGAAGCGAGTTTACATACTGCTAGTTGACGAGTTTAAAAACTTGTGATCGATTTACGATGGGATTGTTAAAAGCAGATTGTAAAAAGCTCGATGACGCTAAAGGAGTGTAGTGTACAAGCTGTTCGCGTACTCGCTGGCTTGTACCACAAAATAATAATGTGCAGAAGGAAATCTACATACGAAGTGCGCTCGGACTACGCACGCGTAGACACCGCTCACGGATTACACGGACTCTGGGTCAAAGGATATTAAAGTAATTTCGATACCTACTGGTTTGTGCACGAGTGTGTGTGGCACGACTGAGGGGGTGAAAAGGGTTGCAAAGTTTGTATGGGACGAAGTGATTCCTTGGTCCAATCTTCTTGAAATTTGGCATAAAACATCTCTAACAGAATTGATGGAAAACATGTTTTGCATTTTATTTAAATTAAGTAATCTTTAATATTGTTAAAGTTGGTAGAAATATATTTTTAGAGGAATTTGCCTCATAGGTATAGGCATATATTTAGGTTAATTTGGGCCCGATAACGTTGTGTGAAAAGGTCGACAAATATTAATTTATTTTAATTTTATTTATGTTGATCGCGAACAGCTCATCGCAACTACAAAAACAAACTCCATTACACCGACCTCTTTGAATTCATTGTTTGAGCGTTGCAAGGCACATCTTTACATTGTTAACTCATCTCATTAAACAACAAGGCCTGGCACATAAAACGTTTATAACAGTAATAATTATACATATTGTAAGGTGATCATAAGTCGTAAACGCGAATTTACAAGATATTTATTACTTAATTGCATATCGCGTTGATTTTGTAATCGCAAGTATCTCTCATGGAGAACAAATACAACCTTTACCTATATTTGTCAATATTACATTGTACCTACTTGACCCCCGCATTGCAGATGTCCAGAAAAGTCCAGGTAATGGTGAAATAAAAACTGCGATGATCAAGAGAATTCAGTACTTTATGTAATGACTTGTTACAATGATGGTTTCGAAGTGAGCCTTTTACTTAGAACTAAAACCCCTATACATAGTTATGGAGCATCCTAATTACTAAACTCGACTTGCTGTAATAATTTTAGTAGGCGTTTCGCAACATGCCCCCGGGCTTTGGAAGCTCGTCTTTCAAAAAAAAACAATAATTAAACAATGCAAGAACAAAAATAATAAAAAAAATTAAACAATAACAGTCAATCATGGTGAGACTTCAGGCAGTGGACAGATCTTGCTAAATGCTCTTCGGATTAATCCGTTACTTGTCTTGATGTCTGCAACTCGATTGATCCCATCTGTACCAGGATGGACGGCGACAACACGACCCAAACGCCACTTCAAAGGTGGAAGATTGTCTTCTTTCACAACAACCAGAGTATTCAATTTTAGTGGATCATTGGTCACTCTCCATTTCGTTCGCTGTTGCAGCTCAGAAACATATTCTTTGCTCCAACGAAGCCAAAAATGCTGACGAAGTTGTTCAATTCGTTGGAAGCGTGACAGCAAGTTATATGAGCATTTTGCGTGGTCCGGTTCAGGTAGCGCGACGAGTGAGCGGCCGATAAGGAAATGGCCGGGCGTAAGGTGTGTGAAATCCTCAGGATCTGAAGATATTGGCGTGAGAGGTCGAGAATTTAGAAGAGCCTCGATTTGAGTCAGCGTGGTATTTAGCTCCTCGTACGTAAGGTGACAATTTCCCAACACTCTAACTAAATGATATTTCAAAGATTTTACACTTGCTTCCCAGAGCCCTCCAAAATGTGGTGAATATCCGGGAATGAAGTGGAATTGTATTCCTTCATTGGCCAAACTTTCACCCAATGAGTCAGAATTACCCTTTAAAAACTTTGATAGCTCATTATACGCACCTACGAAAGATGTACCATTATCAGAATAAATATCCTGCGGCCTACCTCGACGTGCAATAAAACGTCGTAACGCTAAAATATAATTATGACTCGTCAAATCACCCACTAATTCCAAATGCACAGCTTTGGTGGCGAAACAAATAAAACTAGCCACATAAACCTTGTAACACGAGAACCGCGTCCTTGCCTGCTAATAGCTGCTAGAGGTCCAGCATAATCAACACCCACACAATTAAATGGGTACCCTCCTGGGGAAACACGTTTTTCAGGTAAATTTCCCATCAGGGGTGCAACTACTTGAGCCTTCAAACGACTACAGCGTACACATTGATGGCAACATTTTTTAGCCAAATTACGACCACCTATGGGCCAATACCTTTCCTTAATGGACGCTAATAGTAGTTGTGGACCTGCATGCATTAATGTTTTATGTTCTTGTATAAATAACAATTTGGTAAATCGATGAGCGGACTGTATTATAATGGGATGTTTTTTATCATAAGAATAATCTGAATTTTCTAGACGCCCCCCTACTCGCATAATATTGTGTTCATCTAAATATACGCTAAATTTAAGTAATGGGCTCTTTTTTGGTAAACTTTGTTTATTTAATAATAATTTGTACTCGGGAAATGATTCAGATTGAGAAATTTTAATAATTAAATTTAATGCATTTTGTAGCTCGTTGTGTGTTAAATAATTTTCAGCTATAGGAAAACGTTTACATTTATCGATGAATCGTAAAGCATATGCCATAGCACGGTTCAATCTAAAAAAGTTAGAAAAACGTTCAAATTCTATTAACCCTACAGACTGTGTATCACGAACGTTAACCTTTAAAACAATTTTTCGTGTTTCGGGTAAGGTTTGGTTACTAATAACGCCGCTGGTAGGCCAATGAGACGGATCTAATTTAAAAAACTGGGGACCTGACCACCAAATATCAAGGGATTGAATTGATTCGAAATCAACCCCGCGCGTTATGTAATCGGCTGGATTAATATCAGTCGTAATATGTCGCCAAGTATGATTACTTGTTTTTTCCAAAATTTCTGCGATTCGATTACGAACGAATGGTTGTAATTTACTCGGAAGCATTTTCAACCAACCCAAAACAATTGTTGAATCTGTCCAAAAAGTAACACTATCAATTTTAACCCTTAACGAACTAATAGCCTTTTCATAAAGACGTACTCCTACCAATGCACCGCATAATTCCAATCTCGGCACAGTAGTTGGTTTCACAGGAGCTACGCGACTTTTGGCAAACAGTAACCTAACTAAACAATCGCCAGAATAACTGATACTTCGCAAATAAAGGCATGCACCGTAAGCTCGCTCTGACGCGTCTGTAAAAACGTGCATTTCTACAGATTTAAAGTTATGGCATATAACGTGCCTAGGGATGCGAACATTGTTTAAAACTGGCAAACTGTTGACGATATCAGACCATAGTTTACTAACTTCAGGTGACAATTTATCGTCCCATGATATTTTTTCAAGCCATAATTTTTGTAAAATTAATTTCATGCGTATTACACACGGCGCTAAAAGACCTAACGGGTCAAAAATCTGTGCAATAGCAGAAAGTATACCGCGTTTAGAATTACAGTTGGAAATCGTACCCATTGGAAAACACAAATAATCAGGTTCGGTTAACCAACCGAGGCCTAAAGTTTTACTCGGCTCGGGGTTACCGATGTTTAAGTCTAATGATGAGTCTTTCACATTAGATAATCGAGTATCATTCGACTTCCATTTTCTAAGTGGCATACACGCTGATGCCAGAACGCTAGTAACTTTTTCTCTCATATCTAAAACTTGTTGTATGTCAGACCCACCTGTTACAAGGTCATCGACATAAAAATCATGTAAAATAATTTCAGCGATTTTAGGATCCTCACAATCTAAACCTAATTGCTTAAGGCATCTAGTGGCTAAAAACGGAGCGCTCGCCATTCCATATGTCACACTATTTAGAGTGTAACTTTTTAATGTCTCCGTTGAATTAAATCGCCACAAAATCTGCTGCAAGTGTCGGTCATCTGAGTGTACCATGACCTGTCGGTAAATTTTTTCAACATCCGCCACTAAAACATACCTATGTTGCCTAAAACGTATGAGAATAGATAAAAGGTCATCTTGTACCTGCGGACCCACCATCTGAATATCATTCAGTGAAACTCCTGAGGAGGTCGGACTGCTGGCATTAAATACAGCCCGTAGCTTAGTGGTGGTGCTGGTTTCCCTCAAGACACCATGGTGAGGTATGTAATGTGAATCAGGACTATAGCATAAGGATTCTGACATATGGCCTAATAATATGTATTCGGACATAAACTCAGAATACATTTTACCTAAAGAAGGTTGAGCCTTATTTCTGCGTTCCAAAGAGTGAAAACAATGCTTGGCTCTTAAATATGAATTTCCTAACAATTTAGGGTCTTTCTTAATAGGTATTCTAACACAAAAACGACCATCAGAAAACCTAACAGTGTTTTTAATAAAATGTTCTTCACACAAACGTTCCTCCTCTGAGTAAGGGTATTTAGGGCAAACTTCTTCTAGCTGCCAAAACCGAGACAACTGATTTTGTAAATCACAAATGACAGAATTCGTCTGTTCATGAAAATTATTTTTTGCGAAGTTACATTTAACTAAATTCTGAGATTGTGTAATAAAACTACCATTTACCGGACCAGAAACTAACCACCCGAATTTGCTTTCGTATAAAATAGGCTTACCTTTACCTAAATATATTTTTTGAGAACCCAATATGTCCCAAAAAATATCTGCGCCTAAAATTAAATCTACGTCAGCAGGTGAATAAAAGCTGGGATCAGCCAAAATAATGTCCGACGGTATGTTCATCTCAGATAGGTTTAAAATACCGCTAGGAACGTTGTCAGTAATAGACGGGAGAACAAAACAACAAATATTTGTTGAATAACCTTTGTCCAATGACTTAATACGTAAATCACACATTTTTAGAATATTTGTAACTACATTATTTATACCTAACACAGATCTATTTATATTCTTAAACGGTACATTCAATTTCGTAAACATCTTCTCAGGTAATTAAACAAGATGTACTTCCACTGTCGAGTACAGCGCGCGCGGTATGTTCACTTTGATTCGAGTCGATAATCGTTATCAATGCAGTAGATAACAAAACCTCTCGGGCGCACTGTCTCGACTGAGGTACATTCGCAGCTAACGTCATCGTATTACGTGCCGGTGCATCGGCCGCCGGTACAATACTATCAGCTGTTTGTAATGGTACATTATTCATTGTAGATTTCTGTGTAGATGAAAAATCGTTAATGTGAATTATTTTATGGTGTTTACGCTTACAAATGGCACAGCCTTGTCGCTTGCAACGAATAGCAAAGTGTCCACTGCTAAAACAGTTGAAACAAACCTTAAAAGTTGGTAATAATTGCAAACGTGATTTGGTATCAAGTGCTAAAAACTGTGAACAAGTGTTTAGGTTATGTTCGTGACTTTTACACATTGGACAAGACTTTGATGTAATAAGTGTACTTGTATTGTGATCATTATTAACATTTTGTATAGAAACCATTGATTTGTGTTTTATTTGATTCTTGATGGGTAATTTGATGTGACCATGATTTGAACTACGTTTTAACTCCAATTTCTCAATCAAATCAGCTCGGCCACGTAGAAAACAGTTAAAAGATTCTAATGGGATGACTTCAGTTTTGTCTAAATGACTGTTATACTCTTCCCACTTACGAAATGAGGTCTGGTCCAATTTATTGGTGACTATGTGGATAAGCAGAGTATCCCAGTGCTTGACAGGCTCGCCAAGTGATTCTAGTGCTCGCAAATTCTTATTTAAAGAATCAATTAAACCCTTAATGTTGCTGGAGGATTCCTTTGCGATCGGTTCGACATTTAACAATGCTGAAACATGGTTATGAATCAACAAGCGCTTGTTATCAAAACGCTCACAAAGAAGATCCCATGCAATTTTATAATTTTTAGCACAGAATTCAACTGAATTTATAACTACCAAAGCTGTACCTTCTGGTGAGTTCCTCAGGTAGTGAAATTTGTTTACATCATCGATTTCACTGTCGGAATGGATTAAACTAGAAAACGTATCACGAAATTCCAACCAGTGTTCACAGGAACCACTAAAGAAGGATGACCAGGTGACTATGGAAGCTCGTATCACTATGAAGTTTGCTGTGTCTCTATAAAAATGTCTGCATCCTGATGATATTATGCTATATTTTAAGAAATAATAATAAACTATTATATTTAGCACCGGATTTCGTGGCAAATCGTGCATCAAATTAGGTCTTGAATACCCTAATTGTACGCACTTTTCCCATGGAGGGTTAAAAAATACCTAATAATTAGCCCCATTGACATCGAATTATTAAATGTGAGCACTTAATAATTGGTTACCGTTGTGGTATTAATTAATCATCATCATCATCTAAGCGTTGTTCCTGACACAGATGGTTACTCATTCCAATTCACTTAGGTACTCGGAATTAGCATTCCCCTTACCTTTCTTACATGGTCAGAGTGGAAAGACAGTACAGTACTAGGGTTCCACAATCTTCAGGGTTCAGGTCAACATCAACTGCGTGTGGTGTACTTGCTGACCAACCGAGGCTTTGGTGCAGATGCTCCTTGCGATGTTGCAAGAACAAACTGCAGAATCCTTGATGCTCCATCTACTATCAAGTCGTAACACAGGCGCTTAATGAATATTAGTAAAGTGCAGTTAGATAATGAAAACAGCATAAGTAAAAGCATATCAACTACCGGTGAGCGACTCTGGCATTGCTTGCACCCACAAAACTTACTGTAACACAGCTTCAATGAGGATTGATATTTTAATTAATAAATAATAGAATAATACAATAAAGATATTTTATTTTTGGAATAAAGCCTATTGTGACCTGAGTAGTTGAAAACATTTTCCAATGCAAGCAAATATTTAATAAAATACTTCATGTAACCCGACCGGACAGCGACAACGTAAAATAGACTTAAATAAAGGAGAGTGAAAGGAGGGAGCCTGCCACACACCCTCGGTGTGTCAATCCTAATGGTCACAATAGTAAATGTTACCCTTATGATGGTAAGAGGCCCCATACACCTACAATAATATTGATTCTAATAACATTGCATCAATATTTATTTCCGTCCAAGTATATGTCTGTTCAAACATCAATATTACCCCAACAATCATCTCTAATGATCAATATTATATTATTGTACGTGTATGGAGCCTCTAAGGAAGGCCAAACCAAACTCCTGATGGAAAGGATTATCAAAAGCTATAGGAATAACAAAGCATTTTACCATAACTACTAGTATATTAAATTGGAGAGCATATTTTAAAAATTATGTCGAAAATAACACGGTATGCCCGCCCGAATACCGAGTCCGTTGGGAATGTATGCAAACTATAATTATTTAAGGAATGATTACGGGATTAACAGAGGCGGCAGGTAGGTGTTAAACCAATTATTATCTTAATAATAGAATATCTTATGATAGCTACTATCATAAGATATTCTTTTACATAGTTAATATACAGAATTTCTTAACTAATATAAACACAGTTATATTACAGAGTATCTTAAGGTACTGTCATAATCAACAGAGTCAAATAGCAGTGCATTGGGTACTAGTCTCTTAATCAACAGAGTAAGTATAAATTATAAGTAAAAATAAAACAGTCTTGCATTAGCCGGAATGTAAATTCTATGACGGCTCAGCGCTTCTCTCTGTTACATAGTTAATATACAGAGTTTCTTAACTAATATAAACACAGTTATATGACAGAGTATCTTAAGGTACTGTCATAATCAACAGAGTCAAATAGCAGTGCATTGGGTACTAGTCTCTTAATCAACAGAGTAAGTATAAATTATAAGTAAAAATAAAACGGTCTTGCATTAGCCGGAATGTAAATTCTATGACGGCTCAGCGCTTCTCTCTGTTACATAGTTAATATACAGAGTTTCTTAACTAATATAAACACAGTTATATGACAGAGTATCTTAAGGTACTGTCATAATCAACAGAGTCAAATAGCAGTGCATTGGGTACTAGTCTCTTAATCAACAGAGTAAGTATAAATTATAAGTAAAAATAAAACAGTCTTTCATTAGCCGGAATGTAAATTCTATGACGGCTCAGCGCTTCTCTCTGTTACATAGTTAATATACAGAGTTTCTTAACTAATATAAACACAGTTATATGACAGAGTATCTTAAGGTACTGTCATAATCAACAGAGTCAAATAGCAGTGCATTGGGTACTAGTCTCTTAATCAACAGAGTAAGTATAAATTATAAGTAAAAATAAAACAGTCTTGCATTAGCCGGAATGTAAATTCTATGACGGCTCAGCACTTCTCACATATCTTTGGGCACTAACATATGTTCCATATTGTCACAGTTTCGAAACATGCAATGTCTTGTACAGTTATTATTATTATTATTTTCTTGTGGGGGACGCCGGCCATGCCGAGCGGACGATCCGACCGCCTGTTCTGCTGCCCATTTCGTCCATTTCCCCATCCACAGCTCTGGGATCAGGTTGGGTATCCCAGCATCCTCACGGCGCCCCGTTAAATCTTCCAGTGTCCTTGCAGAATCGAACTATCTGATCCACCTTTAGAAGTTCCAGATCCTCTGTGTTCAGTCTGTCCGTTCCCATAGTCTCCCATCTGCTTAGAGAGTACATGGGGCACTCAGCCAGTAGGTGGAGACTGGTCTCTTCTTCCTCCAAGCATTCCGGGCATATGGGATCGTCTTTGACTCCTATTACTGTCAGGTGCCTGTTCAGGCGACAGTGCCCCGTGATTATCTCGATAACCAGTCTCATGTTTGCTCTGGTCAATTTGACCAGTTGGCTGGTTCTTTTCGCATCCAAGTCTTGTACAGTTACACATTTATATGTTTGAATTTATTTTTGGTTCCTGATGCCTTACTTGTGGCTGGTACAAAGGTTCTGGTGGTAATGGTAGTGGTGGTGATGGTAGTGATGCTGGTAGTGAAGGTTCAGATGCTGCAGTTGCACTGTCTTCTACCACATTCATGAACCAAATGCTCGGCTTCGTGAAGAGAATGCCGTTGTACAGCCCTTCTAGCTCTCATCCAACATGCTTCACTAGCTTTCTCCAGGTGAGGACCCTGAAAGGAAAAGATATGCTACATTATATGAATTGTTTTAAAGATTATTATTTCATACATAAATATTATTAGAAATTCTCACAAAACATCATCTAGCCCAAATAAAGCTGACTGAATAATAAACTCCAAAAACATCAAATATTTAAGGTTTGTAGAAGACGGGACCAATATCAAAAGATCCAGTGTCCAGGATCCCCAATTAAAGATCATGGATCCATGACCCAAGATTCATGGACCAAGGGTCTATTTTAATAACAGGACAGGACCATTTTTAACAGCATACATAGAAATTATAAGTATGTCTATTGATGCTCTTACATCAAGGCTCCAAACAGCTTACTAGCTAGATATAGTGTGTGAGTTTTGAAGAGTGCATGTTCACGGTGTAAAACAACTGGTTTTACACCGTGAACATGCATTGTGAAAATAGTCATATTATGAAATTAACAAAGCTGACTTTCTGTGAGTACATTAGAAATAACCGATACAGCTATACAGTTGATTATACTAAATTAACTGTAAGTACATACCAAGTGTGGATATATCTCGGTAAGCAGTAAGTTCCTTTCATCACAATCTAGTGGCACTCTTACTGATTTTGTCCGTAGGTAGATTTGCCACAGAAATAACAGATACTTCTATGTCCGAATGCTGGGGCTTCTCCCAGCCCAGTTTCAAGAGCAGCTTGCATCGATTCATAGCACTTTATGCATATGTTATTGTCACGTGATACCTACAACACAAACAGTTTCCATGTGTCAAATTATTCTTATGCAATGCACTCGCAGTTCCTGGGATGCATTTATATCACTGCATTTGTCTAATCTGCATTAAAACAGCTGACTCACACAACATCATATTTGCTACACCTTTGCTTTTTAACTATGATATTTTGTAATATAAATACATAATTATAATCATTCCCCTCGAATCTAGTGCTATCTGTAAATGATCTATTGCAGCAGTAAACATTAAAATCGTTCAGTAGTTTTTAGGATCTTGTTCATTAATTAATATACAAATATTTACTGATTCAGTATGTATCACAGTTTTAGTACCTTTTTCACATAAACCCAACATGTATTGTCAAAAAGTGTCTTCTAGGATTGCCAGTAGACCTGGTAAGTTTCAGTGAGAGGCATAACTTATTTTATTTAAAAGCATAATAGGCACATACATACCTATTATACTTTTGATAATCTTCTAATCTGAAGCACACGGTGCCATTTTTAAAACATCATCTCTTTTAGGAACTCCGCTTTGATCACAATAGATCAGTAATGGTCGCAGTGAAACTAGCTTAGGTAGTTGTGCTAGAAAGATTGAACGAAAAATGCGTGCCACCACGGTCGCCAAAGCGCGAGAACGATCGGGCAGATGGCCGCCCTGGTTGCCGTGGCCCTTGAACAACTTGGTCGAGCCCCTGACTAAACAGTCAGCACATTTTTTATATTTTATGTTATTCACATGTTGGTTGGTAGTAATAAAATAAATACTCACCAGCGTTGGCAAAATCCATGACGGTAATGCAGTGTAACTTAAGTCATTTAAATCCAATAATGACTGCCACTGGCGGAGCGGAGTTATCAATTAAGCGAACAAAAAACACAGCGACGCATTGTAATACAATAAATTAAAAGTTATAACATAAAAAGTACACTCTTTTCACAGCTAAAATCATAAATTCCAAGTACTTTTACTACTAATAAAAGCAATATCTTTATCAACGAAACGGAGTACCGAAATTACCGAATACAATATGGCGGCCGGGCAGCCGAGCCGGCCCGTTTGACGATTTAGTACTGTTATTTAGGGATGCCAACTAAAACTAAATCGATAAAATCAATCGATAGTTTATTTCAAATTAATATAGATTTTTGAAATTATGATTATACCTTAATATATTTTATGATTGCTTTACTTATGTAATTACTTACTATATTTAATCGTAAACATCATCAATCAGATGCGGTGATCAGAACAAGCGTGTACCACATAACTGTGGCCTATGTACTCATTTCTTTAAAACACAAGTTTAGACCGTAATATTCGTACTAAAATATGTGTTTTATTGCACTAATCAATTTGGACGATGCCATTTTTGGGCAAGTCCATTAGCATCGCTCTCGCTCAAGCGCGTACAATATTTCTTTTTTCAATTAATTCATACCGACTTTGGTTATTTAGACCTTAAGCCAAATCTAGATTCCATAATTATATAATATCAGCAGCGTATTCGTGTAGGTCCAAGTTTGAACTAAGTTCTACTCTAGTATAGCGGTGGTACTTTACTAGAATCAAGAGCTTACAAATTAAGGGTGCCTTCAAATTAGAGGCGTGAGGAAGCGCTGCAGTGGTGCCACAGTGGTGAGCTAGACGCGCCACTGCAGCGCTTCTTCACGCCTCTAATTTGAAGGCGCCCTAATACTTATAGATACGTAGACGCAACAGCTATCTGGAAAACAGCTCGCGCCACATAACTTTGAGTTTATGAATTTCGTTCGGTCGCGCAGCAATTATGCACGATTAGGTATCACAGGGTGAACTACTGAGCAGCTGAGTCGGGAGGTGCGCCCCTCCCGCCTCAGCAGGTAGAATAAATATATTTGCGAATGGTAATCATAGATATAATATATAGTAAAAGCAATATAAGACAATATCGACGTATATTAAAATGTATCGATTATAGATTTTAATCGATTCATTTATTGTTGAATTATTTATTTTAAGAATATGCCTTACATGTTGGCAACACTGGTCAACAGCCGCCATATTATTAATAGTCGGGGCGGAAAATGCAATAAAAACTATTAAATGTTTTTGTGATTTCCCACGGTGAAACGATGTTTTATTGTTAAATTAAATCGTAAAAGACATTTACAGAAATTAACACAATTTTCGATTTAAAACACGCTTTCATTTTAAGTGATTCCATAAAAAAACAATCCCCTTTAGGCAATTGGATAGTAGGCAACTTGACGAGTTTTTGTTTGCTATAACTACTTGCTGCACTTGATGAGTCTTTCACAACAGAATAATTATTTAGAATGTCCTGACCCCTCGCAAGGAGTTTGTAATAAGACGACTCAAAATCATTCCTTTCAGTAAACTGTACATCTGTATTTTCGACTATACACTCAAGTTTTGTTTGAATTTCGTCGTAGCTATCATACAAAGACTGTATCTTACCCATGCGTAATTCCAACTCATTGATGTCAGCAGGGCTCAAAGAAGAAATATTTAATGAATTTAAATAACTAGAAAAGGATGTTAAACGACCTTTGTAACTGCCTCTTTTCTTTATTAATTCTTTTTCTTCAGACATTCTGGGCAGCAAGTGCTTTGTGAACCTGTAATGTTATATAATGCAAGTAATTAATAGCTATGTAAGGATGAATCTCTTATGTGCTTTTGTGTTGTTATTATTGTTTATACTACAAATTATTAAAGATAGGTACTTAAAATTTGTGCAAGTTTGTGGGATATTCTGGTACAGTGTAGTACGTCATAACGAGCATGGTGCGAGTGCAGAGGCGCGCTGTAATGGTCAGCTAAGTCGAGTATGTTCAGACGTGAGGGTTAAAATTATACAAATAATACAGATAAATAAGTTTAATTTTTTAACATATATTATAACACTACAAACATACATTTTCTTTAGACACAATATATATAACATGTATAAAATAATATTTACTATTTACCATACTGATTATCGTTTAAGTAATAGTATATACAATCAATATATAATTTTGTTTTATTTTATATGTCTCTACATGTATTATTTAGGATACTATATATACAAATTATTTACTTTACAAGGTTCAAAATATAATATTTACACTGGTTATTGCATGGAATATTTGGGGTGCTAAATATATTATATATTTCTAAGTTTGTTTCTAAATTATATTAACATAATATTTATTTTACAATATTTAAAGTACAATGTTTACATTTGTTATTGCATGGAATATTTAGGGTGCTATATTTATTTTATATTTCTATGTTGGATTCTGAAGTGATTGTTAGAAAATACCTAAGATTTGGTCTACTAAACACGGGCTCTCTCTCAACTAAACAGGAAGAGTGTAGAATGGCTATGCTTCATCATGATGTGGATGTTATGGCAATCAATGAGACGTGGCTCAAGACAGGGGAGGAGGGTCGTGCTCCTACAGTGCAGGGGTATAGGTTGAGACACATTCCGCGACCTTTAAATATACGCAGGGGTAGAGGTGGAGGCGTTGCTTTCTATATTAGGACAGGTATCAGTGCTCGTACGAGAGAGCACCCTATACATCCAAGTGTCGAGCAGATGTGGATCACGCTGACCATGCACGGAAGAAGGCTGCTTGTGGGGACAGCCTATCGCCCCCCATGGCTGGACGTGGATGTGTTTCTGGGCAGTGTGACTGATAGCCTGGTCGCTTTGGGTCCATATGATAGTGTGATGCTATTGGGTAATTTTAATTGTGACCTAATGGTGGCAGATGAGAGTAAGGCAAGGAGACTGCGGGACTTTTTGAATTGTATGAGTTTGAACCAGATAGTGCAAACACCAACACATTTCACCACTAAGACAGCTACTCTAATAGATGTAGTATGTACAGACCTTAGGACATGCAATGTTGCGGTGGATCATATTCGGGAGCTGGGTCGCCATGCATTTGTGGTGTGTGACACAATATTCAAAAAGAGCAAGCCAAAACCTAGAGCAATCACTTACAGGCCCATTAAGGATATTCTCATGGAATACTTTGAGATGGACAGGGACTGTTTGCCTTGGGCTGGTTTGGGTAGTATGGGGAATGTGAACTCCATGGTTCAAACATTTAATTCAAATGTGATTAATCTGTTTGATCTGCATGCTCCTCTAAAAAAAAAAAATTTCAAGGATCGCCCCACTCCCTGGATTACGGACAATATCCGTCTGTTATTCCGGCTAAGGAATCAGGCTAGAAAGAGGTATAGTAAAACAAAATTGGAACAGCACCATAAATACTATAAAGATTTGAAGCATCTGGCATCTACATCCCTGCATAATGAAAAAACTGCATATTTTAAAGCAAAGATCAATAATAATATAAAAGATCCTAAGCGACTGTGGACTAATTTAAAGTCAGACATACTGCCTCTCCATAGACCTGTAGCCCAACTGCCGGATTTTTTTGATGACCCTGATGCTATAAACACATCTTTTTTAACTATTCCGGGGATGACAACTCCATCCATTTCTTACCTCACTTATTTTGAGTACAACAGGTGTACATCTAGTCGCTTTAAATTGGAGCCTGTCACTAAGGAGGTGGTATTGAAGATTATGGGAAGCATCCACACAAATGCCCAGGGTTCGGATGGTATTAGTCATGATATGCTCTCCATGACTTTGCCAGCATCCCTTCAGGCCATGACTGATATTGTCAATACATCAATCAATACTTGTACTTTTCCTGACCTCTGGCGCTGTGCTGTGGTCCGTCCGCTGTCCAAAAATAGCAATCCACAAAACTACAAAGACCTGAGACCAATAAGCATTCTCCCATGCCTCTCCAAAGTTTTAGAGCGTGTGGTTTATAAGCAGATGATGGAGTATGTTGAGCAAAACCAACTGCTGCCCGATTTACAGTCTGGTTTCCGCAAGGGTAGGGGGACGGCTACTGCTTTGTCAGATGTCATTGGGAATATTCTGGAGGCGAGGGATGTGGGGGAGGGCTCAATCTTGGTGTTGTTGGATTTTTCCCGCGCTTTCGATTCTTTGGATACAACATTGCTTCTGTCCAAATTATCCTACTATGGTTTCACAGGGGAGACGGTTTTGTGGTTCTCAAGCTATCTCCAGAACAGATCTCAGTGTGTGGAGATTTGCAAGGAGGATGGAAGTAGGTGCTGTTCTGCTGCTGGCCAAGTAACTAGAGGCGTGCCACAGGGTTCAATACTGGGACCCCTATTGTTTATACTGTATAGTGCTGATATTAAGAACTCTATTACTAACTGTAAATATCACATGTATGCAGATGATATACAGCTGTACATAAATTTTAAACCCTCTGACACGGTCACAGCAGTGGAACAGTTAAATGAGGACCTGCGGAGAGTTGTAGCTTGGGCAAATCAAAATACTTTGTTACTGAACCCGGTGAAGTCCAATTTTATGGTGCTGGGATCAAGAAAGCAGGTCAGCTCAATACTGTCACAAGACCCTAAGATAAGCCTAAATAACCAGCTGATAGAAAGAGTGGAAACTGCAACAAATTTGGGTCTTACATTGGATTCAGAGTTACGCTTTGAATGTTATATTAACAAAGTTATAAGTAACTGTTTTTATAGATTAAAAGTACTGTATAATATAAGGCAATATTTAAGTATACCAACAAGGAGGTTGCTAGTTGACAGTCTAATACTATCGAAATTTAATTACTGTGACACAGTTTATGGCCCCTGTCTTCTTAAAAGGACAGAGACTGTCATTCAGCGGGTTCAAAATGCATGCGCTCGGTTCTGCATTAATATACCGAGAAGGAGCCCTGTCACACCTTACATAAATAGCATAAAAATGCTAAAAATGAATGCAAGGAGGAAGGTGCACCTAGCTAGTTTGCTGTTTGGAGTGATAGCAACAAAAAAGCCTACTTATCTATATGAGAAATTAAGTTGGAGACATCACAAACAGAGATACAGCACAAGATCGATGCTGCCGCCTCTCTCGATTCCAGGGGGCCGGACTATGGCCTTCAAAGGCTGCTTCCGGAGTGCTTCTGCCCACTGCTGGAATGTTCTTTCTCCGCCGCTACGTAACCTGAAGTCAAAGCGGAGCTTCATTAGACATGTGCAACAGAAACTCATGAAGGAACAATTGGGATTCATGATGTCTATATTATAAGCATTCTCAGGCAGTATGGTTGATGATCTGCTTCTTTTTCTATTTCTATAGAAGGTATATAATTGTTGATATCCATGATCTGATATCCATAAGGTAGTTCTTGGCTTACTTTTGGAATTGGATGACGTGTAAATTATTATATATATTATTTTATGGACTGGATGACTGTTGTGAGAGAATGTCTGCGAATTATTGTTTTATTCCATTATTTATTTACTTATTTATCTTTTATTTTTATTTATTTCATCTGTAATTATTGTCTAGCAATAACCAAAACTAACCTCAAAGTCGTTGTTTCTTTTGACTGCTTCTCCCAAAAATAAGTTGAACCAAGGTGTGTTGTTTGTTTGGAACATTATGGCTGGCCTATTTCATGCTTGTTTCTTTTTCCACTCGCTTTTATTTTGAAATTATTGTTTGCACTATGATGCTAGGCACTGAAGTTATTTGTGGATAATCGATTCGCACTACACCAAACAAAACCTGGAAAATCGCACAAAACAACGAACTGTACATTTGCCGGTCGCGTCGGGGCGCCGCTGCCGCCGTTTTTGATAGGTTATGGTTATCTCGCTGTTTTGCCCTTTGTAAGTTGTGTTGTGTTCTATGGCTATCTCCCTCCGGTAATTTTACTTATCGTTTGCCGTAATATTCAAAGGGGCGGCGGCGTTGTCCTGTCCCGACGGCAAAAATAGCGGCCTCAGACCGATGCCAGTGTAGCGGTGCCGGGACTGTCATGTTATGTCAGTGTCATATGACACTGACATGGCAGGATAGTTTTTGACACTTGTGTGGGCGTATGGTGCTGCTTGTTTTATTTTTTATTTTTATTTTTTTTCTAATTGGGCGCTGAGCACTTGCGGAACATGCACATTGGTTTTGTTTTGATTTTTTTTTGTATTCTCCGGGTCAAGATGGTGCCTCCGATCCCTTTACAGGCCGCCTTTGAAAAACAGCGTCGTTGCGTGGGGGAAGCGAAATGCTTTCATTCATGTGGCGACACAATGCTGAAAGGCGGCCTTATTCCGCGCGGGTAGGTGGTGCATCGGCAGAAAATAATTTTTAGGATAAGTAATTTTATTTAACTGTAAGTACTATAATTTTAATTGCTACTTTGTATTTATCATATATGCCGTTTTCGATGTGCCACTTGTTTGTCGGAATTAAATGCATTTTTCTTTTCTTTTCTTTCTTTCTATGTAATTAACTACCTAACTGTATAAAACTATAATTTTAAGTATACTACCCTTTGTAACAACACAAATGAAATTAATTAATTTTACAAATTATTTACTGTATAATAGTTCTTTGCTTTTGTTAATATAATTATAATTTTACTTTAATTACACTTTTTCTTTTATTTAACTACCTAGCAAACTATGTGTAGGTAAGTATGTTAGCAATACTACCCTGACAGAAAAATAACTGATTTTAACGAGTCTATTTAGTTATTTAAGTAGCTTACAGCTTATATTAATGATTATAATAACTAAATGAGGAATAATAATCTCGTAAAATCAAAAAAGTAAGTATATGCTACCCATACAAAGAACATAAGTACATAGTCACAGGTCACACAAAGAAACTATTAAAATATACAATATTTTGAGTACTGACCTTAATTATTACACAGCTTTTTACCTAAATTTACCTGAACTAGAGTGATGGGTGGAAATAATGATTAATAGACCGAAATGATTGAGCTTTAACACCACTTGACCTTTCGACCTTCACGCAACTTGCGATGATTCTTTATTTTCCACAATTTTAATAAATTCTCTTCTTCTGGTTCAAAATTATCATCCGGCTCGAAGGACCATGTCCAGAAAAGTCCAGGTAATGGTGAAATAAAAACTGCGATGATCAAGAGAATTCAGTACTTTATGTAATGACTTGTTACAATGATGGTTTCGAAGTGAGCCTTTTACTTAGAACTAAAACCCCTATACATAGTTATGGAGCATCCTAATTACTAAACTCGACTTGCTGTAATAATTTTAGTAGGCGTTTCGCAACAGCAGATGTTACCGTTTTCGCCTCAAATATTCCATAAAAAACAGAGTATATTTATTTGATCTTATATTTCTAAAATGAACTGGCGTTTGATAGTCTCACTGACACTCAAGAATGGCTTGATCGATTTAGATTATTGGTTTTTCAAAAGTAATTCAAAGGAAGGTTTATAAGCTGTGAAAATGAAAATCTAAAGAAATCTCTACAGTCTGGGTTTTTGTTTTTTAACTTTGCTACATGGCACATTATTACGGCCTAGCCACGGGGCAGTCGCCATGGCGAAATTTGTGCGGCGCGACCAAAGAAGCGTCTTGCGACTCAAACAAATGAATAGAAATGTACTGAGCAAGCCACGCGGCGCGGCGAACGGCGATGCGACCGGCGAAATGTACCGAGCGAACGACACGGCGACTGGCGGTGCGGTGTGAGAGTGGAACAAATGCATGAATCAGTACGGCGCGAGCCACGGGGTCGGGCGGCAGTCGCGGCGACTAGGCCAGTGATCACATTACTGGTCGCGGCGGCGAACGCGACTACCCCGTGACCTGCAAACGATGCCGCACGATTAGTCGCCTCCGCCGCCGCCGCCGCCGCCGCCACCGCCGCCACCGCCGATCCCCGTGGCCAGGCCGTTAGATTCCAAGGCGGTACGAAGTGCGTCTTGTCACCTAATCCCAATAATATTATAAATCTGAAAGTTTTATGAAAATGTTTGGTACAGAGATAGACTATAATTAATTCTGAAATAATTTTATACTATTTACACAAATTAGAGATAGTGCATATGGAAACCTACATACTAAATTCGCTGAGGCTGCGCACACATAGACACCGCTCACTGAGTTCATAGACACGATGTCAGACGGTTTGAGCGGAGTTTTTGATACTGATTTGTGCGCGAGTGTGTGTAGCAGAGGGTAGGTGTGAAAAAAAAGTACACACATGACATTTCCATCTGTACTATCTCTAATTTGGGCTATTTATCCCTGGAATAGGTTCACGCAGGTTGCTTTAAAACGTCAGTTCTGATTGCAGGCTTGCCACAAAGAGGCGGTGCAAGCGCTGCAGAGCGTGAAAGGTGACTGTGCGCTGTGCGTGCAGTTCATAGCGACTGACGACGAGGACAGGCTGTCTGAAGATAACTATAGGTAAGATGAACTCAATTTTATTTACAAAATACTCAGTTTGAATTGAAATAAGTTGAAGAGAATCTATATTCAAAAGATTTGAACTGTAGTAGTAATATGACTCCTGCAGGCCCAGGAGCCCCAGCAAGTTTAACCTCAATTTAACTCAAAAAGGGTTGTATGTAACTTAACCTACAATGAGTCTGAGGACTGTTTATATTCCATTATATACCTTCAATGAATTCGGTCCATCAATCTATGCTATGCTATTCCCTCCCGTCCTTTATTATAGTTGTATATTGAAGAAGTATATATTTGCAGGTTTCCACTGTACCCGGAGGACGGCGAGGTGTTCTGTGTCGAACAGGACGGGTCGGGCGCCACGCCCACCGCGCCGCGGACACCCGAATATAACAGGTCAGCTCTACGTTACTGACACTAGCATCTACGTGAGATTCTGCGGCCGTCACTTCCTACTTATGCTGGCTTCTCACGGCGCGTGTTATCACAAGTCGCGCCGCGCCAGGTCGAGCCTACGCGCCGTGTGAAGGGAGTGGCTCGAGGGGACGCGGGCTGACGCGAGCAAGCGCGTCCTAAACGATCGAAGTCGCTAACTTCAAAGGCGCGGCGCGAGCGCACTCGTGGTGACTCGAGCGCGCGCGGGGTGGCGCGTGACGCGGGGTGCTGGAGTGAGAGAGCGATGCATCGGCCAATAAATCATTTCAATAAAGCGGCAACAGATTTCTTCTTCTTGCGACATGACGCGTTGCGTGTCTCGGACTGTAGTGTCGACCTCACTGTGGCGGGACCAAGTGCGCCGCGCCAACGCGCGAGTCGCGCGCCGTGAGAACGGGTAGCGCGGGCTCGCCTGTTGACGCATGCTCGCTCGCGCAAATCGGCTCGGCGCGGCGCGACTTGTGATATCACGCGCCGTGAGAAGCAAGCATTAGAAAGTGACTTAGGAAGAGTTGAGGGTGAATACTTATTCACCCTCAACTCTGCTTTTATGCCTGAACCGATTCTGTTGAAACTTGATACGGAAATGGAATAGAGCTTGCAGCGGCCTAAGAAGGAATTTCTGAACTTACTCGAGCGCATCAGATTAAGGGAGGCTAGTATCATAGGTACCTTAATATTGGCTAAAGCTGGCTCTTGCCTTAAAGGCGTTTACAGTATAGAGAAAAAAATCAGCTTTTCGGTACTGCTCTGCAGCCAGTAGTCAGACCGTTGTCACAGTATAAATATATGTTTAACCAGTATTGTAGCTCCCTACAAACGGACGAAGCTCAAGCTATACCTACGATTCTCGTTTTCGGCATGCCTTTCAGCAAGCAAGCAGCGTCCGCAGTCGCGATTGTGCCGAGTAGACGAATGGAAGGTGTGTCGTTTTTTAAATAGTAACCGCGCGTGTTTTATTTACTAAAAATATTTAATATGACAACTAGTGTCTATTGTGCTTGTTTTGGTTGCATGAATTCGTCAATAACGCACCCAGAGATAACGTTTTTTAGATTACCTGGAAACTCCGAAAGGTAAGACTATAAATTGATTTTACTTAAGTACTAATTGGTACTATGCTACTAGTTGACTAAAGTTAAACAAAGTGATTGACACGAGTGAACTAGGTAGTTACATGAAGTAGGTATGTTTGTATTTAAAACTAGACTTGTGCTTGCTCAGTCAGTGAACGGTGCGATCCAATATAGTACAATATCCAAAAAAAAAACTAGTTCAGAACTCTAGTACGTGTAGGTAGTACATTTAGTTCCGTTGTCAGTTCGTAGTTATTTAATTGAGAGCAATGATTTAGGTATGTTTCAAGAGTATTCATTTCTTTGTGGATGACCGATGTTACAGTACACTTAGCACCGTATGACTGGCTCTGTGGCGCGGTCGGTATTGATACCGCCTGCGGCGCTGGAGGTCGTGGCCGTGGGTTCGATTCCCACCCGAGAAAAATATTTGTGTGACCCATAAATGTTTGTCTCAAGAGTCTGGTTGTTTCTATGTATAATATGTATGTATTTAAAAAGTATATTAGTATTAATATCCGTGGTCTGATACCCATAACACAAGCAGGTTATTCCTAGCTTACTTTCGGATCAGATAGCGTTGTGTGAAAATGCCCGTGATTATTTATTTATTTATAAAAAAAAATTACAGCATTTTTGTTACCTTTGATTTTTATTACACGCATAGAGACAAATATGAACTTCCAAAGTTTAACACAACTTGACAATGTACGAAAAGTACTAGTGTACTAGAGACTGACTAGTACTTTCAAATCGAAAAATAGTTTTAATTTTGTAAATCAAAAATTTAACGCAATGATTATAAAGACTAGAATTCCGTGATTCTATCACTGACGAAACATGTGGTGAGCCGATTATTATTGTCTACGCCGTTTTCAAATTTCTACACCCGTCTCACTCAATCGTTAGTAGATAACGGGCGCTGCGCCGCCACGCCGCCACCCCGCGCCGCCAGCCGTTGCGGGGATATTATATTATTACTCACAAAGTATTTTTTTGTTTAAATAAAAAAGGTACCATATTTACTCGAAATGAAAGCCGGTTGTCAGTAAAACAACAATCCTTAATACAAATTGAAGGCCTTGTGGGCGGATTGAAAAAATCAACTGCATTAGGCTCACTATCTATTACGCGTACGTAAAACTATAAGGTAAAATGTGGGCGTATACTATGCCTCTGCCTACACCTTCAGGGATAAAGGCGTGACTATATGAATGTATGTATGTACATATTTACAATCGCAATACTAAATAGAAAGTCAAAGTAGGCACATATTATTAAAATGCTGTAGGTGGGCAGCCCTATCGCATGCTTACGTACCGCGCGGCTGTAGGCATTTATTTCTAAAATCCGGCCGAGTCAAACTACAGTATACAGTGCCGTTGTTGTCTTTACGCAAAACCACAAGTTCGGCTCCCGTCTCAATCGAATTATCTTTACCCGCTAGAATAATATTTATTTGAGAAAATTGCTATTCATCTTTTGTCTATTATCAACATGTTAAGAGAAATAGTTAGAATCTAGTTCCGACTGAATCAGACACAGTCCGGTTGTCACTTCAGCTGTTCGTATTGTAGCAATGACATTGACTTTATTTCATAGACGTCTGCCTATCCACAAATATGTGAGACTGCGTACAGATTACACACTCGTAAAATTTTATGAGCACGAGTATTTAATGCTGGATAATTTATGTGTATTGTACAATATTTCAACAGTCTGAAGTCGGCGCAATGTTTTGTTGGCACAAGCTATAGTGGTATATTTTCGAAACAAACTAAATTCATCGGCCAGCCTTATCCTTCATGCTGACACTAATAATAATTTGTAATTGGCATGTACCTATTTAAATCGATATCTGTTTATTCCCTTTTTCTGAACAAAATATTTTAAAGTTAAACCAAAAATACTAACTTTCACTCTAATTTATGCACACCAAATAAATCGAACTAAATATACTGTTTAATGGTTTTAGCAGAACTGTTTTACTGAGCGAATAACTATTATCAAAATAGTATATCTAACAATTCTTAACTTTAACAAACATACTTATTAAAATAAAACTTCTTCTTAGGAACATCGTTTATCCTAAATATAAACCCAATGATCTTTAGAAAATTAAATTATATTAATCAAAAAAAAGAGAAACCGAATATCGAAACCGAAAGTAAATTAGCCGAATATCAAAATCGAATAAGAACTAAATTTTAAACACACGCGTGTCAGAATAGTAAATGTATCAAAGTATAGCTTGGCAAAAACGTCTAGAAACGTAACTAATATTTTGCAGGCTGGCTACATTGTCAAAAAGCTGCCAATAACGTCACATATGTCTGTCAGTCAATGACGTTATACAATTTTATTGGTGGGTTTTATTGAAGGTTGTTGACAACTGGATACTGATTGGTGGTTCTTTTAACGGATTGCCATATGAACGGCACAGTGACTCCTCCATTATTTTCACGACTTTTTTGCCAACCTGTATTTACTTCTTTTCGGCCGACCTGTATTAGTTTTCATATTTGAATACAATTTAGGTACTTGAAAAACAGTTTCACTATTAGGATTATCAGTGATGAGATGTTTTGATTATATTATTTGTACTTAGGCGAACGTCCGAGGCGGGTTCGGTGAGCGAGTGCGAATCGGACATGTACCGAGTGAACGCAGTGTTGCCGCCCTCCTACCCGGACTACAACAACATCAACAATAATCTGAATATACTAGATATGGATGACGATTCTATCAAAATTGAGGCAAGGCTTGAGGTAACACACTTTTTTATGTTATTTTTCATTAGCTGTGACTTACTTCGAATCTCGTAGCACCAGATGCCAGAAATGTTGACATTTACTGTCACTGCTCATCTCCCTTGAGTATTAGCGTGATGATATACGACCTTCCACCGCCATTTTTATAACTTGCAAGCAACAATGAACATTTTATTGTGTTCAGTATATTTTGTTAACATTTTTTTTCTGACAGAGGTAGAGACGTGTTCGCGGTATGTAAAGGTGTACTTTATAACAGCATTTCACCATTTGTATTTGTCCGACGTAATTGGCGGTGACCCTATTGCCCCTATTGCCGGCTCCGGAACATCAACGAGTAGAATAATATTTGTACTTAAGTCAAAACTTACATTCGTCAAAATGTACAATATAGTGTGGTCATAATGTTATCGCGTCCAGAATGATCTTGTGACATAATACGACCATGTCAAAATGTACAATCAACCTTTAGTGTAATGGTCAGTTTGTCTCACGGCCGAAACGTACATAATAATAAGTATGTCAGAATACACCATGGCCAAATATTTGCACTGAGCGGAAATCCAACCCGCACCCTCTGACATAGCATTCGAATACACTACCGCTACGCCACAGCGCCAGAAATTTCTGGAATCTTTTTTTTTATGTGTCAGAATTTGTCCCAGTGCCATATTGCACTATATCAGTACCGCCGGAACATCAATGAGACGAAGTGTAATAGGACTTGGGTTAAAAGACGCCTGGGACAGAGCCACGCCTTTGCTTCTATGTCCCTTTAAACAACAACATGTCTGAAAATCTGCTAAAAACGTAGGCGTGGTTTGAATTATCATAAACTAATAAAATATTGCATATGCATATAACAAAAACTTCTAACATATAAACTAACCTAACCAATTGCACATTTTGTCGCATGTACATTACGTCTATATACGTTTCGCCCCTTTGGAATTTTGGCACGTTTGTAGTATGCCGTATGTACTCCCTGACAATTACTCATTACTTAATTATTTGACCATTGTACATTATGACGAATGTATGTTTTGACCTTAGTACAATTAAACTTCTGCTCGTTGATGTTCCGGAGCCCTATTGCCGTACCTATTGAAATAGACAGGCCCACATTATGACCACCTGCTGTTGAAATATTGAAGGTACAGAAACGCTCGTAATAGAAATTGCCACAAAGCGGTTACAATTGGGTTATAATAATATAAGACTAAGAAAAAGCGGTATTAGAAATACATCCTTTCAGCTAATTGTTTATATGAGTTATTCAAATGGAAGAAGTCATTATAGTGTGGAATTCAAATATTGACTCATGCCAAAATATAAATCTCCGTTATGAGGCACATCAACAAAACATACATTATAACGTTATAATCTTAAGATAGTTTCAGGGTTCAGTGTGAGATACATGTTCAATGTGAGACTATGTGAAAAGAGAAACACTCTGGAGAACAGGATGCACTACATATTGAAACTCAATTCAATAGACAGTGTCATGAAACTATTTATAACAGCTAAAATAATCACCAACATTGTACTGAAATTGAAGATCAAAGTATCGGCGATGAAAGAATTCTTTTGTGGTTTTGTTCTAAAATTGATCGTAATTAAAACTTGGCATCTGCTGCTGGTCTTGTCAAATAGTAATTTCGGATAAATTATACTATGGTTAACTAAAATTTGATGTGAAATTCTTTTACGTGTAATATTATCAAATGGAATTAAATGTTTGCTGTTTCAAAATGATGACATTTATTATCAAGCGTTTCCGTGCTCCGGATGGCATGTTAAGCCGTTGGTCCCGGTTGCCAGTGAAATGGCAGTCGTAAAGCCACGTTAAAGGCCGTACTTGTAAAATTTCAACAGCGGGCAACCTGTGCACGTCGAATTCAACAGTGTTAATACTACGGCTCACCACCTATTACGTGGGACAAGCCCTAAAATAGTGAACTGTGGCCAAATCATATGCCTCTGGTTACCTCTACAGGGATAAAGGCGTTAGTAGAAATAATTATGTCCTATCAGTTGTCGTGATCTCAAGTCTACGTTGACGCTGTATGTATATGTTAAATGTATTTGACGTATGAGTGTGGACAGTGGACCGGTAACAACGGGCGAGCGGCGCGCCTGCCCCGCGCCGGAGCCGGCGCCGCGTCGTCGGGCGAGTCCGTCGCGTCCACGCCCGTGCACGCGCGCCCGCTCGCGCTCAAGAAGAAACGGAAGCCGCAGGTACCCACCCGCACTCACTATATACATCTAGTACAACCAAAAATAATATAATAGTATTACATACAGATCGGCCACTCCCTGCCTCCCACTAAGTAAGCTTCCCCATCCCCCCACCAAAGTTGATGTGTCTATTGCCGTGTCAGTACTTGAGAGTGTGTCACTGCGTTGCATTACGTATTACTTCCTACGTACTTTGTGCTATTGCTTAGGTTTAATTTGTTCTTAGCCGAGGGTAGATTTGGAAAAAAAAGTAAGTACCTACAACATGAGATTGCGTTCTGTTCCTTATTATTTTGTTTCCATAGCTAGTGTCCCTAGCATACTCACACACACATTCAAGCTTGATTCAAGCATTCACATTACGTGTATATTAGTGTGTGGGTGAAAACGAACATTTTTGTATGGAGTTTCCGCCCAGTGGTACAACACCGAAATGTACAACTTATGATAAGTATATTGAATATGATGTTTATTTCTTGACAACAGAACGAACAGAGAAACACGAGCACATGCTATGTATAGAATAAACTGTAAATTCCGACTTCGCTAGTGGAAATGCACTTACCTTGAACTCTTGTTGGTAGGTAGGCGCTGCTCCCAGCTTTGCGTTCGGGGTCTTGATTCACGACCGCGAAATATGCACACAGGAGTTATAACCGTAACTCTCGAGACTGTGGCTGATGATAAGCGATGTAGCGCGATATGATGGGTAATCACAGCGGCCGATAGCGGAGCGGAGCGTTAAGAGGCGGGTGCGTGCGTATCTTCCAATAGCTATGGCGGAATGTGAATGTAGGAAGCGGGCGGGATAGTGTTGCCATAGACAATACATAAAAGTAAGATGCGTTTAGTGCGTGAGTGTTGACATATAATAATTATAATAAATACCATTAAATACATAAACTAAAAAATATGTATGCGTCGGTACTGGCGCATCCAACTTCGGGGGGCTTAGAGGATTCTTCCTCTACATTGAATAAACAAAATAAAAAAATAAAAGGAATGAAAACTTATGAACTAAAAAATAATTCAAAAGCGTAGGAGTTATTGCGTGGGTAACGGGCAAAGCCGAGTTACAGGACGAATGTATTCACCAGAAGAAGTCTTAATTCTGACGACTCTAATTACACCATCCTTCCCGGGAAACACCTCTGATACAACCGCGAGTGGCCACGATAAAGGATGCGTATTGTCATCCTTAACAACAACTACAATTCCTATCGTCACAGGTTTGGACGGCATATTCCACTTATGTCTAAGTTGGAGAGAGGTAAGATATTCTTTGCTCCAACGTGTCCAGTAACTTTGAACAATTCTATTTAATAATTGATAGCGGGTGAGTCTGTTATCTGGTAATAGGGGTTCAATGTGTTCAGCGGGTAAATATTTAAGCGGAGTAACATTAAGAAAATGATTAGGCGTTAGGGGGGTTGGATCCGATGGATCCGAAGAAAGTATGCAAATCGGACGGCTATTCAAAATGCCTTCAATTTGCACCAATATTGTACTGAATTCTTCATAGGTGAGTATTTGACTCCCGATAGCTTTAAGTAAATGAGACTTAACACATTTGACATTAATTTCAGGCAACGAATTAAAATTGGGCCCGAAAGGTGGGCTGTGCTGAAACTGAATCTTATGTTGAGTTAGATATTTATTCAGATCATTTTTATAATTAGTGGACTGTATAAGCGTGTAAATTTCGTTCAATTTTCGTTTCGCACCTATGAAATTAGTGCCTCCATCGCTGTACAACACTGAAACAGGACCCCTGCGTGAGATAAAACGTTTAAAGGCAGCGAGAAATAAATCTGTACTAAGATCACTTACTAACTCTAAATGGAGCGCCTTTGTTGTGAGACAGACGAACAAGCAAATATACGCTTTATGACTTCTTACTCCACGACGCCTTATGTGAGTTACGTAAAAGGGTCCCGCGTAATCAACTGCGGTATGCACAAACGACTTTACTTGTGAAACTCTAATGGATGGAAGATCACCCATAGGTGGAGTTGTAGAACGAGGCCTAGCTTTAAAACATAAATTACATTTATGTACTCGTTGGCGAATCAAATTTCGTGCAGAAAGAATCCAATACTTTTGGCGAGTCAATGCTAACACTAGTCCAGGACCGGTGTGTAAATTGTCGGTGTGATAGTGGTCTACTAAGAGCGACACTATACGTCCTTTAGGTGATAGCAGTATTGGATATTTTGTATTGTAATTTAGTTGAGAATGAGTAAGTCGACCACCTACTCTAATTAACCCTTGTTCGTCAAGAAAAGGGTTGAGTTTTAAAATAGCCTGATTTGGACAAATTTTAGTAGCCTTAAGTGCTTGTAATTCTACCTGAAAATACTTAGACTGATCGAAGCGGACCGCATAATATTCTGCGTATTTTAAATCGTATACAGAAAGTATACCGCGGGATTTGAGAATCCTTGTGAAACGTAATACATAAACCAGTGAACGAATAAATTTTACCCAACTCGAGCAACGCTCGGCAAGTTCGTCTATCATGTGAACGTGATCGGAGACAGGTATGGTATGTGCATGGAGAGAAGCTATTTTAATTTCCGGTAATTCTGTCTTCTCGTTATGATTGATTTTATATTCCTTCACAGGCCATGCATTTATAGGTGCGGACAGCCATTTCGGCCCGTGAAACCAAAGATAGTTATTTATTAACCCTTTAGGTGTCACAGGGCGCGAGACTATATCGGCGGGATTTTCAACCCCACGAACGTGATACCAATGGGAAGCAGGCAGATATTCATTTACCTGAGCGATGCGATTAGCTACAAAAGTTTGAAACTTATGAGCGGGAGAGTGAATCCAGGTAAGGGTTACCGTAGAATCAGAGAATGCGAATATATTGTTTATTTGACACCGCTTATTAAAAACAGTGCGCACAGAATTAATTAATTTTGCGAGTAAGACCGCCGCGCAGAGTTCTAAACGCGCTAGCGTTTTATTAGAATCTGACACTTTGGATTTAGCGGTCAGTAGATTCACATTAAGAGCGTTTCCGTTCTCAGCCGTTTCTATTCGTACATAGATAACAGCACCATAACATTGCTGGCTGGCATCCGAGAAGCCTATTAGAGTAATTCGACGAGCGGATGTTAAACCTATATGTCTCGGTATTTTTATTTCAGATAAACGCGACAACTCCCTATGAAAGTGTTTCCATTTAGACAGAATGCAACCCGGGACCGTCTCGTCCCAGTCCAGTTGTAATTTCCAACATTCTTGTATAAGCAACTTCATGTATGCGACCACTGGACTGATGATTCCAAGCGGATCGAACAAGCGCGCGGTTACGGAAAGGATCGAGCGTTTAGTGCATGTTAAAGGCATGTCGATCACTATTTTAAAGTTAAAGGTATCATCGTTAGGTTGCCATTGCATACCCACGATCTTAGTGTCAACATGAGGATCCTCATCAAACTTGACAGCGAGACAGCTCTTATGAATTGACGGGATACGTGACAATAGGGTATTGTCATTAGAGATCCACTTAGTTAAGTTAAAACCTCCAGATTTAAACATAGCGACCATTTCCCTATAGGTGTCTTCAGCTAAATCTACATTCTCTATGGAACTAACGTAGTCGTCAACATACATGTGATTGTCAGCTTCGTACGCCGCCAGAGGATATAAAGCGCGACAGTCTGACGCGAGCTGGTTTACGACTCGCATTGCCAGGAAGGGTGAGCTGGAGACGCCAAAACAAACGCGGTTGAAATGATAGCTCTCAATAGGAGAATTGGAATCGAACCTAAATAATATTCTTTGATATGCATGATGATCTTGAGTAAGTTTCACTTGAAAATACATTTTTTCTATGTCCGCGGTTACAGCAACCGGGTACATACGCAAATTGAGAAGCAAATGAAAGATATTGTTCTGTAATATTGGTCCCGTATAAAGCAAATCGTTAAGCGATTTACCTGACGTGGTTTTACACCCAGCGTCTAAGACCACACGCGTTTTAGAGGTTTCTTTGTCAGGGCGATAAACGGCCCGATGCGGCATATAATAAACTTGAGAGTCCAGAAAGCTATTTGACACTTTAGTGAGATAACCTTGATCAATATATGTTTGAATAATGGCATTATAATCGTTGCGTAAGTTAGAAGCGTCTAACTTTTTTTCTAAATTTACAAACCTGCGTTTGGCGATTGTGTACGAGTGCCCTAGCTCACTGGGAGGGTATTTAAAGGGAAGACTAACCGTATATCTACCGGTATCGTCGCGTGAGTACGTAGACGAGAACAGCTTTTCACATGCTGCGTCGTCCGTGCTAATGTGCTTCTTATCTGGCACCTGTTCTATCTCCCAAAAGCGTTGCGTTAATTGTTCGAGAGACACATCTTGAGTGTGACATAAGAAGGCCTTGTCGGACACGGAGGAATGAGACATGCGATCGCGGGGATGCTTGTTTGCCACTAGCGAATAAGGTAAAGCATGCGCCTTTCCCATTGCGACGTATCCGAGCGTGGTTTCTATCGCGATTACTGATGAGGTTGGGGATGTAATTTTTTGTGACCCTAAAATCATGGGGAAGAGTTCATTACCTAACAAACAATCTATACCACCCGGAGTATAGTATCGTTCGTCAGCCATAGGTAAATTTTGTAAATGGGTTAATTCCGCTGTATCAATTTCTACGTTAGGCAAAAAATCTGTAATAGTGTCTATAACCCGTGCACTAACCGAATAAGAACAGCGGGCATCAAATCGCGAATATATTTTGAAATGCGTAATTCCATAAGATTGGCTTTCAAGTTGACCTATGCCTTTAATGACAGAAGGAGCGTTAAGTATTGTTAAGTGCAAACGCTCACAACAAGACTTCGTAATAAAGTTACTCATAGACCCTGAGTCCAAAAACAAACGTATACGATCCGATTTATAATTTGCATATACACAAGCAGTCGGCAACAAAACCGTGGTCGCGCTGCTTGAATTACGCGGCGGAGGGATCACAGCCGATAACGACGCGATATTGCCACTATGTGACCGCGCCTCCCGCGAGTGCGAGCGGGACGGATCATCTGCCGATGACGCATGAGTCGACATGGAATGCTCGGACGGCGCAGTAGACGCGTTTGCCTGCCTCGATGCGTTGCCGGTAGCATGATTTCTTGTTGAATTTGATGCGTTCAAATTATTTTTATAACACAGTAAACTATGATGAGACCGATTGCAAATCGAACACCTATTAACAGATCTGCAAGCACTCACGTGATGAAAACCTAAACAATTAACACAAAAGGAATGTTTACGAACTATTTCATTTCGCGTTTCAACAGTCTCTTGAATAAAATGTTGACATTTGAACAAAGGGTGAGCGGAATTATTGTTACATACGATACAATTTTTTATGTTAGAAGTATCGACTGATTTCAAATTAGTAGGGCGGGTTTGCGTAAAAAATGACTTAGGTTTATTTAAATGAGAGGCGGTTGAACTCCGCTGAGCGCGATAATCACCTTTTTGGGAATGTGATGGTGAGCGGAGCGTTTGGAGTTTGCTTTGTTCTGTCAAAAATGTTTTGACGTCACTATATGTAGGTACACTCAAATGTCTATGAGATTGTTCAAACAATTCAAGCATAGGTTTATCAAACTTGCTTAATGCTAAATGAGTTATTATGAAATCTGATAAATTTGTGATAGGTAGACGCTGCAGAGCTGCTTCAGCTGAACAAAAGTTCTCCAAGATCTGATCAGCCGATTGCCCTGGCTTCTGGTGTAACATTTGTTCTAAATAGCACGACGCCTGAACCCTGGTATCGTGGTATTTAGCCAGAAGGGCTTGCCAAATAACATCGTAATTTTGTGCGGTAGCAGCTATGCCTGAACAAACAGTAAGTGCCTTACCCGAAAGGCAACCTATCAAATATTGAACCTTTTCGGCGTTGGTGAGACGAGTATTCGTATGTATCACACTACAGAAATTTTCATAAAATATAGGCCACTTACCATAAGTACCATCGAAACCTGTGAGTTTAAGTGGGGGTAATTTGATATTAAAATTATCACTTTTCTTTTTATCGTCGAGTTCTTGTCTCAGAGTAGTTTCCGTTTGCTTTATGAAACAGTATAATTCATCAAATGTATTAAAAACACTATAACTCGGCTGTACCTGCGGATTATCTTTTAATTGTTCAATTAACAATTTATCGATAGTTTCGATGTAATCCGATCGGGTTTTATCGATAGATTGAACCCGAGCGAGAAACATCATGCGTACTGTTTCATCGGTAACCTTGAGACTTAAGTTGTACACTTCTTGAACTATGTGAAACAAACTTTGTTTTTTGTATTCTAAAAAATTTATCATGACCTGACTTTCGTCTGAACTTTTACTATGGGATTTGTCTTTAGAAGCCATGATAATATAATTGATACGAGATACGAGTATGTATATAAGTGGGTAGGTAATAGAAATATTCAGCGAAAAAGTATAAAATTCGAACAACGATCAGCTGTTAGCTTAAATCAGCTGTTTGCGATAAAGTATTCAGAGAACAAACCCAATATGGAGTCTGCGTAACAATCAGCTGTTAATCGTTTGAATACCGTTATGTATCGGCTGCGTTGCCCAGTACCGTCACAATAAAATAAATATATGTGGGTATAAAATTAACGTATAAATATGAGTTTTATCTACGATTACAATTCGAAAGATAATATGAAATTGTAATGAAATTGGGGAAAACTACGTTAAATTTATGACGGTTGAGAAAATTGATAATTTTGGATTGTCCGTTTTACTTTATGCCAAAACTCCTAATTACCAAAAAATATCAAAATGATTGCCTAGAATCGGACAACCGGACTAACATGGCCAGGATGGTCCAAGTCCTGGGTAGCGATAATTTCGGGGGGCGCTACCTGCCAGCGGGTTGATTATATATAGGTAAATATGATTATGATAAATAGCGTAAATGCGTTATAGAATATGAGTACTTATGAGTAATATAAAATATGCGGTGTGAAAAGATAATTAACTTTTCTAATGCGTGCGGGTGGCGTTAAATATAATATTTGCGTTGAGTATTTATGAGTAATATACTAAATATATATATGCGTATGCGTGAATTTAATAGGAAAAGAGGTAATTAATATTATTAGTAGAAAGAATGCGTTAGATGGAATATCCGGACGGAGGACCACACTTGGAAATGCACTTACCTTGAACTCTTGTTGGTAGGTAGGCGCTGCTCCCAGCTTTGCGTTCGGGGTCTTGATTCACGACCGCGAAATATGCACACAGGAGTTATAACCGTAACTCTCGAGACTGTGGCTGATGATAAGCGATGTAGCGCGATATGATGGGTAATCACAGCGGCCGATAGCGGAGCGGAGCGTTAAGAGGCGGGTGCGTGCGTATCTTCCAATAGCTATGGCGGAATGTGAATGTAGGAAGCGGGCGGGATAGTGTTGCCATAGACAATACATAAAAGTAAGATGCGTTTAGTGCGTGAGTGTTGACATATAATAATTATAATAAATACCATTAAATACATAAACTAAAAAATATGTATGCGTCGGTACTGGCGCATCCAGCTAGTAAATAGCATATTATCTATCTATCTTCTTATATATATATATATATATATATATATATATATCTTCTATATATATAAAAATCAATGCCACTTTTCGTTGTAATTTTATAACTCAAGAACGGGCTCACCTATCCAAACCAAATGTTTAGGCTTTGTTCGGACTATTTAGTAGATGGTTTATGTGAAGTTTGCACAAAATCGGTCGAGCGGTTCTTCATTTATCACGCAAACAAAGATGCGCGGGTCAGCTAGTTAAGTATATAATATAAACAATACCGCGCACCATTCATAGACTACATGGACACGTTCGCGCTCAGCTGTACTAATGCCATAATCCTTGCTTGCTGTATACTATAATAACGTGCATCCTGTGCCCAAGAAGGGTGACAGGACCGACCCGGCCAATTATAGGCCTATAGCCGTCACCTCCCTTTTATCTAAGGTGATGGAGCGTGTAATTAATACACAGCTCCTAAGGTACCTTGAGGAACATGACCTGCTCAGTGACCGGCAGTACGGTTTCCGTCACGGTCGCTCGACGGGCGATCTTCTTGTGTACCTCACACACCGCTGGGCGGCGGCTATCGAGAGTAAGGGTGAGGCTCTAGCAGTGAGCCTCGACATCTCGAAAGCCTTTGACCGGGTCTGGCACCGTGGTCTTCTTACGAAATTGCCCTCCTATGGACTGCCCGAGAGTTTATGCGGATGGGTGTCCAGCTTTCTGGCCGGTAGAAGCATCAGGGCCGTCGTTGACGGTAGCTGTTCTGACTGCATAGCCATAAACGCTGGAGTACCACAAGGCTCAGTGTTGTCCCCTACTTTGTTTCTGCTGCATATCAATGACATGTTGTCTATTGACGGCATTCATTGTTATGCGGACGACAGTACGGGCGACACTTATTACACGGGCCGTCCCGGTATCTCTCGGGATGCAGTGGAAGAAAGTCGTGAACAACTTGTGTCTGAAGTCGAGGCTACTCTCACTAGAGTGTCCGATTGGGGTCGACAAAATCTTGTCCAATTCAACCCTACCAAGACACAAGTTTGTGTTTTCACCGCAAAAAAGACCCCATTCACTGTGGCGCCACAATTTCAGGGCACATCTCTCACCATCTCTGAAAGTATAGGTATCCTTGGTGTTGACATCTCCAGTGATGTGCAGTTCCGCTGTCACTTGGAGGGCAAGGCCAAGCTGGCGTCCAGGAAGCTCGGAGTGCTCAGAAGGGCGCGGCGGTACTTTACTGCGGCGCAAGCACTGCTTCTCTATAAGTCGCAAGTGCGTCCGCATATGGAGTACTGCTGTCACCTCTGGGCGGGGGCACCCGAATACCAGCTTCGTCCATTTGACTCGGTGCAAAGGCGAGCTATGAGAGTTGTCAACGATCCCATACTTGCAGGTAGTGTGGAACCTCTTAGTGACAGGAGAGACTTTGCTTCTCTATGTGTGTTCTACCGCCTGTACAACGGTTTGTGCTCTGAAGAATTGTTTGATATGATGCCTACGGCTACATTCTATCATCGCACCGCTCGCCATAGACAGGGTGTTCATCCTCACACGTTGCGTCCTGAGCGCTCGAGCACGGTGAGATCTAATAGAAGCTTTCTTCCGCGTACGCTTAGGTTGTGGAATGATCTCCCTGCTTCGGTTTTCCCGGACGCCTACAGTATGGGGTTCTTCAAAAGGGGACTTAGAAGGTTTTTAAAGAGTCGGCAGCGCGCTTGTGGCGCCTCTGGTGTTGCAAACGTCCATAGGCTGCGGTGACCACCGGTACATCTGGGGGGGCCGTATGCTTGTCTGCCACTCTAGTGGTATAAAAAAAAAATAAAAAAAAAATAGCACATTTAGTATAGTGTAGTCTGAAGTCACCTTTATCTAAAGCCAACAGTTGCTGCTTAATGTGTCTCTGTATGAAACGAGCATCTGTGGACGCGAATAGCCAAACACTCGCTATCTTTCTCGTTAAAATAGAGACAAAAAGGGATAGGACATGTATCGGATTTTTTTTCTTACATGCAGACCCCTGTAAGACAACTCGCAAAGGATCCATCATATCCAACAAGCATGTAATTTTTCACAACAACAAATGAGCAATTCAGGAACAACCTCGCCTATTGCCAACTAGAGAATGATCTTTGGTAAACATTTTAAAATCTGCTACGGATACGGAATATTCTCAACTACTCGACTCAACAAAGCATATAATATGAAAATCATTTATAACCATAGTTTGTCAACATCATAATATGTTGTTTACTTTCCGTAAATTGCACTATGTAATAAATCAAAACAGTGCCCAACCGACCGACACTCGTTCTGGAGTTTCGCCAGTGATGCCGTCCACCGCATACCTTCTACGATTACTGCTCGTTTGTCTTGTTATTAACAACGGCAATAATGTCATAAATACACAATTGTGCCAAGAATATTATAACACGCGTATTGATAAATTAGAGCTATTAGATACTCACATCTTTCATATAAATTTATGCGTAGTGAAAAGTCGACGTGACATTCAACTTTCAGTGCTGCCATTTGAGTTAAATAGACCTTTCATCTTTGGGTCTGAAGCCAGTCTCGCCTGCCAGTGGTCAACCTTTTAACTAACGGACGGTGCCCTGGCGAAGAGGGAAAACACTGCTCATAAAATCCTGCACCAACCCGTCTGACCCGCGTGGTACAGTAAGGCCGATCACCCTGTCAAAATGAATTGGGATAGTTTTACGTTCAACAGTGGACTGTGATGTTAGAAGTAGAAAGGTTTATTTTTCTCGATAAAACTGAATTTATAACCCATGAACATCAATGTAATCAGCCTACGACAGTTTCCTGCTGGTCGTAGCCCTCTCCCTACTCGCTCTACAATTAATAAGGCGGTCATCGCAAAAGTGGCCTAACCCTCAATTTTTTATAATTCTGATTTCCAACTACTAATTTTTAATATTTATTATTAAAGTTCAATACAATACCAGACTATCTCTTGTTCTACCATCCTTCAACGGATAGCGTTGTAAAGATATTTTTCCATTTCATTTTCTGATCAAAAAAAAAATAAAAAAGCAAGCTGGTCATGCCATTTGTGTATGGAGAATAAAATGAGGGTTTGGTCATCACTCTAGCCCTAACTTGCGCCTTCCGATTTCAGTCCCTACATTGCGATTTTTTTTTTGCATATTATACTTTCTTACATTTGTTTGTAATGAAGCAAGGTTGTGTATATTGATAGTAGTGGTTTATTGTAGGACTGGCGAAGTAAAGGCGCGTACAGACCGGTGGAACTAGAGCCGGCATCGTCTGATGATCTTCACACTGAAGTGCCATGTGACAACGGCTTAACTGTCTCCGAAGGAGGTACGTTATGTTTTTACCAGGATATTTGTTATTTATAGTGCTCCAGTTTACAACAGTACCTGAATGTAATTCGGTAGTGTGGAAATGGACAGGCGTAGGTTATGACTACACGCTGTTGGAAATTTGAGGCCGCTCATAACTTTGTGTTCTAGTATTGTTTAATGTTGTTCTTCCTTTCTTTGTTGTAAGAAATGAAATAGATACTTTTATTATATGGCCATAGTCTCTATTAAGATTACAACACGTTAGACATTTCTGATGTATTCCGAAGCCCAAATTTAATCTATAAGCAGTAATATCAGATAAAGTTTGGGCATACAGCTAGTACATGCCTTTTTTTTAACTCTTCTAGCGGTGCATACTTATACTCTTTAAATATAGCTTGATCTCTGTGACAGCTATATTAACGTAAACAAAATTGACTTTTATATCAAAGCTATAAAGTAGTTATTTACAGTTTGCACCTCTGTGTTCTTACTCTCTGCATTTCAACCACAAAGGCTTTATGCCGTTGACATAAAGTCTATTCTTGTTTAAGTTTTTAGAACTGTCACAGAGATCAAATTATATTTTACAGAGTGTAGTGGGTGTATACCATCTCAAGTTTTTATGATTGTAGTGCCGGAGTCGCCACTCGCGGCCCCTCCCCCGCCCCCTCCGTCCCCGCCGCCCCCACTGGCCCCCGAGGCCCCGCCCCCTCCCCCGCCCCCACAGGAAGAACAGCTCCCCCTCATCGAGATCGAGCCCGCGCTCCCCCGGATCGAGCCCAAACCGAACAACGCGCTCAATGGGGACTACAAGCCTGTGAGGAGAGAGTCTAAAGGCTTCAGGTATGTTATACGATGAAGCTGTTTAGGAGTATTAACTTCACTACCAAGTACTTAAGCCTCGATAACAAGGAGCGAGTTTACAAGCCAGTGAGTTTGCGTGCACGCTTTGGACTATCCCATTGTTTTTTTTTTTTTTTTTTTTTTTTTTTAATTTCCTTTTTTTATTGCAATCTGTCCTGGAGACATTCAGCAATATTTGTGTGATGATGGGTGGTATGTGAGGTGCATGTCCAATGACACACCCTCTTGAAAATATTTTATATTAGGTCTTGCGGGACTCTTTTTTTTAATCTCCTCGCACTTGGAAATATTTCGTCCATAAGGTGTTGGGCCAGTACATTAGGGTGTAGCTGCAGTCTGTCTCTGTATGTTTTGGCTCTCTCCTTTATTTCTTCCTTGACCGTTCTAATGCCAAGCTCTTGGTGGAGTCTTTCATTGCTGACATACCATCCCATTGTAAATAGCTTTTTAAACTCGCCAACTAGCAGCTTGTGTACTAAAACTGTAAACTGCCTCCGTGTCGTCGAGGCTATAAGAAAATTTCACAGAAATGCTTTTTAAACTTTCGTTATATTAAGACGCTTATCATCTATTTGAGAAATGCAGAAACTTTGACGATCACATTCGTCTAATCTACGCAGGCACCAGTTTATGAAAGGACATTAATACTGTGTGAATCGAATTTAATGAAACGAAAAACTGTAAAAAAAGAAATGACTGTTCATCTATCTGTCTCTCTCCTTTTTTTCTACGTCAAACAGAAAAAGATATTAAATTATTACTAAGAAAGCTTCTCTTGTAAACTTGATTGATTAAAAGCAGCCACATTTCTACTAATACAAAAATGTATCGTTGACCCAAAGCATCCATTACAATATTTAACATTTTTATGAGATCCACACTAATAATTTGCTTGTTTATTACGTCATACAGGATAGGGTCAGCTCGGAGAGTGACGGAATCAGCAGCGTTAACAAATGGCGTGGCGGAAAGGACCAAATTTCCGCCACGACTACTCGCAGGGGACGGGGACCCGGACTTTGGCACTCCCGTCTGAAGAGATTCCGTCTTGTACGGACCAACACGCAGACTACATCAGACTTGGGGACATTCAATTACTCACTACCTCGGTTGCACGCTAAATAAATACGCATATCGATTAAAGTAGTGATTTGAGTGAATTTCTTTAAAAAAGTTTGAGAATCGATGTCACTCTGCGTGCAAAAATTGGCCTACGGAACTATTTTATTTTACAATCTTCTCGAGTGCTTTATTATTTCGTGTACGAAACGAGAAAGATAGTATATGCGTAGTGCTGAGCTCATTTGCTTGTGTGTCGATTCGATTATTGTCATTTGACGAGTAGTCGACAGTTGACGTCCGGACGAGAGCTTTCATATTGTGAGTGGGAGTACATGCCATCACGCCGAGCTAAAAGTTCAGCTATTTATAGATTTTTGTTTACTGATTTAGAACATTTTTCTTTGTGATCTAATTTATAATTATAGATAAGAAATATGTAAAATGCACAAAGATGTTGACAAAATATAAGGTGCAATAAACGCAGTGTTGTAAACGCTCGTAAAATCTTCACACGAAATAATCGGACATTAAAATGTTGTCACATTGCCAACGGGTGTGGTGCTACGGAACCGAAATTGGGTTCAATTTGATTGATGACGACACGCAGAATGTGCATACATTTGATACTTGATCGGTGACAGCCTATCAAGCCCAATTGAACATTAGAAAATACGTTAAAAAAAATGCTCTACATACCTAGTGGTTTTGCTTTCATGTCAATTGTCAATGACATGAATTATAAGCTCAATTGAATTTTCAATCAAAAAGTTTTTCGCGTTCGCTATCAATTAAATAACGTAGAGCGCAATATACCAGTTAGAAACTTAATTTGTATTGTATAATAATATATTAAATCTTATATTCAGGTGCTTGTGAACCTGAGGGGCTAAAAAGGCAACATTGTATGTTTCATATTTGAAACGTAAAATGATTAGTATGTCTTGTATGTTCTGTATTTCAAATTATATGAATTATGTGTTTCATATTATGAAACATACAATGTTGCCTTTTTAGGCCCGCTGATCTTTATTGTATATTTTTGTTTTATTTATTTTTATAGCATTTTATATATTGTACATAATATAGTCATAGATTTCTTTTGTAAGGTTCGAAAATACTAAAATATGTTAGTACATGAAATTAATTCAATTGTATGCGTCGACTGATAAATAAATTTTAAAAAGTAACCATTTATACATTCCATCGTATTTTCAATGCTTTGTAAGTTGTAGTTGAACGAGATTTTATAAATAAATTGTCTTTGAAATTAGACATACTTCATACAGTTACGCCTTTTCCCCCGAAAGGATAATGCAGAGGTATAGATATACCTAATACGTCCATAATTTGATCCCATGTAATAGCTGGTTTGTATGCATTGGCATAATTGCATTATTGAAAGGCACAGGTGCAAGCGATAATAGCATCTTTCTGTTCAAAATTTTGGAAATGCTACATACTTAAACCCATCTCTGGACTGATCTTAGCGTAAGTTGCTTAACGCAGTTTAAACTTCACTGAACAAACAAGGCTTCGAGCGCCTTGAATTCGTATGTGACTCGGACCTCATGCGGTTTCACCCGCGTAGTTCCCGTTCCCGTGGGAATACAGGAAGAAAATATAGCCTATGTCACTCGGTGATAGTGTAGCTTCCCAAAAGTGAAAGAATTTTTCAAATCGGTTCAGTAGTTTCTGAGTCTATTCAATACACACATACAATCAAATCTTTCCTCTTTATATTATTAGTACGTGATAAAAATGTCATAAAATATAATGTATCTCATACGCCATAAAATGTATTGTCATTTAATGTGTGGTGCGGCATATCGGAACTATAATTACAGACATATCATCACGGTTTGCTGAGCGGAACGGCGAACTGACATCAGATCTGGACCTCTGCCAATAATATACCTATCCGCACAATACATAGTCGTGTACATATGTCTACGGTACTGTACACACAATTCATTATTGTAATACATACATAAAGTCACGCTATTGTCCCCGAAGGGTAGGCAGAGGCATTCTACATCCACATTTTTATTTGTATTAAAATCCCGTGAAATTGCTTAGTGTGTACCTATTGGAGTATTGATATAGACAAGCGCAGGCTGCAGCTACCCAATGCTGTTGAAATTAAATTTAAAACGCCTAATGGCGTTCAATAATGTATTGTTTTTTTTTGTAATTAATAAAATTTCTATGTATAACAGATATTTGTTGCTATTTATCGGATTTAGTTCTTGTTTTAATAAGATTACCTCTAGGTAAATTTTTCCAGTGAACTGTTTTTTTTTTTTCAATCAATAAAACATGTGACGCATTTTAGAATGAATCAAATTACTGTCATAGAAAGTTGCTCTTTGTCCACTAAATCCATTACAAAGAACCATTATGGATCTGACTGTTAATCAATGCAACGGCTTAAGTGAGTGAAGAATATTATTATTTTTTCATACATACAGCTATTATGGACAAAAACAAACTGTCGTGTCGTGCAGATTGGAACTCAATGCTACCTGCACTGACTTCCATTGCACAACAGTTTGTCGGTGTAGAAAGCCGATAAATTTCGTTGTGAAAAATTACCATAGACTGTATTATTAACTAACATTCCACAAACGCTCTGATCGCCTATTTCTAATTTGCTGCGATAGTGTACATTCTTTTTTTTTACATTTTCATGACAATATGTCTATGTATAAATAAAAGTTTTAAAAAAAATCATTTGTTTTCTTAATTAATACTTACCTAAGTCCGGTCAAATAAGAGTACAAAAAGTAAGAGTATAGCTGCATAAACTGCCACCGTCCAACAGCCACCAAGCTGAAAATCAGTAAGATTGTTTAAAATATGTAAGTATAAAATAAAATTTGCCCCATCTTTCCACTGTATTGAAAAAAAAAATTCTAAGTCAACAGCAATTTTTTTGAACTTCATTTTTTTTCCAACTTTAAAATTATATTTTTAAAATAAATTTTTCAAAAACCTAAGTCTTCCCCCGCATTTGTTCACAATAACCTGTGGGAGGGAGTGTAGGAAAAGTTAAACTGCTAGTATTTTTTTTAAATGATATTTTATACATCTAATCAATGTTACTGATTTTCATCTTGGTGGGAACTTATTTAGCTTCGAAATTGACCGGACTATAATATGTATAAAATATGTTACGCTTTTATCCCCAAAGGGGTAGGCAGTCGCTGGCATGCTCATCACCCACATTTCACCTTTACTTTTTGTCTCACGTAGTAATAAGCTGGTGAGCCTACTGCCGCTGTGAAATAGACAGACACGCAAACAAGCGCAGGGCTTTGTTAAACATCCATAATTTTTCTGAAAACTGGGACCATCTGCTTAACGACACGTGACTTGCATAGGACGGAGACGCTCTTATTGAAATGACTGAGAGCAACTACTTAGTTTTTCTATATCATTGTCAGAAAGTGATCACCCATCCAAGGCTAGTGAAAACTGCCTAATGCAATGATCGTTTAAAGATCATTGATTCAGTGGCTACTGGTATGAAAAATTAAGATGGACATGTCAGCGACAGTGTGATATCCATTGGCATAGTAATATGTGAGTATTCATTGGTAATATCTAACTAATTCGACTAGTCTAGTATCCTCCCTGCATCCATTTATATTAAAATTTAAAACCAGCTCCATTTACATTGCATTACACGTTCACGTTAATGTAATTTTCCGTTTTCCATTGGCAGATATATGAACACAGCAAGCGTGAAACGAAACGCTCGTTTAAAGTTGTCAGCTCCCAAAATAGACTGATGTAGAAAGAAAGTTAATAGAACATATTAATATTCTTTTATTAATAACCAAGCATTTTCTTAATCCTTATTAATAAGTCTACAAGAATCCTGTATTATTTTAAGTTTAAGTTTACAGTAAAACAAAAGGCTACTGTAAAAATTACTTAGATATTTAAAAACCAATGTGGTAGAAATTACAAATGTAAATATTACATTGGTAACACAAGCAAAGAACTGTCATCAGTAATTATTATTACTAAAACAGATTGTCTAATGGCCAAGCCTATTTTTCTCGTATATTAATTTTTTACGACTGTTATTTATCAGTGTAGTAGTTTAAAACGAAAGTTTATCAATATGGTTGTCAAAGTTTATGTTAGTGGGATTTCTGGAAACAAAGAGGTATGTTTAATATTAGAATATTCCTGGGATGGCCGGGTGCTTTTCTCTGCCTTTTCACTGGCTGATTCATGTAATGATAATTTCATAATACGTGAATTCTCATACTTTTAGGTGAAAAAGCGACAGCAACGTGTTTTGATGATACTAGACTCCAAAACCATTAAATATGATGTCATAGACATAACGGAACCAGGAAAGGAAGCTGATAAAGACTTCATGCAAAACAACTCGAAATCGAACGGTGGCACTGTCAGCGACCCTAACCCGCGGTCACCACTGCCGCCGCAGCTGTTCAACGACGAAGAATACTGCGGGGTTAGCATATGACTTATTATTTTGAAACAATATTCTTGGAAGAAATGTAGCACCTAGTCTTACCCAGTATTTTGGTATTGTGCCATGTTTGTTTTGTTTCTTTGTTGATATGGCCAATTGTGGAATCTGAGGATTGTTTATTGCCCTCCTTGTTATCTGCTTGTTGAAATGTTTTGTCTGAACCAACCTATTTACAAACAAACATTTGCAACATTCTTGCTTGTGGTTTTCAGGACTATGATCAGTTTGACCTCGCCAATGAAGTGGACACATTGGAACAGTTTTTAAAAATGGAAGTGCCTCCTGAGGAGCCAGCACAATCTGAAATTGTTCAGGTATTTAACAAATATTTTGATCTATTCTGCCCAGATGTTGTTGTTAATTATTTTTGCATTATTGATGTGTCACACCCATTGTAATGTCTGTATTAATACTTTTATAGGACAAAGCCATCAACGGTGATGATGTAGGTGAAACAAATAAAGAATCAGAATTAGCAGGTGATCAAAATGGTAGTGCGGACTCCACTGAAAGCCCTGATGAACCCAGTAGTGAACCAGTAGCCGCAGATAAAGGAAGCACAGCTGTAGAGGACACTGAATCAAAACAGGAGAGTAATGCTGCATCTAAGGAAGGCACACCATCAAAAGATCAAGCTGTTGATGCTGGTGGTGATGCAAAAGAAAAATCTCCAGAGAAAGAAGCAGAAAGACAAAAATCTGCTGAAAAGGAAGGCTCACCTGAAACTAAAGCACAATCACCAGATAAAGAAATTAAGGCATCAATTACTGAAACCGAGAGTGCCCCCGAGGAAAAAGTAGTCAATGAAAACGGTTCTCAGAGCTCCCGAGAGCAGTCTCAGGAGAAAACTGCACCTCCAGATTTAACTGAAGTGGAGCGGACAAAGGACAACCACTCCGATGCTTTGATTCAGAGTGAACAAGTAGCCGCTGCAGAGTAATGGACTGATCATTTATTTGCTTTTCAGCTCAAATCAATTCTTGTTAGAACTAAGCACGCTCTATTCATTAAGTTCTGTTAATTTATAACACATGATCATATTCTTCTTTGATAGTCATTGTATATAATGCAAAGAAGTACTTGTTGCGAGTCCAGTTAAGTGGCGATGTATAGTTATGTTATCCAATATGAAGTGGCCTATCATCATACATTAGAGTTTATAATAAATTAATTAATTATAAAATGTTATGAAGTTCCAGAGTAAGATTTCTATTTAACAAATTGTATCCCTCATTAAGGCTTGTATTATTTTAAAAGTATT
Organism: Miltochrista miniata; assembly: GCA_933228765.1. Classification (NCBI taxonomy): domain Eukaryota; kingdom Metazoa; phylum Arthropoda; class Insecta; order Lepidoptera; family Erebidae; genus Miltochrista; species Miltochrista miniata. The sequence continues at coordinate 12,187,039 of OW121752.1, forward strand.
AATATTTTATTTACAATTTGCGTTTAATATATAGTATTCTCTTGTATGTTTTTATAATGGAATATTTTTTAAAAATTGTTTTATAAGTGAAATGCGTAAGATTGCTCCATTATGCTATGAATCACGTTGAAAGTTGAAAGAATGCATGCTATGCACTTTCTAGTAGACTGCCATTCTAATAGTATTATTAATTACTTTTTACAACTGCATATTGGTCATTCTTTATGAGCACGCCTAACTTTGGTTGTAATTTTAATTTTCTCATGACAAATTTATTTCATCTCTTATTAATATTAATTAAAGACATTTTTTAACAATTTTTCATATGAATTATATAAAATACGAACGAAATGTTAAGTTTTATTGCAACGCCTTTCTCTCTTTTATTCATGAGCAGCTTAACAAATGGGATATTTATATTCAGTATGTGATATGGTAAGTGATGTTAATCACTAAATGAGTCACTGGTGGCTACTGGTTTCATTGCCTTTTAGAACTATCTATGTTCAATTAATACATAATTATCAGCACACGCCGAGTCATTTTGCTGCCTGATAAAAGTGCAATCACTCTTTTGAATAATTGCGTACAATGACCTCTGCATACAGTTAGTGACTACCAACACCGACCGTTCTGTATTTAAGTGCAGGTTACACCCGTCCAATATTTTTTTAACATAGATACATACATGATCACGCCTTTTATTACCGAAGGGGTAGGTAGATGCATATTATTATATGCCCATATTTCCCCTTTTCGATTTTTGTCTTATGTAATAGGTGGTGAGCCGTATTGCCTTGTTGATATAGACAGGCGCAGGTTGTGACTGCCTGCTGTTGAAATAAAGTCTTCAACTTGACTTAACGACTGTCATTTTACTGGCAACCGGAACCAACGGCTTATCGTGCCTTCCGAAGCACGGAAACGCTCGCAAATAAATGTCACAAAGTGGTCATGAGGTGGTCACCCATCCATGACCGTCCATAGTAAATGTTGCTTACTACAGTGATCGTTTACAGAACACGAGTCCGCGGGGCCACGAGCGCTTTTATATACTTACACCGATTTATGTATCCCTGTGGCTTAGTCTGTGGCATACCAACTTGTACTGCTCGTTCGCTCTAACTTTGCCGCTCGGCTCCATACAAAAGTCGAATTTTTAATAAGACGAAGTAAATTGACAGCAACTAATGTCACTTCTTCATACAATGTTGCGTATTTTCTATGACGAATTGACATTTGCTACTTTCAATTTTCTTCGTCTAATTAACAATTCGGGTATACGCCTCTACGCCAGCGGCAAAGTTAGAGCGAACGGGTAGTATATGCAAAAGTTTGTGTGAATGTATGTTTGTTACACTTATACCTACGCAATTTCTAGCCATAAAAGTACTTTAAAATAAGACAGGCTTCTTTTTATCCCGGAAACTAGAAGAGCTCGTTGTTCCCCTGACTCAGTAGTCTATATCTAAACGATCACAGCAGGAAGCTGCATTCGTTATGGTTGATCCTTGGATGGGTGACTATGAAATTTCATTTGCGAGCGTTTCCGTCCTTGGGAAGGCACGTTGGACTTGCGCATGTTCATTTCAACGCGGCAATAGACTAAACACCTATAAGGTACGTGGGACCGGGGTCTGAGGACGGTGCATGAGAGTGTCGCCCACATTCGAAACCCCCCAAAGACACGGGATAGCACCCGAACCACCCCCTGGGCGAGGTCGGTCTGTTGGGAGTCCTGGGACATCCTTCCGAGGGCTTACCCGGGGCTCACAACCATAGGCTGTTCGGCGTTACTTGAGGTTTTTTATTCGGTAGGAGTCCGGCATAACATCCACGAGGATTTTCCCTCACGTAAAAAAAAAAAGGTACGTGGGACAAAAGACTAATGCTATGCCTCTGCCTCGGTGGTGCGGAATTCGCGCGTATTCGGTAGTGTAACCGACTTGCGCGCTGATGTCATGGGTTCGATTCCCTCTAACTGCGTCGCGACGTCATTGAGGCAGCACCTAGACAGCGTCGCAGCGATTTTCGTAACAACGTCGCGATGCAAGAAGCAAGATGAAGCGCTCGTGGCCCAGTGGACTCAGTGTTCTGTAAACGATCACTGCAGTCAGCAACATTTACTGTAGCCGGTACTTGGATGGGTAACCTTCCATGTGCCATCCATCCATCATTGCCAGAAAGCTTATTATAGCATTAAAGACTTTCTAGAAGACAAGGCTGCCTAACAGTGACACGAATTGCTCCTGCCTACGTAATAAATAAAAAAAAACTGTATTAGACTCATAGATTTAGAATTTTTCGCTACTCTCAATTCTAAATCTATGATTAGACCGATTAGACCATAGATTTAGAATTTTTTGCTATGGATTAGACTCTAAAATGAATTTTGTGAGGGACCGGACTGAGTTTCTTGGGGTGTTCTTCTCAGTCTGTAGCATTTCCGAACCCCCGGTAGATTCACAAATATTTCGACGAACATTTTTTTTTTTATTTCAAAGGGTAGGTATAAATTTTATTCTATTTGTTTTGTGACCACTTTGTGACAATTATTTGAGCGTTTCCGTGCTTCGGAAGGCACGGTAAGCCGGCGGTCCCGGTTGCCAGTAAAATGGCAGTCGTTAAGCCAAGTAAAAGGTCTTTATGGGGCGGCTTGAAAATTTTCAATAGCAGGCAGTCACAACCTGCGCCTGTCCATTTCAACACTGCAATAGGCTCACCACCACCTATTACGTGGGACATATAACTATTAGGTGAAATGAGAGGGCGTATACTATGCCTCTGCATATGTATGTCTGTCGCGATGCAATTTGTAAAAACGTTGTCTTAGACACTTAAAATGGCGTCCTCTTTTAAAGCAGCGTTGCGACGTTTTTTGTATTAGCGTCCCGACGCCGCTATTTATTACAACGTCGTGCGTGGCACTCGTGACTCCTTACATATCGGCGAATCTGCAAAATTTTACAGCGACGAACGCCTTTTATAGCAACATCGCGACGCCCTTTATAACAGCGTCATGACGTTATTTATAACAGCGTCATGCCGCTATTTATACAGCGTCGGACGCCTTTTATAACAGCGCAGCGGCGCAACGTATTTTATTACAACGTTGGACGTCTTCTGTAATGGCGTCTCGACGCCTTCCTATTATATCAGCGTCGCGACGCCTTTAATAACAGTGAACTGATGCTATTTATTAAAGCGTCGCACGCCTTTTTTAATAGCGCCGCATCTCCTGACATAACAGCGTCGCGACGACGCTATTTATTTCAGCGTCCGACACCTTTATAACATCGTCATGATGCTATTTACTACAGCGTCGGACGCCTTTTATAACAGTAGCGTGACGGTATTTATTACATGGTCGCGGCGCCTTTTTTATCGACGACGACGTCTCGTGATGAACAGACGGCGGCGAAGTATTATGAATAGAGTCCCGTTTTTAACCTTTGGGTACGGAACCCTAAAAAGAAATAGTGGCAAGGTAGAGTGATTACCTATAACAAATTTTAGAGTACACGCCTACCCGTCACCTTTGCAGAGCATGGTTAGCTGTGAGGTAGCAATAAGCTGAGAAGGGGTCTCAGCTTATTGCTACCTCACGGCTAACGTGATAACAGCACTGGTTTTCAGAGGAGGCCAGTTAAGATTAGGTAGGTAGGTATTAGATGTAAAAAAAAACTTACACGTTTTATACAGCGCCTTCTAGGCTAAATTCGGGTAATGTAAGCTATGAGATCTAGCCATATCTGCTAAACGTACCTTTGTATATCATATACGTAGGTACTTTTAAATAGGTTATTATAAAGGTGCCTTAGTAACTTTATTAATTGCTTGTATATGACTGCCCAAGCTTGTAGATCATCAGTTCTCTCTGACTCGCGAGCAGTATACTGCTCGTTCGCTCTAAGTTTGCCGCTCGGCTCCATACTAAAGTCGAATTTTAATTAGACGAAGTAAAGCAACTAATGTCACTTCTTCATACGATGTTGCTTATTTTCTATGACGAAGTGACATTAGCTACTGTCAATTTACTTCGTCTAATTAAAAATTCTGGTATACGCCTCTACGCCAGCTGCAAACTTAGAGCGAACGGGTAGTACGCTATGCACTGCATCACCGAGGAAGTCAGGATTATTATAATTGGACGCCCAGTTAAGGTCTCTACATCCGAAACCATAGAAAAAAAATCACAATATGATTTGAACCGATCGATCGGAGATTGAAAGTGAGAGAGATTTTGGAAGCTATAGGCATCTCACATGGCTCAGTGGTTTCAATTTTGAATTAACACTTGGGTATAAGAAAGTTTTCCGCAAGATGAGTGAAAAAGTCTTTTCCATCAGGACAATGCAAGGGTGCACACATGTGCAGTTACTATGGCAAAAACCCATGAATTGGGCTACGAATTGCTCCCTCACCCACCATATTCTCCAGATTTAGCCCCGAGTGACTATTTCTTGTTCCCGAATCTAAAGAAATTGATTGTCGGAAAGAGATTTTTTTTTTTTTTATTTATTTACTAGCTGATGCCCGCAGCTTCGCCCGCGTAAAATTTGTTCCCGCGGGAAGTTATTCCCGGAATAAAAGGTAGCCTATGTGTTATTCCAGACTATAATGTATCTCTGTACCAAATTTCAGCCCGATCCGTTCAGCGGTTTGAGCGTGAAAGAGTAACAAACATCCACACTCACAAACTTTCGCATTTATAATACGAGTATAGTAAGATGTTCAACAAAGTAAAGTACCATGTACACCTACTTGACTGTGGACATTTGGGCTTTTGGACTTTTGACCTTTTGGACTTTTGGACTTTTGGATTATTGGACTTTTGGACTTTTGGACTTTTGGACTTTTGGACTTTCGGACTTTTGGACTTTTGGCAAAATTCCACTCCACTTAACCTCACCCCACCCCACCTGACACCAATTCACCTCACCACGCCCCACTTCACTTCACCCCACCCTACACACCTCAGCCCGCCCCACTTCACCCTGCAGGGCCTGATTTACCCATAAGCTAACTAAGCTGAAGCTTAGGGCGCCAGGATCAAGGGGGCGCCTGGCGTTGGGATCGGCATTGGGCTGTGACTTACGGTGCTCCCAAAAAGGAGCACACAAACCATCTAGCAATTTTTAACAGATTGTAACAACTCCTAACAACATATTTAAAATTGTTATTTAACATTTTGTAACACCAAAGCACATAATAATATTTGGTAATTTAGTGAAAATACAAATACGTGCGTTAAAATTATATATTCCTGCGCCCATCTCCCTGGCAGCGTGGTAGTAAATACGACAGCTCCACCCTTGTCGCGTTCAGGGCACCCAGGAACCAAAGTGAATGGATGTCCAGCTTTTTGGCCGGTAGAAGCATCAGGGCCGTCATTGACGGCAGCTGTTCTAAATTCACAATTTCAGGGCACAACTATCTCCATCTCTGACAGTATATGTATCCTTGGTGTTGACATCTCCAATGACTTTCAGTTCCGAAGTGATTTGGATAAATAAGGCCAAGCTGGCGTCCAAGCCGCTCGATGTGCTCAACAGGGCGCAGCGGTACTTTACTGCGGCGCAAACAATGCTTCTGTTTAAGTCGCAAGTGCGGCCGCACATGGAGTACAGCTGCCACTGCTGGGCAGGGGCGCCTGAATATCAGAATGAATTGACTGAAGTCTTTCGTTCGACTCGGTGCAGAGGCGAGCCATGAGAGTGGTCAACGATCCCATGCTTGCAGGTGGTGTGGAACCTCTTCGCGACAGGAGAGACTTTGCCTCCTTGTGCGTGACCACCGGTATATCTGGTAGGCCGTATGCTTGTCTGCCACTTTGGTGGTATAAAAAAAAGTGTGAGACGGTACTGTTGAGCCGGTGAAACCAGTCATGGAGGAGTCGCTGGAAAGGCACTATCGCAGCCTCACCTACCGAATGTCACAGATACTTACTGGACACGAGTGCATCAGTACGAGTAAGTATCTGTGGCGGAAGTTAACATCCGAGTGTCAGCACTACGGTGATTGCAGCGAGGATACGCTCACCTTATGTACTGCAACCTCGTTGCGGGCCTGGGCGTAAATGTTCTCACGCTGGAGACCGTGGTGAGAGCCATGGTCTTCAATGGGAGAAAATAGGACGCCACTGAGTCTTTTTGCGAGCAAGTCATATTTGCGATAGAGGCAGCGGGAAAGGAACTCCCTCCCAAGTACGGCGAGTTGTCATCTTGCCATTCTTACAGAAGCAGATCAGGAAGATGGCGTGACTCTTCACTCCTCAAAGAAATAGGATAGCACCTATTTCCCCTCCCCGATACACCATTCGATGGCGTACAAAGTCTACGAAACAGACTTTGTACGCCATCGCAGTTCCTCCCGTGGGTTTGGGTTTTATCTGATTTCTTGGGGAGATTCGGGTTTAGTCCATATCGGAGACACCGCAAGGTTAAAGCAGATTCTAGGACTGTTTGTTATTTTTCTTTTATTTCGTGACAGTAAAGAAAGTTTTTTGGTAGAAGAAATAGATGTAATTACCGGAAAAACAACAGATCTCTTGTTTTATGTAGAAATGGTAATCACCCGGACAAATCGAGGCGTTACATTCAGCTTACACCTAGGATTCAGCTTAGCTCTACTGTCGGTGGCATCGTAGCAGCCCAACAGATGAGCTAATTTTTCGGTTTTCTATGCTCGAAAGCCAATGTGCCGGGGCCATCCCCAGCACATCGGCTTCCGAGCCGTTCTTATCTGTTGTGCATATCATCAGCTCACTGCCTGAGTTATGAAGGGATTTTACCAAGATTCACTGGTTCGATTTATCGGAAACCCGATGTACCGAGGTACTTTTAGGTACTTTGATGGTATTTTTATCACGCTTTTACTGGCTGATGCATCAAGTAGTCTGCGGAATACCCAACTCCTCAGTAAACCATGGGTCATAAGTTCTTATGAAGTCTCAGGATCGGGTTTTATTTTATTTTCAAACTAACAAAGAATAACGATTAGGAACGTAGGATCAGCTTACGTAAAGTGTCTTTTGTAGGTAGGACTTGTAATTTAATTAGTTGCAGCTGGGGGCGCATATTCATAGCTAGCTTAGGGCGCGCGGAACCCTAAATCAGGCCCTGTTCACCCTACTTCACTTCATATACATAGGTACACGTTATGCAAACGCTTACGTGTACACATTGGTATATGAAGTGCGAGATACACGAACGTGGCCGAAGGTAGCCGTGAGTGTGATTTATTTTCGTGACACAATTTCTGGATTCGGTCTCCACGCAAGGCCCGCGATAGAAGCTATGCAATAGCTTAATAAATAGGTATTTTGTTTTAGAACTTTTTAAGAGTAACAATTATTTTGTAATAAATTATTTTTATGTAACTTCAACCATTTAGGTACGCAGAGGCGCAACGGATACTCTTATAACGATTAAATGTTTTCCGTTTTCGAAACATTTCTCATTGCTGCACCGCTCCTATTAATCTTAGCATTATGTTATGTAGCCTATAGCCATTCTCAATAAATGTACCTAGGTACTTACTATCGAACAGTTTTTGAAACCCTACCAGTAGTTTCAGTAAGGCTTGCCTTGGTATGATGTGATCATGGTCCCTTTGCAGCGTGTGTCCAATCCAGCGCAGCAGCTACACTTCCGACGTTTGATCTGTTGGTGGATAGGGGTCTCACTGCAGCGTTCCAATAGTCTTACGTTCGTGATGTGTAGCATTTGTTTTCTGTAGGGGCAGCAATGTCTGGTTGTAGTCAACGTGGGGCATAGTCTTGGGCCCGTATATACCGAGGATCCATTGGAGGCAGCGTTTGACGAAGACTTATAGCTGGTAGCTGGTGCGAAATGTCTCGCATTTGTATAGCAGTTAGCAGTACAGTTTTAACACAGTATAAATATAATGTTGTTTAACGTTTTAACGTTTACTTTGTTTTGAGTTTCACTCTTCGTGTCCATTTTCGCGACTGCCTACGGGGCGCAGCTGTGTAAAGGTTGTTTTGGCCTTGGCGAGACTCGAAATGATGTAGGGTACTCTTCTATCCCATCAGTTTCTGACACGACACTCCCGAGGTACGTGAATTAGTGCCTCCACCACATCTCTTGCGCCTGTCAATTTTAATTTCAGTCCAGCCATTCGCTGCCTCATCCTGCTCGTTGTCCTGCACGTTGTCCTGCAGACATGCATTACGGCGTGTGTGTGCCTCAGCAGGCACAGGACATCCGCATCATTTAAATCCTCCAGGATATCAGTATAGGCCCCATTCTATGCCGCGCCGATTGTTCTTTGCGGTATTCAGCATTATACCATCTATTTTCTATGGATGGTTGATAACTATCCTGTTATTTTCATAACGATCCTCTAAGGTAGGTACAGTATGTATTTTCAAAAGAGTTTGTGAACTCTATTTTTAATTTCTTTTTCAGAATATTGATGACATTTGATTGATGTCATTTTATACACGTTACGTCTACTACATTGATACATGTGTACAACGCCGGTGTTTGTATGTAAATTATTTATACTGAGGAAAATTCTATACTGAGGAATAGCTTTAACCATTAAGCTCTATTTTGATTAAGCAAATAGGGCAGACTCACACGCTACTTGATGAGTATGATTAATAAATACCTCTAATTTCATAGACCTTGTCTGACGTAAACAAAGTTGCGAGGGTCAGCTAGTTAAAAGATAAAACAATAGGTTTCTTCTTATCTACTTAAAAACTATTTTTACAAATTTTATGGTAATAATAGACATTCTTTGAAATGTGCATTTATGGTATTGTTGTGACTTTTATGACACGTTTAAAGTACATAGGTATGGGATAGATGGCGCTCGCGGCTACGTCAGCGTGAAATTTTCTTCCCGCTTCCCATGGGAACGTACTCTCGGGATAAAAAGTAGCCTATGTGTTATTCCAGACTATAATGTATATCTGTACCAAATTTCAGCCCCATCCGTTCAGCCGTTTGAGCGTGAAAGAGTAACAAACATCCACACTCACAAACTTCCGCAGATAGGACTCTAACGACGAAATCATTACTCAAACAAATGCGTATTTTAATAGCCTTGACAAATCTTTTTTTTTTCGAAAGGTATAAAAAGCTGGAGAAACGTTGGAGCTAAGTGCATAGAACTCAAAGGAGACTATATTGAAAAATAAAATAACTTTTTATCCAAAATCCTACATTTCATTGAAAAAGTCACGAACTTATTGACCCGCCCTCGTATGTTCCCCAGTAGGCCTATACCAAGAGCTGCTCAAGAATAGGATGTAATTAGGTCATAACGTTGGTAGCTCATATAACAGTAATGATTGAATACAAAATATTGCGATGTGCATTTTTTAAAATTATTATAAGAGTTATGCACGTGTATATTTTGACATCATCGTCATCCTAGCGCAATACGCGCTGTTGTACCCCACGCTTTAATAGCAGAGCAAGAATCAAGTATACGGTCAATTTTACATTGTACGTTTACTCACAGAAAGAGATCCCATCATCAATCAGCAACCTCTAGTACCCTCAGTTTGTAGTGGTCGTCTGTCTATTCCCGCTGACACAATCAAGATGCTTCACTCAACACGCTTCGGCTATTTCAATGCTTTGTCCACGTTGGGCACGGCATGAAAGTCACTGCACCTACAGCCCAGCGGAAATATCTGCGAACCTGTCATAATGTCGTCATTCAAACTGTACGGTGGAATCGAGCGCAACGAGAATGTGCTGAACCTTGTCAAAGTCAATGGAAAATGGCCGATTATTCCGCCGGGTAGTACCTACATGGTATATGTAGTTACCGGATCCTTCAAGTATTTAGAGTATGTTATTAAACTACCGGCGTTTAGGAGACGTGTTTAGCTGAGACTGAACTCAGGCATTTTCTTTCAACATTTTAGCGAGCAATATAAAAAAAAGAAATAAGCGAAAATGTTATTTATTCAAGATTAGTACTTTGAGCAAATAATTTTTTCTTAATAATTTATTCTACATTTAACTTAAACATAGTAAAATAAATATGGAATAACATGATATAAAATCTATAATGGAAATGTAAACATCAGGTATCTAATAGTTTTCGTTGTACAAGTGAACGTACAACGAAACAGTAATTATAAACAGCCTCTAGGTGTCGTCACAACTCTACTCCCTTCAAATACTCTTTTTCATTAATGGAGAGGGGGGATTACTCAAGTCTTTGAGCAGCGACTCGCCGGGGAAGTCCCTGCGCCGTAGCTCGCCGTCGGGCCGCTCGTCTAACAAGCACGCTTGAATATTTTTGTCAAAAGTGACTAATCTTTGGCGCGAAGTTTTGTATTCTTCTACTAGACTAAGGTTCCTTTTGATTCCGTCGACGAGCTTCACTACCGAGTACTCCCCCATGGCGGCGCCTTCTTGCAGTTTCGTGCCCGCGGACTTGGCTATCGAAGATTCCCTCATGTCTGAGATCAACTGCACGCACCAGAGCCTCAGATTGTTCAAGATCGTGAAGGGGCCCTCGTATTCATTCGGCACTATGCCGTCGACTTCCGATTCGAAGAACGACAGCAGAGGAAACCAAATTCTGGTTCTGAAATAGAAAATAATGTAAATTAGATACTTTATTAGGAAATGGCACCACCTCATCGGGGGCCTATGTAGGTGGCACAAAAAGTTTGTTAAAAAAGTTGCTGTTTATAATGTCCTGTGATAGATAGCAACAGGCTTGTTAGGGTTCCGTAGATCAACGGTAAAAACGGAACTCCTTTGTCCTATTGTCCTATTGAGACTCCTTTGCCCGTCTGTACGTCACCAGGGTTTATCTGATGAACCATGATAGTTAGAGAGTTAAAATTTTGTGCAGATGACATTATGTTGCAGCTTTAACAACAAATATTAAAAACAAAAAATCTAAGGGGGCTCCCTTGCAACAAAAGTAATTTTATAGTCATATTTTGGTACAGAACTCTCCGTGCATGACTCCGACTCGCACTTGGCCGGTTTTCCTATATTACAACCAAACTACTAGCAAAGTGTGAGTGTGTAGCTCCCTTTTTTTTACAAGGAGTGCTCTGCACACAGATTACCCATGCTGGCGAGAAATAGGCTCGTGTGAGAGTCAGCCTGATCATGTTGGAAGTGGGAATACCCATTAAAACTCCTTGGTACCGTTCTGCCCTAACGGAGATGTTTTGGTACCTGTTAAATTCACCAAAACAATTCAAGCCCTTGGTATTGGCGGCGTGATTGAGGTATTTTTGCTATACCTCGCAGGAATGTTAGGTACGTCACTCGTAATAATTACAGACGTAACATGCACTCTCTCCCTGCATTAGCCACGTTAATATAATCAGTAATTAATTAAATTAAACATTGCTAATGAGTTGCGGCTCAGAGAGATTAAACGGTCAGTTATAGAGCGGCAAAACACGACAAGTGGATTATCATATTGTACGCAAATGTGTGACCATGCTAATAGGAACATGATAAAATTGTAATTTATTTAATACGGTAAGACGCAAATTTCAGTGGCTACAATTTCGCCTATTCGTGCTTCGAAACGCACGTAAAGCCGTTGGTGCCGGTTGGCAGGAAAATGGCAGTCGTTAATCCGAGTTGAAGGCCTTATAAGCAGTTGAAAAACTTCAACAGCAGGCAGTCACAATCTGCGCTTGTCCATTTCGTAGCGGTACAAATCCTAAAATGGTGAATATCACCATTTTAGGATTAAGGAGGAATATGCCTCTGACTTTCACTTCGGGGTTAAAGGCGTGACCATTTATTTTCAAATCGGTTCAGTAGTTTCAGAATTTATCCCTACTACCCGTTCGCTCTAACTTTGCCGCTGGCGTAGAGGCGTATACCCGAATTGTTAATTAGACGAAGTAAATTGACAGTAGCTAATGTCACTTCGTCATAGAAAATATGCAACATTGTATGAAGAAGTGACAATAGTTGCTGTCAATTTACTGCGTCTAATTAAAAAATCGACTTTAGTATGGAGCCGAGCGGCAAAGTTAGAGCGAACGAGCAGTACTTAATATTATAAATGCGAAAGTAACTCTGTCTGTCTGTTACGCTTTCACGCCTAAACGGCTGGAGCGATTGATTTGAAATTTGGTATAGGGATAGGCGTGGCCCTGGGAAGGACATAGGCTACTTTTAACTGACTGCGCAAAAGGAGGGTTATAATCTTATTTTACACGATAAAGACTTATACGCGGTCGAAGTCGCGGGGAACAGCTATTATCTACTGTATGTAATAAATGTCACACTCATGTCCATAAAATAATTAAAATGTCCATGGCCATGTCCATAAAATTGTCAATTAAATTAAAAGTCTAGAAGTCAATTAAAATGCAATCTGATGAGTATGACATATTATTATTATTACATTTATATCAAAAGTCAATGTGAAACTCCACAATCACTGCTCAAGAACTCATCTACTGTGTAATAACATTCCCTCAACAGTAAGGACTTCAATTCTTTCTTAAAGGAACCCGTATTGTAAATATCGAGCTTCAACTTACTGTAAGTTGAAGCTCGATATTTACAATACGGGTACTATAACTACTACTAACGTATACTCATCAGATTGCATTTTAATTGACTTCTAGACTTTTAATTTAATTGACAATTTTATGAACATGGGCATGGACATTTTAATTATTTTATGGACATGAGTGTGACATTTATTTATAGTTTTAATATGTAATTAATGCTCTAATTTGACGCTGATAGTTTTTTTTATTTTATTAGTTTTATTTTCGGATCTCAAATTTGATTATACCGACATGATTGTTTTAAAATTTTATTATTGATTAAAATTTTTTTTTTTGGTATTTTATTATTATAATTATATAGATTAAGTAATAGGGTGGAATCCGTGGATCTATTTATCTCAATTTGATTTTAGCTGTTTTTGTGTGTGACGTTTTTATTTCAGTATACTGTTTTGGTTTTCAGATACAATTTTATGTTGTTAAATGAAATAAATATTGAATTGAATTGAATTGAATATGTATAAAAATTAAATTTAAAAAAATATATTAATAATTTGTTTTTTATTGTAGTTATTAACGTTTTTTAGTTTTTATGATACGTATGCAATGTTTTAGACAAATTATGCAGACATTAATCTCATGAATTCTCATGTTTATTTAATATATTATAACAGAAGTTTTACCGAATATACTGTACCTACATGTTGCTGTGATTATGCATTAAGGTATGATAAATAACGTAACTTGTACCTCTCTCATGTTACGTTATTTTTCATTATGAAGTTAATATTTTACGTATATGATAAAAATAAAGTTAATATTTTAAAAGAAAAAAAAATCCGGCCCAGTGCGAGTCCAACTTGCGCTCGGAGGGCCCCGTACGAAAAAATGGTAACAAAACCACGTTTGGTGTATTGGTCCTTAAATATTATTTTTATTCTGATTTTATTTTTTGTTATAGCGGCAACAGAAATATATCATCTGTGAAACTTTCAGCTCTCTAGCTATCACGGTTCTCGAGATGGAGCCTCGAGACGGACAGGCAGACAGACGGGGAGCGAAGTCTCATGAATCCGTTCCCGGTGCCGGTTCCGTGCTTCGGAAAGCACGTTAAGACAAGCTAAAATGGCAGTCGTTAAGCCAAGTTAACGGTCTTATGGGCGGCTTGAAGAATTTCAACGGCAGGCTATCACAACCTTCGCCTGTCCATTCCAACACGACAATACTGCTCCCCACCTATTATTACGTGGTACAAAATCTATAAAAAAGGTGAAATGTGGGGCTACCCCTTCGGGGATAAAAGGCCTGACCATAATTATATGTGTATGCGTGTGTGTATATTTTACCTGGAAGAATCGTTCTGCATGAGGGCCTGGTTATTGGAGAGTGTGTGGTAGTAGAGGAAGAGGCGCGACGTGATGTAGAAAGCGATGAACACGTCGATGGAGTAGTGCTCGTGCGCCGCCAGGATGAAGAAGATGCCGAACATGTTCATCACCCACGTCAGGATGTGCAGCAGGTACAGGTTGCGGGGAGTGTCTGGAATGCAGACCAACTATCTGATACTAGAGTACCAAAGAAATACAAATTGTATGGAGTCCTCAGAGATAGACAAGATAGACTAGACTAGACTTTAATTTTAAAAAATATTCGACAAAACTGATTTCAATGCATGGAAAAGTAGGTACATGAGATTTTCTCGTGTTTTCTTATTTTAACGCTAATTTTTTGTCTACATTTTCTAATTTTCTTTGATTATTGAATGTACATAGTTTTAATTTAATTGTCTTTGTTATATATTTTTGTTTATTTTAAAGAACAATTTTTTTAAGTTTATGTATGTAATTCTAATTTTGTTTGATTATTTAATGTACTGTACATACATGTTAATTGAATCATTTCTGTTCTATATTTTTATTTATTTTAGGCTATTATTTTTACCACTTTTGTTTTTATAAGTTAGTTTTTGTAATTATATAACTATGATATATGTTTTATAAAAAGTTATTGTTTTATTTGAGTAATACATTATTTTATTCAAATCTTAATGAAAAATACTATACAATACAAAAATTTTGCTAAAAAAGTAGGAAAAAATTATAGTCGTCTGCTTATAAGTATCTGTCAAAAACTCCCGATTCCGTATGCTAGTCATATTATTTTTGATGTAGGTAGGACAGTACTAAGCTAAAATGTAGTTTATTAACAATTAGGTATAACTATAAAAATAAGAATTAGACATATTACATTATTACATGTTTATTACATGCAAAGTAAAAGATATAATTAGACATATTTTCTTAAAGAAAATTAGAAAAATGATATTTGGTCATATAGGTCCCAGAGCGGTGCCTAGGGATACTTAAAATGTTTGGCAGATATTTTGCTAACAACCCATTAAAATTCACTATAAGCGTTAACATAAGAAAACATGAGAAAATCGCAAGCTAACCCTTTTTTAATGTACTGCTCCATACATTAAAATCAGTTTTTATTGAATGTTTTTTAAAATTGAAGTCTAATCAAAATTGTGTCTCTATGTTTTCGACTACAATTATAAAGATAAACACATTGGCATCATTAGTTTTTGTAAAATCAGTAAAAAGTTTTTCAAGATTCCTATGTCCGCCGTATCTTTTTTTTATTTTATTCTCGCTTTGAAGCAATGCATAAAAATTGTTGAGGCGCGAGGCCCCTTGTACCGCGAGGCCGTGGGCGGTGGCCCACGTCGCCCACGCCTTACGCCGCCACTGACTATAGTCACCAATGTTTTCAGCCTGTAACCACAACCACAACAAGAAAGTTATGCGACATGACCGCACTTAGCCCCCACAAAAACTGATACACTTGTAACTGTAGCGTTCGACGACAATTTTAAAGTTAGTATAATAAATCTGTTTTTTTTTTGTTGAAAGAGATAAAAATGCCGTGTCAATCCTTTTCGATAGTTTGATGGCATTTCTAGTGACTTCTTATTTTTATTTCTATAGGCAGATTTAATTTTACGATTGTTTTCAGACTGCCGTCTAACCTTGTAGATGAATGCTACATTAATTGACCTTCCAGAAAAATCTTCCGTATGAACTCCCAGGAAAATCTTAGCTAAGAGGAAATGAGGTATTTCAAACAGAATGACGCAAACTTAGCTTATGAAAAAACTAAGACCTCACCGTAATAACCCATGAAGCAACAGATTTCTTTTCTATTAATAATTAATCTATAACTTAAAAATATACCCCAATAAATATTTTTGAACGACTGATATTTATGACTTTTCTTGAGAATTTGACGATTAAATGTTTTAAAGGTGTTTTGATAAAATTTCAACGGAACACATGCGTTTCGACGAAACAAAATATAAGCTTTATCTTAGAGATTAGTTTATAAAATGCTCACGTTACTATTTACGATAAAACAGAAACATTTCTGAGCTTATGTGGATTTCTGAAAGATCGTAGAGACGCGAACTGACAAGATAGACTCACACGTTTTAGTGACTTATCAATGCATAAGTTAGAACTTACACCTGAAAATGATTTTTATTTAACCAAGGGGGAACAACTATACGGCTTTAAAAGGGTTAGGTTCGAAAGGACACATTCACAGGAAATGACAGGGAAACGTTTTATTCGTCACATTTTTAATTTATTGTTCTTTCTAGTTTCATTGGAATCTAGCCCTACCACTACCACAAGGTCTTTTTAAAAAACAGAAAATGCGTTCGCACTTATTATAAAACATCTCTTTTTAATCGAAGTCTAGATATGAACAAGTTTTTAACATGTTTTAATAACGGTAAACAACAGATATCGGCCTGAACAAGTCGCCTTAAATAGATAGTGGATATAAATAAAGTACTATTTTTAGAAGAAGGGGATATCGTCTTGTAGCATGCAGTTCAGAACACAGATGGACAACATTTAATGCATCGAATTGTATTTTTTTTCTTCTCCAGTTTAATTAACTTTAAAGAAATGTTCTAGGAACTCAAAATGATGATAGTTGACTCTCAGAGATGACAGACTTACAAGATTTTTCTCAAAAGTCAAGAAATGCATCAGCAAAGTTCTAAAAGGCAAAAACAAAGCATCAAGCGCTTCTTGGTAAGGTGAGGTATTGAGAGTTATTTATTAGTAGTAAGTAATAATATTTTAACTGAAACACAACCTTTTTTGGCGTTTTGCAAATGTTTTTCGATTTTGTTAAGTAATTACCCACCTCCCTACCTAACATGCACTGTATTTACTGACTTTTTGATTGCGCACCCATTATGCATAATTATATTGGGTGCGCGATCATAAAGTTAGTAAATACAGTGCATGTTAGGTGTGCTACCGCCGATAATAACTTCTCTGTATATTCGTACGCTGCATTATCTTTAGATTGATATAACTTTTTTATTTATGAACCGATTGACATGAAACAAACACTAAATGTTAAGTGGAGTAAACCGCAACTCAATAGAGAAAACCGCATCGCATTCGGTTGAGCGGTTGCTGAGATTAGCGTGCACAAACGTACAGACAAACAGACAAAAATTCTAAAAACCATTGTTTTGGGTTCTATTGCGTTTCATAAAGCCCCCCTATAAACTTTTTTCTTATATATCTTCAATGTACAGACAGCGACCTGTTACGATTTTATTATATGTGTATGATGATTGATATTGATAACACCCCCAGATGAATCTACACGTAGTATGTAGATATAGCTATAATAATTAGGGGCGCGGCCGGATGTAGCTGTTTGCTGCCCTCTCACGCAGCTCATGTTCTCATTGAACTTATCAGAATGTATTGTATAAGATAATATCACTCAGACAGAATAGGTATGGACTTTGTATCTTTGTTGTTTTTACAACTATATTAGTGTAAGTACATAATATATGTATACTTAAAGATCATTATTATTTGTACAGCATTTATGTGTGACAAGCATTTTAAACGAATTTGTTTGCAATCGCACGCAACTAATTGTGCACATAATTTTTAAGTGTTGTTTCTTATTAGTTTGGCAGAATTAGGATTTCTTTTGTGCGATTGTTTATTGAAATTTAAAATAGTTTGTTTATAAATTCGTACAAAGTTGTAAATTTTCTTCTAGGCAATTATGATGATGAAGGAAGGCGCTCCAAGTTTAATATTGAGGCATTTTTAAATGGAACGAGTATTTATCGACATCCTTGCGATAGGGTGATTTAATTAACTGATTTGAGAACTATATTCTGTGAGTGTAGGACTATGGAATAGGCAATGCAGTTGCTGTATATTAGGTTTCCTAAATGCCGGAATTTCGTATAAATTTTGCAATACTAATGTCGATCGAAAATATAGCGGAATGGCAGTCCACTGATGTATGTAGGTCTCTATCAATTTACAATGGACCTACGAGCTGGAAAAGGACCTTGTGTTTCGGCGTAGATTGAGTTGAACGTAATGATTCAGCAATATAAACAAAACAAATATAAATCCTAAAAAAAACTAGGTACAATACGAGGACTAGGTATACTTACACTAAAAACAGACATCTTTGTACCATACAATACAGGTAAAATTGCGTTCATCTGCGGATAAACCCTAAGTAAAGTCAAACTACTCATTACTTACAAAACAGCTTACCGTCGAAGTTCATTAAATTTTTCTATATCTTTTTCTATGCATAAAGTTCAATAACCCTCTGCCCGTGTCGATGGACTATGCACCTAAAGGCAACGATACTGTTCATACTCCTAAATGTCAATAAAAAATACTTTGGTACCTTTTGACGCATTTAAAAATTTCCATTGCTCTCCTCGAATAAATGAAGCTATACCGATAAATTCAATACTTTTTAGGGTTCCGTACTGAAAGGATAAAATTGGACCCTATTCATGAGACTTCGCTGCCCGTCTCTCTGTCTGAGTCTGTCGGTTCCTGAGATACAGTCTCGTGACGTACACGTCACGAGACTGTATCTCAGGAACCGTCATAGCTAGAGAGCTGATTTTTTTAACAGATGATGTATTTCTGTTGCCGCTTTTTTTTAAGGTGTAGGAAAATCCTCATGGACTCCTACCGACCTAAAAAAACTCACGTAACGCCCAACAGCCTATGGTTGGGAGTCCCGGGTACCTAAGCCCTCGGAAGGATGTCCCAGGACATAAAAATACTAAAACGAGCAAAAAAACTACATTTAAAGGGGGCTCCCGTACAACAAACGTGATTTAAATGAATGAATGAAACCTCCTTGCGCAAGTCCGACTCGCAGTAGGCCGGTTTTTTATTAACTCATGCGCAGTTGTAACTGTTTTTAATTTCATAGTCTACTACGTATCATTTTAGAGAGAAGGAATACTTTATAAAATTTATGCCGTTATGTTTTACCAAATACATAATGTTAATAAGTAACTAGCAGAAATCGATTGAATTTAGAATAGAATAGAATTGATTTATTGTACACTAATTAACATTTACATAAATATGGAATATGTACAATGGGCGGCAATATCGCTAAGAGCGATTTCTACCAGGCAACCTTTGATTTGGAATTTATGTTTGTTGTGAGATCGAAGTAGCTAGTTCCTATGCTAAAGCAAACGACTGTGTTAATAACATAAAGGACTTCAGCACGGAGCAATAGATAGATTTAGAATTAAATTTAGAATTGCTTTTATGTAAAAAATATACGCTAAGAAATGTGCACTTATCAAAATCGATTCAATTTACTCGGTGTTAATCTTTAATCTATTACTAACATTGTAATGCTAAAGATTTTGTTTGCTTGAACGCTACGATACAAATTCCTTTAGATATAGCAGTACGATAATCCATTTAAATAGCTTTGAAGGTTAGATGGAAGTCGCTAAAAGAATATCGAAGTTCACCCACAACACGGCTAGACTAGATCGAACACCCCAACTGGGTTGGGAATAGATTCACTGGATGATGATGATGATGATGATAGTCCATTTATTGAGGAACGTCAGGCATCACTAAAAAATATTTGGAAAATGAAAATAATAAACCTTTTGCGAGCTGTAGGATACGCAACGGGAAACTTGTTGACGCAAACGAAGTTGCGCAGGTCAGCTAGTCGCTATAAGGATAGAAAATTAAAGTATGTACGTGCAGTTTTCTTTAGAATTTCACAGTTCACTGCTGGTCATCGACCTTTATCATTCATTTTGGCAGGTTGAATGGACTTTGCCATGTTGGCGGTACATGGTTTTGGTTTAAGATTTCCTTCTCGTCGCTATGACCTGGCCCGACAGTCAGAAGCTTCACCCTTTACAGACTGACTTGGGTTCCGAAGAAGCTACAGGAAAGTACCTTACTAGCTAAGAAAAATTGAGAATTATTATATTATCTTGTACATGTCTCCGATTGCGTGCAATGAACGTGTACCAAGAGAACAAGCGTCGTGTCAACGTGAATCGTGATTGCAGTAAGCATTGTATAAACAACATGGCTACTATTTTCCTTACTTGATATATAGGTACGTCACATTTGGTATACCACGTGTATAACATTATCTAGCCATATCTGTTACGTAAATAAATAGATTATAGAACTTTGACTTCCAGTATCTTTGTTGTTTTTATACTATTATGTAGGTCATAATGAAGTATTTGCAGTGTATCAACATTTTGTTGACCAAAATGATTGCGAAGAGACTCTTGCTTGTATGATAAGAAACAAGGACAAGAACAAAGGATGCGGCTATTGCCTGATAAGAATTTCGGCTTATTAAATCGGTTTTTGTTTATTACTATACTTCACATTTGTCTGAATTCCAGCTGCCTCAATATATTCAAGTATGTCACGTACCGCAGCTGAAATATCACCCAGGAAATGTTTCATAAACATGTAACGTGTTGTGCCAAATTGCTCACTCCGATCGACACTGTGGTTTATTATAAAATTAAATATACATTGCAGTGTTTGGAAAACAAAAATTACACAATTACCAACGTTGCGATTTGCTCTTTATCCTGAGAGTTTGTTTAGCAATAGGTATGTTAGGAAAATCCGATGTGAATGTAACTATACGGTATTCACCGTGTAATTTACCATAGAATGTTCCAAAGAACGATATTGACATATCCTGAAAAATAACCTTTAACATTCAAAACCAACTTACATTCAGTGATGAAGAAGTTCAGCAGTGTGAGCGCGACAGTATGTCCTGAGAACATGTAGTCGCCACAGGTGCGAACACCTCGCACAGACATGCCGGCGCCGCTCCAGATGTCGTAGGCCTGCCGCAGCCGGCGCCCCCACACCGTCAGGTCGTCGGCCGGCGGGTACGAGCGCGGCTCGCACTTCAGGTGCGACCCCGGCACCGACAACGATGTGATCAACATCGTGAAGCATCGCAGGAGGAACACCGTCCCAGCTAACGCGAAGAACCTCCGTAGAATTATGAACCTGGACGAGAAATTTGAGTTACAGCGACTTGCACTGCTACTACTATTCCGTCCGTCAACTCACTTGACGATATGGAACTCTTTGTGATTATGGAACACTAAAGGGAATAAAGCAAACAGCTATGGACATCACCATGCTCCAAAGTTTCATAGCCTGCATCGGTTCAGTGTAGCATTATCCATGCTTTGGTAATATGGTACTCAGTGGCATAGATGAACTGCTGCAGAAGCAAAAACGTTGCGGTGGATCTGGATTAATCTGTTTCCTCATAGTTTCATTATACTCGTAGGTAATTACTTTTCTAATAGAGTAGTGTGTAGATCATTTAGAAGTCCGTTACCAAATAGTGGGAGCATTTTAATCGTCATTTGTAGCTCTGATTAACGCAGAAGTGAAAGAGAGCGTAAAACGTGAATTGTGAAGCAAATATTTGAGATGCGATTAGAAACTCATAAAGCGTCAGAAGCATGAGCTATTGCGCGTGTATGTGTGCTTGTTTTTGAGCATTGTTATTGTATGAAAAAAATACGAGATTATCGACGGAATAAATAACAGCATGTTGTCATAGCCACTTGTGGAATGATTAGTAATCATAAATATCGTTGTAACGATATCTTTTACGTATTTGAGGGTCAAGTTGCATTTAAATATTATCATCGAGAATGGTAACTGCGTATTATTTACCGCGTATTTGCGGCTCGATAACCTGATAATAAGTTTATGAAGACGGAAATAGTTTACAACTAACGTAACTTACAATATGGTATCGCAACGCAATGCATAAATTAAGTCAGTCGTTTAAGGAGGTTAATTTAATTTATTTGGGCTGGAATTAGAATTAATAAGAAATTAATTGCGTTTCGAATTCTTTTACCACATCAATGTCTTGTGGGGTTACTTTTGTGTATTGGATAAGAATGACCAGGAACTGAACAATATTGAGCGGTAACTTGCCAAAGTCCAAGAAAAAGTTAAAATGTCGCATTGATGTTGAAAACGATATTGTAAATTGTAGTTGTTGGTGGGGTATCTTGCGCAGGCTACATTTGGTATATAGAGGGACCCTTATCTATACATATAATAAAATGATAGAAAGGTCAAAACTGTACATTGGAAATGTAAATAAAAAAGATACCCCCGGACCACCGACTTTGCGGGAAAAGCTGCTCACGAATTTGCCCTGACCTATGGGTTCTCTCAGCTGGTTAAATCCCATACAAGGATACCAGACAAGAAGAACGAGCACAGTGCATTGCTGGACCTCCTGCTGACAACGCGTCCGGACCGATACAGTGTTTCAGTGGATGCTCCGCTAGGATCGTCGGACCACTGTGTCGTTCGGACGCAAGTGCCTCTCGCAAGGCCTGAACCACCTCGGCCTAAGGAGTGGCGACATGTGTGGCACTACAAGTCAGCAGACTGGGATGGACTGCGAGAGTTCTATGCGTCGTACCCGTGGTGGCGGCTTTGTTTTGCCTCAGAGGATCTGGATTCTTTTGCTGTAGCAGTCGCTGAGAGGATCTTGGAGGGTATGGAATTCTACATTCCCAACCGCTGGATCCCTGTAGGTGCAAAAAAGCGACCGTGGTTCAATCGGCTCTGCAGAGAAACTCTAATGCAGAAAGAATCTGCCTACAGAGCTTGGACCACGGCTCGTGCAAATTCAGATCCAAACATCTCTGAGGTGAAACGCAAATTAAATGCCGCCTCGAGGTCCAGTAAAAGAGCAATTGTCAGAGCCAAGTTCGATTTCGTCGGCAGAATTGGCGAACGGCTAGCAGGCTACCCTTAAGGAAGTCGTGAATTTTGGTCGCTTGCCAAAGCTGCTGAGGGAAACTTCTGTCGGTCAGGTTTACCACCCTTGCTTAAACCCGACGGTAGTTTGGCCCAGAGTGCCAAGGAGAAAGCCGACCTTTTGGGTAATCTCTTTGCCTCTAACTCGACCATGAGCGACGGGGGTGCTTTACCGCAGGGCATTCCGAGTTGTGGCACTTCCATGCCGGAAGTTAAATTTACACAGCGGAATGTCCGGCGGGAGCTCCAATCCCTGGACGTTCATAAGTCGAGTGGGCCAGACGGCATTCCCGCGGTGGTACTTAAGCACTGTGGTCCAGAGTTGTGTCCGGTACTTACACGTCTTTTCACACTTTCATATTCCATGCGACAAGTCCCGGCGTCGTGGAAGATTGCGTATGTACATCCTGTACCCAAGAAGGGTGACAGGACCGACCCGGCCAATTACAGGCCTATAGCCGTCACCTCCCTTTTATCCAAGGTGATGGAGGGTGTTATTAACACGTTGAACGCCACGTTAAAATATACTACTTTTCATTGGGGCCACGCGGCTCACCGGTGAGCCGAACCCTACTGTACCATTGGAGCCACGCGGGTCACCGGTGAGCCACTCGACGACTTAAACTTTAACATGTTTTGCAGGCCACTACGCGCTGATATCATACATAAATGTTTGAAGCGTGAGCCGCGTGGCCTCCTGCAACACACCATTCAACTTGGTTTGAATATCTTGCAAAAGACTAACCCCCTTATTCATAATCGTTTATTAAACCTATTTTAGTTAAAACACATTTTAAGTCTATTGCTGTCTCTAACCATACTCTGTCATTGGTTAGAGACAGCAATAGACTTAAAGTGTGTTTTAACTAAAATAGGTTTAATAAACGATTATGAATGGGTTAGAATTTATTTACAGTTTTCTATACTTTGTGGGATGATTCTCAACTCTAACAAATAAAATGTGTATAGGGGTTATTAACATGTGTATTTTGCAACAAAAATTAATTATTTATTAGGTTTATATCTTTAATAATAAATTATTTAAAATTAAGGAATTACAAAAATTTTAACATGAATTTTTGAAGTCTCTGGAAGTCTTATTTTTTCTCTCTCGCTTGTTTTCTTCTTCGAGATGATATTCAAGTCGTCATCATCTTCGGCTAAAGTAAAACTTTTGTCCAAAAGATTTATCTCGACATTTTTTATTTCTGCTAAGCCTTCTTGCGTAATAATAAAGTCGTCAAACATATCTACATCCATTTTAACCAATAGCCAATATAATTACTTCAATAAACAAATACTTGGCACTACAAGTCAGCAGACTGGGATGGACTGCGAGAGTTCTATGCGTCGTACCCGTGGTGGCGGTTTTGTTTAGCCTCAGAGGATCTGGATTCTTGTGCTGTAGCAGTCGCTGAGGGGATCTAGGAGGGTAGGTATGGAATGCTACATTCCCAACCGCTGGATACCTGTAGGTGCAAAAAAGCGACCGTGGTTCAATCGGCTCTGCAGAGAAGCTCTAATGCAGAAAGAATCTGCCTACAGAGCTTGGACCACGGCTCGTGCAAATTCAGATCCAAACATCTCTGAGGTGAAACGCAAATTAACCCTTAACCACCTAGCGTCGGTCACAGTGACTCCATTTGATATATTTTTTCAAATATTTCGGTTACTACGCGTGCCACAAGCCTGTGACTCTGTGTACTTTCCCCCCCCCCCCCTCTCCAGTTTGAGATCTCATCTTAATTAAAAAACTTAAAATTTGTTAAAATATTTGTAAGTCAACTTTTATTAACGATAGTAAAAAGTAAAAGTGTTAATTTGAAGAGTTTATTAAAACAATTTGAATAAAAACAATTGAAAAATATAATGTAGTTTTGATTTACAGCAGTTTTTGAGCTTTTTACCTTCCTATTAGTATCTACTTATAGGCAAGCGGTGACCGACGTTAGGTGGATGTGTTACTAGAATACACGTTAGGTGGCTAAGGGTTAAATGCCGCCTCGAGGTCCAGCAAAAGAGCAATTGTCAGGGCCAAGTTCGATTTCGTCGGCAGAATTGGCGAACGGCTAGCAGGCTACCCTTCAGGAAGTCGTGAATTTTGGTCGCTTGCCAAAGCTGCCGAGAGAAACTTCTGTCGGTCAGGTTTACCACCCTTGCTTAAACCCGACGGTAGTTTGACCCAGAGTGCCAAGGAGAAAGTCGACTTTTTGGGTAATCTCTTTGCCTCTAACTCGACTATGAGCGACGGGGGTGCTTTACCGCCGGGCATTCCGAGTTGTGGCACTTCCATTAAGGAAGTTAAATTTACACAGCGGAATGTCCAACGGGAGCTTCAATCCCTGGACGTTCATAAGTCGAGTGGGCCAGACGGCATTCCCGCGGTGGTACTTGAGCACTGTGGTCCAGAGTTGTGTCCGGTACTTACACGTCTTTTCACACTTTCATATTCCATGCGACAAGTCCCGGCGTCGTGAAGATCGCGTATGTACATCCTGTACCCAAGAAGGGTGACAGGACCGACCCGGCCAATTACAGGCCTATAGCCGTCACCTCCCTTTTATCCAAGGTGATGGAGCGTGTAATTAATACACAGCTCCTGGGGTACCTTGAGGAACACGACCTGCTCAGTGACCGGCAGTACGGTTTCCGTCATGGTCGCTTCACGGGCGATCTTCTTGTGTACCTAACACACCGATGGGCGGCGGCTATCGAGAGTAAGGGTGAGGCTCTAGCAGTGAGCCTCGACATCTCTTAAGCCTTTGACCGGGTCTGGCACCGTGGTCTTCTTACGAAATTGCCCTCATATGGACTACCCGAGAGATTATGCGGATGGGTGTCCAGCTTCTTGGCCGGTAGAAGCATCAGGGCCGTCGTTGACGGCAGCTGTTCAGACTGTATGGCCATAAACGCTGGAGTACATCTCCAGTGACGTTCAGTTCCGTAGTCATTTGGAGGACAGGGCTAAGCTGGCGTCCAAGAAGCTAGGTGTGCTCAACAGGGCGCGGTGGTACTTCACTGCGGCGCAAATACTGCTTCTCTATGAGCAAGTGCGGCCGCATATGAAGTACTGCTGTCACCTCTGGGCGGGAGCACCTGAATATCAGCTTCGTCCATTTGACTCGGTGCAAAGACGAGCTGTAAGAGTTGTCAACGATCCTGTACTTACAGCTGGTGTGGAACCTCTTCGCAACAGGAGAGACTTTGCCTCCTTATGCGTGTTCTACCGCCTGTACAATGGTATGTGCTCTGAGGAATTGTTTGATATGATGCCCACGGCTACGTTCTATCATCGCACCGCTCGCCACAGACAGGGAGTTCGTCCGCACACTCTGCGTCCGGTGCGTTCCAGTACGGTTAGATCCGATAGGTGTTTTCTTCCGCGCACGCTTAGGTTGTGGAATGACCTCCCTGCCTCGGTTTTTCCAAACGCCTACAGTATGGGGTTCTTCAAAAGGGGTCTTAGAAGGTTTTTACAGGGTCGGCAGCGCGAGTGTGGCACCTCTGGTGTTGCAAACGTTCATAGGCTGCGGTGACCACCGGTTCTTCTGGTGGGCCGTATGCTTGTCTGCCACCTTAGTGGTATAAAAAAAAATTATCACAAGAAATTGCGCGTGATTTACTCGTATTGCAAACGGTCGACTAATTTGAATTTACGCTGGACGAGTAATGCAGGTGAGCCACAGCGTGACCCGCGCGGCCCCCGCGGCAGTAAGATCGCGTTTCCTTCTGATGTGGCCACGCGGCCCACCAGTGAGCCATAACTCTTAAATGCAATATTTATGGCATAAAAATCGATTGTTTTAAATGGATATAATATTGCTTCATCTTTTTTACGGATTACGTGAAAAAAACACTATTATGAAAATTGAAAGAAATATCATTTTCACTTTGGCTTAAACAAGTTTTCTCACGCGGCTCACACGGTGAGCCACGTGGCGTTCAACGTGTTAATACACAGCTCCTGGGGTACCTTGAGGAACACGACCTGCTCAGTGACCGGCAGTACGGTTTCAGTCACGGTCGCTCGACGGGCGATCTTCTTGTGTACCTAACACACCGATGGGCGGCGGCTATCGAGAGTAAGGGTGAGGCTCTAGCAGTGGGCCTCGACATCTCTAAAGCCTTTGACCGGGTCGGGCACCGTGGTCTTCTTACGAAATTGCCCTCATATGGACTACCCGAGAGATTATGCGGATGGGTGTCCAGCTTCTTGGCCGATAGAAGCATCAGGGCCGTCGTTGACGGCAGCTGTTCAGACTGCATGGCCATAAATGCTGGAGTACCGCAAGGCTCAGTGTTGTCCCCTACTCTGTTTCTGCTGCATATCAATGACATGTTGTCTATTAACGGCATTCATTGTTATGCGGACGACAGTACGGAGGACACCTGTTATACGGGCCGCCCCGGTATCTCTCGGGACACAGTGGAGGAAAATCGTGAACAGCTTGTGTCTGAAATCGAGGCTACTCTTACTAGAGTGTCCGATTGGGGTGGACAAAATCTTGTCCAGTTCAACCCTTCCAAGACACAAGCTTGTTTTTTCACCGCTGAGCAAACCCCAATTACTGTAGCGCCGCAATTTCAGGGCACATCTCTTTCCATCTCCAAAAGTATAGGGATCCTTGGCGTTGACATCTCCAGTGACGTTCAGTTCCGTAGTCATTTGGAGGACAAGGCTAAGCTGGCGTCCAAGAAGCTAGGTGTGCTCAACAGGGCGCGGCGGTACTTCACTGCGGCGCAAACACTGCTATCAAATGGAGTCACAAATAAGTCGCAAGTGCGACCGCATATGGAGTACTGCTGTCACCTTTGGGCGGGAGCACCTGAATATCAGCTTCGTCCATTTGACTCGGTGCAAAGACGAGCTGTAAGAGTTGTCAACGACCCTGTACTTACAGCTGGTGTGGAACCTCTTCGCGACAGGAGAGACTTTGCCTCCTTATGCGTGTTCTACCGCCTGTACAATGGTATGTGCTCTGAGAAATTGTTTGATATGATGCCCACGGCTACGTTCTATCATTGCACCGCTCGCCACAGACATGGAGTTCATCCTCACACTCTGCGTCCGGTGCGTTCCAGCACGGTTAGATCCGATAGGTGTTTTCTTCCGCGCACGCTCAGGTTGTGGAATGACCTCCCTGCCTCGGTTTTCCCAAACGCCTACAGTATGGGGTTCTTCAAAAGGGGTCTTAGAAGGTTTTTACAGGGTCGGCAGCGCGAGTGTGGCACCTCTGGTGTTGCAAACGTTCATAGGCTGCGGTGACCACCGGTCCTTCTGGTGGGCCGTATGCTTGTCTGCCACCTTAGTGGTATAAAAAAAAAAAATACTCCCTGGGTGTTCTACGTAAGATACCGAAGCCGAAAATATGGTTAGATTTTTTTTTGTCTGTTTGCTTTTCTTTGTCCGGAAGGATCTCGAAAAGTACTCAATAGATTTGATTCAAATTTTGCAGAAATATTAACTAGAGGTAGTGTCTTCAATTAGGCTACATATCCTAGGGGCTAAGCAGAGAGCAATCAAATTGGCATTATAACATAATTTTCACGCGTACGAAGTCGCGCGCAACAGCTAGTACCTAATAAAATCTTTGGGACCCAAATAACTGTTATTGATCCACCTCCAGACAGAACACGTGGAAAATAAAGAGGCCGAGTACCTAATTCGATAGTTGCTTTCAAAAATACTAAAATATAATCAAAATGAAAAAGACTTTAGATGCAAAGGCGAACGTCAATCCTACAAAGAAGAAAGATGATACTATTGCATTTTGCATACTAAGCGTTTACGTCTGTAAGGGAAAAGTGCCACTACCACGAATTTTTTATGATTTTTTGACATTTTGGAAAGGAGAGACCTTGACATTAGTATCTACAGGTGGCGAGCTCAAAAGTAAAATTATTTATTAGAACTTAGCAGTATATATGATGTCTTTGTGACATTAGTGCGTAAAAAGAACAAGTACCTACTTATAGCGTATTTAAATAAAGTGGTGTGATTTTAAGAACCGGTCGGTTACTACGATCATTATGCTGATACGCAACGGAATGTCTGAATACGAAAAGAGCACTTGTTATGCTAAATTCAAATTGTTATGATTCCTCAGCAACATTATGTAATTTAATAAATTACACAATACAAAGTATCTATGCAATATATCATAATATTATTATGATAGTATGTTTACATTGTAGAAACTACGGGACCCGGGAGAAAAATCATTGCTAATTTTCGTTTCTTTAATGTAGGCTGCACATGCACAATGTACACTGCACATGCATGCGGTATTTTTTATAAGCGACTTTGAAAAAGGAGGAGTTTACTCAATTCGACCGTATATATATTTTTTTACTAGAAGTAGTCTGTTCATGCTAAAAAATTTCAAAATTCTAATGGTGTGTACGCATATTAAAGGACACAACAAGTCGGGTCCGTAACTTAATTTCGAGAGTCATATGTTCGATTATTGAAATATCGACTGAACGATTGTGCGAAAAGAGTTTATTGCGAAACAACTTTTTGTCGCTAAACGCTTCTTCGATTCTTCGAATATTTATTAATCGATAGACTGATCTTTCGAATGTTAAATTTAGAGTAGTTACATGAAAATCATTTTCTAGAATCAGGGAGAGATTGACCCCAGTATTTCCCAACAAAAAAAATTAACAAAAATAAAACCGACTACAAACAAAACCTGAAAAATATTTTTTTTGCCTCGGTTGCCCTCGTTTTCTCCTGGATCCCATCATCAGATCCTGACCTGGTGAAAATGGGACCACCTCAGAAGTCAACACTTTCCAAAGAAAGAAAAAAAAAATCCGTGTATAATTGACGGAAATATCGGTGAACATACATAAAAAAACATACATATGAATTGTGAACCTCCTCCTTTTTAGAAATCGGTTAAAAAAGAAAAGCAAGCAGGAAAAAAAGAAAAATTTAAAAAAAAAACTTTTAAATCAAAAAGACCACTTTTTTTTTTTTTTTATACCACTAGAGTGGCAGACAAGCATACGGCCCCCCCAGATGTACCGGTGGTCACCGCAGCCTATGGACGTTCGCAACACCAGAGGCGCCACAAGCGCGCTGCCGACTCTTTAGAAAAGAGTAGGTACATACTTGGCCTTTTGAATATTAGTATTTCGATTTCGGGTATTTTGGGCTAATGCATTTCAAGTAAAGGCATTCTGACTTCTGGTATTGTAATATACATATAACCGAATAACTCGCCGCTGTGGGCAGCGCTGTACGCAAGGCTGTTTTTTAGAGAATAGCACTGCAGGACGCAACGTGTGAGGATGAACACCCTGTCTATGGCGAGCGGTGCGATGATAGAGTGTAGCCGTAGGCATCATGTCAAACAATTCTTCAGAGCACAAACCGTTGTACAGGCGGTAGAACACACACAGAGAAGCAAAGTCTCTCCTGTCCTTAGATCATTTAACCACAGGATGCGCCTTACTTAAGCATTGTTTTCTGCCATTGCACATGACCATTTGGTCTTTTGGCTTTATGAAAAGCCTGTACATCAGTACATCATTTTATATGATTAAACTAGTACATTACATTGTAGTTGACTGTACAATAACAATTAACACACAACAGCCATTACGCGTTTGTCGATTAATACATTTTTAAATGCAATGAAATTTTATATGTCTTTGTGTTTCCCCCTTCACTTGTATGAAAACTGGCAGAATATTTTTGTATGCGGTGGTTCGCAAAGGCTAGTCCCGTGTTATATGGTCTAAGCTCCTGTCACTAACAGGTTCCACACCACCTGCAAGTATGGGATCGTTGACAACTCTCATAGCTCGCCTTTGCACCGAGTCAAATCGACGAAGCTGGTATTCGGGTGCCCCCGCCCAGAGGTGACAGCAGTACTTCATATGCGGACGCACTTGCGACTTATAGAGAAGCAGTGCTTGCGCCGCAGTAAAGTACCGCCGCGCCCTTCTGAGCACTCCGAGCTTCCTGGACGCCAGCTTGGCCTTGCCCTCCAAGTGACTGCGGAACTGCACATCACTGGAGATGTCAACACCAAGCATCCCTATACTTTCAGAGATGGTGAGAGATGTGCCCTGAAATTGTGGCGCCACAGTGAATGGGGTCTTTTTTGCGGTGAAAACACAAACTTGTGTCTTGGTAGGGTTGAATTGGACAAGATTTTGTCGACCCCAATCGGACACTGTAGTGAGAGTAGCCTCGACTTCAGACACAAGTTGTTCACGACTTTCTTCCACTGCAACCCGAGAGATACCGGGACGGCCCGTGTAATAAGTGTCGCCCGTACTGTCGTCCGCATAACAATGAATGCCGTCAATAGACAACATGTCATTGATATGCAGCAGAAACAAAGTAGGGGACAACACTGAGCCTTGTGGTACTCCAGCGTTTATGGCCATGCAGTCAGAACAGCTACCGTCAACGACGGCCCTGATGCTTCTACCGGCCAGAAAGCTGGATACCCATCCGCATAAACTCTCGGGCAGTCCATAGGAGGGCAATTTCGTAAGAAGACCACGGTGCCAGACCCGGTCAAAGGTTTTCGAGATGTCGAGGCTCACTGCTAGAGCCTCACCCTTACTCTCGATAGCCGCCGCCCAGCGGTGTGTGAGGTACACAAGAAGATCGCCCGTCGAGCGACCGTGACGGAAACCGTACTGCCGGTCACTGAGCAGGTCATGTTCCTCAAGGTACCTCAGGAGCTGTGTATTAATTACACGCTCCATCACCTTAGATAAAAGGGAGGTGACGGCTATAGGCCTATAATTGGCCGGGTCGGTCCTGTCACCCTTCTTGGGCACAGGATGCACGTGCGCGATCTTCCACGACGCCGGGACTTGCTTCATGGAGTATGAATGCGTGAAAATACGTGTAAGTACCGGACACAACTCCGGACCACACCGCTTAAGTACCACCGCGGGAATGCCGTCCGGCCCACTCGACTTATGAATATCTAGGGATTGAAGCTCCCGCCTGACGTCCCGTTGCTTGAATTTAATTTCTGGCTTGGAAGTGCCACACCAAGGGATACCAGGCGGAAGCGCACCTCCATCGTTCATGGTCGAGTTGGAGGCAAAGAGAGAACCCAAAAGGTCGGCCTTCTCCTTGGCACTCTGGGCCAGACTACCATCCAGTCTATGTAGAGGTGGTAATACATGGAGAGGCTTGACTTCATGAACTCGATGGCCAACGTTTGCCACTCTAAAAAATAAAACAACACCATATATTTAGTTTTTTATTACATATTTTATGTCAATATTGCTTAATTAAAATAAATACTAGTACCTACTTGATTAAAAATTATGTTTTTTCTTCATACATACCAATCAATTTGCATGTAACTACTCTAAATTTAACATTCGAAAGATCAGTCTATCGATTTATATTAAAATTTGAAGAAGCGTCTGGTTGAGTCTACTGGTGACCCAAAGCTGGCTGTTATTTCTCCCAGCGAATAGGAATCGCTGTTCAAAAGGTGAATGCTGCCAGCCTCTTGGGCACAATTCCACGGGGGCCTTATTTCGATTTAGTTTAGTTTTGTATACCTATACTTATACTGTAAATAGTTTGCTTCGTTTAGTTAGTAATAATGTAAATATATATAGAATTGTAATAATTACACTTCACTGTCTATCGATTAATAAATATTCGAAGAATCGTTCAGTCGAAGCAGCGTTTAGCGACAAAAAGTTGTTTCGCAATAAACTCTTTTCGCACAATCGTTCAGTCGATATTTCAATAATCGAACATATGACTCTCGAAATTAAGTTACGGACCCCAACAAGTCTGCCTTTGACATGTTAATGACAAAACTTGTCCTTTAAATTTTGGTCAGATTGCGTAGCTAGCTCCAGGAAACAACTATGAGTCATTGCATTCTTAATGCGAAGAAACTATAATGGACATGATTACCATACCACGAAATAATTATTGAAATATCTTATGTCCGAAAGGAACAAGGAGAATTATTAGAAGAAATCATTTCTATTTGATTACCCTTATTACTAAGCGCCATTTAAGGCCGCCCCTCACCGGGAGCATTGATGCTTTTTTTTTTAACGTGAGGGAAAATCCATAATGGATGCGATGCCGGACTCCTAACGACTAAAAAACCACACGTAACGCCCAACAGGCTATGGTTGGGAGCACCGGGTAAGCCCTCGGAAGGATGTCCCAGGACTCCCAACAGACCTACAGCCACCACTGCGGCCTCGTCCAGGGGGCGGTACGGGCGCTATCCCGCGTCTTTGGGGGTTTCGGGTGTGATCCCGCTTCTAAGGGCGGGGGCGTGCATGAATTTTTCACGTGAAAAATTCATTCAGTCATGTCATGGGCCTGCGTCTGTAAGCACGGTGAGCAGCCCTCTCACAGTCCTCAGGCCCCCGGTCATGGAGGTCTATAGACGGAAGCATTACAAGGTGCGCATTGTAATGCTCGGTTGTCCTCCTTCACTGATGTAACCACGTCTTGTATCATTACAGTTTGTGAACTGTAATGCTCAGTTCTCCTCCCTCACTGCTGTAATAGTCGACTCTGTAACGTTACATTACACGCGAAAGCGCCCAGTGAGGGAGCGCCTTTAAATTAGTTTAATAAAGGCATTGACTTATTATTACTTCAAATACCTATACCAGTAATAAGTAAGGTATAAATAAATAAATAAATATTCACGGACATCTCACACAACGCTATCTGATCCCAAAGTAAGCTAGGAATAACCAGCTTGTGTTATGGGTATCAGACCACGGTAAAAAGGTAAGGTACTTTAAAAGATGTTATTAACGATAAGGAAGGTAACGAAAAATCAAATTAGGTCGTGTGGATATTTGACAAAACATAAAGAAATGATTACTAATTAAGACCAGGGAGAGGCACACATGTTTTAACACGAACATGTCTTTGTGCATCTGATAAAGCCGTCGACGACTAGTGTGAATCATTACACACATAATGTATGTACCAATGTGTTATCGGATTGAGTCAGAACAAAGATAATAAGCAGGGGTCGACGCTGTCAATGTGTATTTGCAAGAAAACAAAACATTTCCGTGATGTTTAAAAAGATTCGTTTACATACATAACCTCACGCCTGTCTCCTAACAGGTCCGACAAAGACTTCATACATCATAATCTAAGGGCAGAGACTATGGCTTCTCACTTGCTATGATCCTGGCATACCACTTTTGCCTCATCTACTTGTGTGTGCTAAAGAGATGGAAGGAATATTTTGAGAGTTTATTCGAAAAAGAAGATATACAAGGCGATACGCGTGTTTTAGAACTGAATGAATTTGGCGATGAAAGCGAGTTAAGTATGGGAGAAATAGTGGAAGCGTTGAATTGTATGAAAGTAGGAAAGACTGCTGGAATAGATCGGATTTCTGTCGAAATGCTGAAAGCTGGACGTGGCGTGGTAGCTTGCCAGCTGTACCGCCTTTTTAACTTTTGTTGGCGAAGTGGCAGAGTACCAGCAGAATGGTGTAAAGCTGTCATTGTGCCGCTTTACAAAGGAAAAGGGTCGCAGCAAGAGTGCAAAAACTACCGCGGCATAAGCTTGCTCAGCATCGTTGGCAAATTGTATGCAAAAGTGTTGATAAAAAAGAGTGATGAATGAAACTGAAGGAAAAATGTGGGATGTTCAAGCAGGATTTATGAAAGGAAGGGGATGTACGGATCAGGTCTTTTCCTTACGATGCGTAGCTGAGAAAGTTTTGGCTAAAAGTCAAAAGGTCTATTGCATATTCGTGGACTTGGAAAAGGCCTATGACAGAGTGGTGAGGAATGAACTGTGGTCAATATTGTCCATGTATGGAGTGAACAGCAACTTGATACGGGCACTGAGGTCTCTCTATGAGGGTTCTAGTGCTTGTGTCAGGATCAACGGGGCCTGCACGGACTTCTTTCACATTGAAAAGGGTGTGAGACAGGGCTGTGTAGCGTCTCCGTGGCTGTTTAATCTATACATGGATAGTTGTCTGAAAGAACTGCAAGAGAGTATGTATGGTTTAAAAATGAATGAACTGACCGTCAAATGCCTCCTATACGCTGATGATCAGGTGATATTAGCATCATCAGCGGAGGAATTGCAACTGATGGTTAATAGTATGAATGAGGCTCTAAAAAGTAGAGGAATGAAAGTTAATGTAAACAAGACGAAAGTTATGGTTTTTGAAAGAGAAGAAAGTATAACGAATTGCTCAATCTTCATTGAAGGGCAAAGAGTGGAACAGGTGAAAGAATTTGTATACTTGGGTTCCAAATTTGTAAGGGATGGAAAGTGTGACCAGGATATTGAGCGAAGAGTTTTGGCAGGAAATCAAGTGAATGCGGCTATGTACACCTTTATGAGCAGTCAAAATGTGTCTGAGAAGGCCAGGTTGGCTGTACATAGGGGAGTGCTCATCCCTACACTTATGTATGGTAGTGATAGTTGGGTATGGCAGAAGAAGCATGAAAGCAAAATTAATGCAGTGGAAATGAGAAGTCTGCGAAGTATAGCTGGAGTGACTTTAATGGACAAAAAAAGAAATAGCGTGATAAGGGAAAAATGTGGTATAACAGAAGATGTAGTGACTAAGATCGAAAAAGGGATGCTTAGATGGTTTGGACACGTGGAAAGAATGGATGAGAATAGACTGACAAAGCAGATTTATGAGGCGAGAATGAATGGGCAAACTGGTAGGGGTAAACCTCGGCGTACGCATGCCGATCAAATCAGAGACGTTCTGGAAAAAGGCAAGGTCAAGAGTACCCTTAACCGGCGAGCGTGTATGAAAACAGTTATGAAAGTAGAAGAAGCGAAAGTTGTATGTCAGGATCGTAGCAAGTGGAAAGCCATAGTCTCTGCTTACCCCGATGGGAGACAAGCGTGATTATATGTATGTATGTATGTATGTATGTATGTATGTACTTTCATAAGTGCTTCGTTTACGAGTACATTTGACCTGGCCTTTTCTCAAAATATTTATTTGATTAACATTAGTACGTGGAGGACGACCCCTACCAGTTTGCCCAGTCACTCTTGCCTGACATAAATCTGTTTTGTTAGCCTTTTTATACTCTCTCCACATGTTCGAACTATCTGAGCATCCCTTTCTCTATCTTAGTCACTACATCTTCTGTTATGCCGCAGTATTCCCCTCCCCTATCACACTGTTCTTTTCTTTATCCATCATATTTATTTACCTATATCAAATACTGTATTTGTGCACATAGGTACATACAAATTCTGTGCAATCAAACATTTTATTGATGCGAAGATCGTAAAGTGAAACTGCAAGTAGTGCGTTATAATATAAGTATAGAGAGCAATAAGCAACGAATGGGCAGTAAAGAGTTAGAAACGAGCAATTGTGCAATTATTACGTATGTTCGGTATTCCCGCAGCAAATAACTAAGCAATCACTTGACATTATTTTAGATTCACGTCATTATCTACATCATACAATCCTCGACTGCCTCTGTGGCGCAGCCGGTAGTGATACCGCCTGCGGCGCTGGAGGTCGTGGGTTCGATTCCCACCGGAGACAAATATTTGTGTGACCCATAAATGTTTGTCTCAAGAGTCTGGGTGTTTCTATGTATAATATGTATGTATTTAAAAGTATATAAGTATTAATATCCGTGGTCTGATACCCATAACACAAGCAGGTTATTCCTAGCTTACTTTGGGATCAGATAGCGTTGTGTGAGATGTCCGTGAATATTTATTTATTTATTAATTCTATTGTATATCTGTTCTAATATTATAAAGAGGAACGATTTGAGTGTTTGTTTGCATCGAATGGGCTCTGAAACTACTGAACCGATTCAAAAAATTCTTTCACTGTTGGGAAGCTACACTATCTCCGGGTGACATAGGCTATATTTTATTCCCGTATTCCCACGGGCATGGGAGCTACGCGGGTGAAACCGCGTGGAGTCCGTTAGTACTTGATATACCAATTGTATCGTGATGGGTAACAAAACAAATAAATTTTCTTACAATCAGCTAATTTACTGCTTGGACTTTAGAATTTAAACCTTACCCAATCAGCTACTCAAAAGGATTCACCGTTTAGAGGTTGTTAATTCGTTTCTTAATCCAAATAGGTTTTTGTTTTACCTTATCAGAGAGATAATTAAAATGGCTTTGTTTTGTCATTCATTGTTTTTGTAAACAATGGATAAAAAATCAAAGAGGACAAACACTGGTTAGACAGATATAATCGGTTAACGTGTCGCTAAAAAGCTATACATGTTAAGCAAAATGTAAAGTAATGAGCGTTCGTGGATTTAGTTGATGTTATAGAAAGCAGTTCTATGCAACACGTCAGAACAGAATTTAAGTAAAAAAAAGAAGAATTGGCTACAAAGAAACAGACAGTACCACTTTACTCTTGCTCATTTACTTCCTCAGACATATTTTCGGATACCGTTTTATGTAGAAAGCATTTTAAGAATCCAAAATATGAAGTTCATAGTTCATTGTCCGGAATGTGTGTGCGCAAGAAGTTTAAATCCCTTTCTATTTCGCAAATGGCTGAGTATCTAATTTTCTTTGCTATTCGCTATCTCTTTCTTTCTTTTTCTATACTACTTTCTCATGTCCCGTCAACGCAAGTGACTTCCTAACAAATCTTTTAAGCGGTTGTTGTTATCCTAAAATTTAGGACCTAAATTGTTTATCTAGTAGTACAGTATGAGTATTACAGTTCGAGAGGGGCCGTATGTAAATTAGGCATTTTAATTATGCTTGGCATAAAGAGACAAATTAAGCAAATATGGAGACCAACAAAATATTCAAAGGGTGCCAAAATGACGGTATGTGTACGGTGCATGACCGTTTCTGGCACAGACTCATATAAGTTCATGACACGCAACTGACGTGACCTTGTTTTTTTTTAAATCGCAGAAGTCGGAGCACTCAACAAACGGCATTGTACTTGAATTCCTTGTCCGTATTTAAGAATTTAAATGTCCAGTTGTTCTCGCGTTTTTATTACTGTTTAATACACATTAGTAAACAAGTCTTTGTTCAACCGTAAACAAAGGAAAGTATGAGTTTTCCAGCTATTCATTCTCCTTGAATTGATCACAGCGATAATTCAGTGTAACGTGTCGTGTTGATTATTAGCTTTAGCTGTACATGTTATACTCTGCTCGTCAAATGCCGCCGCCTGCCTGATGTCAAGCAATGGTGACATTTCATGATGATAGTAGAATAGACAGTATTACAGCGGACTATGCACAAAGGTTGACGGCCCTAATTTAAGCTTTAAGGAGAATGAGGCAAATGCAGGCGCTTCGCTTCCATGTTGGTAAAGCGCTTCAAATTTTTGTAGTGCGGTGGAGAAAGAATTTATAAGTAACTATAACAAAGGCCAAGAGGAAAATATCAAGGCAATAATTGAAGTTGACCCATATCTAACAATTATTTAGTCACTTGCCCTTGGATGAATAAGCAAGATAGTATGCGTAGCGCAAACTTCAGCTTACGAACGACCATCGGGCTTATTGTAGAACAATGTTAGACACAAAAAAAGACGCACAAACAGTCCCAATGCCTACTGAGTATAAAACTGCAATTTATAGCACGCGACAATGTATTTATCTCGACTTGATCATGCCGACCACAATTTTATTCTCAAATGCTACAAGTAAAATCAAGAGTTTAAAGGACGAATAGACTTTGGGAGCTTTTCGTTTATTTGACTGCCTCTGTGGCGCAGGCGGTAACGTAACCGCCTGTCGCGCTGGAGGTCCTGGGTTCGATTACTGGGTCGGTACAAATATTTGTGTGATCCACACGTTTGTTTCGGAGTTTGGGTGTTTTCTATGTATAATATGTATATAGATTTATATATAAATATTTCTAAATACACTAAATACAAATCAGTCGTCTAGATCCCATAGCACAAGCTTAAATATATGAGCTTAATTTGGGCTAGATGATGTTGTGTGAGATTGTCCACAAATATAATTTATATTATTTATTTATTTATAATTGCTTCGGTACTAATTGGTACCTAAGAAATCATAATAACGACATTTACAGTTGACATTGCACTTGACAGTCAGTACAGTAGATATTTGGCTGCACTACCTTTGCAGTGCTCGTCGACACCCATTACAACGATGTATGAACTATGAGTGGAAGTTTGATTTTAACAATATCTCTGCATAATATGAAGTAGAAATTCGGTTTGCAGAACCCTATACGAAGATGCTTTTTCACATAGATGCAACACAGCATAATTTACAATCTACATATGATTTTGTATCAAGCGAGGCAGGCAATATGCAAAAAACACGACGTAAACAACACGACTTTAATGTAGCCACCTATCAATGATGTAGCAGATTGACGCTCGACACTTTCATCATTTGTCTGCCTACCTACCTATGTGGAAATCCCCACGGATATCATACCGGCTTCGAACCCGTTAAACCTCACGGTCCCTACGCAACCGGTGCGCGCTGAGCGCTCCCTGGAGGACTCCTCGGAAGGAGGGAGGGAGGATACGCTTTATAATGGACTCCCGTATTTCACGTCTGAGGATAGACATATTAGACATGCAGAGGAGTGTCAGGAGTGTGTGTGAAACGAGTGTAAGGCAAAGACTTCTATATAAACAGAGGAAACCTCATCTATACTAATATTATAAAGAGGAAAGATTTGTTTTTTTGTTTGTTTGTTTGTAAAGAATAGGCTCCGGAACTACAGGACCGATTTGAAAAATTCTTTCACTGTTGGAAAGCTACACTCTTTGCGGTGAACATAGGCTATATTTTATTCCCGTATTCCCACGGGAACGGGAACTACGCGGGTGAAACCGCGTGACGTCCGCTAGTTTTATATAGAAGTCTTTGGTTAAACAACATATATACTGTGCTTTGGTGTAATGCAGGAGAGGAAGTAAGGAGTAGAACTAGCCTCTCTTGCTTTGAACTTTGGCATGGTCGTTGGTCATAGTAAGATGAGACGATGTTATAGTAACACAATCAAATTAGTCATTAGTAGGTATGTCCGATGTTTCTGTGAGTTTCGACGAAACGTGAGTCGACTAAGCAATCGCATTGTGTTACACACTGTAGTATAAACATAATCATAGAAGATTATTATTAAATTTATTCTTGGAAACTGTCGTAGGTTGGATCAATTTAACTGCTCCATCTAGCTCAAATGAAGTTGCCTTGAGGGACTTTCCCATTGATTAACAACTTACATATTTCTATATAAATACAAAAGAATAACTTAAGACTAAAGGCCCCAGGATTGGAAGTCCTAAAGTCGCATACATAACCACGGAGTCAGGAAACCCAGCCACCAATGGAAAAAGCTTTTGCTGTGTAGCTAGTTAGTTAAACTCGTAATACAGTCAGTGTATCTATTGCGTCTACGGCGCAACATTTTTCCAACAGTTCGCTTACAGTACAGAATTCCCCACAGAAACATTTCTATGTAAATATGATTAAATTATACATACCTATGTTTATGGAAGAGAAGTACAGCAAGCCATATGGCCATGAGGAAGGATCCAGTGATTTCACACATGTCGAAAGCCCAGGGGATGTGGGGCACATTGTCTAAGAACAAATCTGGCAGTGGGGGATACTTCTTCATATCGGGCACCTTGTCGTGCACGATCACCATCACCACAGCCGTCACCCACGTCACCAGGAACAAGTAGCCTGGGTAAAATGACTAAAATCAGTTGATGGAAAGTGGGGAAGGCAGGCTACAAAACTGGCCAGGTGCGAGTTGGACTTGCATGACAGCAAAAGGCGTGTAGTTTTTGTATGGGAGCACCCCTTAAATTTTTTTGCTAGTGTATCTCAGGTTCCCCGACGGCTAGAGAGCTGAAATTTTCACAGATGTATTTCTCTTGTCATTTTAAAAACAAATATTTCACACCTTTCTAAACACCATGTCAAACACAAGATTTTAGAATCGGAAAAATAATAATATTTAGGGGAAGCTCCCAAACAACAAACATATTTTTTGCCGTTTTATGGTACGGAATCCTCCATGGGCGAGTCCGACACGCACTTGGCTGGTTTTTAGAACTTGTTGTTATAGCAACAAGAGAAACACGTCATCTGTAAAAAAAATTCAGCAATCATGGTTCATGATGACAGAAAGACAAATTAATAGGGTCCGGTTTTTACCCTAGGGGTAAGGAACCCTAAAAGCATTAACAGGGCTGTTCTATATGGCCAGTATTGGCCAATGGTTAAGTGACAAACAATGTCACAGATGAAAATAGAATGTTATTGCTTTCACATCTAATTACACATTGATTAGTTCATTATAAATGTTTATAAAAATATATTTGCTTTTTAATAAATAAATGTTTTCACTTTAGAGAAAAATATTACATAAGTAGTACTCAGTAGTATGTACAGGTTTTTTTAATTTAATTTTTTTTTGTTTTACATTTAAAAAAATATTGTTAAGAAAAGTTATGATGGTGTGTTAATAGTTGAGGAGCTGGTGGCATTTAGTTAATAAGTTTTATTGTATGGAAATATACACAATATCAAATGCATACTTCGGTTGCACAAGTAATTACAATCAGGGCCGTCTTTTCCACTGGGCACTATGGGCAATTGCCCAGGGCCCCGCGATCGAAAGGGCCCCCTCAGACCAAATACAAAGTCCCTAGTGCTAGACCCTAGTCCCTAGGCGTACGACGGCCTTCAAAAACCACAGTAAAGATTTTCTGTGATTTTTTTAATAAAATTATATACCTAGCTACCTTAGATTCCTTTGGCTCTATCATGAAGTTTCAGTGCCCCATCATTAGATCAGTTCGACAGTACCAAATTATTGTATTGTCATCAGAACTACATACAGCTGCCAATTTTCATGACGCTACGATCCTTGGAAGATGGTTAAATTAGTTTCCTTAGATTCCATTACATTGTTAGTTACATACACGACGACCTAATAAAAGCGTATTAATTACACAGGTCTGCAATGGTTTTCCTCTTTGAAATCTGAGTAACATTTTCTATAGTTTCTGATGTGCTGATTACGAGAAAAATAATAAAAAAAATCCTACACGTCAGGATTTTTTGATATTGAATATTTAAGATTTTACTTTAAAATGTCTGAGCGCCTATGTTTTAAAATTTTTAAAACGTCATTAACTTACTTCAGTTTAAATTTTATTGCATTAAATTAGTGTAAGGGGACATAGAAAATCATGCAAATCAGTAATTTGGTAATTACTACATAAAAAGTACAAGTAAT
Source organism: Miltochrista miniata (assembly GCA_933228765.1). Classification (NCBI taxonomy): domain Eukaryota; kingdom Metazoa; phylum Arthropoda; class Insecta; order Lepidoptera; family Erebidae; genus Miltochrista; species Miltochrista miniata. Next base: position 12,228,977 of record OW121752.1, read on the forward strand.
TCGCCCTAACCATGTTAAAAACGGGTAGTTTTGACTTAATTTTGTAATAAAATCAAAAAATTACCTAGTAGTAATATTAGATACCTATTTTTTGTAAATATTATTAGAAAAGGGTGTAATAAAGATAAACCAAAGGGTTTTTGTATAAGTACCCAAACTGATTTAGAAAATTAACAGTTGAATCTCGAAACATGAACTTTAAAATGTCATTGCGAAGGTGTTTAAATTCTACGAATTGTTTTTGTAATATCTCCCGAAATTTTATGGTGATAAAACAATGAAAGCAGCACAAAAGTTATTTTGGACACGTATTAAGTAACCAAGACAAAACTTCGACACCTCATAAACTTTGTTCGACTTGTTTATTACAATTTCGCAAGGGTTTTTAAAGGCCAGAAAAATAGCTTCAAAATCGTTTCACCTATGCTATGAAGAGAGGCTAAAGACCATGATAATGATGGCTACTTTTCTTGTTGTGACATAACTGGATACAATTCTAAAATAAAAGGGACATAAACAAGCACTAAACATCATTTCCTAAATTCGCACATTGATTACTTCCCAGAAAATTTAGCAGCCGTTAGCAAAGAACAAGGCGAAAGATTTTACCAAGATTTGAAAGAGCTTGAGGTCTGATATCGTGGAAGATGGAATACTAACATGATGGCGGATTATTGTTGTTTATTGAAGCGCGACGATCCAAACTGGAAATTTAAGCGAAAATCGCACAACCGAAGGTTCCAGGAAAAAAGAACCGGGTTCCACAAATTAAATTTACGTGTAATTTAGACTAGTAACAAGTTATTGTTATATTTTAGTCGTTTTATAAGTTAAAGGTAATGTACTTTTTTAAATATATATTTTTTATGAAAAAACGTGGGTCTTTTTTTCTATTTTCTATCTGTGCCTTTTTCGAAAAATCTGGAGGTGATGGAGAAAATCTAAGTACATATTCGTAATCAGCGCACCAAAATACCCTAGAATCAGCTATCAAATTCCAGAGAGGAAGTTATGACCCTCATTTTGCAGGCCTGTGTTATCAGACGTACCAAAAACAAATTAATTAATTAAAAATTTAAAAAACAACCTGAGCAGGTACAATCCGTGTCTGTTATAGGGATGGCGATCTGAAATCGATTAATCGAAAAATCGGGTCTTCCCGCCAAAAAATCAATCTTTTAAATCGATGCGTAGTACTGGATCGATTCACTGCATCGATACATCACTCAGTGAATTTGGCCCCACTTGATTTTTTTTCTAATTATTAGTTCTTCGTTAGTTCTTGACTGTTCGAACATTAAAATGTTTAGATCGTATTTTGTTTATTAATAATTAATTAAACAAATTTTGTTATTGCTAAAAATAGTGATGTGAGAACTCAAGTCTTTTAAGTCACTTAAGTTAGGACTAGACTCGATTTTCAAGACTCTACTCCAAAAATGCGACTCAAGTCTTTTTATTAATCTGAGGGACTCCAGTTGTTATAATACGACTCGGATATAAATGGACTCGAGTCTTTTATTAAAAGACTCACAACTTAGTCGCAAGTTTTTATTAAAGGACTCGAGTTGTTTAGCATACGATGAGCTGTTTAAAATTATAATAATAAAGTGTAATAAATAAATAAAAAATTGTATTGTAATTCTAAATTAGTACAAATATGCATTTTTAATTCAAGTCAAAGCTTTATTAGTTTAATCAATTTTCCATGTTTATTAATCAATTACCTATAGCTTAGTCATCATTTAATCTTGCCCTTTTTAAATAAATTAAAATAAATAAAATAAAATTTATTCCATTTGAAATTTTTTTAAAAATTATTTAGGTTTGTCAAAATCCCTATCCTTTAATACTTCGAAAGAGCTCCCAACTTAAGGATTTGAAGTCGCTGACACATCTTGTCGTAAAGACTACACTAGACCAGACAGTATAAAGGCTGATCTGACAAAACGTGTTCCGTCCGCTGGGCCCTCCACTGTTCATACTTTAAGATCATCAAAACACAAATTTGATGACAAAACTCGATGCCTTTTTTGTGCATGCGCATTTGAAGATGAAAAGAAAAAAACCTGTTGACAAGCGACAGACAGTATACTCTGTTTTATTTTATTTATTTATTAATGATCAACATAATACATTCATTACAGGTATATTTTGCAGTAACTACTCGCTTAAACTGTAAGGTTTTTGTGCGAGCAGCGTTTACTTACATAATTGTATAAAAACATTACATATCACTCACTGCATGTGCCCGCACGTGTTGAGTTTGATAGTCCATTTATCGAGGATGGCTATAGGCTATATAACATCACGCTAAGACGAACAGGAGCGAAGCAGCAATCAAGAATGTTTCGAAAACGTTACTCATTTCTCATAGGTACATGAAACGAGCACAAAAAAAGACACAGCGAAGCGTGGCAGGGTACCGCTAGTTGTTAATAAAAATAAATGTTTAACATGGTTTATCTACTTTCTTTGTATATTCTATGAAAATAGTGTCCTGTCAAAGTCATAGGGCCCCATTATCCTAATATGCCCAGGGCCTCAAATAGGATAAAGACGGCCCTGACAATAATTATTCAAGTCACTGTGTCAATAAAAGGTGACACAATAGCCACTTTGACTGATCATACAGGGCTGTATTAACATACAGGCTCCAAGCTAACTACTCTAAAGTTTTGTAGAATAAATAAGTGTGTGTGATAAAGGAATTACTGGCTGCCTCGGTAGTGCATTCAGTTTGATTTCCAGTTCCATCCAAATATTTGTGGGATCCACAAATGTGTTTCAGAGATTGGAGTTTTGTAATAATGCATGGGATTGAGGATGAAATAGTACCACTGAGTCAGACAAACATCATTATTTAAGCAGGTACTAAATTATATAGCTAAAAATATCAGAACAATTCCTAACCACCTTTTCTAATTGTACAAAAAGACAGTGAACTAGCAGCCCAACACATTATACATTTGAATGTGGTATCATATAAACCTTGGTACTGATTGAAGTAGGTACTCCATCTCTAGGTTACACTGTGTTACAGTCAACTGTTTCCTCAGCATTCCATGGATTCACCGTGCAGGAGCCGAGTCCATAGTGTGATACAGAGGTAAACATTGCGAGGGTGTACGGGACTTGCGACCCATTTGAGTAGGTTTTAGGTGGCAACTTTAAGGTGGGTCATCCCACCTCTGCCTAACCAGACTTGGTAATATTAATGATACTATTATATGGCTTGTGTATTGTGGCTTATTTGGGCTTAACTTTAGATTGTCCTCCCACGAGTTTGGGGTTCATATTTTTTTTACACAAAGCTAATATTATTAGAAGCCTCCACACGAAGTTTTAACTTGCGGAGATTAATGGTTAACGAGAAAAAAAATAATGAAAATCATAAAAATTTACCAAAAATTGTCACTTTTGACCACAGAATACCTACACTCTCAATGCTCTTGACATTCGGTTCGGCATTAAACGTTTCGTTTTACATATGGTTTACGCACTAAAATGTTTAACTTCATTTAATAATGAAATAAATAGGTATATTCAGTGACTTCGTAATATTTTATGCATATTTCATTATAATACATATATTTCGTTGACATAAATGAATGCTATTACTTAAATGTATTCTCACAATAATTTACCGACTATTGCCGCTATGTAAAACTAAACGTAAAACGCCGTCGACGCGCTGTCACTGTTACTGTCTGACAGTTATATTTTTTTTTGTAATACTTATTTTATGGCCTTTAACTTCAGCCTTTCAGCCAAACTATTGTTGATTATCCAACTATTGTTGGTTAGGTTAGGTTGGAACTGTGACCATTGACGCGCGACGGCGAGCGAGCGAAGCGAGCGTGCCGCGGCAGCGGCCGCCGAGCGCCAGAGGTGTCCTTTATAATATTATTATAACAATTTCAGACCAAGAAAATGCGAAAGTTAGGTTATAATATAAAAAAATCGTAACTCGAAAAGGGGGGGCCTCCGCAAATTTTCCTTCAAGGGGGGGGTTCTACACCCCCTCCCCCCAACCACCTCCCAGCCCTTAAATCGTGGGAGGACAATCCGAAGTCCTACCATTTACCTAAGTACAGCTGTTTTAAATGTTGACAAATATAGTAACTTTATAATTGGACTAGATTGTTAATGGAATTCATTCATGTAACTTTGTTTAATATTCATGTGATGTGATACACATGTTTTGCAACTATGTTGTATTTACTATATTGGGACTGCATATTTTTATCACACATTTTTAGACACCATGCCAAACACAAAGACATGCACAATATAATATTTTAGATGTATATTTACCGAGTGCTATCGCAGTCTTCCATATCTCAGGTTTCAATCTTGAAGCTTTAACTTCTGCAGTGTAGGTTGATACACATTCTGAATTCCTTCTATATATTTCACTGGGCATTTTATTATGAAGATTATAACTCAAATGTGATAAATTAGTTCCTAAAAAATTAATGTTCGTTGAGGGATTACTGAGACCATCATCACAAAGACCGAGCTCGAACATCGCAGTACGGTTGAGTTTCTGTAGTTTCTTCACCAGCAGAATGAATCTTTTCCGTTCTCCTAGTTTTAATTGATCAAACGGAAAGTCATAAAAGTCTCGATCGACAAAAGATAGAAGACACTGGCCGTCGATATCATGAGATTTACAAATATCTGTTATAAAACTAGATATTTTCTCTTTGTGCAGCAAGTCCAATACATCTTTGTTGCTCCAATTGATTATATCAGACTCCATTTTCGTCAATTACTCTTATTATAACACAAACAATAAATGATCATTGAATATATCTTGAATAATTTGAGATGTGTAAATGTATACAAACAAGTTAATACTGAAAAGATAATCACAAAACTGTGTTTGTTTTAAAAATGTATATTTCATCACGAACGAAGTGACAACTTGCTTGACAAATGACGTAACCTGACATTTATGACATTCATGAAAACAGACGTCATGATGTCACTACTGTCAATATCCACAGATTAACATGTGTGCGTTCGCGCAGCGGAATGTTGTTGAATTTAAAGATTTTAATTATGCAGATATTTAGTATATGACGACGTGTAATTGTGTATGGTAAAAAGAAAATTGTGTATGCAGCCATTGTGGAGAAATTCGCCAAAAACTGATTCCGCTGGGCGAACGTTGTCCTGGCGGAACTTTTTTTAAATCCATGCACTTAAAGAAAAAAAATGTTTCCAACAATTAGTGTGTAATTGTGTATGTATGAATAAAATTAGTGTATGCATAAACTTTGGAGAAATTCAAGTTTCCGCTACACGAACGTTTGCCGTAGTTCGTAAAGTATACACTTTGGGGTCTAGATTTTCACGTTTATACAAACCATGTAAGTGCCTGCAACATGTTGCCAAGTATCAATGATGTTCCGATATCGATAGTAATTAAAGGGTTATAGGACAATTTACCATGAATAGATCACTGTTTACAAAGCAGTCAAATATCACGGCGTTCTAAAGGAATTGCATAGTAAAATGTATTCCAATAATTAGTTTATTAATTCAACTACTCATATGCAAAATTTCATCTCATTAAATTCACTAATTAAAGAGAAACAATTAAAATACTGACAAAACATCGAAAGCTTACATAACCCGACCAAGTTCGAATGGCTACAAAAAAGCGGCCGTGCAATATATTTAGGTAACATTCTAAAATTTACAGTCTAATACCGGTTTTGAATTGGTACAGGTGATAACATAATTGTTGTTTCGATATAATTTATATGTGATCGGTGATTTAAATTTTTATTGAAGCTCGAAATACATATTATCCTTACCCTCATATTCATAATCGTTTATAATACCTATTTTAGTTAAAACACATTTTAAGTCTATTGTTGTCTCTAACCAATGACAGAGTATGTTTAGAAGCGTTTGTTAATGTTAAGTTTTTATAAACAAGGGACTAGTCATGACAAGCACCTCAGTTGCGCTCCCGATACGCTCAAAATACACGCGCCTGTGCACGCACATGAGTTGTATGCCAAGTTCTGCCGTTACTGGGGCGCGCGCCCAAGGATTGTCATGATTAGTACCAAAGAGCTGTATTTTCATTCATTAATTCATATGCTCACGGCTGTTGTCCCAGAAGGGCTAGGCAGAGGTGTGACATTTCTGTGTCACCCACATTTCTCCATTTTCGGGTTTCTACGTAACAGGTGGCGAGAAATAAATAATAAATACATAATTATTATATGTATACGTAACAGGTGGCGAGAAATAAATAATAAATACATAATTATTATATGTAATTACAAATATTTTTGTACACAGATGTTTAATTAGAGAAGAACTTGTTAATAGGAGATTTATTTTTATCGTAGATGGTGGCGTTATTATTAAAAAATATTTTTCATTCAAGAAATCAATTGTTTAATTTTTTCCTAATGCTTGTGTACGCAACTGTACTATAATAATAAATACTATACTGGAAGGTTAAGAGCGTTACTTATATATATGGCACGGCCGCTTTTTCGTAGCCATTCGAACTTGGTCGGGTTATGTAGGCTTTCGATGTTTTGTCAGTATTTTAATTGTTTCTCTTAAATTAGTGAATTTAATGAGATGAAATTTTGCATATGAGTAGTTGAATTAATAAACTAATTATAGGAATACATTTTACAATACAATTCCTTTAGAACGCCGTGATATTTGACTGCTTTGTAAAAAGTGATCTATTCATGGTAAATTGTCCTATAACCCTTTAATTACTATCGGAACATCATTGATACTTGGCAACATGTTGCAGGCACTTACATGGTTTGTATAAACGTGAAAATCTAGACCCCAAAGTGTATACTTTACGAACTACGACCTAATAAGCGTATTTTACGTATATATTTTTATCTTTTATACCCTACAATTTTTTCTAAATCTGTTTTTTAAACAAATATAAACAAATTCAAAACAACGTATGTAAAAATCTACAGCTCTCTGAACGCACACACATTAGCGTGTGCGTTCGCGCAGCGGAATGTTGTTGAATTTAAAGATTTTAATTATGCAGATATTTAGTATATGACGTCGTGTAATTGTGTATGGTAAAAAGAAAATTGTGTATGCAGCCATTGTGGAGAAATTCGCCAAAAACTGATTCCGCTGGGCGAACGTTGTCCTGGCGGAACTTTTTTTAAATCCTTGCACTTAAAAGAAAAAAAATGTGTCCAACAATTAGTGTGTATTTGTGTGTAATTGTGTATGTATGAATAAAATTAGTGTAGGTATGTATAAACTTCAGAGAAATTCAAGTTTCCGCTACGCGAACGTTTGGCCATTAGCTAGTTTTCTTATAAAGCGCTTATATAGAGAGCTGTAGATTTTTACATACGTTGTTTTGAATTTGTTTATATTTGTTTAAAAAACAGACTTAGAAAAAAATGTAGGGTTTAAAAGATAAAAATATAAACGTAAAATACGCTTATTAGGTAGTAGTTCGTAAAGTATACACTTTGGGGTCTAGATTTTCACGTTTATACCAACCATGTAAGTGCCTGCAACATGTTGCCAAGTATCAATGATGTTCCGCTAGTAATTAAAGGGTTATAGGACAATTTACCATGAATAGATCACTGTTTACAAAGCAGTCAAATATCACGGCGTTCTAAAGGAATTGCATAGTAAAATGTATTCCAATAATTAGTTTATTAATTCAACTACTCATATGCAAAATTTCATCTCATCAAATTCAGTAATTAAAGAGAAACAATTAAAATACTGACAAAGCATCGAAAGCCTACATAACCCGACCAAGTTCGAATGACGACAAAAAAGCGGCCGTGCAATATATTTAGGTAACATTCTAAAATTTACAGTATGATACCGGTTTTGAATTGGTACAGGTGATAACATAATTGTTGTTTCGATATAATTTATATGTGATCAGTGATTTAAATTTTTATTGAAGCTCGAAATACATATTATCCTTACCCTCATATTCATAATCGTTTATAATACCTATTTTAGTTAAAACACATTTTAAGTCTATTGTTGTCTCTAACCAATGACAGAGTATGTTTAGCAAGCGTTTGTTAATGTTAAGTTTTTATAAACAAGGGACTAGTCATGACAAGCACCTCAGCTGCGCTCCCGATACGCTCAAAATACACACGGCCTGTGCGCGCACATGAGTTGTATGCCAAGTTCTGCCGTTACTGGGGCGCGCGCCCAAGGTTTGTCATGATTAGTACCAAAGAGCTGTATATTCATTCATTAATTCATATGCTCACGGCTGTTGTCCCAGAAGGGGTAGGCAGAGGTGTGACATTTCTGTGTCACCCACATTTCGCCATTTTTGGGTTTCTACGTAACAGGTGGCGAGAAATAAATAATAAATACATAATTATTATATGTATACGTAACAGGTGGCGAGAAATAAATAATAAACACATAATTATTATATGTAATTACAAATATTTTTGTACACAGATGTTTAATTAGAGAAGTACTTGTTAATAGGAGATTTATTTTTATCGTAGATGGTGGCGTTATTATTAAAAATATTTTTCATTCAAGAAATCAATTGTTTAATTTTTTCCTAACGCTTGTGTACGCAACTGTACTATAATAATAAATACTATACTGGAAGGTTAAGAGCGTTACTTAGATATATGGCACGGCCGCTTTTTTGTAGCCATTCGAACTTGGTCGGGTTATGTAGGCTTTCGATGTTTTGTCAGTATTTTAATTGTTTCTCTTTAATTACTGAATTTAATGAGATGAAATTTTGCATGTCAGTAGTTGAATTAATAAACTAATTATTGGAATACATTTTACTATGCAATTCCTTTAGAACGCCGTGATATTTGACTGCTTTGTAAACAGTGATCTATTCATGGTAAATTGTCCTATAACCCTTTAATTACTAACGGAACATCATTGATACTTGGCAACATGTTGCAGGCACTTACATGGTTGGTATAAACGTAAAAATCTAGACCCCAAAGTGTATACTTTACGAACTACGACCTAAAAAGCGTATTTTATGTTTATATTTTTATCTTTTAAACCCTGCATTTTTTTCTAAATCTGTTTTTTAAACAAATATAAACAAATTCAAAACAACGTATGTAAAAATCTACAGCTCTCTATATAAGCGCTTTATATGAAAACTAGCTAATGGCCAAACGTTCGCGTAGCGGAAACTTGAATTTCTCCGAAGTTTATGCATACACTAATTTTATTCATACATACACAATTACACACTAATTGTTGGACACATTTTTTTTCTTTTAAGTGCATGGATTTAAAAAAAGTTCCGCCAGGAAAACGTTCGCCCAGCGGAATCAGTTTTTGGCGAATTTCTCCACAATGGCTGCATACACAATTTTCTTTTTACCATACACAATTACACGACGTCATATACTAAATATCTGCATAATTAAAATCTTTAAATTCAACAACATTCCGCTGCGCGAACGCACACCGCGAGAATAAAATAATTATAGCCTATGTATACCGGGAAGAGTGTAGCTTCCCAACAGTGAAAGAATTTTTCAAATCGGTTAAGTAGTATTGGAGCCTATTCGATGCAAACATACAAACAATCAAATCTTCTCTCGTTAAAATATTGGTACAGAATTAGATTGGGAAATATTCCGCTTAAATGAGACGTTTTCCATGCCGCGTTGTATAATTAATACGCGCTGAGGCAAATACAAATTGATCTTGAAGCCATTTGAGGTGCATCCTGGGCAGTCGAGTAGCGACCACTCTCCTTCCTCTGAAGAAGAGTTGAGCTATTCCGGCCAGGTCGGGAGACCGCGCCCACCGACTGTTATTAGCGAACGAGCACACTACCTCATCTGCTTACAGAAGGGAGCTGAAGAGCGGTAAAAGTGCGAGCTTGGTTTGGGGTAACTGCATTCCTCGCGTTAGAATAAAAAATACTTTCGGATTCCAGACAAATTAAAACAAATTAATTAAAAAAAATATTTTAATGCAGTGATTTCAAAGACTGTTCACAGACAATAATATCGACATAGAATCATTAATACAAAAATATGGTTCATTATCATTACTATTATTATAATTATTGTGATACATTATAATGTAATGGTGCCGATTCTGTTGTTATAAATAAACATATCTAGGAGATAGAATAAACGATAAGCAATCCACGAGAGCTCCATTTGTTCAGAGACCTTATTCTTAATATTACATGGATTCAGAGTGCGTGTACCGGGTCCATAGCGTAGCACAAGGAGAAACACTCCGACGGGCGACGCCATCTAGCCAATTTTTAAGTTTAGTAGTTGAATATGTTACTACAGTATTCAAGTAAACTAATTGAACCATCTCCATATGTCCTTGGGTATCCTTTCGTAGGCTGTTAGGCAGGATACGTGAGGTTTTTAGTCAGTAGGAGTCCGGCACAGTATCCATGCAGGACTTTATCTCACGTTAAAAAAAAATCTCCATAATAATTATCTCAAAACTATTTTATGACAACAGAATCGCCTTCCATGTCAAATCTTTGTAGTTTGTAATCATTGTGTTATATCATTTGACAACAATTTTAATTATTATACACAAATTGTAATTGCATTCACTTGACAAATAATCATAATTGGCAAAACAGTTACTATTAATTTAACGCCGTAAGTTTCATTAATTTAAAAAAATCCTTCCCAGCATTTATTAGATTCATAATGCTATAACAACGAAAATGCTATTGTTCTTTTGCATTTAAACATATCCTCATATTTTGTTTAAGAGCTGTGATTAATATTTCCGTCGCAATTTGAAGTTAAATTATATAAAATAGCACGCGAAGTGACCATCTTTTTAGGGATTCGGACCCAAAAACGGGACCCTATTCATTAGACTTCGCCGTCACGGTCTGTCTGTCAATCACAGCTTGATCTATGTTTTACTAAAAGTCCTATGCATTAGACCGGTGCGAGTCGATTGGTTTTTGGTTAAACCACCTGGCGAACGAAGTCGCGGGCAAATACCTAGTACATAATAACTATATTATCGCGCGTTTTGTCAGTATGTACTGCATTTCTTTCATCATACAAGTAAACTTGCGATGATCGCGTTTTCGTTTAAATACATATTTTTATGTTCGTGCGAGAATCCTTTGGACGCGTTGCATTTTTGAGTTTGGAATTAGATCATCTTGGTCGTGGTAAATGAGGACAATGCTTGAAGTCTGACACTTAAAACCACTAGAAATTTCCTGGTTTATAGCTGATGGCATAGTCTGTGCTTTTCATCAGACAGGGATAGTCTTTAGGAAGTAAATAATGTCCAAAATAGCTGAAAGATTCTACACAATAGATAGTTATTGCAATTACGTATTTGCTAAATGAACGGTAGAAAACGATACGTTTATAAATTATATCAAGTGTATAGTTTTTCACGTGGGTATTCCTTTTAACATCATAATATGGCATGTTATATTAACAAGTATACTTAGATACCTAAATAACAATGAATCACAGTAACTGTCATCAACGTGTAACACGGAATAAAGCACATAAATACATAATAAACATTATTAAATGCCTTGAACGTAGTTGCCTTTTAGACTGAATGCATACCTACATATAATATAACTGAGTGCAATACAAAACACACGACGCCCGTAGCTCTGCTATGTGTCGTGAAAGCTAAATAGTAATTAATAATTAAGAACGCTTACAAAAATATAAAAAACATAATGGAATCAAATCACATAATTATAGAAGAGTGTAAAAGTGTTTCAATAATTGTAGTTGAACTTCACTTGCAGTAAGTACTTTACGTTGACTTGCGCTATGTCGTAAACGATGAATCTGACGCGGTGCTAAGGAAATATATCTATCCATTACAGTCGCTCAGCAAGCAATATCAATAGCCAAGTCGTTTCTCTGTACCATAGGAACTTAAAACACTCTGTAATCGTCTGTGTTTTCCTTTGACTATAACCAAAGATAATATAATAGTATTACATACAGATCGGCAACTTCCTGCCTCCCACTGAGTAAGCTTCCCCATCCGCCCACCAAAATTTAAGTGTCTATTGCCGTATCAGTACTTGAGAGAGTGTCACTGCGTTGCATTACGTATTACTATTTGTGCTTAGCCGAGGGTAGATTTGAAAAAAAAGGACTACATGAGATTGCGTTCTGTTCCTTATTATTTTGTTTCCATACCTAGTGTCCCTAGTATACCCACACACACATTCAAGCTTGATTCAAGCATTCACATTACGTGTATATTAGTGTGGGTGCTATAACCTCGAATTCTTCAATAGGAGCGTAAAAAAGAACATCATTAGCCATCATCATGGCCACTCTTGCAGTCTTCAAGTCCTTCGAAGTGGTGGTGAAGAATCCAGGGTTGTAATAGAAGAGAAACACATGCGCTGCCAAAGCATTCCAAACTACTATAGTTTAAAGCTTTTAAAGAGAAACGATCTTTCGAATCGCTCTGTTCTATCGATTACCTATAATTATAGTTACATAGTCTTTACATAATTATAGCAGATTATAGAACTAAAGATAGAGACGCTAACCAAACAAGAAAGTGCGACCAAGATAGCAAATGCGATACTTAAAAGTGAGTACTGTAACGCGGCAGTGCTAAAACACTTTGCACACGTAACGAGTGTCACTTCTAGAGATTTTAGCAGTACCACAGGGCGGAAACTTAATACAAAAATGTTCGTTTTCACTCACACTAATATACACGTAATGTGAATGCTTGAATCAAGCTTGAATGTGTGTGTGAGTATACTAGGGACACTAGCTATGGAAACAAAATAATAACGAACAGAACGCAATCTCATGTATGAAGGTACTTTTTTTTTCAAATCTACCCTCTGCTAAGCGGAGTATTCCCGTTCGTCCCCCCGACTTCGTCCCCCCGAGGGGGACGAACGGGAATTCACTAAAATAATATTTAATCAGTTCCCGATCGTCCCCCTCCTAATACAAGAGGGGACGAATGGGAATATGTTCTTCGATTAAGTGCCATTCGTCCCCCTTTCGTCCCCGTCGATCAAAAACAAATGAAAAAAAAAACAAATGACGATAAACAAATGAAAAAAAAAAACAAATGAAGATCGACAAAACAAATGACCTTCGGATAAACAAATGAAGATCGAAAAAACAAATGAAGATCGGCTAAACAAATTAAGAGCGACAAAACAAATGAAGAACGAAAAGACAAATGAAGATCGAAAAAACAAATGAAGATCGAAAAAACAAATGAAGATCGGCTAAACAAATTAAGAGCGACAAAACAAATGAAGAACGAAAAAACAAATGAAGATCGAAAAACCGAAGACCGATAAAACATTATGCAGATCAATAAAACAAAAGACTATAAGTTTGTAAGGTCAAAAACTACTCGCAGCCATATTTTGTAATCTAGATGCGATTGCCATTCAAAAAAATAGGTGCAAACAAATCTCGACCTTAATGACACGTCTCTAAAAATGTGGTTTTAGGCATATATACTCACATCAGATCGTAGACATCACTGACATCAGATAATAGACATCACTGATCATGAATATATAAAAAATAAATAGATATTATGCATGTACATAAGGTCGAGAATTGCTTGCACCTATTTTTTTGAATGGTTAACACATCTAGATTACAAAAAATGAGTCCAAGCCAATTTCGACCTAAAGAGCATGCGTAATATCTATTTTTTTTTATATTCGTTATCAGTGATGTCTATTTTGCCTAAAGCCACATTTTTAGAGAAGTGTCATTAAGGTCGAGAATTGCTTGCACCTATTTCTTTGAATCGAAGTGTCATTATCTATTTATTTTTTATATATTTGTGATCAGTGACGTCTAAAAACGCCTAAAAGCACATTTTTAGGTAAGTGTCATTAAGGTCGAGAATTGCTTGCACCTATTTTTTTGAATGGCTCTCGCATCTAGATTACAAAATATGGCTGCAAGTAGTTTTTGACCTTATAAACTTGCTTAGTCTATTGTTTTATTGGTCTGATTATGTTTTTTCGATCGTCATTTGTTTATCCGACCGTCATTTGTTTTGCCGATCCTCATTTGTTTTGACGATCTTCATTTGTTTTATTGATCTCAATTTATTTTGACGATCTTCATTTGTTTTGACGATCTTCATTTGTTTTGTTGATCTTCATTTGTAAATAAAAATATAATTTCAAATTTGATTTTTTACCAACGCACCTGTCTTATATAATTTGTTGGGAGCAATAGAACTAAAAAAAAATTATAAAATTATTCCCGTTCGTCCCCCCAAAAAAAATAAGGGGACCATCGGGAAAATAAAATATTAAATTCCCGTTCGTCCCCTTAGGGGGGAATACTCCGGCTAAGCACAAATTAAACCAAAGCAATAGCACACTGTACGTAGGTAGTAATACGTAATGCAACGCAGTGACACTCTCTCAAATACTGACACGGCAATAGACACATCAACTTTGGTGTGGGGATGGGGAAGCTTACTCAGTGGGAGGCAGGGAGTTGCCGATCTGTATGTAATACTATCAAATTATCATTGGCAGTACAGGTGAACCACGTTTATAAGTCGCATCGACAAAATTCGCCTGCTCAGAATAGAGCAAGCTAACGCCGATTAATTACGATTGCCAACGCTGTTGAAACACCGACTTTATTGCGTTGCGTTAAGATTGAAAATGCAATAAATCCAGAGAGTAGTGCTGTCTCGCTCATTGTAGCTCATTGCTCCGCGATGCTGCGGGCATCAAACATGGCGCGCAGGCGGCAACCAATAACAAAGGGCCATGTTTGGCGCGTCTATGCGGAGCGTTGTGATTGGTTAAGATATTTTCGCGCGTTTCGAATATGAGACTTTGCGCAGGTACATCGGCGTAACTTATAAACGTGGTACTACTGTACTTACTTTTGGATTTAGTATTTGCTTTCTAGACCTCATTTTCTTGTCCGGGAAGCGTCATCTGATTTTAGATCTATAATCAGTGATAATAATAGTAAGTATAGTTATAAAAGGATACTCGTTATACAGCAGCGAAGAGTTAACATTACTCTGTACAGGTTTCCCCAGTGGTACGATGAGTCCGTCGTCCAGGGTTCGATCCTGGGCGGGATCTGGTATGGTGGCACCCTTACCCCAGGCTGAATGCATGTTCGGTGGCAGTTGCACGTTCTCGGCTTTTAAGCACTCTTTCCTGTATTGGGTAGAGTGTAGTTTACAATTACGAGTGATAAGTAACTAATCAAAAATATTCAAAGACAAATTTTTAGTCGGCAGATGATGGATTTCCACAAGTAAAAAAACTAAAAAAGTACTCTCAGTCCTACTAACTCACGTGTTTCTGTAAATTACCACTGCATTAAACATCTTACACTACGCTCTGTCTTCAGATGGGTAACCTTTTGCGGTATGTCCATATACAAGCGTTTCCTTTTTTCAGGGAGGCATACTAAGCCGTTTTTCTTTCATCCCCTCTCCCAAAGGAAACCGCGCAAAATATCGTTATCAAAAGTATACTAGATTCTTCCTCGGGTCATAAGCTTAAATTGTGTCAGGTATCATTCAAATTGATTCAGTAGTTTCGGTGCGATACTAAAGGCGGAGACATACTTAGGTGTCGTGGCGTGTCGTGACGCGCCAGAAGTATAGCGATTTCATACATTTGATATTAAGTAGCGATACATTTGCATGTCGTGTCGTGTCGCATATCGCTAGAAATCGACATACTTCTGGCGCGTCACGACACGCCACGACACATAAGTATGTCTCCGCCTTTATTCGGGATACCGACATACAGAAAGGCGGACACGAGAAAAATATTACATTTTCGGCTTTAATACCGATTATAGAAGGCACTACAATTAAAATTTTCTTAATACCTACTTTCATGTACAGATTCTTGACCCTCTAAGTTTTATTATTATGTATACTCGTTATACAGCAGCGTAGTAAAATTGCCGACAGCATTGAAAATATACTCACATATTGCCGAGAGCAACTTCGCAGAGCAGCAAAAGACCGACGTTGTTGATTTTGTTGGCACAACAATAATTTGCCGATTTGGACACCATGTCGGCGAAGTATATGCCTTTGCCGAACATGTAACCTGTCACTGGGGCTTCTGGCGGGGCTATGCGTAGACCTGTGAGCAAAACATTACGGAAATGATTTAGTTCTCTGGGGCACATTGGCGATATGGCACGGAATAAAATAACATTTATACCTATTGAAATTAAATAAAAAAAATTAACATTTGTCTAATTTTTCATCACTCTATTACGGGCAACAAACCGAGAAAAACTCGTTTAAGAATCTCAACCCAGCTTTTTTTTTAATTTATGTTAAAAATAACACAGTTTTTTATTTACAAATCTAGGGTTGCCGAAAAGCGTCGTGTCATATTATGACAGTTTGACATTGAAATTTCAACTCTATTAGTAGGAAAAATCTATTCATAAGGATTATATTCACAAAACAAATATAAGCCCCGCACGTTCATATTGCGCTTGGCGGCCATCTTAGTGACCACTTGGTGACGTATGTCCGTCGAGCAGTAAGTACTAAAAAAAAATACCGTACGCAGCTTCGCAGGGCCAGCCCGCGCTCGCGCTACGTCACGATGACGTCACTTAGCTGTCATTATGAAAAGGTTCCAGCGCATTACCAACTTGCGGGGCTTATAAATATATACAAATACGCACCTTGAGATATAATGCCGGCGAAGTTGGTGACGCGGGAGCCGTGCCACAGCAGGCGTCGGTTGTGCAGCTTCCTGAACGGTTTGTAGCGCTTCTCCTCACCCTCGCGGACTACTTTGAACACCTGCCACGAAATACATCTATGGCTTACATGGACCATCTTTGACGCTTGTTAAGTTCAGATCAATCGATCGAAAATACTGTTTTTGAATTTGATAACGCATTATTTTTATGCGAAATGTGTTAAGAAAATGAGACAACTATGGTGGTATTTGACTGTAATATTAAGAATTTATGTAGGTACCTAAATGAGTGTTTGTCACTCAAATTAAAGTGAATTATTATTATATTCTTATACATCAAAAAGATACATTTATACATCGTGTCTCTCTTCGCAATTTTTTATT
The DNA here is from genome assembly GCA_933228765.1 of Miltochrista miniata. Classification (NCBI taxonomy): domain Eukaryota; kingdom Metazoa; phylum Arthropoda; class Insecta; order Lepidoptera; family Erebidae; genus Miltochrista; species Miltochrista miniata. Next base: position 12,246,075 of record OW121752.1, read on the forward strand.
TTCGATAATAAAATCATAATAAAAACTTGTATCACATGTGAATTTACTAGATTTTATTTACAATACTCGTCTCTTGTGGATAATATTCATACCTCTTCAATTTGAAGCGTGTAACTGGTATGCGTGGCAGCGTGCGTGTTGGATAGATACTCCTGTATCAGGGCGAACTCCGATGAATCTTTCAGGAGCGGAGCGATCTGCGCTTTCAGCTTCAGGTAGTGAGCCGATATGTGGCTGGACTCGCCGCTATCTGTTGCCGGATCTTTCAACATAAAACGGAATCGGTTGAACAAGGATCTATGACATAAGTGCTCACTAATAGTAGGCGCACACTGGGCGACAGTCGCGGGGACTTGTCACGCAGTGTGCGCCTGCATCGGTCGACTTGTCGCCGCGACTGTCGCTGGCGTCGGCGACATGTCGCGGCGACAGACGTCGTGAAAAATGCTGTTGCTCGGCGACTGTCGCCGTGTGTGTTAGAACAAAATGTATGTAATTTGGAGAAAATCAATAAAAACCAAATCCTCGAAGCTTTGACCAGCTGTGGCCACAACTTTGAGAACCATTATTTTAGATTATTTACCCCTTCTCTATAGAAAATCGTCCTCGGCTCGCGCGATAGCTTGCCCAACCCCTCGAAACTAGCGGTATCATGTAGGCTTTAAACTAATTTAAACCTATTTGCCATGCACTATAAACTTAGAAAATGTCAAGAAACGTTGGTTATTTATAACCCAAATTGGTATGTAAACTATGATATACTGATCTGAAAATATTCCAACGGACCTGTGGTCTGCATTAGGCTGTAGGCTATCTCAATCTCGAGAAGGTTGTCCAACATGGCGGTCTTGGTGTTGATGAGCTCTGTATTATCTAACAAGGGCGCGTTCTTCACGCCGAAGTCGTGCGGTATCAGTGTGAAGAATCTGAAATGGTACAGGCGATTTTACTTCTACTAAGTAATAAAAATATCCAAAATCACTGTAGACGCAGAATTCTATATCACGTTCGACAATGGCTTTGGAAAGTGACGTCTATTATATTAAACCTAAGTACTCTACTGTTTGTACGCCGAAAACGGCAGAATATTATCATGATCACTTCAATGTTTGCTCTAAGTACAATACTGTGGAGATGTTTATTATTCAATCACGCTCTAACGGTTTCCCCTACTAATATTATAAATGCGAAAGTAGCACTGTCTGTCTGTCTGTAACGCTTGCACGCCTATGCCGCTGAACCAATTTCGTTGAAATTTGGTATAGAGATAATTTGAGTCCAAGGGAAGGGCATAGGCTACTTTTTAACTGACTGCGCAAAAGAAGGGTAATGCTTTTACGCGGTAACGATTTCTACGCGGTCGAAGCCGCGGGAAAAATAGTAGATTAACATTTGGATTAACATAATTGGGCTACATATTAAATTTTGGAATGCGGTCCCATGGGTTTCGGCAATGGGACCTGAGCGGGGTAAGCAACGGGCACCATGTCGAATAAAATAATTATTACACCACGAGAATATACTGGGTGTTTCTTTTAGGGTGTCAAGCCGCCACTAGCTGGTAGCAGGCAGTGATGGGCGTAATTAATTACAAAAGTAATTCAATTAATAATTGAATTACAATGTAATTAAGTTACAATGTAATCTAATTACTCAGTAATTAATTACTTTGTAATTGAAATACTTTGGATGTTCCGGTTAATTAGTTACTAAGTAACTAATTGCAAAGTAATTAGATTACTTTATAACTAGTTACTTTGTAATTCATTACTTTGTAATTATCATACATTCAAGCAAATCAATACCACAGCCGGCAATCCATAATGGCCGCTGCGCCGCCGTTGTAAAAGTTCATGTTGGGTATCGTATAAGGGGTATTTTGGTATGCTGAGTACGAATTTCGGGTTAATTTAGCAATCCAATATGGCCGCCGCGCCATCGTTGTAAAAGTTCATGTTGGGTATCGTATAAGGGGTATTTTGGTATGCTGATTACGAATTTCGGGTTAATTTTGCAATCCAATATGGTCACCGCGCCGCCGTTATAAAATTTCAAGTTGGGTATCGTAAATGGGGTATTTTGGTACGCTGAGTACGAATTTCGCGTTAATTTAGCAATCCAATATGGTCACCGTGCCGCCGTTATAAAATTTCATGTTGGGTATCGTATAAGGGGTATTTTGGTATGCTGAGTACGAATTTCGGGTTAATTTAGCAATCCAATATGGCCGCCGTGCCATCGTTGTAAAAGTTCATGTTGGGTATCGTATAAGGGGTATTTTGGTATGCTGAGTACGAATTTCGGATTAATTTAGCAATCCAATATGGCCGCCGCGCCATCGTTGTAAAAGTTCATGTTGGGTATCGTATAAGGGGTATTTTGGTATGCTGAGTACGAATTTCGGGTTAATTTTGCAATCCAATATGGTCACCGCGCCGCCGTTATAAAATTTCATGTTGGGTATCGTATAAGGGGTATTTTGGTATGCTGAGTACGAATTTCGGGTTAATTTAGCAATCCAATATGGCCGCCGTGCCATCGTTGTAAAAGTTCATGTTGGGTATCGTATAAGGGGTATTTTGGTATGCTGAGTACGAATTTCGGGTTAATTTTGCAATCAAATATGGTCACCGCGCCACCGTTATAAAATTTCATGTTGGGTATCGTAAAAGGGGTATTTTGGTATGCTGAGTACGAATTTCGGTTTAATTTAGCAATCCAATATGGCCGCCGCGCCATCGTTGTAAAAGTTCATGTTGGGTATCGTATAAGGGGTATTTTGGTATGCTGAGTACGAATTTCGGGTTAATTTAGCAATCCAATATGGCCGCCGTGCCATCGTTGTAAAAGTTCATGTTGGGTATCGTATAAGGGGTATTTTGGTATGCTGAGTACGAATATCGGGTTAATTCTGCAATCCAATATGGTCACCGCGCCACCGTTATAAAATTTCATGTTGGGTATCGTAAAAGGGGTATTTTGGTATGCTGAGTACGAATTGCGGGTTAATTTAGCAATCCAATATGGCCGCCGCGCCATCGTTGTAAAAGTTCATGTTGGGTATCGTATAAGGGGTATTTTGGTATGCTGAGTACGAATTTCGGGTTAATTTAGCAATCCAATATGGCCGCCGCGCCGCCGTTGTAAAAGTTCATGTTGGGTATCGTATAAGGGGTATTTTGGTATGCTGAGTACGAATTTTGGGTTAATTTAGCAATCCAATATGGCCGCCGCGCCATCGTTGTAAAAGTTCATGTTGGGTATCGTATAAGGGGTATTTTGGTATGCTGAGTACGGATTTCGGGTTAATTTTGCAATCCAATATGGTCACCGCGCCGCCGTTATAAAATTTCAAGTTGGGTATCGTATATGGGGTATTTTGGTACGCTGAGTACGAATTTCGCGTTAATTTAGCAATCCAATACGACCGCCGCGCCGCTGTTGTAAAAGTTCAAGTTGGGTATCGTATAAGGGGTATTTTGGTATGCTGAGTACGAATTTCGGTTTAATTTGGCAATCCAATATGGCCGCCGCGCCGCCGTTGTAAAAGTTCATGTTGAGTATCGTATAAGGGGTATTTTGGTATGCTGAGTACGAATTTCGGGTTTTACCTTTTGGGGTACGAAACCCCTAAAAGCCTATTATAGCCCCGATCCTATGACTGTTCTAACAAGCCCAAAAATCTTAATATATCCTGTAATTTAACTGAGGATGTAGGTTTCCTACTCGCTACTTATTACTGTTTCTGAAATAGTCTTGTGACCGACAGACAGACATACGGACGATAAATTCTCATGAATAGGGTCCCGTTTTTACCCTTTGGATACGGAACCCTAAAAATCTAATGAAAACCTCGATTCTGTGACTTTTCACAACAACATGTAATTTCCTGAAGAGTTGGTATCCCGCAGACATTTTGATGCAGTAGGCATCAGGTTACCATGTCGTGAAAATTCCTTAAAAGAATACCACATTCATCATGAATCTCGCATGGGAATTTTAAAAGCCCTTGATCACTCAGGAAATGAGATGGTCTTCAAAATTTATAGCTAAGTACATCCTGGACACATTCATCAAAATCGGTCAATACCTTGGGCTTGGACCGCAATGCATCCACTATACCGATCAAGAAATTTTGTGATTATGACGCGGCTGCCATTTTGGATTGCAAATTTATCATGTGATTCGTACTCAGCGTATCAAAACACCCCATAAAGGATACCCATCATGAAATTTTGTGATTTCGGCGCGGCGGCCATATTGGATTGCAAAATTATCATGTGATTCGTACTCAGCACATCGAAAAACCCATTAAACGATACCCATCATGAAATTTTGTGACTACGGCGCGGCGGCCATATTGGATTGCAAAATTATCATGTGATTCGCACTCAGCATACCAAAAAACCCCTTAAACGATACCCATCATGAAATTTTGTGACTACGGCGCGTCGGCCATATTGGATTGCAAAATTATCATGTGATTCGCACTCAGCATACCAAAAAACCCATTAAACGATACCCATCATGAAATTTTGTGACTACGGCGCGGCGGCCATATTGGATTGCAAAATTATCATGTGATTCGTACTCAGCATACCAAAAAACCCCTTAAACGATACCCATCATGAAATTTTGTGACTACGGCGCGGCGGCCATATTGGATTGCAAAATTATCATGTGATTCGCACTCAGCATACCAAAAAACCCCTTAAACGATACCCATCATGAAATTTTGTGACTACGGCGCGGCGGCCATATTGGATTGCAAAATTATCATGTGATTCGCACTCAGCATACCAAAAAACCTCTTAAACGATACCCATCATGAAATTTTGTAACTACGGCGCACAGTAGATCGATCCCATACAAATGCTTGGACGTCGTATAGGGTCGCATGTTAGTAAGAATATATCTTAAAATAAAGAGTATATACGCGTTCTATAACTCCTACTTAAGGGGACCCTACTGTTAATAAAATATTATTCTTATATCATGTACCTATTTTTAACCGACTTCAAAAAAGGAGAAGGATCTCAATTCATCTGTATGTTTTTTTTATGTATGTTCACCGATGTTTCGGTCAATTATAGACGGATTTTTTTTTTTCTTTTGTTAAATAGGGTTTACTTCTGCAGTGGTCCCATTTTCACCAGGTCAGGATCTGATGATGGGATCCAGGAGAAATTGAAGGCAACTACTGAAAATTGTAGGGCAACTATTGCGTTTGTTAACTTTTTAATTAAGAGCTTTAATGTACTACAATTTAATGAAGGTCTGGAGTCGATCTGATGATGGAACCGAAAGACAGTCGAGGGAATTCCTTAACGACTTACAGCAATTACCTTGTGTTTGGGCTCGATTGATTTGTTTTGATGAGAACTTTACACTTAGATAGATATATTTTCGGTCCACCCTTCACTTAAAATAATGAAATATTTTTTAAAAAAAAAATAATACCGACTTCAAACAAATCCTAAATAATAAAATTTACTTAGCACAAAGTAATATGAATTTTGATTTATCAGATTTTAATCAATATAATATTGAAGTTGGTACCATTAATAATATCTACTTAAACTTATGGGTTTACTTGGCGCCGACTTTAATATGATCTATACATATAATAAAACTGTTGAGGGTCGAGAGTCTGTATATGGAAGATAGTTAAAAAAATAATAATTTTAGAGCGTTCTCTAATCGATACTGAAGCCGAAAATGAAATTTAATTTTTTATGTCTGTCTTTCTGTATCCCTAATAAGTATCACGCCGAAACTACTGAATTGATTTGAGTGAAATTTGGTACAATCTGAGCTTATAGTCTTAGAAGGCTTCTAGGATACTTTTGATTCCGATAATTTGCGCGGTACCTTTGGGAGAGGGGGTGAAAGACGAAATGGTTTTTTAGTGGTAACTTCTAAATGCGTGATCCGATTTCAAAAATGTTTTCAGTGTCACAAAGAGAATATTTTAAGGATTTTTACACACAAGTTTCAATGTTAAAGGTTTTGTAGTTCAGGAAATAGAGGCATCTCAACTATCACAAAACCTAGAATTCAACGGTTCCTTCGAATTTGTGGGTAAATCTAATCTGGCGTGTTGGCTTAATCATAAAAGAGCAATGTAATATGATTCAGTGAGGCGTGGGCTTAATTGTTTTAGAATAGACTTAATCTTTAAGCTCTTTTATGATAAAGCAAACAGGGCAGTTTCATACGCTGCTTGACGAGTCTGATGAATAAATACTCCTCCTTTCATACACCATTTGTGACTAAAACGAAGTTGCGAGGGTCAGATAGTATTGAATAATATCTGATAAATCAAAATACGTATATTTTTTTACGTTTAATAGAAATTTTGCTGTTTAAAATAAAGTACGCGTTTTATATAATTTTATTTTTCTCAATAACGCGGACACATGCGGCTCTTAAAAGTAGCAAGAAGTATCGAGTATTTATTGGTTTATTTACCCTAATCAATATTTTTTTGGAATTATTTGGAAGTAGTAACAAAAACTCAACTTTTATTCGAAAATAAAAGTAATATTATTTTTTCTTCAAATCGGTATTAAATGGCTGTTACAATTTACAAATATCATAAAAATGTGAAGCCTAATATATATCCTGTTTATTCATATTTAACAAAGTAAAAGAAAACCACGAATTTTGTAAATAAATAAAATTAAAGTACGAGTTAATTTCTCCAGAAAAAGATCGGGTGTGTTTTGAACCTATTTTATGTAATAATAAGCGTGTTTTGAGGTGTTTATCTACCCATATTAGATGAAGTATGTATTCGTCTTTCGATATCACATCACATCTACTCGAATTGATTAGTTTGCATATTGAGCCAGACGTCCAGGCATTTGTATGGGATCGATCCACTGTGCGGCGTGGCGGCCATATTGGATTGCAAAATTATCATGTGATTCGCACTCAGCATACCAAAAAAACCCCTTAAACGATACCCATCATGAAATTTTGTGATTAGCGTATGGGAATTTCAGTGAAATTCCTTCGTCACTCAGGAATTGAGCTGATGGTCTTCAAATTTCATAGCTGAGTACCAACCTGGACACATTGACTTACATCAAAAAACCGCATCAATATCGATTCACTCCTTGGTTGGGCCTCGACGAATCCACAGCACAGGACAGAGTTGGTAATTATGAGTGTTGGTTAATTGAATTAATGAGTAACTAGTTGCAATGTAATTAGATTAACGTGTAATTCCATTACTCAGTAATTAGTTACTGCTAGTACTCATAGTAATTAATTACTCAAGTAATCTGTTACTGAGTAATTGAATTAAGCATTACAAAGTAATTATAATTTGTAACGGTTAATCTAATTACATTTTGCCCATCACTGGTAGCAGGGTTCCATACCTATCGATTTAACCCCCATGTATGTTCTACGATTTTTTGTAGTGTTCGAGATATTTTTTTTTGTTATTTTTCCACGTGGCCTTAAATAATTACAACTTCTTTTTGGTTCGACTTTTCTTGGATATTTTTTTATTATTATAATGCCTATTGATTGCAGTATTATGGACAAAATAATCTCCTTCCTAACTTTGATACAGGATGTAAAAAATTTAATCGATAATAAAAAAATAGGGAATTATGCAGAACATTATATCTCGAAAACTACAAAAAATCGTAGAACATACATGGGGGTTAAATCGATAGGTATGGAACCCTGCCACCAGCTAGTGGCGGCTTGACACCCTAAAAGAAACACCCAGTATTACTATTATTCCACTCCAGCGGTCAATACTTCTTTTAACAGGTTCAACAGCGCGAGTGCAACACCCCTTGACGCTAAATGCTAGTTCGTTCAGTAGTATGAAATAACTAGGTCGGATTTGTTCCTATTTCAAGGATAAAGTTCTAACAGTGACGGACGACTAACTCTACAATGAATAAGAAGGTTATTCACTTGTTGGTAGCATCAATGATCTTGGCCTGACTCGCCGAACCCTTCTCAATTAGCTTTATCAGCTCTGACAGGACTTTGTAGCCGGCCTTGATTTGCTTCTTCGACAGCTTTCCTAACGGCATTTTCTCTGTGTCCAACTGAAAGAAGATATTAAAACTTTCTTAGGTGCGCAGTAGTAACGCACTCTGTGAAAAATCTGCGATGGCTAATATAGTCCGTTCAGAGATATATTACCTCTAGCACTTAGGTTGCCTATCTTGATTGCTGTGTTACCCCAATACGTTTTTGTTTCTCCCATGTAATCTAACTTTTAGTCGAAACTCACTTTCTTCTTTTGCTATCGTTTTTTTCGGGTGTGACCATTAATTGAGATGTGGAACGTTGTGGAAGCAGCAACTTTATCTCCGTTGGTAGTAGTGAATGTTTCTTTTCAGATATTCATAAAAAAATAAAAAATCTCATATCCAATCGTATAGTTATAAGAGCACTGTTTTAGTAAAGTTAAGTATATAGATAGATAGATAGATATTATATTATATTATGGCATGAAAAACAAAACTGTTCGTGCTAACGGTTGGATGTTATAATCTCCACTATAATTGGTAAATTGTCGTAGGCTGGCACTCATAGGGGGACTTTACTGCTATGCCAACACACAGGAAATGATCGACAAGCTGTCAGTCAGAGGTAATATTTTAGTATTTAAAAGTATATAAGTATTAATATCCGTGGTCTGATACCCATAACACAAGCAGGTTATTCCTAGCTTACTTTGGGATCAGATAGCGTTGTGTGAGATGTCCGTGAATATTTAAAAAAAAAATAAAAAAAATATAACTGTGAACAGACTATAAGCAGCAAGCGGTCTTATTGTGCGCCGCGGACTCGATCGCTCAAAACTATGTAGTCTGTGCTGAACCTTAGTGTAATAAATCAGTCTACAGTTTTAATTGTTTTATTAACGTGCGGAAATTGGGGATGTAAAAAAAGAAGATATTAAATTTTTTACGTATTTTAAAAGCTTATCATTAATAATATCGATATTTATTTCGAAAAACTTAAAAAAGTTATTGACTGAATTATGAACCATTTAAAATGGATAAAATTTGAAATACGACCATGCGACTTTAAACGCTCGACATTGTCACATCCATAGTAACCTATGGCTAGCCGTCAGATATGTCTCGGTTTCTGCGCTATACTAGTTTCGTAAAAATAAGAATTATTCTTTGTACAACCTTGTTTACGTAGCACGGGCTTGTATGGTTCGCATGCAAGCCCGTGCTACGAAACCGTAGCAACCGTTTCGTAAAAATAATTCCTATTTTTACGAAACTAGTTAAGCGCAGAAACCGAGACATATCTGACGGCTATTTCTTTTTGTTAATTATTTGTGCCATGAGGACAACTACCCGGTTTCACCGTGGCTCTATATCTTTTACCTTATTTAATAACTTTTGTCTTTCGTTTCCCTAATTACTAACAGTTTAATTCAAATATTATGTAGGACTAGCTTACATGAACCCTCTTCAGGTCTTGTAATTTGCAACTGTAAATTTTAGGTTAGTAAAAAAATAGGACTGAGTTTGGGGGCACATATTCATAGCAAGCCTAGGACGGTCGGAATTCTAAATCAGGCTCGGAGCTCTTAATAAAAGTATGCTAGTCATCTTAGAAAAGAACCGTAGAATAATTAATAATTTTATTTTTACGAAACTATAGTTTACTTTTACTAGTACTTTTACTTCATACGAAACTATAGTTTCGTATGAAGTAAAAGTCTCCTTCTTACGAAACTGGTTACGTAAGAAAATCATTCTTCGTACAAAACTGGTTACATAGCAACGGTTTCGTAGACGGTCGAAGGGATATTTCACTATTAAATATATAAAACATTTATGTACAGACGAATTTGGGAATGCATGGTCAATCCGAAACGAAATTGCTTTGCACTGAAAATTGACGCCATATCTCGGATAACATTGGAAGTCAAGTATCTATCGTTGCCGATTTTTTTAATACCTCACACAAGAACGCGATTATTGTCAAAATAGCAAGACATCAATCTTTTGAGTAATGTAAATATGCCATCTAGTACATTTTTTTGTTATTCTAAGGTGTCTATGCAATATAATATTCGAGTAAAGTTGCGCCATCTAGTGGAGTTTTTGTGAATTTGGACTTAAATGTGCATTGGATTATAGATCTTAAGGGGCCCATGCAATATTGGAGGTGACTGTACATACAAACCTCAAACTCAATAAGCGTTCGCTTCATGACCTCGACATCAAATATTTTAATGACCAATTTCTGCACGGGTACGGGAATGTCGCATTTGTCGTCCACCTTCAGTTCTATATCTGCAGATTTATCATCGCCATAATCCATATCCAGCGGGAAGTATCTCCCGGGCACCTGGGAAACAGCACGTAAATAAATGTCACAAAGTGGTCACGGTATGGCCTGGCCAGCTGGCCACCCATCTATACCAGTCATAGTAAATGTTGCTTACTGCAGTGATCGTTTAGTTACAGACCACAGTCTATGGGGCCACAAGCATTTCAAAGCTAAATATTAATTAAAGAAAATATCCGATAGTTGTAAAAAAAAAGAAATGAAATTGCTGATTGCTCTTCTTAGTTTAAACAAGAATACAAATCATGATTACAAAATGGAACAAAAATAGATGCAAAAAATATGGGTGATGCATATTTTAGAGTCTCATTAATAGCCCACCTTTATAAAATTATCTCTACACTTCCAAGGGTTTTCTGTTTTTTCCATGTACAAGGCTTCAAACTTGGAAACAGCATCCGACGCGCTGGAGCAATGCTCTACTTTGGAGCCACCGATAGTTGTGCCGATACGACCCCACGAACGGAACAGCCAGTGCCTAAAGTTACAAAAGGAATCTATGTAATAATTTACTTACACTTCGATACTAAAATAATTACATACTTAGGCCGGATTCGACCAAAATCGGAGTAAGAATATACTGCAGAATAACTTGTACCCCTTCTAAAAGTAAAGTGACTTGTCTTTTTACCAACAACTAATAAGCTTAACGTAACTATGGTAACCATACAGGATAGAGTACTTCAGTATGGGACATGGGTTACCACAGTCACGTTGTGTTTGTTAGTTGTTGGTAGTAACTTCACTTTCACTTTACTTTTCGTGTAAGTACGAGTTATTCTCTAGTATAGCCTTACTCCGATTTTGGTCGAATCCAGCCTTAATAGTTTTAAATTTATTATATTTCAAGTGTTTTTTTTTTAAACAAGTGCCTAGTTAGATCAACAAGGGCGTCTAAAAATTTGAAGTATGAAGAAGCGCTGCACTAGTTGCGCTACCAAAAAGAAGCGCTGCAGTGTTGTGTTTGTGCCGCAGTAGACGCGCGTCAGTAATGCTTCAGTAAATTCTAGTGATTTTCGTCACAATATAATAAGGTACCTACTTACTATATTATTTTGCGGCCTTATCCCCAAAAAATATTTTGTGAAATAGTTTTAAGTTAGGTAAGAAGAAACCATTTCACTTAACAGCCTTTTATAGAAGAAAAAAGAAAATAGAAAATTATTTTTATTCCAATTTATGGCGATCTTCCTGAAAAGGTTCGATGGCCCCACTTGGTTCACATAATTTAAAGCCAAAGAAGTTTCAGTAATAATATAATTAATGTCTCTTCGCTATACAAAAACTCCTATTGCGTGCACGTGTGCGTGCGTGTGTGCGTGCGCGCGCGCGTGTGTGTGTGTGTGTGTGTGTGTGTGTGTGTGTGTGTGTGTGTATGTGTGTGTGTGTGTGTACACTTACTGTTTTCTATGGTCCGCCTCCAACACTTGTAGTTTGTAAAAGGAGTTCTTCTGCGCCACCACATCGGTCTGCGACAGTACCACGGTATACTTGGTGCCCCGCCCGTCCTTGTACACGTGGGCTTTGTCTTCCAGATTTGACGCTGGGTCTACCGCTGTACCACCTGTTGTACATTTATTTGTAGAGATTATAGGGTTCTATACACACTACCATCTGGCCTAAATTAAGCTAATCATTAGTTTTTGCTTTGGGATCAACAGTCTACACACACACAAAATTCATACTAATATTATAAAGCTGAAAAGTTTGTTTGTTTGTTTGTTTGCACGCTAGGATCTCCGGAACTACAGGTTGGATTTCGAAAATTCTTTTACGGTTTGATAGTCCATTTATTGAGGATGGCTATAGGCTATATAACATCACGCTAAGATGAATAGGAGCGGAGCAGTAATCAAGAATGTTTCGAAAACGGGGAATTTTTTTTACCGTCGTCTGAGAGCTTCCAAGGCGTACGCTGCGTAAATGGTTAAAGTTACGTAAAAATTGTGTATTACAATATTGTTCCTCTTAAAAAGTTCTAAAAAAAGTGCGCGGCAGCATATATGTCTATCTTTTACTGACTCTGTGTGACTGCCTCTGTGGCGCGGTCGGTAGTGATACCGCCTGCGGCGCTGGAGGTCGTGGGTTCGATTCCCACCGGAGACAAATATTTGTGTGACCCATAAATGTTTGTTTCCAAGAGTCTGGGTGTTTCTATGTATAATATGTATGTATTTAAAAAAGTATATATGTATTAATATCCGTGGTCTGATACCCATAACACAAGCAGGTTATTCCTAGCTTACTTTGGGATCAGATAGCGTTGTGTGAAATGTCCGTGAATATTTATTATTATTATTTCTCTTTATTTAAATACATAACTTATAAATTACATTTTTAAATATACATATAAAAAAGAGGTACATTTAAAAATATAAAAAATAGTGTCCCACCGGTATCGGGTACAGGGACCAAGCTACCGGTGGTCAGGACTTCAGAGACAGGAACTTCCTCACAATACGTGCCGTGCTCAGAAGAACTGCCTTTTGCATCAAGCCCTTGACCCAACTGCCCACCGCAAGCCTCTTAAGGTGTTGGTCGAGGCTTTTGGCTATTAGTCCATGCACAGAGATTACTATCGGTACAATAATAGCTGAATCAATACTCCACATGTCCACCATCTCGTGGGCTAAGCCCAAATACTTAGCTTGTTATTATTATTATTATTATTATTTTAAGGTTCGGTCACAATAACCTAATTTGTCTGTTCCTAAGGTTCGCTCAGAATATTACAAAACTGAAGAGTTTGTTTGTCCTAGGATCTCAGAAACTACTGGTTGCATTTCAAAAATTAATTTTTAGTTTAATAGTCCATTTATTGAGGATGGCTAAGCGATATAACAACACGCTAAGACGAATAGGGTCGGAGCAGCCATAAATAATGTTTCGAGAACGGGGAAAATTTCTTTCTGTTGAGAGCTCCCATTGCGTAAGTTGCGTAAATGGTTAAAGTTACGTGAAAATAGTGTACTACAAAAATATTCCTCTTCAAAATTGTATAATTATAAGGACTGCCTCGGCGGCGCATTCAGTAGTGATACCGCCTGCCGCGCTAGGGCCTGGGTCGGTCCAAATATTTGTGTGATCCACAAATGTTTGTTTCGGAGTTTTGGGTATTTTCTATATTTAATACTAGCGGACGTCACGCGGTTTCACCCGCGTAGTTCCCGTTCCCGTGGGAATACGGGAATAAAATATAGCCTATGTTACCCGCAAAGAGTGTAGCTTTCCAACAGTGAAAGAATTTTTCAAATCGGTCCAGTAGTTCTGGAGCCTATTCGTTACAAACAAACAAACAAACAAAAAAACAAATCTTCAAATATTATATTTAAAAAAAAAAAAAATTAAAATTTAAAAAACCCCCGACTCATAAAAAACCTGTAAAAAGTAATAAAATAACTATTATATTATGACCTATCTACCCTAAGTATTGAACCTTTATTATTATTATAGGTAGCTATATTATTTACGTATTCATATTTTTAACTAACAGTTGGTCTCGTCGGGGGGACCGCTCTATATCTAAACAGAGACAGATTAGGTTAGGATTAGGTGAGCGGTCCCCGACGAGACAAACTGTTAGTTAAAAATATGAATACGTAAATAATATAGCTACCTATAATAATAATAAAGTTTCAATACTTAGGGCTCGTTTAAGGAGACGCGGGGCGTCAAGCGTCGCGTACAGCGTGGCTTGCAGCGGCGCGTAAAGCGATTTGACCGTTTATAGTCAGGCGGCGCGTGAAGCGGCCCGCGTAGCGTCACGCGCAAAATCAAACATATAGAAATGTAGGAGCTCGTTTAAGGACACGCGGGGCGTCGAGCGACTCGCGTGGCGTGGCTTCTCTCGGCGCTGCGTCCGCCGCGTGGCACGCAGCTTCACTCGGCGCTGCATCCGCCGCGTTGCACGCAGCTTCATATACGGCGTCGTTCAGTGCGACATAGGGATGTGACATTGTACATAAAAAAACAATTTTTAGTTAATCGATTTTTTCTTTAGCATGAAAAATCGATTAGTAAATTATCGATTTTTCTCAAGAAAATAATCGATTTTTTCCTAATTTGACATTTATTTTTTTATAAAATAAATACCATATCAAGTTTTATTCATTAATAATAAACAACAGAAATAGTAAGTACTTACATAATCAACACAAATTAAAGTTTTAGAACAATCAAATTATAACAGGTTCAAAATATAAAAATAAACAATAGTAAGTTCTTAATAATCAACACAAATTAAAGTTGTAGAACAATAAGGTTGAAATTTAAATGTTTTTCACATTGAATCAACAAAATATTCAAATAAATAAAAAGTAAATTAAATTATTCAAAAACTAAAAATCCGTAGGCAACAAAAAAAAAATAAAATAAAAAAATAGTGACTGAATAGACTTGCTTTTTAAAAGTGGTGATAGTTTTACTGTCCCTGATACCAGGCGGAAGTGAGTTCCATAGTCTGACTGCATGCACGGTGAAAGAGGATGAATAAAAACCGGTTTCGTGAGAAGGAAATTTAAGATTTGAGCGTAGGTGAGATCTGCAGAGAGCATCAGGAGAACGAACAAAAGAGAACCTTTCCTTTAGAAAAGGAGGTGAAGATGGATTATAAAGTATATTGTAAAGGAGGCAGAGGATTCGAGTGTTACGGCGAAGGCGGATTGGGAACCACTTGAGTTCTTTGCGAAAGTGAGAAACATGATCGAACTTTCTAAGATTGAATATAAAGCGTATACACAAATTTTGCAACCTCTCAAGTTTATCCAGAAGCTCCTCAGTGGCGACTAAATAGCAGGCGTCGGCGTAGTCAATAATGGGCTGAATAATAGTTAGAGCAAGACTAATTTTCGTCCTCAAGGGTAAGAGGCTCTGGAGGCACTTCAACGAATGAAAGGAGAAGTGCACTTTCTTGCTGACGTCACTAATATGGGCACTCCAGGATAGCGTGGTGTCCATGATCACTCCCAGGTTCTTCACAGTGTCTGCGTAGGGTATCTGAATACCGGCCAAAAGAACTGGATCCAGTTCAGACACCGGCCATATTGTCAGTTTGATACTTACTGCTAATGACGATGGCTTGCGACTTCAGAGGGTTGATGCGCAGTCCGACCGAATTAGCCCAGTCGCTTCGTCTAAGTCGCGGTTAATGCACGATATGCCAAATGGGGCGTCAGTGGCCGAAAAACGTCGGTACAGCTGCAAGTCGTCAGCGTAGAGATGGAAGTTACTGGAAATAAGACTCGTAGCCGAGTTGATGAAGATACAGAATAAAAGAGGAGATAGAACGCCACCCTGAAACGTATGGAAATGTCCGAGTTCGACGTATGGAATTGAACGCCAATCTTTCATAAGTATCGATGTATCGTTTATTTTGCGTACGTGATATTTTGCTTTCATGACGTTCTGCTCCAGAGGGTTATAAACATCGATTACATTTTCAAAATAAAATATCGATATTTTATTTTGATAAATATTTTTATTTTATTATCGATATTTTCTATGAACGATATTGCCCGACATTCCTACTTAACGCATACCCCGCACATCTCCCACCCCTTCCTTGAAGCGTCCTTCGCGGCGTCACCCGCAGCTTCATCCGTCGCGTTCCTCCATTGCGAGACTCGCTGGTTTACCCGCCGCGTCCTCCGCGGCATCACCCGTCGCTTCAATTGCCGCTTCCGACGCGACGACACTCGCCGCTGTGGCAGCTACAACTCAAACAAACGCTTGCAAAAACGCTTCTCCTTGAACGCTCTGAACATTTCTATACGTTTGTGTTTCTGGCGGCCCGCCTGGCGGACCGCGCCGCTCGAAGCGCCGCGTCTCCTTAAACGAGCACTTAGGGTAGATAGGTCATAATATAATAGTTATTTTATTACTTTTTACAGGTTTTTTTATGAGTCGGGGGTTTTTTAAATTTTAAATTTATTTTTTTATTTCATGCTTTTTATAGGGATTTTATAGGGGTTTTAATATCAACATACGTATAGTCTATCAACAATTATTCAGAGCTAATGCGAATTGCGCGGAGTGTGGTTACAGAATTAGAAATACATTCCACTCCTCATATCTTCCGAATGGCTAAACCGATTTTCATAAAATTTGCAGTATCGTGATGTATAAGTTATGACCTTTCATTTGATACCCAACACGGGTATATTTGAACACATTTAATTTTTCATCACCACTTTCACCCCTCATATCTTTGAAATGGCTGAACCGATTTTTATAAAACATAGCTAAGAACACTCTCCCCTAACCCATCTTTCAAACAAAAGAAACAGAATCAAAATCGGTTCATCCGTTTGGGCGCTACGATGCCACAGACAGACTTACACACACACACACACACACACCCACACACACGTCAAACTTATAACACCCCGTCCGGGTTTCCGTCGGGGGTTAAATATATTTAATATGTATGTATTTAGAAATATATAAGTATGTACATCAGTCGTCTAGATCGATGATGTTCTGTGGGAATGTCCACAAAAAATTATCTATTTACTTAATTATATGTATTTTTAAATATATAATATAACTTTACTATAGGAAACATCCTAATCTAAGTCTGAACCAAACGAATATTAGTTCGGAACGGGATTCAACCCCAAGACTTAGCAATGGCAGTGGTATACACTACCACCGAGTCACTAAGGAAATCGTTGTCATATATCATACTAGCTATTCCGCGGGGCTTCGACCGCGTAGAAGTCGTTATCGCGTAAAATTATAACCCTCCTTTTGCGCAGTCAGTTAAAAAGTAGCCTATGTCCTTCCCAGGGCCTCGAACTATCCCTATACCAAATCTCATCTCAATCGCTCCAGCCGTTTAGACGTGAGCTACTTTCGCATTTATAATATTAGTAGGGATTACAGTCTCATATTTTCAGGGTTAACAGATCAGTCCAGTTATCGTTTATTTTGGAAGAGTGCTACAAATTTTGTTTTATATCTTATTGAATCAATCAAACAGTCGTAACTTTTTAATTATAGTTTATTGAATGTTGACGAAATTGATTAATCAGTTGATCATTTCAGTAAGTCGAACTGGAATGATAGATGAGCTATTGATATTAGGTGGTAAGTATTAAAAAGTAAATACCTTGAATTTTCAGCTTGACCGACGATGATTTATCCACACTAATGTACAAACTACCCGACTTCGGGATAGACTTTCCGTCTTGAATATCTTGTGGAACCCTTAAAGCCGGCTGTTTAAGAGAATAAAAAAACATGAGTTGCCTTTATTTCATTTTCTATAGCTAGACCACATAACTGAGACTCCCAAAGACACTAAGTAATTATGCATGCTAAATTTAAAAAACTTATACAATTTAAATTGTGCCAGAAAGCTTATTATAGCATTAAAGACTTTCTAGAAGACAAGGCTGCCTGGCAATGACATGAATTGCTCCTTTCTACATGTTAAAAAAAAACTGAATTAGATACTAAGATGAATTCTGGTAGGGACCGGACTGAGTTTCTTGTGGTGTTCTTCTCGGTCTGTAGCATTTCCGAACTCTGTAGTCACAATTTTTTTTTTTTAAATTTCAAATTATTTTAATCTATTTTAAGGGCCGTAGTAGGATCTATTTGTCTTTGGGCAAGGACTGAGTTGTGTGGTTTAGTTCAAGTGGGATGGTACAGTCAAAGGCAAAAATATGTATACACTCCACAGCCTCATAAAACGTCACCCTCAATACGATTATAAATATGGATTCATCTAAGAGTTCATAAATATGGAACCTCATAATGTTAATATTTATGTATCCATAGTTATCAATAATATGTAAACACTAGACAATTCAGATTTTAGAGAGCATCTATATTTCCGCCACTCAATACTAAAGAGTACTTACTTAAAGAATATAATGAATGATTGATATTTTTTTTGTGAGTGACTGGCTGTTTTATTTACGTTTTATTTTTCATATTTATTTGTTTAACTTAACGGTGTAAATTTTTCGCTTAAATCAAATCAACATAATAAGGTCTATGAGGAATATACTAGAAGATGTTATTGTTGCTGGCGGTGGTTATACTCAGTATTGTTTTTATGTATCGTGTGATATCGATTCTTGCAAAGACTTTTATTTATTTTTGTTATTCTGAAGAATTGTTTAAGTTACAAATATTTTAATTACATGCTATTATGTTTTATTAAATTCTTATAGTAAACCATATTAAATATAATTGCTTATTAAAAACTGTTCTCAATTACTTTTATTATTTCAGACGTGATATAACGCCTCTTAGAAGTACGCACGTTGTCTAATTCATGGGCGACAAATTTTCCAAATGCACTATTGGCTAACTTGTTGTCTTCAGATGCTTGACATGTTTGCGTATTGGAAGCGATTATATTTTCTGTTTGATTTGCTCGTTCTGTTCGCTTAAATTCATTTTGAGAAATATTTACATGCATTGAACTGTAGTTCCATCGTTGACTATTTGCCTCATTGATTAATCGTTAAACAGCACGAAAATAAAGTATTCCGTGGGGGTCACAAGGCCCTTGCCTGTGACGCTCCGCCACGCTGTTAGAAATGCGTGGCGGAAGGCAAGGGAGGCCGACCACCGGGCGGGCAGCAAAGCCTGCGCTGCCTCAAGGCCGAGGCCCCGTCCGTCCGCACGGGGGGTTGAGGCTGTGGGTGCAAGTTCACGGCAGGTTGCGGAAATGGACGTCCATTAATGGACACCCATATCCGCATCCTGCAGGTGAATCTGAACCACTGCACTGGTGCTCAGGACCTTCTGTACCAGAGCATCAGGCAGTGGTCCATTAACATCGTCGTCGTCGTCGAGCCGTACTGGGTTCACCCGGGAAGCCCGGTGGATCTAGACGGCGTGGCGACCATTTTTGGAGACACCGGCGCGGACGACTTGCGCCTGGCGGTCATCGCTAGAGGCCCGGGTTGTGTCACGGCGGAATACGAGGGTGTGACTGTCGTGACCGTTTACATCTCGCCGAGGGTTTACTAATGTTTGCCATAATTTAAAATGCCATAATTTCATATGCCATACTGGTATTTGCCATAATTTCATTAGACATAACGCTTCAGTTGCCATAATCGTGAAATGACATAAAATGACTTTCACTAATTCCATTGGTCATAATCGATCAAGTGTCATAATAATTTAAATCCATAAATGTATTTGCCATAATTTTCGTTTTCAATAATACCATTTTCCATAACTTTTATTCACCATAATATAAATAAAGATAATTTATACGACACAGATAATTTATTCACAATTAAACCTAAAACTAAACCTCATATGGCGTCTACTAACTAAGCTCGACGGAGCCCCGCTTCGCGGGGCTGCTACTTTTGGGTGGTTTAAAAAAAAAACCACGAAGACTTAAGGCGGGCTTTAGTTTTCTAACCTAACCTATCCGAGTCGGATTGCAATGAGTCGGGGTGTTAACGATAATAATTAATTTCGACCTAACAATATTATGTATTATTTTCATAATTATATCAAATTTTAATTATGTCAGGAGTCGATTATGAGATGTGTTACTTATGGAAACTAATTATTATGATAAATGTTGTTATAGAAAGTCATTTTATGGCAAATAAAAGTTATGACTGTTGAGTTGTTAAGGCAAACGTTATTAGTATAAATGATAATAGTGCAAATAAATATTATGATCGTGGATGATTATGGCAAACAATATTAGTGTAAATGAATTTATGGGAAACGAGAGAAGACCCTCGCCGAGCCTCGACCAGCATCAGTTTGAGCTATGGCTTCCTGAGCTGGACGTCGTTCTCGCTGCGTCCTGGTTTTGGGAGACTTCAATGCCTGGTCACAGGCTTGGGGCTCCCGGGAAACCAGAGACAGGGGGAGGATACTGGAGGACTGGGTCACTACACGTGGCCTAGTCATCCTGAACCGGGGGAATGTCGCAACCTGGACGCGGCAGGGTCTCAGCTCGGTCATAGACGCTTCGTTTGCGACCCCTGAGATCGCCCGCCGTGTCCAGGGATGGCGCGTAGTGGAGAAGAAGGAGACGTCGTCAGATCACCCATATATTCGGTTCGACGTCTCCCCTCCACCTAACTTGCCACCAGCAATCGCGAATCCCCCGAAACCGCGTTGGGCACTCCATCGCCTTGATCGGGAGGCTCTCCTGGAGGCGGCCATCGTGCAGGCCTGGATTCCGACAGCGGACAGGCCTGCTGATGTTGATGTTGATGTTGAGAGCCTTTGCGTCACTGTTCAGATGGCGCAAGGAGGCGCTGGAGCGGGACCAAAGGCCGGCTTATCGAGAAATCGAGGCCCAGTGGTCCCTACTCTACCAGGAAACCGTGGAGATATGGAAGATACGACTTGAGCAACCAAAGGAGGGATTCGCCACAATCGCGGCCGTCAGACCGGTCATGGACGAGTGGCTGGAGAGGAGACACGGTGCTCTCTCCTACCGGTTAACACAGATGCTTGCCGGGCACGGGAGCTTCGGTAGGTATCTGTGGCGAAAACACCGGGAAACAACGGCCGAGTGTCAGCACTGCGAGGACCGCAGCGATGACACGGCGCTCCACACGCTTGTGGAGTGCACGGCGTGGGCACAACAGCGCCAGGTCCTCGTAGTGGGTCGGGTCTGGACTGGACTATGGTGCGAGCCATGCTCTCCAGCGGGAGTAAGTGGGACTGCGCCGCCTCTTTCTGCGAGCAGCTCATGCTCGTGAAAGAGACGGCGGGGCGGGAACGGGGGAGAACTCTCCCACCCGAGTTCCGCAGTCAGCGGCTTGGGCTCCGCCGACGTGTCTTCGCCGAGGACTATCGGCCTCCATGACCGGGGGTCTGAGGACGGTGAGAGGGCGAATCACCGTCCTTACAGAAGCAGGCCCATGACGGCAGCGTGACGTGAGGAACTCACGAACGCCCCCCCCCCCAAGACGCGGGATAGGACTGGAACCACTCCATGGGCGAGGCCGCAGCGGCGGCCGTAGGTCTGTTGGGAGTCCTGGGAGATCCTTCCGAGGGCTTACCCGGGGCTTCCAACCATAGGCTGTTGGGCGTTACGTGAGGTTTTTTAGTCGGTAGGAGTCCGGCATAACATCCATGAGGATTTTCCCTCACGTTAAACAAAAAAAAAATAACGCCTCAACATTGATTTTCATCAGAAATAATGTTTGCTGCAGCGCCCCCTGGTGAGTTTTCATCGTAACATCTATCTAAAAACTTGCACCAATCAAAGCTCAACCCATAATGAAACTGCATTAAAATCCGACCAGTGGCTTTGGAGAAAAATGGCAATATGTATTTGCACAAACAAACAAACAAACATACTCACCACCCAAACGCAAATACCGTCTCCCTTACGTCGTGGGTAAAAAACTTGTCAATAAACTATGATTTCGTAGTTTTAATCTTTGTATGCACAAAAAGTATGTCTATTCTTGTATACATATTTATGTGTTCAATAGTGTGTATATAGTTTATAGCGTAATGTCGTATACAAGTTAGTTATGCTTTGGAAGGATATATATTTTTATTAGCATTACATGTATACATGTTTTTGCATTTGGTTGATACATGTTTTTGCCCATGACCAAGTAGACATATTTATAAATGTTTGGATGTATCCAAATTATTGCCTGTGTAGATGAATACCAAATTATGTAAACAGGCGTGATGATATGTATATACGTATGTATGTATGTACTCTACTAAATATGTAGAAAAAGAATGTATAGATATGGAACATATGAAGATCATCATCATCATCACCATCGTCAACATCCAACCTGGCACTGGAATCCTGGTCACCAATTCTTAAACACCCCCGATCTTGAGACTAAATAAACTTGTGAGAATTACACGGAAATACATTCTTTTTCTACATATTTATTAGTTGAGTACCATAGGTAAATCATGTTTTGTAATAAAGTCGTAAAAGTTTAAATAGAATGACCACGACGAAAGATGAATATGAAAGCGTACATTGTGGAAATACTATTTTGATTATTTTCACACATTTTCAGAGGACAGTGAAGATAACAAGTTTTAAGATCAAAATTTCATAATTCATATTAGAAATTCACAGAGTAATACGAAGATGTTATTTCAAACTACTTACGTCAGTTCCCCAAGGGGCTATGTTGTTTTCTTTAAGTATTTCCAGTGATCTAGCTATTGTACCGTCCGGCTCGATAAGGTCCAGGAATGATTCTTCTACAACCTGTAATTGGTTATAATTAACAAAAATGTTTTAGTTTAGTGTTATGGTAGGCTGTAGTATTGTAATTTCATCACTTTCCCACAAATGTTATGTGAAAAAAACAAATCGAGATAGATAGGTAGATAGATAGATAATTCTTTATTGTACACCATTACATACAGTATTCTTAGTTAAAACATATTAGCTAACAATGAGAGTACAAAGGGCGGTCTTATCGCTAAGAGCGATCTCTTCCAGACAACCTTCGAAATCGATGAAACAAAAGATAGTCTTTTGTAATATTGATCTTTATTTCTTTTTAGGTTTCTGTACCCATAAGGTAATTATAGCGTGTCGTAGGGAGAGACGAAATTATACTTGTGTAGTCTTTTATTGTATCTTGCTTACCGACTAACTTATTCTATCAAAACCGCGGATTATATACTACAATATTAGGAATGCAAAGAGGGGATGTTATCTCTGGTGTCACGCATCCTCAGATCGCGACACCAGATAAATTTCTGCTAACTATACAATACTATAAATTATCAATTTATCTAAGTGCTAATGGCGAAGGACGTGATTGAATGTTTTACATAAATATTTCCTCTTATCAATCACGTCCGAATACCGCCATAGTAATAAACGGGACCCTGTTCATTATACTTTGCCGTCCGTCTTTCTGTCCGTCCTTCACCAGGCCGTATTTCAGGAACAGTGATGGCTAGAGAGCTGAAATTTGCAGAATTGATGTTTTTCTGTTGCATGCAATATTAAAATCAGCAAAAATTAAGAGGGGCTTGTGAGCTGTTTTATGTTACGGAACCCTATATGCGCGACTCCGACTCGCACTTGGTCAATTTTAAATATACGGCCTCCTCGGCTCTTATATCAAAAAATAGGTTCTTGACCTTGTCAAAAAGCTTGCTAATCAACATTACCATTCCCAACAGTGAAAGAATTCTTTAAATCGGTCCAGTAGTTCCGGAGCCTATTCGTTACAAACAAACAAACAAAAAAGCAAATCTTTCCTCTTTATAATATTAGTATAGAAGTATAAATGTATGTTTTTTTTATACCACTAAGGTGGCAGACAAGCATACGGCCTACCAGAAGGACTGGTGGTCACCGCAGCCTATGAACGTTTGCAACACCAGAGGTGCCACACTCGCGCTGCCGATCCTGTTAAAAACTTCTTAGACCCCTTTTGAAGAACCCCATACTGTAGGCGTTTGGGAAAACCGTGTATACTGTATTTATTTGGCCGTGAGACAAAACATAAAACAAAGAAAACAGTAATTGTAAAAATTTTTAGCCCAGTGCAGTGTTGCGAAAAATGTAGTGTGTTTAATAGATAAAAATGTGATAGTAAAATAAGACTAAGTAGGCATCTTCGACATGCCGTCTATATTTAGTTTAGTAAGAAATTTAAACAAAAATGTAAAATTTTGTTTACATTTTGTCTCAGGGCCAAGTAAATACGGTATAGAAGTGTAGATATATTAAAATAAAATGTAAGGAACCAGATGACGCTAGCGGCTTCGCCCGCGTGAAATTCGGTTCCCGTTCCCGCTTCCCGTGGGAACATTTTCCCGGGATGAAAAGTAGTCTGTGTGTTATTCCAGACTATAAGCTATCTATGCACCAAATTTCAGCCCAATCCGTTCAGCCGTTGGAGCGTGATTGAATAACAAACATCCAAACACCTTCACAAACTTTCACATTTATAATATTAGTAGGAAGTAGGATAGCATCAAAAACGTACCCCAATGCCCTGGGTCTTGGCTGCTTCTATATTCGAAGACCACTTGCCAGCCATTGTTTGCGTGCTGTCGAGTTCTTTCTTAGTGGTTATCACGGCTACAGCGGTGCTTGAGACATAAGTTTGAACACGACCACCCATTCTAACAATACGTTTCTTTATCCCCTCCCTGTCTTTCACCCTCCCGAAAATGAAAAATTCGAGGTTCTTTAGAGGCGGTATGGGTAGATCTTTTTTGATGCTAGAAGAAAGCAGACTAGATTAAAAACAAGGTACAAGAGAGGTCCATGACGGCAGCGTGACGTGAGGAATTCACGCCCCCCCCCCCCCCCCTTTGAATCGGGATCACAACCGAAACCCCCCCCCCCAAGACGCGGGATAGCATCCGAACCACCCCCTAGGCGAGGCCGCAGTGGTAGCCGTGGGTCTGTTGGGAGTCCTGGGACATCCTTCCGAGGGCTTACGCAGGGCTCCCGACCTTAGGCTGTTGGGCGTTACGTGAGGTTTTTTAGTCGGTAGGAGTACGGCATAGCATCCATGATGGATTTTCCTTCGCGTTCAAAAAACTAAAAGGTACAAGAAGAGTAAAAATGCATTTATTGTTTCCAGGCTTAAGCAACCTGACTGCTAAGGGGTCCTTACATGGTGGCATCCATGCCGTTCACACGAACCCCGTAGCACCCATTTAACTATGCATGCCCATATTTACAGTAATGTATGCTATCTAAAAGATGAAATGTGGGCTTATAATATGCCTCTGCCTACACCTTCGGGGATAAAAGTCGTGATCATATAAATTATGATGACGTATAGAGATATGCCAAATTTTTGGACATGTGTTATTACCTCCACTGAACAGGGTATTAGTTATTCCTTTATGTTAAGTACTTCAGAATAATATACCATTTTTATTTAATATTTTTTTTGGTTCAGTAATTTCTGAGCTTATCTATTACAAGCCAACAAATCTTTCTTTACAATACTAGTATAGATTACCTAGTAGATGCTTCATCCTTAACAACGACCATTAAAGGCCGAGGTGCAGCTTCAAATAATCTCACGGCTGTCTTTGGCTTAAACCTCTTGAAGATGCTACCGTCCTTGTAAGCCTTGGGTACTTTCATTGCGACTCTCTTCGGGGCTTGAGTTGTGTGGGAGCATTTCGTCCACTCGCTTATATTGCCTGTGAAATAAATTTTTATTATTTAAAAATTCCTATTTTAGAAATATTACGCTAACGGATGTAGTACAATACAGTAAACAAACTTGAAACAAACGCAACAAGCTCGGCTCGATTGTGTGCGAGCGCAGTGCCTATGGGCGGGACCAGGCGCGACCTGACTGTACTGCGCATGGTGGCGCATCGGATGTTGATAGTGTGACTCTGTTCATAGAAAACAATACAAATTGATTCTACACAACACGCGTTGCCTTCCATCGGATCGCCTCGCGTTTTAACCATGTGTTTCCGCCTTTACTCTCTTGTAGTCGTGGGCCGCGCTCTCGCTAACGCCCCGTTCGTCGCCGATATTCAGTTTGAGTTTATGTCGAGGAGAAGTGCTAAGCTACTTGTTTATGAATTTATGCCGTCATTATTTTATTATTGCATCTTTGTGAAGTACATCCTTATGTCTAATACATTCCTTTAAATGTTGGAACATTCACATTGCAATAAGGTAGCAAACTTCATGTCTTTAATTCGTTGTCCTAGGTGAGCGACGTTCGTCACACACACACATTTGCTATACGAAATTTGACTTTAGCTAGGTATCGTGACCCATCATCCTCTTACCAACTAGCTACAGGAACCTGCATGCCAAATTACGTTGGAGGAAAAGAGGATTACATACGAACGAGGTACCACTCAAACATCACACCAGTCCATTCACTCAAACTTACGCTTTTATAATGTCCCCTTACCCGTGCACTTGTATCCAAACGTATCAAGTACCAGCTGCCCTTGTTTGCATTCGGAACACGGATCGAGGGCTCCAAATGCCATCATGTCGGCTACGCGATCCAAGCACTGCAAAAACATAAAACATATGCCAGTCATTGAATGTTTCTTCTTCTAACAAGCAAAAAATGATTAAACATTGTTCGTTTTTTGTAGTCGATTCTAAGTTAACACGAAGTTTCGTTTTGACGAATTTTAATTACATCGGATCTAGAAAAACCACATCGGATGTCAACTTCAGCAAGATACGGTTTTCTGCAGTGTCTTGAAACTTAATGCATCACAATGAACTCGTATTAAAATAAAGAGTTGCTACGAAGGCCATAAAGCAGAGGCGGATGTGGAGCGGACGAGTTTCACGAGGCGGAGGTCATTGTGAATGTGGCAAAACTTGGATGTTTAGAATTATTCGATAGAAAACCTTTTAGCTTGTAGTTATAGTGTAGCGTACGACATCATTATCACAGCCGGCTTGACGCCCACTGCTGGACATAGGCCTCCTGAAGGATTGCCACAACTAAGGCTTTGCCATTTCGCACGCAACATAGAGAGCTCTGTGACAAGCGGATGGAATATGGATGGACGTCTTCGAGCGTTGCTGCTTGCGTGATTCTACTATCTATGATCTATATAAAACATCCTATTCCAGTTCTCAAAATAATTGCGGAGGTGGAGGCGAAGTTCCGATATATACATAATACAACCCTGATTAAAATACCTCAATAGTAGGTATCTATATACCCACCAATCCGAATCCTGTTAAACAAAATATTCGGAAGACTACGTGTGAATGTAAAACTACGCTTTTAACTTGCTATATTAGACTATATTTTCGGCATTCTTGGGTGGAATAACTGCTATCTGACTAATAACTGAGTGCGCCATTTATAGACGAGGTAATCTTGGTCGCATGTGTACTTCTACTTTGTAACATGTCAAGTGATGTAGCAGAATCCCACATTCCTATTTATTAATCCTTACGTAGGCACTTATACGTACGTAAGTTCAATTCATATCTGTTAATCAATAACTACAAGTTCAAAAAGTACCTAGTAAGTTTTTTATTATATTGTTTATTGTCATTCCCAACTTACTTCATCTTTCCCTGAGGGCACTTCTTGAGAATTTTCCTCCAACAATTCCTCTAAATCAGTTTTACTAAGTTCGCTCAAAGCCGATCTGTGTTTATGGAACAGTTTGTTTTGTTTATCCAATTGTTTCTCTTTCTCCTTTTCTGCCTTTAACTCCGCTGCGTCTTTCGGTTCCTCTTTCAGTTTCTTTACTGGTACTTCATCAGCTTTGAAGGGTCTGATAATAAAATAAAAGAAATCTTTTAAAAAAATCCTTGATTAATTGAGCTTAAATAACACAAATATCATATTTTTATTGATGATGATTAATTATATATAATACTTACGTATAATCAGAGAAATATACTGGGTGTAACAAAATTACCTCTCCAAATTTCATGAGAAGACTTGGCATCGGAAATCAAATACAAATATTTAATAAAAAAGGGTTAATTTTTTTTTTAATTTTTTTGTCGCACTTTAAGAATTTGTTTTTTACCGCGGCAAAACAAACACGGAGCACCCGTCTGGCTGTCATTGTCGCTTTCTACTGCCGCTCAGTAGCGATAGAAAGGGTGATAATGAAAATTTATAGGACCTTCAAAACGGATTTACGGTTAAAGTATTCATGTGATTTTTTTTTCTTCATTTTTGTAATGTTTCTTGACTGATGCCACGTCACGTGACGAAATTTGGAGAGTCAATTTTGTTACACCCAATATATCTATATTCGTAATAGTAAAATTAGAGGAAATTGCACTATTATTTATCCATCTACCCGCAAGTCTTTACAGTAAAGTCAGACTGTATAACAAAGGGACCCACGGACATAAAGAAGCGAATAAAATTGCGACTCGAGAAAATGTCTATGGAACAAGTTAGTATTATTGCAAATTAGACAGTACAGATGGAAATCTCATGCATGTTAAGATATTTTTTTAAAAGCAATTAGTATGCTAACTGATCATACATTTTAAATATGAAAAAAAAAAGAAATGGTTTCGAGCAGGATTCAAACCTGCGTCTTCTTGACGTGCAGACGCCGTAACCCCTCAGCCACCTCGATCTTGCTCGAAACCAATTATTTTTCCATATTTTTAATCTCATGTATGTACTTTTTTTTCACACCTACCCTCTGCTACGCACACTCGCGCACAAATCAGTAGGTATCGAAAACTAGTATGAAAATCTTTGACCTCGTGTCGGTTAACTCTTTAAGCGGTGTCTATGTGTGCGTCGCCTCAGCGAATTTAGTATGTAGGTTTCTGTTACGTATGTAGCTATAGGGATACACGTTGTGTGACTGCGCTCACCACTAGTATGTACGTCAGTACTATGCAATAAAGCAGTGCGTTAATAACTACCGGTTGTTTCACTTGTGTCTCACGTTGGTGAATATCTAACAGTGGCGACGAGGATGAGATATTTGTGGTATTATGTTTAAAGATATAATTTTCCACTTACTTTATCTCCTCTTTCACCATAGCCTGGTCTTCTTTCTTCAGCGATTTAAATCCTGGCAGACTATCGCCTCCCGCGAAGTACAGAAGTGTGCTTCTTACCTCTGCAAAGCACTTAACGTGATGCCACAAGGGCTGTCCGCCGTACTTAGCGCCCACTTCTGTGTCAAATACGACCTTACATATGCGAACATCGTCCTAGAAAGAAAACATTCAACTCAAGGAGATAGATTTTGAAAGTAGAAAAGATGGAGAGAAGTAAGATGAAGTTTAAAAGTTAACACTGCCTTCTCACACACGCAAGTGTAAGTGCGGACGAGTTGCTAGGAGTAATCTTACTGACAGGTCTGACAGTTACACTGTGACACAGGGCAGAGACTCCAGCTTGAATGTGTACGTGTGACCAATAATTCTAAGCAAATGTTCCCTCAACACGTCCTTCAACTATAAGGGCGAGCGCCCACTGCTTTGCGATCCGGTGCGTTTGTTGTATTTGACAGCTTTTTCTTTTTTAATTTGGCATGGCTTCAAATTGAGAACATTGGTGAATGAACTAAAAACTGGATTCATAAAGGTCGCCTTACACGCTTATTTAGCCGGATCACGAGGACCACGAGGGACAACTGACTGTTTCTCGTGGTCCTATTACGAAAACGGATATCAATATTTTAATCTTGATGTTTTTGCTTATATACACTTTTTCAATAGGTATAACATTAAATTTTAAAATAAAACAAATAAGGAAGTCAGTCTTCATTTAATTTATCGATTTTAATTTTTTGTCAATCTTCATTTGTTTTTCCAATTTTCACATGTTTCACTGATCTTCATTTGTTTTGAAAATTAGCGCATACCTAGTTATATACAGAATGTAGATAAAAAGTAGGGACCACGAGGGAGAACTGCTTTCTCGTGGTCCCACTATTTCGTCACACTAATGGTACCACGAGAAAACATGGGTAAATGTGTGTGCAACTGTACAAGGTTCGTGGTATGATCGTGAAGTTAGAGCCGGAGGTGGTTTGGACGCGAACTCAAAGACATGAATTTGGTGTATAAGTTGTGTGCATTAAGTTGCTCTAGCTATCAACTTAATGCATATTTAGCCACCAGATGACATTATTTTATCTACAGACTGTCGGATATGGTCTGGAAGCGAACCAAATCCGTGAGTCGCTCGAACCAAATCCAAAAAGTATTGTGTTACAGATACAGGTTTTTGTGACAAATAATGCTACCGATGTTGACGAGTATTGAATTTGTCTCTTCTATTAAGTAAGTACCAACCAATACCTACCCTCTGTTCAGGACCTTACGGTTCCACTAAAGCATAACCTGGACAGGACACCCTTGGCATGAGCTCAATATGAGCGTAGGCTCAATTGTAAAAAACTATATTGAGAGATTGCGGAACGCGAGCCTAATGCTCGCCTTGCGGAAATTAGGGTTTAAGGGGCCCCACTAACAACAAGACTCAGGGGCCCTAGTGACCTCACCGGCACGCGGTGCACCTTCCGAAAATCGGACGACGCTCCGCGTATTTAGGTACCCACATGGTGGCCTAGGCTCCCATGTAGTACAAGGTGGTACAATATTGGTCCGGGGGGTACCACCGTGCAGTTGTGAAAAGCCCCCAAGTAACCCAGCCCCGGTTGGGTTGCGTTCGGGGTTCAGCAGCTGCACAGCCTGGCCCGGGGCGATGTTTGATGCAGCAGGGGGGGACCAGTAGGCGGTACGTGGTGCCTAGTGTGGCTGACGGATGTTGACCCCCCGGCCAGGGAGACCCGTAGAAACGGTCTTGCCGCCGGCTGCCCGTGGCATATTATAGGGGCCTAACAGGGACTAACCACCCTGGGAGGCTGCTTTACCAGGCCACGCATTATCCCGATGTGGTCCGTCGTGCGGGATGGTGACCGGAAGGGGACCCGGCGGCCATACCCTTCCGTCCGGCGGGTCGACTTCCTTCTAAACACACAGTTATAGATAAAGCTAAGCCCCTAAGACTTGTCACTCACTGCTGCAGCAAATGTCGCTCCGTATTCACGTCTCCCTTTAACCCAATCATGGCAGCGCAAAATAAAAATAGAGGTTTCACAGCGGCCGCTGCGACCATTCCCCAAAACGCGCTATTCGAGGTGGAATTCGCTAACATCCGCGGACTCCAAGCCAACCTCGACGCCGTCTTTCACCATCAAGAGACGGCACGGCCTGCTGTGATGTTCCTAACGGAGACGCAAACACGCCGCCCTGCCGATCAGTCGTACCTTTGTCGTGACTTCAATGGTCACCACACTGAGTAGCTGGGGTCCCTCAAGACTGATCCTGCGGGACAGGCCGCCCACGCGTTCGCTCTCTCCCATGGTCTGACCCAAATGGTACTCGGGATTACGCGCATACCGGACAGGTCAGACCATGGACCCGCCCTTCTGGACTTACTGCTGACGAGTAATCCAGTACGAGAATACTTTGCAACCATCCCGTGGATTTAGCGCTGCTTTGCAGAGAGGGCTTCATCGGAAAGCGCCTCTGCTGTTGCTGGTGAGATAACATTAGGTATGGAATACTACATTCCATACACTGATGTCGCCAGCATCCGCAAAGCCCGCCCCTGGTTCGCGGGTGAGTGTGCCGTAGCCTTTCAGCCAACACAGGCGGCTTACCGCACCTGGATCAGGGCTCGGGCGGTGCGCAACCCGAATGTGGCTCACCTCAAGGCAGCGTACAACATAGCCACTCGGTCGAGCAAGAGAGCTATCAGGAGAGCGGACGCCCAGCGCGTATACGATTGATGGTCCTGATGTGATGTAAAAGCCCCACGAACACTTTTACACACATTTACCCGGTGTTTTCTCGTGGTACCACTAGTGTGACAAAATAGTGGGACCACGAGAAGTTTCGAGAGTTTTCTGTTCTACTAAGTATGTCCTGTTTTCAAAACAAATGACGATCGACAAAACAAATGAAGATCTTTAAACAAAGAATGACAAAACAAATCAAGATCAGTGGAACATGTGAAGATCAGAGAAAAAAAATTAAGAATTACAAAAATTTATATCTATAAAATAATGAACACCGACTTTTTTAGTTATTTAATACTAAATTTTAAAAGTTAATTTAATGTTATACCTATCTAAAAGGAGTATATAAGCAGGTAACATCAGGACCAAACAGTTGACATCCGATATCGTAGTGAGACCACGACACAAGAAAGAGTTCTCCCTCGTGGTCCCACTAGTGGTTCAAAATAGTGGGACCACGCAAAACACCGACATTTATTCGATATCCACCTCGCGATTATCACGAAAGTGTGAAACGGCATTATGCCGGCTAAATTAGCGTGTAAAGCGACCTTAATGAATCCAGTTTTTAGTTCATTCACCAATGATCTCAGTTTATAGCCAGGCCAAATTAAAAAAGAAAAAACGCAAACGCACCGGATCGCAAAGCAGTGGGCGCTCGCCCTAATGACAGCTGTGGCGCGGCAGGGAGTTGCCGATCTGTATGTAATACTATCATATTATATTTGACGGTGAATAACTTCACCTAGCAAAATTAAGCTTTTATTATATTTTTATTTTATTTAGCCCGCCCAAATGGTCACGCCCGCCTGATGGAAAGCCATGGCTACATCTAGCACTCCATACACATAAAGCCATTAGCTACTCTCGCCGTCTGCAGAGGTCCTCTAATTGGCGGCCTATTATGTGCCTCTTCACTCTCCGCTAGAAGAACTCGGGGTTGTATTACATACCCACATGCACTGGCAGGTCCTTCCAAGTTTTTGTGGTTCGACAGATGAATAAACAAACATAAAATACTAATCACCTTACAAATCTTAAGCTCGCAATGTCTACACGCAGCTCTGCTACTCTTGGAGTATTCAACGCGGAAGTCTTTAAGTGCAGATACACTGGCTTCATCAGCAGTCCTCTTGGCAGCCTTACCCTTCCCTTTGCCCTTAGCTTCTGGCATAACAATTCCGGTAGAGTTTTCTGTAGGGAAATATTGTCAATGTTTTTATTTGGTTATACATACTTAATCAGATTGAAGGCAGAGAAGTACGGTGCACCGACGCGCCTGTTCGCGTGACTCCATGTCGTGACGACAAGGTACTGATCAAATTGTTATCTACCCACTTTTAGGAAAAGCTCGGTGACACGGAGCGAACACTAATTAGAGATAGTACAGATGGAAAACTCATGTATGTACTTTTTTCTTTTTTTTTCACACCTACCCTCTGCTACACACTCGCGCACAAATCAGTATCGAAAAGTCGGTTGAGGACCGCCTGACCTCGTGTCTGTCAATGAGTTGTCTATGTGTGCGTAGCCTCAGCGAATTTAGTACGTAGGTTTCCATCTGTACTGTCTCTAATTTGTTGGAGCGCATTTACAAGATTATACTAGTATTTAGTTATCAATTTGTATTGTTTAGAGGTGGGTAGGTCTTCCGCAATATGTACAGACGACCTAATCGCGGGAGCATGCTAAATGCAGTTGCCACAAAATCAATTTTTATGGCGATTGTTAGGAGAAGCACGGTTTTACAAGAAACTATCGCGGCACCTGTGAAGTACTCTTAGGGCGCCTTCAAATTAGAGGCGCGAGGAAGCGCCGCGTGGTGCGCTAGACGCGCCACCACTAGTTTTCATACAATTTTTAGAAGCGCAGTTGTGGCGCGTCATTGGCGCTGCAACGGCGCTTCTAAATATTCTATGAAAACTAGTGGTGGCGCGTCTGGCGCGCCTTTGTGGCGCCACTGCGGCGCTTCCTCGCGTCTCTAATTTGAAGGCACCCGTAGTCTCAAAATCGTGCGATTGGGACAGTAGCAGATTCGACCTAGTACAAAATAATACACTATCTAAAGAAAACAAAAGCATATAAGTAGTTGATATTTATTTTAATGTAAGATACATACATATAGTCACGTCTTTATCCCCGAAGTGGTAGGCAGAGGCATATAATATGCCCTCATTTCACCTTTAAGATTTTGTGCCACGTAATAGGTGGTGAGCCATATTGCCGTGTTGAAATGGACCGGCGCAGGTTGTAACTGTCGGCTATTGAAATTTTGCGTAGTCGTTAAGCCAAGTTGAAGGCACCATAAAGGACTTCAACTTGGCTTTACGACTGCCAATTTACTGGCAACCGAGACCAATGGCTTAATATGCCTTCTGAAGGAACGGAAACGCTCGAATAAATGTCACAAAGTGGTCACCCATCCAAGGACCGGCCATAGTGAAAATTGTTTACTGCAGTGATCGCCTACAGATTGCGGGGCCACAAGCACTTCAAGAATAGATAAGCGCGAACTATAGGCATGTCATTGGATATCGATATATTATGCCAAGGAGAATAGAAAGCTGGATGATGTGGTGACAATTCCGTTCCTACCTACTGCCTACGATTGGGAGCCCCGGATAAGCCCTGTGAAGGGTGTCCCCAGGACTTCCAACAGACCTCCCGTACCCTTGCAGTCTTGGGAAAAATTCAACACTTGCAAAAATCTTTTACCCAGAGTAGTTTTAATTCTCTTCTGATCTTCACTCTTCAGCTTATTGAAGTTACCAATATCAGTAAAAGCTGTAGGGCGCTGCTTTTTGAAGAAACACTCTTCATGATGCCAGTTTGGCTGCTTGCCATCATGGAATGCCGACTGCAAAATAAACATTATAGTAGTTTATGACACTGTTGCATAATAAGGGTTCTTATAACACGAGTGTGTTTTAAAAAAACGAGCCGTAGGCGAGTTTTTTTATAGTATCACACGAGTGTTATAAGACCAAGTTATGTACAGTGTCATACACTACTTTATCTACTCTCATACTATAATACCTGATTTCATTTTGTTGTGATATATAGTTGCTCCTTGATTTCGCCGGTAACAGGTTCATGGTCATGTTTGACGCAGTTTCCAGAATGTCTGGTGGTGTACAATTACCACCATCCTAGCGTTAAGACATGTTTTTACACAAAAACTAATTTATTTTACAAACAAAACCAAACTTTGTTTAATTTAAATGTAAAATGTTGGCGCCAAGGCGCAAACATCGATTGCGCATGCGTGTTTCTTTTTTTTTAGGCTGCGGAGACCATAGATTTAGGATTTTTCGCTACTCTGCAGACACAATTTTTTTTTTAAGTAGAGGTTCAAACTTCTTTTTCAGCTGGAGATTGTTTATGGTGTATCGTAATGATTAAAAAGTTTTATTATGATACAGGTGTCCATACAAGACCTGTATCGTAATAAAACTTTTTTTTTGGCCTGTGCGTAATGTTTGTCATAATAGTATTGATTTCAATTTTATAATCTTTGTATTATAGTATCAGAGTTGATAAAATCACATTATTACATTTTAAAATTATGTCCGGGTGCCTTATTTATTGAGGACACAACCCATCCAACTGCAGAGAAGCGAGAAAATAATTACTGTCACACTGGTAAAAGAGTAAAAGTATTCCAGGTTCAGAATGCTTGGTAAAAGAGATATTGCTAACAAGTCATCTTACCATAAGCATGTCGATGTTAACCCTTAGCCACCTACCATAACTTTTTGTCACACAACCACCTATCATACGTCTATGAGACTCCTGAGTAAAATGGTTCTTTAACGTAATATCTTGTTTATTGAGGTATATTTTTTTAGTAATAATCAACTTAGGAAAGTATTAAACTCTTTAGTAAAGGTGCAAGAGAATCATTTTTATAGGCATTTTGTCTTAATTACTATTAATCAACAATCTATATATATAAAAATCAATGCCACTTTTCGTTGTAATTTTATAACTCAAGAACGGGCTCACCTATCCAAACCAAATGTTGAGGGTTTGTTCGAACTATTTAGTAGATGGTTTAAGTGAAGTTTGCACGAAATCGGTCGAGCGGTTCTTCATTTATCACGCAAACGAAGTTGCGCGGGTCAGCTAGTATCTCATATTTTTAGCTTACAAACTAAGTCATTTGGTAAATGATATCTATAAAAAATAATCACATGGATAGTAACTTCTTTTATAATTTTTTACTTATTCAATAATCAACCATGGCAAAAAAAAACAAAAAGATGAAAATTAAATTAAATTAAAACAAAATTGCAAGCCCTAAACTTATAGTTTTTCACGACAATTATTGCAATTATTGCAATTACCGCACAATTAACGCACGTACGACCTTGATGAGTAGTTGCACGGCACTGAAGGGGGGCGGGGAAAAGGTACAGGAACGGACGAGTTCGTAAACGACTCGGTCTCAGATATATTTACGTTTTAAATATCTGCTGGATCTGCGTGAGAGAGAGCGGCGTGTTGCGCCATCACGGGATGCTTTCGCAACACACCCACAGCAGCGATGGAGGCAATGCTCTGCTTACCGCCTCTGGACCTGTTCGTTCACCAGGAAGCGGCCCCCGCGGCGGCACGACTTCAGGCGTCAAAACAATGGACGCGCTCAAGGGTAGGTCATAGGCGCATACTAGAGGACGCAATAGAGTATGAACCTCTCGTGGAAGCCCCTAACGACAGGATACCGAAAACATACGTGTTTGACCGTAAGTACAATATATCGCTGGCAGAGTCCGCCAAGGACCACTCCGGTATAAGAGAACTCAGAGTGTACACGGATGGATCCAAAACAGACCACGGATCAGGAGCAGGCACCTACTCCCCGGAGCTCAACATACACTCATCAATACCTTTAGGGTCTCATTCGTCAATCTTCCAATGTGAGTGCATAGGTTTAATTAACGCAGCCAATGCAATCGACTCCAGGAAAATTGAGCACAACCACATCAGGCTCCTCTCCGATAGCGCAGCAGTGCTAAAAGCTCTGAGGAGCTCCACAATCGACTCTGGGCTGGTGCTTCAATGCCACCAGGGGCTACAAAAGCTGGCCCTAACACACAAGGTAAGCCTTCAGTGGATAAAAGGTCACAGCGGATCGAGCGGCAATGATGCAGCTGACGAACTGGCCAGATTGGGTTCCAGCACCACACCGGTGGGACCAAGCCCGATTATACCAATACCATTCTACCAGGTAAGGGCATGGCTGAGACAACGCACGAAAGAGCGGCATGAAAAGAGATGGGCACAAACAGTAAGTTGCAGGCAATCAAGGGAAGCTCTACCGAGACCCAGGCCAAAACTAGCTAGAACGTTGCTACATCTGAATAAAGGTGATCTACGAACCATGGTAGGCACAATAACAGGTCATTGCACAGTAAATAAGCACTTGAATGTCTTAGGTATCACGGACAGCACGCTGTGCAGAGCGTGCCTGTTAAAAGAAGAAACCATAGCTCACGCAATCTTGGAGTGCGAGAGCCTGGTTACATACAGAGTCAACATACTTGGCAGCCCCACAACACTCCGGGAGGCGTGTGAGGACCCGAAGAGGATCCTGCGCTTCTGGTCGGAGCTGGGTTGGCTGGAGTGACAGCCAACACTCACGCACAATGGGTCCACTGGCGGACCTAAGTGCGGAAAATGGGAGCCCAAGAAGACTGAAGACTGAAGACTGATCTGCTGGATCTGTGAGACGTATGGTAGGTGGTTAAGGGTTAATTTGTATGCCAACACAGGTTCCCACAGACACTAGGAGAATTATAATTTATTGAAATAGTCTTGTAGCCTAGGCTTGATAACTTCCTTTAAAACAGCTTTTTGGAAAATTGTATTTATTTTTTGAGATACGTCATACATAGCATACATACATACAAATAATCACGCCTTTATCCCCTAAGGGGTAGGCAGAGGCATAGATGTTTCTGGATATAACTCTAAAAATAAGAAAGTGATTGTCTTTCCTAATGCATCAATTGCTCGGCCGATAAGACATGGACCGGGACTTCCTGGCCCTATGCCACCTCAATCTGAAGATGATGTTTTACAGTATAGTCCCGAATTAAATGAAAGTCAACCGTGTCATGAAGATTTTTTATGTTCTCCAGAAAATTTACACCTGCAATTGTTTACAGAAGCTAAATTAAATGATTTAGTGAGAGATTTGGGCTTGACCAAGGAAAAAGCGGCACTGCTTCGTTCTAGACTGAAAGAAAAACATTTTATTAGAATCTGGAACATTCATTTACCACTTGAGCACAAAAGATCAGCAGTTTACATTTTTTTTCAAGCAGATAAAGGATTTGGAACTCGTTACATCAGAGAAAAAGCTATGCTAAAAATTTTACAGAGAAAAGGGAGAGAAAGTACAAAAAAATAAGTAGGTACTTAATATTCGCATTATAATAGTTCAATATTATTGTTAGTGAAAATTGAAGTCAATAAAAAGAAACTAGATTTTTAATTGTAATATATAAATTATTCCCTTATTTTTTTAAATAACAATGGATGTCATATTGTTAGAGAATATTGTGGGTGATAACAATGGATGTCATATTGTTTGAGAATATTGTGGGTGATAACAATGGATGTCATATTGTTTGAGAATATTGTGGGTGATAACAATGGATGTCATATTGTTTGAGAATATTGTGGGTGATAAAAAAAACTAATATCCAATACAGTTTCAGCATCCAAAAATGCAGAAAATTTGGGCAAATTGGTTTAAAAAGCACAATTTTTGGAAGCAAATAAAATTATATCGAATGAAAGCAGTGAATTAAATAATTATAAAAAACAAGATTAATATCAAAATTAAAATAATTAGTCGTTCTGAGGGCATGTAACTGGGTTAATAATTTAAAACGTAGAAACTAGAACTATAAAAGTATTATGTAGTAAAATATTAATAAAAGGGATATTTTTAAATGCACATCTGTTTAATTTTTCTGCACACTAGGTAACTCCACTAATTTACGGAATGCAAACCAGAAAATTAAATGCTGTGCAAAAAACCAATTCATTAACTAAACATGTCCTACATAAAAAACTTAAATATTACTCAGAATGAGATGACCTTTTTAATCGAATTCAGACCAAAAATGTGGTTTGTACATCGAATAAATGATTTGTAAAACAGAAATACGAATTGCATACCAAAAATACTAACTTGCACTCTAAATTGTTCAATATTATAACGGAATAGGTTAGGTTAGGTTAGGTTTTTATTTTTTTTTCCAATAAAACTTAATTTTGTAGAGGTGACTGATTAAATTGGAGTTTTACTTAAAATAAACGTTGTTCCTAAAAGTAAATTAGGCGATGTTTTTCCTTAAAAAAGCTTTAAAATTTTTGTTGGACTAAGGAATTGTTAGATATACTATTATGATAATAGTTATTCGTTCAGTAAAACAGTTCTGCAAATACCATTAAACAGTGTAATCAATATGATATATTTAGTGTGCATAATTAGTGTGCAAGTCAGTATTTTTGGGTTAACTTTGAAATATTTAGTTCAGAAAAAGGGAATAAACAGATATCGATTTAAATACATGTCTTAATAAAATAACTCTGCACAAGCAGTCAAAATAAATAAAAATAGTTACATTTAATTTTTTTATTTATTTTGACTGCATTTTAAACACCTAATAGGTTCTTAATCATCAGCAATGAGAATGCAGCCGTTATGATACCAGTTCGTAACAAAAACCATTCCGCCAGTATATAACATTATGAACACGACATTACGAAAGCATATTAAATAAATAAAATAAATTTTGTCTAAAGTGTTCTTAAAATACTCCGTGCAATGAAAAATAAGAAGTTTACATTTTGAGATAACATTTTAACCTATAAAAAAAACAGTACTTACGGGAACATCATTTTGGTCCGAGGTCACATTGCAACCGAAAGTAACAATTTAAACAATCATAACAATTAAAATGGGTTGCTGGACCAAAAAAATGCTCTCAATTTAGTATTTATTTTCGTAAAATGGCAAAAACTCCATGGACAAACTTAAAATTGAATTATTTATATAATTATGTTCTAAAGTCGAATTAAAACTGATAAATAAAATACTTTTCCGGTGATTGACGAATACATTTTATGGGAGGGCAGTTCAAAGCTAGCAAGGTATGCATGGGACATGGTAAAAATGGGGGGTCCCTCGTCACATTTGTTCAAATTATTAAAATTCTATACATTTTTCAATATACTTATGTATTAGAATTTACTTCTATTTAAATTTACTATCTTTTGACATAACACATGTTGCAATAACAAATGTAAAAATGGAATTATTGAAGTTTGTAATCTATGGACATGATGATTTGACTTGGGTCAAAAATTTTGAAAAACACTCACATGTCAACAAGATACAAGTAGCCACATGATTTATACACAACAATGAGTATCAGTAAATATTTAAAGAGCCTCATTTCACACAACGCTATCTGATCCCAAAGTAAGCTAGGAATAACCTGCTTGTGTTATGGGTGTCAGACCATGGATATTAATACTTATATACTTTTTAAATACATAAATATTATACTTAGAAACACCCAGACTCTTGAGACAAACATTTATGGGTCACACAAATATTTGTCTTCGGTGGGAATTGAACCCACGACCTCCAGCACCGCACGCGGTATCACAACCTACCGCGCCACAGAGGCAGTCGAGAGGCAGTGAATCAGTTAGCCTGAGTATGAGATATGCTGACACTGCTGATTTGACAATGTTGCCAACGAGTTCCTTTTTACTTTGAATTCGATACCACCCTCTAAGGAGGTGAATTATTGGGAGGTACTTCCATCACCATCTGGAAAGTAGAACACATCGCCTGTCGCAAGGGTTGGTGTGTCCACAACCTGTCTTTGGACCTCGCACAAGCCCAATGTGTGCCAGTTTATGAGACCAAGTTCTACCTCGAGTTCAGTGAGGTGCTCATCCAGTTATACGGTACTATCATTATGTGTTGACAGGATCAGTCAGCAAAGACTCTTGCCATATGGGAGGCTACCACCTACGATGGTAGCCTCAGTATCCCGTAGACCCTTTCTGCCGTCGTTCCGACAGCTACTGTAATCGGGGACAGCGGGAAGCCAACGCACTAAATTACGTGTTTTGCTTAAAATCCTGGAAACTTCTAGCTCGTTGAGCACCCCCTTGTATATAAGATAGGGGGCTGAAATTTTAACAACACTATAGATACTTAGTTCACGTAGTCTACTGTAGTTATGAAAAACAAAGTACACCTACTGACTACTGAGTACATTACCTCCTTTCCCCCACCACTCAAAAACATGTCGCGACACGATTGCGCGGAAAATTGAAAATTTTTACGATGGTAAACATACAAAACTGTAAAGTTAATGTAGGAGAAGGAGAAGTAAGACTTACCTGCACCATTACCGCTATACGAAGGACCCCTTGATCAATTTTCTCTTTACATCCCTTACAAGCAGCTCTACCAGTTTTTGCATATTCCGCTTGATATGGTAAATCCGTCATGTTTAATGTTGTATCACAATTCTTAGCTGTGACAAATGGCAACCTTCGAATTCTTATTCCAGTTCCTTTTTATAGTAGATTCTTGCAATTTCAAGGACGACCTGTTTGGCTGTTTTCCTCAATAAATTTGGCAGAAAAATTTATAACCGGCTTCAGCCGCTTCGACGCGCGACGCCTCTACTAATTTTGACATTGACAGTTGACTGACTCAGTGATGCCAACTCCTATGGAATGGGCCCCCTAGAACCAACTTCAAATTTCTCAAAATATTGTCTAAAAATCTGTGAAAACCTTAGATGATCTAACCACAGGATGCGCCTTACTTAAGCATTGTTTTCTGCCATTGCACATGACCATTTGGTCTTTTGGCTTTATGAAAAGCCTGTACATCAGTACATCATTTTATATGATTAAACTAGTACATTACATTGTAGTTGACTGTAAAATAACAATTAACACACAACAGCCATTACGCGTTTGTCGATTAATACATTTTTAAATGCAATGAAATTTTATATGTCTTTGTGTTTCCCCCTTCACTTGTATGAAAACTGGCAGAATATTTTTGTATGCGGTGGTTCGCAAAGGCTAGTCCCGTGTTATATGGTCTAAGGTGAAAACCCATAACTTTCTTTTTGTTTTTCTATATCTACACTAATATTATAAAGAGAAAAGATTTGATTGTTTGTATCTTTGTTTGACTGCATCGAATGTTCTCCGGAACTACTGAACCGATTTGAAAAATTATTTCACTGTTGGGAATGTGAACATAGGCTATATTTTATTCCCGTATTCTCACGGGAACGGGAACTACGCGGGTGAAACTGCGTGACGTCCGCTCGTCAAATATAAAATTTAAACAAATTCAAGCTTTCCTAGCCTGAAGTTGTGTTTGTGTTATTTTCTAAAAATTAAGATGAACGAGGCATAAAGCATAAATGAGGATTCGTAACGTTTTTAGGTAATAATGCAGATTTATAGACCTAAGAAATCATTATTAACAGTGCAAAATTTTTTGTTCTACTCACAGACTTACAATAAGTAGCAGACAAAGCATTAGAGATTGAAAAGTACGCCAAAACTAACACATATAAAAACCATACACACTAACGCAACTACAGGGAAGGAGTTAGCCGCCTAGTTCAATAAGATTTATTTTAATGAAATAAGAGTATCTCAAAAT
Organism: Miltochrista miniata; assembly: GCA_933228765.1. Lineage (NCBI taxonomy): Eukaryota > Metazoa > Arthropoda > Insecta > Lepidoptera > Erebidae > Miltochrista > Miltochrista miniata. Next base: position 12,288,388 of record OW121752.1, read on the forward strand.
ACCTCTTTTAAGGTTCCGTAGCCAAATGGCAAAAAACGGAACCCTTATAGATTCGTCATGTCTGTCTGTCTGTCCGTCCGAATGTCACAACCACTTTTCTCCGAAACTATAAGACCTATGCACTTGAAACTTGGTAAGTAGATGTATTCTGTGAACCGCATTAGGATTTTTAAATATAACTAGAAAAAAGCAGTAAATTTTGGGGGTCCCCATACTCAGAACTGAAACGAAAAGATTTTTTTTCATCAAACCCATACGTGTGGGGCTTAGATCATCTAACCACAGGATGCTCCTTACTTAAGCATTGTTTTCTGCCATTGCACATGACCATTTGGTCTTTTGGCTTTATGAAAAGCCTGTACATCAGTACATCATTTTATATGATTAAACTAGTACATTACATTGTAGTTGACTGTACAATAACAATTAACACACAACAGCCATTACGCGTTTGTCGATTAATACATTTTTAAATGCAATGAAATTTTATGTCTTTGTGTTATGTTTCCCCCTTCACTTGTATGAAAACTGGCAGAATATTTTAGTATGCGGTGGTTCGCAAAGGCTAGTCCCGTGTTATATGGTCTAAGGTGTGGGGTATCCATAGATAGGTCTAAAAAATGTTATTGAGGCTAATGATATTACAAAACATCATTTTTTTCTAAAGGTGCTCCCTCACCGGGAGCATTCGCGCGTAATGTAATGTTACGAGTCGAGAATTACAGCCAGTGCGGGAGGTGAACCGAGCATTGCAATGCGCACCTTGTAATGATAAAGGGCTGTTTTTTTTAGAGGTATAGAACTTTGAAATGGAATAAAACGAAGGTGATTGTTTTTATTGATATGAAAATGACTTTATTCGAAAGAAAATCTTCTGGCATTATAGTTTAAATATGATTTCTGGCATATAACCGCCACGGCTGGCTCGGACGTAGTCTAATCTAGAGGTCCAATTTTCGATGACTTTGCCAACATTTGTGGCCGTATATCGGCAATAACGCGCCGAATGTTGTCCTCCAAGTGGTCAATCGTTTCGGGCTTATCGGCGTAGACGAGCGACTTCACATATCTCCACAGAAAATAGTCAAGTGGCGTAAAATCGCACGACTCTGGAGGCCAACCTACCGGTCCAAAACGTGAAACTATGCGGTAACCAAACGTTTCCTTCAATAAATCAATTGTGGCACGAGCTATGTGACATGTTGCGCCGTCTTGTTGCAACCACTACTCCTGCACATCATGGTTGTTCAATTGATGAACGAAAAAGTCAGTAATCATAGCTCTATAGCAGTCACGATTGACTGTAACGTTCTGGTCAGCATCGTTTCTAAAGAAGTACGGACAAATTATTCCACCAGCCCATAAAACACACCACACATTCAGTTTCTCTGGATGTAACGGTGTCTCAACATACACTTGAGGATTATCATCACCCCAAATATGGCAGTTTTGTTTATTGACGTATCCATTCAACCAAAAGTGAGTTGCACCGCTAAACAAAATTCGCTTATGAAAATCACGATACGTATTTCGGACAGAACCATGATTTTCAAAATAAATTTGCACAATTTGGAAGCATTGTTCAGGCGTCAATCTATTCATGTTGAAATGCCAAACCAAACTTAACATAAATCACTTTTCAGCTGACAAAAATACCGCCAGTTAAAACAGTTATGCCAACTTAAAGTTCTAGACCTCTAAAAAAAACACCCGTTACAAGACGAGGTTACAGCAGTGAAGCAGGTGATCCGAGCATTGCAATGCGCGCCTTGTAATGATACAATGTGTAACGTTTTGATCCAACTCGTAACATCAATGCGCTTTTTTTGTTGCGGCTGGCCGGCCGCACACTGGTCCGGATTATAAATAGCCACCTATTACAATATTACCACCTATACAAAATTAACCTGAAATTCGTACTCAGCATACCAAAAAACCCCATAAACGATATCCAACATGAAATTTTACAATGGTGGCGCGGCGGCCATATTGGATTGTAAAATTAACCTGAAATTCGTACTCGTACTACTATTTTTTCCCAAAAGCGTTTGACATCTTAGATCGTATGTCCACACATAATTTCATGTTGGACATCGTTTATGGGGTTTTTTGGTATGCTGAGTACGAATTTCAGGTTAATTTTGCAATCCAATATGGCCACCGCGCCACCGTTGTAAAATTTCATGTTGCATATCATATAAGGGGTTTTTTGGTATGCTGAGTACGAATTTTGGGTTAATTTTGCAATCCAATATGGCCGCCGCGCCGAATTCACAAAATTTCATGACGGGTATCGTTTAAGGAGGATTTTGGTACGCTGAGTACAAATCTCATGATAATTTTGCAATCCAATATGGCCGCCGCGCCGAAATCACAAAATTTCATTATGGGTATCGTGTAAGAGGTTTTTTGGTATGCTGAGTACGAATCACATGATAATTTTGCAATCCAATATGGCCGCCGGGACAAAATCACAAAATTTCATGATGGGTATCGTCTAAGGGGTTTTTTGGTATGCTGAGTACGAATCTCATGATAATTTTGCAATCCAATATTCTCAGCATACCAAAAAACCCCTTAAACGATACCCATCACGAACATTTTGTGCTTTCGGTGCGGCGGCCATATTTGATTTCAAAATTATCATGAGATCTCCCCCTTAAATCCCCCTTAAACAATACCCATCATGAAATTTTGTGATTTCGGCGCGGCGGCCATATTGGATTGCAAAATTATCATGTGATTCGTACTCAGCATACCAAAAACCCCCTTTAACGATACCTATCATGAAATTTTGTGATTTCAGCGTGGCGGCCATATTGGATTGCAAAAGTATCATATGATTCGTACTCAGCGTACCAAAATCCCCCTTAAACGATACCCATCATGAAATTTTGTGATTTCGGCGCGGCGGCCATATTGGATTGTAAAATTATCATGAGATTCGTACTCAGCGTACCAAAATCCCCCTTAAACAATACCCATCATGAAATTTTGTGATTTCGGCGCGGTGGCCATATTTGATTGCAAAATTATCATGTGATTCGTACTCAGCATACCAAAAACCCCCTTTAACGATACCCATCATGAAATTTTGTGATTTCAGCGCGGCGGCCATATTGGATTGCAAAAGTATAATGAGATTCGTACTCAGCGTACCAAAATCCCCCTTAAACGATACCCATCATGAAATTTTTTTAAAACCTTCTCCTGACAGAAACAAACACAACAAAAAAGAATTAGCGAAATCGGTCCAGCATTTCACGCGTGATGCCGTGACCACGGAAATTGGGCTTCATTTTTATATATTGTATACTCAATATCATCGAAGATTACAGGCATTATATTAAAATGCAATTCTGAACTAATTAAATGCTGAATCACAGTTTGCCACACTTAAATTTATGTTAGCATTAAATTTAATCTTGCAAAGAAGTGCCTGAGTTTGACCCCTACATTAATGAGAGGTATCTAATACGTCAAACTGCAGCATCGGCAGCTTAGACCTTTCAAAAACTAGGCGAACGTCATTTTTAGGGTTTCGTAGCCAAATGGCAAAAACGGAACCCTTATAGATTCGTCATGTCTGTCTGTCTGTCCGTCTGTCTGTCCGTCCGTGTGTCACAGTCACTTTTCTCCGAAACTATAAGGTCTATGCTATTGAAACTTAGTAGCTAGGTGTATTCTGTGAACCGCATTAAGATTCTTATATAAAACTAGAAAAAAAGCGGAAAATTTTGGGGGTCCCCCATACTAAGAACTGCAACTCAAATTTTGTTTTTTCATCAAGGCCATACGTGTGGGGTATCTAAAGATAGGTCTTCAAAAATGCTATTGAGGTTCCTAAAATCATTTTTTACTTAAGTGAATAGTTTGCGCAAGAGACACTTCCAAAGTGGAAAAATGTGTGTCCCCCCCCCTCTAACTTCTAAACTAAGAGAATGATAAATCTAAAAAAAATATATGATGTACATTGCCATAAAAACTACCAACGAAAATTGGTCCGAACGAGATAGAGCTGGTAGTTTTTTTTTAATACGTCATAAACCGCAATTTTCGGTTAGAAAAATCACTACAACTGCGAACGTGTTAAAACATCTTGAACTATTTTTGAACGTGCCGAAGGACTCAGACCTTCGAAAATTCGTATGTACAATTTTTTTTGTATGTAGGTATTCCTTAGATCATCTAACCACAGGATGCGCCTTACTTAAGCATTGTTTTCTGCCATTGCACATGACCATTTGGTCTTTTGGCTTTATGAAAAGCCTGTACATCAGTAAATCATTTTATATGATTAAACTAGTACATTACATTGTAGTTGACTGTACAATAACAATTAACACACAACAGCCATTACGCGTTTGTCGATTAATACATTTTTAAATGCAATGAAATTTTATATGTCTTTGTGTTTCCCCCTTCACTTGTATGAAAACTGGCAGAATATTTCGATTATTCCCAGTTGTTCCGTTGAAGTAGTTCCGTGGCGGAACTAGTGAATGCGGTGGTTCGCAAAGGCTAGTCCCGTGTTATATGGTCTAAGAGGTATTCTGATGTACAAAGAGAGATAAAACTTCGCCCTCTAGCCGAGATATAAGACATTGCTGTCAATTCGAAGTTGAGATGTTCGTTACCTACTTATATATTTACGCTATTAACCACAGACTTACAATAAGTAGCAGACGAAACATTAATTATGTTTGTGTGCGTTGGTCTTTCCATTCCTCTCGCTCTAAGGGGTTAGTGAATGCTGCTATCTCGTTTCTACACGTATAGCAACACTATACAAGACATGTTAAAAAAAAATGACGTGCGCCTGGTTTTTGAAAGGTCGCCATTTTGGTAAGCTGCCGATGCTGCAGTTTGACGTATTAGATACCTCTCATTAATGTAGGGGCCAAACTCAGGCACTTCTTTTCAAGATTAAATTTAATGCTAACATAAAAATAAGTGTGGCAAACTGTGATTCAGCATTTAATTAGTTCAGAATTGCATTTTAATATAATGCCTGTAATCTTCGATGATATTGAGTCTACAATATATAAAAATGAAGCACGATTTCCGTGGTCACGGCATCACGCGTGAAATGCTGGACCGATTTCGCTAATTCTTTTTTGTTGTGTTTGTTTCTGTCAGGAGGTTTTAAAAAAATTGGTGCAAAACTATTAGAAGAAAAGGTTTCTATTGCGATTTTGGATCCGCTCATAGAACTGGAAACTCCGAAATGGAAACCGAGAACAGAAAGACTAAGAGATAATTTTGCAATCCAATATGGCCGCCGCGTCGAAATCACAAAATTTCATGATTGGTATCGTTTAAGGGGGATTTTGGTACGCTGAGTACGAATCACATGATAATTTTGCAATCCAATATGGCCGCCGCGTCGAAATCACAAAATTTCATGATGGGTATCGTTTAAGGGGGATTTTGGTACGCTGAGTACGAATCACATGATAATTTTGCAATCCAATATGGCCGCCGCGCCGAAATCACAAAATTTCATGATGGGTATCGTTTAAGGGGGATTTTGGCACATTGAGTACCAATCTCATGATACTTTTTCAATCCAATATGGCCGCCGCGCTGAAATCACAAAATTTCATGATGGGTATCGTTAAATGGGGTTTTTGGTATGCTGAGTACGAATCTCATGATAATTTTGCAATCCAATATGGCCGCCGCGCCGAAATCACAAAATTTTCGTTATGGGTATCATTTAAGGGGGATTTTGGTACGCTGAGTACGAATCTCATGATAATTTTGCAATCCAATATGGCCGCCGTACCGAAATCACAAAATTTCATGATGGGTATCGTTTAAGGGGTTTTTGGTACGCTGAGTACGAATCACATGATAATTTTGCAATCCAATATGGCCGCTGCGCCGTAATCACAAAATATCATGATGGGTATCGTTCATGGGGGATTTTGGTACGCTGAGTACGAATCTGTCACCATACCAAAAAACCCCTTATACGATATGCAACATGAAATTTGACAACGGTGGTGCGGTGGCCATCTCGGATTGCAAAATTGACCTAAAATTCGTACTAAGCATACCAAAAAACCTCTTTTACGATATCCAAAATGAAATTTTACAACGGTGGTGCGGCAGGTTGGAGTGAATTTGAGTTTAGTTTTTTTTTGTAAACAACCCATACAATATCAGTATCTCGAAACTAAAAAAACTTTTTGCTACTTTAAAAATTACAGTGATTTTTGTAGTTTTACCATTTGATTTCCATTATGGATTCCATATAACACCGGTTGAAACACCGACTATATTGCTTTATGTTATGACTAGCTGACCCGCGCAACTTCGTTTGCGCCACATAAGAGAGTTAATATTCAATACTACGTGAGAGAGAGAGAGAGAGAGAGAGAGAGAAAGAAAGGTTTTTCGTCGCGTGTATTTCCGTTGCATTATTTTTAAGAACAATTTCGTTTATGAAAGAGGTATACCACACCGTGGCATTATTGTAGAAAAATTGATTGCCATTAAAATGGTTATTGTGCACCAACCCAAAGATAGACACATGCTATCACGCAATTTTTTTAAAACTTTTTTTAAAAGAAACAATTTTGTAGTACATATTTTTTACATAACTATAAATATTTATGCAGCACACGCAACGCAGCACTCAATAGGAATAACTTTACCCTAGTTTTTGAAACATTTACTGTTCCTGCTCCACTCCTATTCGTTGTAGCGTGATGCTATATAGCCTATGACACTCCACAATAACGTAGCTTTCTATTGGTGAAAGAATTTAAAATCGGTTCAGTAGATCCCGAGATTACCCCTTACAATTCAACAAATATACAAACACACAAACTTTACTTCTTTATATTGCTTTATGTTATGATTGAGAATGCAATAAGTTTAGAGAGTAGTGCTATTTTGCTCATTGCACGGCGATGCTGCGGGCATAGAACATGGCGAGCAGGCAGCAACAAAGGGCCATGTTTGGCGCGTCTATGCGGAACGTTGTGAATGGTTGAGATATTTTCGTTCGTTTTAAATATGAGACTTCTGTGCAGGTATATTGATGTAACTTATAAACGTGGTACTACTGGTGCCCACTTAGTTGATTAAAATACTTTATAAATTTTTCACATAAGTAGTACCTACACGTTACCAATTTTTCATTCTTCTGCTGTTATTATTACTTTCGTCTTGTGTAGATTCATAAATGAATAAAAAATAAATATGTGGTAGTTTGTTTTGTTACTGGTTTATTGTGTCTATTTTTTTGTCATTAATTAAAGAATTCAACAGTTATTTTCATATTACTTGAATGAATTAATATACAAAAAACCAGATACACTATCAGCGCGGCAGCGTCAAGTCAGATACGAACAGTTTTAATAGAATATTTATCAATTTAGAAATTTTTATCTCTTTTGTTATTATGAAACTATAATGAGGATCAGTAAAGGTATAGCAAATTCCAAAAAAAAATGTATCCCCGTTATTCTCTAGGGCCGCTATACTCAAACGGTGGCCCGCGGGCCACATTTGGCCCGCCGAGCCTTTATTGTTGGCCCGCCGGCGCCGGGCCTTTATTGTTGGCCCATAATTTCGTACTCGTCAAAAAATGGGCACCAAATGATTTTGGCGTAAATCGGAACGCAGCATATTATTAGTAATCTGTGATTGCACGATAACAAAGTACAAAACTACCCTGTTTATAATAATATCTGGATTGTCTTTTAATCATAAAAACTAAAATTCTTTGGTTCTACACACGTGTGTGAATAGTCTTTTTCAAAAATGAAGTATCGAAAAACGTGACAGAAATAAACTATCAGATTCTCATCTCGATGATGTCTAAGAATAGCAGGTAGCGATAAGCCAGATCTTGATAAAGTTTTAAAAATGTGTTCACTATATCAAAAATCGCACTAAAACAATAAGAAACAACTTTGTATTTTTTTTTCTTTCATTAATAATAGTTAATTTATCGTAAAAAAATGAAATTTTAATTAATACCTAAATAATCCCCCCCCTCCCCCTCTCAGGCTTGTGGCCCGCAACCCCATGGCTGAACGTGTTCTTGGCCCACATTATAAAAATGTTGAGTATCGTTGCTCTAGGGCATCAGAATGATATATCTTTTTGAATTATCTAAATCGGACTATTACTTACGGAGATATTTAGCAATGAACTCAGGCCGTTTCTATCACTGGAAGTCAATGTACGCGGGTGCGTGCGTGTGACGTCACAATGAGGGTTAGCCGTGGCAGTGGTATGGGCGCGCAGGGATTTGTTTGATTTTTGTAACTTTGAAACAAATAAAGTTTCCTATTAGTGTCTACTTCATGTTTTTAAGTATATATAAATATGGTTTATACCAAAAAACTATTTTTAAACATGCCGAAGGACTCAAACCTTCGTAAAATTCGTGTGTAGGAAGGTATTCCGATGTACAAAGAGATGTTAAAACTCCACCCTCTAGCCAAGATACAAGACATCACTGTGTATTCGAAGTTGAGATGTACGTATATCTACATTATATATTCACGCTATTATCCCTGGAGGGGTAGGCAGAATATAGTATAGGGGGGTAGCCAGGGGTTCCCAACCTTTTGCAGGCCGCGGCGCCCTTATAAGTCTTGAAATTTTTCACAGCTCCCCATCATATCACCGCCCCCCCCCCTCGACTAGTAATCATCCGCACAAGCCACTTTCCTGTGCCATGGAGCCTCGGCCAAGTCATTATGCAGACTAAATCCGGGAAAACATGTGAAGCCGACGTTATCTAGGGAAACTGTCTTCTTTTTTACTTCTGGGATCTGTGTGCCGAAAAACTTTAACGTCACGCTGTCGTCTTGGGCCTGCTACTGTAAGGACGGTGAACAGCCCCCGCCCCGACCTTAGGCCCCCGGTCATAGAGTCCGATAGTATGAGTAAAATCGAGTGTATGGAACCCTCGCCGCTGACTGGAAATCTCGGGTTGGAGAGTTATCTCCCTGCTCCCTCCCCGCCCTTTCACGAGAATGACCTGCTCGCAGAAAGACACGGCGGCGTCCCACGTACTCCCGTTGGAAATCATCGCTCGCACCGTAGTCTCCAGCGAGATAATGTTCAGGTCAAGACCTGCCACTAGGACCTGGCGCCCACGCTATGCTCTGTATGGAGCGCTGTGTCCTCGCTGCTTCCTTCGCAGTGCTGACACTGAACCGTGGTCTCCCGGCGTCATCGCCACAGATACTTATCGAAGCATCTGTGCCCTTAATTATCGGTGACAATCGTTAGAAGAGATTGCCATGGCTCCTCTCCAGCTACTCGTTTATTATCGATCACCACCTAAGTTGAGAGATCAACTAAAACTCTTCAAGATGGTCAACGCGGTGAGGACTTGGCCGATTTCCTTGGGCGGAAGGTGGCAACTTTCGCCTCTAACTATTCTCAGACACCGCGTAGATTAGTTTAAAAAAATCGAAATAGTTGTCTTGACAGCCAGACCCTTTTTTCAAAGGAGTTTTAGAGCGGAGTCCGCGACTCGGAAAATGACGGCGACGGGTCAAACTCAAACTCAAAAAACATTTATATAGCATAGTCCTACTACATAGGCACTTGCGACGCGTTCATGAATACAAATCAAAGTTAGTACCACCACCAGTTCGGAACGCGGCCCGCTTAAGCAGATTTGACAAAAATCTTGGCGGGCTATTCTTTTTGTGCTCTTTTTATTTTTTGAGAGAGGGGCGCCGCGAGGCGCCTCGCGGCGCCCCTCTGGACTTTCTACGGCGCCCCAGGGCGCCGCGGCGCACAGGTTGGGAACCCCTGGTATACGCCTTCATTTCACCTTTTTAGTTTTTATTCCCAATATGGGGTCTATGAAATATTCCGAGGTCAAAACAGTACCACAGCGACGTACTCGGGCAAACCGGCCAAGTGCGAGTTGAACTCGCCTATGAAGGGTTTCGTAGCAGCAAGTAACATAATATAAAAGTTCTTTTCTTTTCGTTGTAACTTTCAGTGATGTTTTAACACGTTCGCAGTGGTAGTGATTTTTAGTGAGTAACTAACAGTTTGTCTCGTCGGGGACCGCTCACCTAATCATAACCTAATCGTACGTCTGTCTCTATTTAGGTATAGAGCGGTCCCCCCGACGAGACCAACTGTTAGTTATAAATATGAAAACGTAAATAATATAGCTAACTATAATAATAATAAAGGTTCAATACTTAGGGTAGATAGGTCATAATATGTTATTTTTTTACTTTTACAGGTTTTTTTATTGTTCTTTTTTTGTGAGTCGGGGGGTTTTTTAATTTTTAATTTAATTTTTTTTTCGACTAAACGTTAATTCGATCAGTCGTAAAAATATCAAATGTTTGTTCGATAAAAACTCTTTTGTCAATTCGATCAGTAGTAGAATGGCCTAATGTTTTTTCGGTCACACGTTAAATGATCAAATTAATTTCGGTCACCAATGATAAACCCCAAATTGTAACTATTGAAATTAAAAAAGTCGTTTGTAAATCTCTAAATCATAAGTTAGCAACATATTAACTGGTTGGGCTGACCCCAACCATGTCACAAGCTGAGCCAGGACTCAACATTCTTGAACACATTATGAGTTTCGGCCCAGCCGTAAGCAACTTAAACTGAGGCCGAAACTCGATTTTTGGCCGAAACCGAAACCAAAACCTAAACTTCGGTCAGTCACTAGAAATTAATCATTTCTTCCAAGTTTCATCCTCTCTGTGCCTCTGTTATCTCCGAAGAAGAGAACAGAAAAGAAATCATCACATCATCAAAAACATCAAATGACAAGATTTGGCGCGAAACTTAGAGGCCCCCGAGACGATCAATTTTTATTGTCATGCCTTTACGTGATTGAGATCTCACTTGAAGGATGAATTGACGGTACTTGACGCCCATTGAAGGTGCCGTCAAGTGTGGCTCGCACACTTGCCTTTTGGCCCTATTCGCTAGTAGTTTGCATCGGAGCGGAATCTTGAGCTACGGTGAAATTCACCGGTGATTTTGCGATCGTGTTTTTATGTACCCTCTGTCCTGTCCTGTCTGATGTATGTCCCTCACCGGGAGCATTCGCGTGTAATGTAACATTACAGCGTCGAGCATTACAGCGGTGATGGAGGAGAACCGAGCATTGCAATGCGCAACTTGTAATGATAAAAGACGAGGTTATATCAGTGAAGGAGGAGAACGAAGCATTACAATGCGCGCCTTGTAATGATACAATCTTTACTAATATTATAAAGAGGAAAGATTTGATTGTTTGTTTGTTTGTTTGCATCGAATAGGCTCCGGAACTACTTTGAAAAATTCTTTCACTGTTGGTAAGCTACACTCTTTGCGGTAAACATAGGCATAGGCATATTTTATTCCCGTACCTATTCCCACGGAAACGGGAACTACGCGGTTGAAACCGCGTGACGTCCGCTAGTGTGTAATGTTTTGAAACAACTTGTAACATCAATGCACTTTTATTTGCGGCTGGCCGGCCGCACACTGGTCCGGATTTTAAAATAGGTCGACATACGACCTAAGATGTCAAATGCTATTGGGAATTTTTTGAAGTGAAACTTCTTTATCGGCTTTGGAAAAAAATTTGCGTCACGTCACGTTACGTCACGATTTTTGGTTACGCGCCATCTTTGTTCTGTTCCCCACCACAGTGGATTCGAATTAAGAGTACTTTATCCAGGGATAGCATGTCATTTAAGGGTTTTTGGACTTTTGGACTTTTGGGCTTTTGGACTTTTGGACTTTTGGATGGGACATTGGTACTTTGGGTCTTTGGGACTTTGGAACTTTGAGACTTTGGGACTTTTGAACTTTTGAACTTTTGAACTTTTGGACTTTTGGACTTTTGGTCTTTTGGATGGGACCTTGGTACTTTGGATCTTTGGGACTTTGAAACTTTGGGACTTTGGGACTTTTGGACTTTTGGACTTTTGGACTTTTGGACTTTTGGACTTTTGGACTTTTGGACTTTTGGACTTTTGGACTTTTGGACTTTTGGACTTTTGGACTTTTGGATGGGACCTTGGTACTTTGGGTCTTTGGGACTTTGGGACTTTGGGACTTTTGGACTTTTGGACTTTCGGACTTTTGGACTTTGGGACTTTGGGACTTTGGGACTTTTGGACTTTTGGACTTTTGGACTTTTGGACTTTTGGACTTTTGGACTTTTGGACTTTTGGACTTTTGGACTTTGGGACTTTGGGACTTTGGGACTTTGGGACTTTGGGACTTTGGGACTTTGGGACTTTGGGACTTTGGGACTTTGGGACTTTGGGATTTGGGACTTTGGGACTTTGGGACTTTGGGACTTTGGGACTTTGGGACTTTGGGACTTTGGGACTTTGGGACTTTGGGACTTTGGGACTTTGGGACTTTGGGACTTTGGGACTTTGGGACTTTGGGACTTTGGGACTTTGGGACTTTGGGACTTTGGGACTTTGGGACTTTGGGACTTTTGGACTTTTGGCCTTCGGGACTTTGGAACTTTTGGATGGGATCTTGGTACTTTGGGTCTTTGGGACTTTGGAACTTTGGGACTTTGGGACTTTGGGACTTTGGGACTTTGGGACTTTGGGACTTTGGGACTTTGGGACTTTGGGACTTTGGGACTTTGGGACTTTGGGACTTTGGGACTTTGGGACTTTGGGACTTATGGACTTTTGGAAGGGACCTTGGTACTTTGGGTCTTTGGGACTTTTGGAGTTTTGGAGTTTTGGACTTTTAGACTTTTAGACTTTGGGACTTTGGGACTTTGGGACTTTGGGACTTTGGGACTTTGGGACTTTGGGACTTTGGGACTTTGGGACTTTGGGACCTTGAGACCTTGGGACTTTGGGACTTTGGGACTTTTGGACTTTTGGACTTTTGGACTTTTGGCCTTTTGGACTTTGGACTTTGGACTTTGGACTTTTGGACTTTTGGACTTTTGGACTTTTGGACTTTTGTACTTTTGTACTTTTTGACTTAATTTAAGGTGAGGTGAAAATTAAGTTTATGAAGAAGTTTCACTTCTTACGTGTGTACACTAAGTACACGCAATTTTTTTTTGGATAGGTAGAAGCCGTGAGCCGGTGTAACCCGACGGCCCCTATTTAAAACGTTTAAAGTATTCAATCCGATTGACGTTGTCATTTTTGTTTTATTTCTAACTTTGAACAAATGATCCACGTGACCCAGTGACTTAACAGATATAATGTCATGTTGGATATTTATCTGAGGCTTTTTGGTATGCTGAGTACGAATTTTGGGTTAATTTTGCAATCCAAGATGGCCGCCACACCACCGTTGTAAAATTTCATATTGGATACCGTATGGGGTGTTTTGGTATGCTGAGTACGAATTTTGGGTTAATTTTGCAATCCAAAATGGCCGCCGTGCCACTGTTGTGAAAATTCATGTTGGATATCGTGTAAGGGGTTTTTTGGTATGCTGAGTACGAATTTCAGATTAATTTTGCAAGCCAAAATGGCCGCCGTGCCACTGTTGTAAAAATTCATATTGGATATCGTATAAGGGGTTTTTTGGTATGCTGAGTACGAATTTTGGGTTATTTTGCAATCCAAAATAGCCGCCTTGCCACTGTTGTAAAATTTCATGTTGGATATCGTATAAGGGGTTTTTTGGTATGCTGAGTACGAATTTCAGGTTAATTTTGCAATCCAAAATGGCCACCGTGCCACTGCTGTAAAATTTCATGTTGGATATCGTATAAGGGGTTTTTTGGTATGCTGAGTACGAATTTTGGGTTATTTTGCAATCCAAAATGGCCGCCTTGCCACTGTTGTAAAATTTCATGTTGGATATCGTATAAGGGGTTTTTTGGTATGCTGAGTACGAATTTTGGGTTAATTTTGCAATACAAAATGGCCGCCTTGCCACTGTTGTAAAATTTCGTGTTGGGTATCGTATAAGAGGTTTTTTGGAATGCTGAGTACGAATTTCAGGTTAATTTTGCAATCCAATATGGCCGCCGCGCCGTAATCACAACATTTCATGATGAGTATCGTTAAAGGGATTTTTTGAAATGCTGAGTACCATTTTCGCCTAACTAGTAAATTTTAATAATTTGCTTATTAAGTTTAGGCTTTCTAAACTAGCAATGCGAAAATACTATGACAAAAGGTCCTTATTGTAAAATTAAGGTCTATTACATTAAACCTTCCTACTACAGACCACATCATCACCTTCATGGCTGCTGACTTCTGGCCGAGAGGGGTGAAGTATCGGCGCTTCAGAGGACGTCTGCTGACACGGGACACCCCGCCCCGCGACACGTCAACGTCAGTGCGTGTCAATTAGGTTAAGTTATATGTATATGTATTTTTAGTATTAAGGTTTTTTTTTTATACCACTAGAGTGGCAGACAAGCATACAGCCCCCCAAGATGTACCGGTGGTCAAGGCAGCCTATGGCGGTTCGCAACACCAGAGGCGCCACAATCGCGCTGCCTAAGGTATGTATCTATGAGCCGTAGAGTAAGTTAAAAATATCTGTAACTGTCTCTAATATTGCTTGAAAATAAAGATTGTTTATTATTATTCCATTTATTTTTTATTCTTAACATATTGTCTTACATTTTTAAATAAATAATGCTTACAAAAATAAAAATCTATTTAAAAATATAAAAAAATAGTGTCCCACCGGCATCCGGTGCAGGGACCAAGCTACCGGTGGTTAGGGCTTCAGAGACAGGAACCTCCTCAAAATGCGTGCCGTGTCAAGAAGTACTGCCTTCTGTATCAGGCCCTTGAACCAGCCGTCTAACGAGAGCCTCTTCAGATGGTTATCGAGGCTCTTTGCCATCAAACCGTGGACCGAAACGATAATTGGAACAATAATTGCCGAATCAACATGCCACATGTCAACAACTTCATGAGCCAAATCCAAATATTTCATTTCTTTTTCCTTTTCTGCTTTAAAGAGGTTGTCATCATGAGGAATGCTGATATCGATAATTATTGCGAGGCGTTCCAATCGATCTATCACCACTATATCAGCTGCTGATGTATTATCTTGGCCACTTAGTTATGTCTGTGCAAATATTCTCCATTGGCAAGACGAGTACAACCAGAAACTATATGTCTAAGGGCGAGGCCGCACTTGTGGTTATCGCGGCGGTTTCTAACCTCAAAATATCAAAACATTGACTTGATTTCATTGATTTTGACAGTTTGATGACATTTTGAGGTTAGAAACCGCCGCGGAAAAACGCAAATGCTGCCTCGCACTAAGTGATTCTCCGGGACAATGACATGCCCGACAGATGTCAATGGTACCATCCTTCAGAATATGTTTCCGGTAGTTCTTCGTCATAACAACTTCGTCCATTATGGCAAAGACAAAACCTTCGGTTTCTCCGAAAAGATTACCGAACTGTAGCCAAGATACGGACGCTTTTAAATCAATGTCAGGTCCATTTAAGGCCCGATAAAAACGTCCATGTAGCTGCTTGCTTTTCCATACCTCTTTGCGATCTTCAGTTCTAAGTACTACAGTTTGCGCCAGTTCTCTCTGCCCATAGCAAGCGGGGTGAGTCCCGTGTCCACTGCGACCACATTACGGTGCATTTTGGTGTCTGTTTTCAGAAAGAATTCCCTAAGATTGTATACCTCGCGGTTATGGAGGGTCTTAGCATTTAAAAAGGCTCGACCCCCACATTTCCCCGATCATCTGTAATGAGGTTGTACCTCATTACAGATGATCGGGGATGATGCATCCGGAAAGCAGTCAACAGTGTTCTTACTCTTCTATCAATTTTAATGAGTTCAGTCTGAGTCCATCTGAGTATACCAAAAGAGTACATTAGGACTGGCATGACCCACCTATTAAAGGCGTGCAGCTTGTTACCGCCTTACAAAAGTCTTTTTATTACTTTTTTCAGGCAGCCAAAGAAACGCTCTTGTAATGTCTCTTTCATGCCAGTATCAGAAATTCCTAATGCTTGTGATATACCCAGATATTTGTAAGTTTCGGTTGCAGAAAGACAGTTTAGCTTAGTGGAATCTGAAAGTTCTACACCATCAGATTCCACTATCACACCTCTTTTAACATGCATGACTGCACACTTGTCCACCCCAAATTCCATCCTGATGGCTCTACTGAAAGTTTCTGTTACTCCCAGTAAATCCATCAGTTGCAATTTAGTGTGGGCAAATAATTTGAGGTCATCCATGTAAAGGAGGTGCGATATAACCCCACCATCTTTGCGCAACCGATAGCCTAACCCAGAACTCTCTAGCATAGTACTGAGAGGATTTAGAGCTAGACAAAACCACAACGGACTCAGACTGTCCCCTTGAAATATTCCCCGCTTGATACTAATTGGTGCACCATTATTGCAAAACCGACGACACCCTGGATAGCAAAGGACTGTTTTCCACTGCCCCATACATGCCCTCAAGAAAGTACACAGACTTGTATCAGTTTTATACAGCTCAAGTACCTTCAGAAGCCATGTAAGTGGCACTGAATCAAAGGCCTTCTTATAATCTATCCAACATGTCGCCAGATTTTTGCGATTACGACGCACCTGTTGGCTGATGGTCATATCGATTAAATGTTTTTCTATGTGTTTAGTAATTTTGACTTTCAAAATGGATGTTAAAAGTTTATATACTGTATTTCAATAGCTTTAATGCGCGCTTTAAAGGCGCAAAAATGTAAACAAACACATTTGATTAAATGTTTTTCTATGTGTTTAGTAATTTTGACTTTCAAAATGGATGTTAAAAGTTTATATACTGTATTTCAATAGCTTTGCGCAAAAATGTAAACAAACACATTTGATCCTATAAATCCATAGTTACTTGCAATTGAGTATTCCAGTATCCAAGAGTCATACAGTGTTTTTACAATCATTTTGACACCAAATAACTTCTATATGATAGTTTATTTTCATTTAAAATACCTTATTCAGGATATTAAAAAAAATAATGTTTTGTCATACTATATTTTTCTACTCATCTGTCTTAGAGAACGCTTGTCAAAACATGACATGTTTACATATATATTGTCAGTTATATTGCCAGATCGGGCAGGATTGGACTATAGGCAGTTCGTAAACATGTAATGGGTTTATAATTTTTGGGATCCGTAGCACTACCAGATTTGTAGAGTAAGTGAGTTAAACCAGTAGTCATAAAATCGGGTAGTGAACCCATATCTAGGGATGATTGAAATTGTGATGCTAAACGGCCATGTGAGCTGCGGAACCATTTTAACCAGAAATTATGCAGTCCGTCCGGTCCCGCTGATTTCCAATTCGGGAGCGAACGAACTGCACAAGCAACATCTTCTGCATCTATATAAACTGGTTCCATATCCGTTATATTCTCACATGACCGTTCAACATCTCTCATCCAATCACCCTCAGTATGATCAACAGGTCTTGACCAGAGGTTCCTCCAAAATGCATTAGTAGTATCATCATCTGGGTGAGTTACGTCATTAACCTCTGGAAGATATGGGGTTTCCCAGTTCCTGTAAACCCACTTCTCGTTTTTTTGGAACATACGATTCTGGTTAAATCGATCTACTCGCACTTTATAGCGTCTAACGCGATTTGCCCATGCATAAACCATTTGTTTCAGAAGATCGATGCGCTCTGTGACACATGATGCGTATCTTTGAGGACTTATGTTAGTCCCAAAGAACGCTTGTTTCACCTTCGGACGGGTATTACCCGACCTGAAACATATAAGTTTCCCGATGAGTGCCCGGGCCTCGGAAATACGCCTCTCAATCCTACACTGCCAAGTAGGTTTTGCAGACCTAGGTCGAGTAGCAGTTTCATTTGTGTAAAATTTAACCTTAGCTACTCGACAAGCTGCAACCGCCGCACAGTACAGGATTGAGTGCGTATCACTAAGATCTTCACTATTGTCCAGATATTGGTGCAATAGTGAATCCAGGGCACACACCAGAGCCCGATTTCTTTTATGCATGGGCATACGAGGAAGACGTGGTCTACAATCTGCACTTGCAAACCGATATTCCACAATCGCATCTTCCAAAGCACTCCTTAATCGATTCTCACATTGGGTACTTACGGATATAGTCTCATCATCAACAACTTACTCAGCAACTACAGGTGTACTAACTGGTGGTGTACGAATTTGTGACGAGGTACACACAACTTGCGACGAAGTAGTAGCCTCTCAAGTGTCGGACTATCAAGCTTATTACAACGCTGGATAGCCCGCACCTGATCCGATAATCGCTGTGCTGACACGTTGACAGCTGGTTCAAGTTCCTGAAATACAGAAAGTAAACGGCCACGGTACGCAGTGAGGTTAGCACCTAGCTCTGAAGCCGCAAAATATGACCGCATGACGTTTTCATTAATTTCTTTAGTCCACTTCATGCGGTGCACATTACCACCGGCAGCGGGGGCCCTATTCGAGGCCGGTGGGCCTCGGGGTCCCAAGCTAGCTGGCGGCCGGCCTCTCCCCTGCCGACGTACAGGTAGTGGCGCCGTCGGTGGGGAGAAATACTCGTCACTGCTACTGGTGGAGCTCGACATTTCGCAGGCAGGTAAAGCAGTATCCTTAGGGTGCGAAGTGGAGCCGCCTGACGAGTCCGGGGATGGTGTGAGTGCATTTTGTCTGCTTTTGGCCCTAGTCAACATGATTTTTCCATTTAATTTGTATCCATTTTCGAGTTATTTTTCAATTGACATTTGCAGCTGTCATGTCATTATAATATTGTAGTATTTTTCCAAAATTTCCATAGTATTTCCATTGAATATTGAAATTATAGGTTCTATTACTTCTATTCTTGATTTTCTGAAATATTTATAGTAAATATTCGCTGTTTAACGAATAAAATTTAATAAAAATATTTTAGTTAAAAAATATCTGCTGACTATGGTAGTGTTATTATTATTATTATTACATTAAAATAGGACTCAGCCTAAAAAAGCTCATAAACGATACCCATCATGAAATTTTGTGATTGCAAAATTAACCTGAAATTCGTACTCAGCACACCAAAAAACCCCTTAAACGATATCCAACATGAAATTTCACTACAGTAGCACGGTGGCCATTTTGGATTGCAAAATTAACCCAAAATTCGTACTCAGCATACCAAAAAGCCCCTTATACGGTATCCAACATGAAATTTTACAACAATGGCGCGGCAGACATTTTGGATTGCAAAATTAACCCGAAATTCGTAATTAGCATACCAAAAAACCCCTTATACGGTATCCAATATGAAATTTCACAACAGTGGCACAGCGGCCATTTTGGATTGCAAAATTTACCTGAAATTCGTACTCAGCATACCAAAAACCTCCTTATACGATAACCAACATGAAATTTTACAACGGTGGTGCAGCGGCCATATTGGATTGCAATATTAAAATGAAATTCGTACTCTGCATACCAAAAAACCCCTTAAACGATATCCAACATGAAATTTCACAACAGCGGCACGGTAGCCATTTTGGATTGCAAAATTAACCCGAAATTCGTACTTAGCATACCAAAAAACCCTTTATACGATTTCCAACATGAAATTTCACAACAGTGGCACGGCGGCCTTTTTGGATTGCAAAATTAACCCGAAATTCGTACTTAGCATACCAAAAAACCCTTTATACGATTTCCAACATGAAATTTCACAACCGTGGCACGGCGGCCTTTTTGGATTGCAAAATTAACCCGAAATTCGTACTTAGCATACCAAAAAACCCTTTATACGATTTCCAACATGAAATATCACAACAGTGGCACGGCGGCCTTTTTGGATTGCAAAATTAACCCGAAATTCGTACTCAGCATACCAAAAAACCCCTTATACGATATCCAATATGAAATTTCGCAACAGTGGCACAGCGGCCATTTTGGATTGCAAAATTTACCTGAAATTCGTACTCAGCATACCAAAAACCTCCTTATACGATAATCAACATGAAATTTTACAACGGTGGTGCGGCGGCCATATTGGATTGCAATATTAACCTGAAATTCGTACTCAGCATACCAAAAAACCCCTTAAACGATATCCAACATGAAATTTCACAACAGTGGCACGGTAGCCATTTTGGATTGCAAAATTAACCCGAAATTCGTACTTAGCATACCAAAAAACCCCTTATACGATATCCAACATGAAATTTCACAACAGTGGCACGGCGGCCTTTTTGGATTGCAAAATTAACCTGAAATTCGTACTCAGCATACCAAAAATCTCCTTATACGATAACCAACATGAAATTTTACAACGGTGGTGCGGCGGCCATATTGGATTGCAATATTGACCTGAAATTCGTACTCAGCATACCAAAAACCCCAAAAACGATATCCAACATGAAATTTACAACGGTGGTGGGGCGGCCATTTTGGATTGCAAAATTAACCCGAAATTCGTGCTCAGCATACCAAAAACCCCCTTAAACGATACCCATCATGGAATTTTGTGATAATGGCGCGGCGGCCATATTGGATTGCAAAATTAACCCGAAATTCGTGCTCAGCATACCAAAAAATCCCTTAAACGATACCCATCATGATATTATGTGAATACATCGCAGCGGCCATATTGGATTGCAAAATTATCATGTGATTCGTACTCAGCATACCAAAAAACCCCTTAAACGATACCCATCAGGAAATTTTGTGATGACGGCGCGGCGGCCATATTGGATTGCAGATTTATCAACTGATTCGTACTCAGCATACCAAAAATCCCCTTAAACGATACCCATCATGATATTTTGTGATTACGGCGCAGCGGCCATATTGGATCGAAGCCGCGACCTCTTGATTAAAAGACAGTATTTTTGCCTCCGAACCAAACAGGTCGTCTAATATAAATAAACTATTATCTAAATAATATTGAATACATTCTTGGACGCTGATCGATTCCGCAACTTTTTTGAATTTGACGTTTTGAAGTTTTCCGATTGCAAAATAAATAAAAACTTGTCATTCCGGGGGTGCTTTTAGCGCCCGCCCGCTTGGCCGCTCTCTACCCCCTCTGCTTACAGAGGGGCATCCGAGAGCGGACCGACGGAATCAGCACTTCCAACTCCATTAGGATTTGAGGGAGGGGGCAGCCCATCAAGCCCCCCCGTGGAGAGTCCCGATGTAACGGGGCGACCCTTTGCCGGGCCGCAGTGATTTATCCACCGGCCTATCCTGCGACCCGGTTAAGGCGAGGCGGAACACCGCGGGGTTTAGTGGGTAGGACGGTCCCATGTTGACCGTGAGTCCCACACAAAGCCGCCTTGCTCCCCCGAAACAAGGCGGCGAAAAGTGCCTAATCCGCAGTCCCCGCTTTAAAAAAAAATAAAAATAAAAACTTGTCAAGTCCCGTCAGTTCACATCAATCGAAAGTGCATCAAGTGCCGTTTTTTTTTTAATACGCTCTTTTCTACTTCAATTCCCATCAAACCGTAGATTTATTGATGATAGCGTCAAGTCTACGTGGTAAACGGTCAATAACTTGACTCAAGCACGTAGACTTGTCATGCCCAATTGACCGTGTCGGGAGCCCTTTTACAGACAGGCTGTTTTGCTCAGATATATAATTTTTCAAAACTTTTTTAGGTTTAGCCACAAATTCCACAGCAAGCTCTCGTAAAGTACCACCGCTTTACTTGAGTAGAACTTAGTACAGACTTGGACATACGAATACGCTGCTCATAGTAAATGTAATCTAGATTTGGAATATAGTCTAAGTAACCTAAGCCAGTATTATTAATAAAAAAAAATCAAATGACAAAGGACAATGAGTAAATGACATCCATGACATCAATCAAATCATGTGCATTTGTGTGCATTTGTATTTCGTTCACATTCTCAATACAGGTACCTACTCCTACATCTATTCTGTGTGAAATGTGGAAATTTGTGAATGTAAATTAATTTCATGAAGTTTAGAGATTAACGTTTATTTTAGCGTAAATAAAATAATACATTTCAGTTTTGTTTATTGAAATGATCTTTATGATTATTTAATACTTGCTATTGATACTTTATCTCGGTTTTGTTCTATTGGAAAGCTGTAATCAAGATGGGTAACAGAAAACAGAATTTGAAGAAACAATTAGGGATAAGCGAATATCCATGGAGTTCAGGTAAGTTGATTTAGACAATTACTTTCTGCAAGAATCCATAAATCGTTGGCGACGCTGAAAACTTTGGTGTAATATCAAACATGTGGTTTCGGCCCAAAACCTTATAATAGGACTTGAGATTTAGCTTCAAGGTGTTATGTTTTATTGGTACACGTGGGATAGGTCGACCCCCGTAAGATGGACCGACGACGAGGAGAATGGACTGCCATAGGCTGATTTGATTGACTGAATGAGTAGCTTGGGCTGTCTTCATCATCTGATCAGCTAAACTCTGTATGAAAACAAAAACTGGCTGATTTAGGCTCCTCTGTATCTATATTATTTCAATTACTGCCTCGGTGGTGGAGGCAGAAGTGTAACCAACTGCCATGCTGAAGTTCTGGGTTTGATTTCCAGTTTGGTCGAAGTATTTCGTGTGTTCCACAAAACATTTGTTTTGGAGTTACAATGTTTTTTGTGTATAATATATTCCTTTTTGGAAATATATTTAAGCTTCAGGAGACTTGTTGTGGCCCTTGAAACACAGGATCAGTTCAAAGTGAATGTGATTTTCTCTGTTTTCTGTGACTAGAATTAATTTTTAATATACGATACCCTAAAGGTTAGAACGGAACTCTATTAATAAGACCCCGCTGTGTCTGTCCCCATTCATATGAACCATGATAGCATTGCATTTGAAATTTTTACAGGTTATGTAAATACACAACCTGTAAAATATAATGTTAAAAAACTGCTAACAATTACATCACAGACATCTGTGATGTGTTGTTTTTTTTACATTTTATAAGGTACAGACTCCCTTCTTGCATGAATTACTTGCACTAGTTTTTAAGTAGGTATTAATTGGGACTTTTTGTGTCCCAAGGCTGACATCCTTGTGTCATAGGATGTGTGTCAGCCCTATGTTAGTATAGCTACATGAGATTTTTTATATACTAGTGAAAGTGAGCATGCGAATGGAGTAATGTTGTGTTAGCTAGATTTGGTTATTAAATGTTTTTTTCATCTCATCATTGAGCAAATGAATACCATCAGACAGTGGCCTATAGCTTCATAACAGATAACCTCGAAGCAGCATCACACGGAAAAATGACACATAAATTGAGAATTCGTGTCCCTGCAGGCTCATGTTCTGTAAACAATCACTTGTTGGTCCCGATTACCAATAAAAATAAAATGGCAGTTGTTAAGCCAATTTGTAGGCCTTGTTATTATTATATTATTTATATAAAGCACACTAGTAGCTATGCCAGCTGAAGCATGTGTGCCCAGTGATCTGGCGATTTCATCAAGTTTGTTTTTGAAAGCATGCACATTCAAGTGCCAGTACAACTTCCTCCAGGAATCTGTTCAAATCTCTAACTACAGAATTAGGAAGGGTATTAGCGGCTTAAAAAATTTCAACAGCGAGCAGTCACAACCTGCACCTGTTCATTTCAACACGGCAAAACGGCTCACCGCCTATTAAATGGTACAAAAATCTAAAGGTGATATGGTGGATGTATAAACCTTTCCGTCTAAATAACCTTCAGAGATAAACCACCGCCTATGTATGTATGTAATACAAAGTATACATGTAATGACACATTTATACCTGAAGGCACAAACGGGGAATTGGATGCTCGTTCCTCTTAGAGAAGCAGGCCAAGACGGTGGCGTGTCTCTTCGCTCCTCATAGTAGTGGGATAGCACCCAACTATCTCCCCTTGTCCACGATAACACCCGAACAAACCCCCCAGACGCGGAATAGCACCCGAACCATGTAGGCGAGGCCGCGGTGTATCTCTTGTTATAGCTAGTTCACATTCACTCAAGAATCTCGCCGTGAACTTCTATTGGATCCACATCCGGAGATCAAGGCGAGGACTCCCGAGAACCTGCGAAGAATATCGTGAATCAGCTCCACATTCGTGTTTCTCGTGCTTTTTTCTCGCGTTCTCGCTAGATTCTTGTGTGAATATAGAGCGCGCATTAGGCTCATAATCTCGATCGCTCGGATTTCCGAAATTGCCTCACTTTTTTGTAGAATGTGTGCGTTCTGCTATTGCAATCATTACATTTTAATCGGCGTCTGATTATCGGACCGTTATCTAACTTAACAAAGATGGTATAATCTAAAATCATTGCGACTTCTGGAAATTAGCTTAGTGAGCAAGACAACAAATCGATACGTTCCGTTCGCCTTCATTACCTATTACCCCTGTGCCCGCACAAAAGGACCACACTGACTTCTTTATTAGGATAAAATGAAAAAAAAAAGAAAAGAAATGTTATCCTCTTGTCTTGGTTCAAACTCCCTTTTTTACAATTGGGCCCATAAATGTTTGACCCACAGATGAGGATGAACCCCAACCCATTGAAGAGATTCGACAGGTATTGCAGATAGCTGAACGGGATTCTCGCCCCAGTGTCGCTGAAATGCCTGGAACTAGTGGTAAGTGGAATCCCAACTTAATGACCAATATAATATACTACGTGAAAGTAACCCTGTCTACGCTAAGTACGTACTACGCTGTCGCGCCTGCAACACTGAAACGATTGTGATGACTTTTGGCACAGGAATAGAATCGAGCTTGGAAAAATATATACGCTACTTTCTGTTTCACGAATAAAATTTTGTGGGATGGGGAATGTTTACTATAAAATTTACCACACGCACACGTACTAAGTACTGGCATTAGCTAGTATCTGTAGTACTGCTGTAATAGAAGTAGCCATCGATCTTTGATTGGAAACTTAAAGTGACTTTTCAGGACAATATCAATATTGCTTTTATTGGTACAAGTGTTCCCTATCTACCTATAAGTGTACTGTGGATCACCCGTTGCTTGATGAAAGAGCCAAGCTCTGACTGCCTAGTGAGAGTTTCTGCGAGCGCCTATCGTGATTCACGGTGAGCGAGTTAACGGCAATTTGTATGGAATTGAGTCACGCCATCTAGCTGTAAACGTGGGAACTTGTCTCGACTCTATACTAATTTACGAATACGCGCTTCACCGTGACTCACATTATGCGCTCGCAACTCTTTACTTTTCTTACTCACTCACTATTCGAACTCCTTTATGTTCAGGTACACAGCCACAGTCGGAAGAAGCATCACCGGCCACAACAAGGAAGATGCAAGACAAATTGGACAGGGACCTATTTTGGTCCATTATAAACAACACTCCAGGACCAAGCAACATGCAGAACTCATTGGAGTGAGTTTATTATATTTTTTTTCTTCTATATCTCAAGTGGGTGATTGGGGTTCAAAGACTAAGTACAACCCCTAAAATAAAAATAAATACGTTACGTATTACTTGAACAAACATAGATCTAAATTAATGTTCACGATTTCGCTTTGGTCCTATATACTGTCAACTAAGTTAGCATTGCGCCCTAAACTCACGCTAGGCACAACCACTATCTTAACGTTTGTAAAAAGAGAAATCAGCTTAACCAGTTGTTTAGTTATCCTTTAATATAGGTATGAAAGTGGTTCCTCAAAAACGTGGTGGCATTCAAAAAGATCTGAATAAGAAATTTCTTAAGACAAGCATAGTTATAGAGTAACCAACTAACGCCACCATTAATGACTTCGTTTACCTTTAGTTCGAGAATGGGTGATCGACCAGCCATGCAAAGATCCATGATTAACAACAGGCAGCCACCCCTACCAAGACCCAGCATAGAAGTACGCGCTCCGGAGAGACAACCGCAACGTCCGAGGTCTAGACTAGAAGTACAAATTCCGGAAGATTCCACCGAGAACCGACGACCGGGACGCCCACTTACCTCCCAAGAGATACAATTACAACGTATGTTAGCTTTCAAGAAGTTGACCCGCAGTTTGCAGGATTTCGTACAACAGAAAATCTCCGGAGGACCGTCGTCAGCTACAAATAGTTTTGCTAATTCCTCGTCGTCACGGGGTTAGTATATTGAACAATCTAACTAATGTTACATTATAATAAACAATCAAGGGGCTTGACAGGACTCACGTGATTGAATCAACTCATAGTTCGTTTACCACTTACATTTGACGTG
The DNA here is from genome assembly GCA_933228765.1 of Miltochrista miniata. Lineage (NCBI taxonomy): Eukaryota > Metazoa > Arthropoda > Insecta > Lepidoptera > Erebidae > Miltochrista > Miltochrista miniata. The sequence goes on from OW121752.1 coordinate 12,314,507, forward strand.
AGACTTGTCAAGTGACTTGATCGACTCGGGAATCTAGAAGTGGCAAAGTTTTCTAACATACAATCACTCTTCTTATAGAACAATGTTCCAATCCAATTAACATTTTCAATATTTTATTCAAAAAGCAGTTCTAAAAAATAGTATGTAAATTCTAAACATGTCGTGCTCTTGCCACCACCAATGTGCCTGCGCTCCTAGAGCCAAACGGCGTTTTCAGGGACGATGACAAGAGACCGGATGGTATAACTTTAATACTGTGGGAGATGGGTCGGGTGCTGGTCTGGGATGCAACTTGTGTTGACACTTTGGCCCCGTCCCATTTTCCTAAAACAAAATTAAAAGGCAGCGCAGCAGCGGAAGCGGCTGGAAATATTAAAATTAATAAATATAAGGGTCTCGACTCATCGTATCGTTTTCTTCGAGTCGGTTTCGAGACCCTAGGTCCATGGGGCCCCAATGCGCAAATTTTTTCTATAATTTGATAGCGCTTTGGAGATTTGACTAGTGACCTAAGGCTGGCAGTTTTCTCGCTCAGCGAATAGGTGTTGCTATTCAAAGGGGGAATGCTGCTAGTCTTTTGGGCACAATGCCACGGGGGCCTTTTTTAGGTTTAGTTTCGATAGTAATAATGTAAATATATAGATATGTAATAACTATGTTTCACTGTAATTTTTACCAATAAACGAACTAACATGATGGTGTAAAGCAATGTTATTCGTTACAGCCTCTAGATCGCAAGAGCATCCAGATCCTGCTCCATCGTCAGCTTCGGGCCAGGCCCCGACGACGTCACCTCCGGCCGGGGCCCCAGGCCAGCCTAGGGCCCCGCGGCCCGCTGGGGAAGGCTCTACCACAAGGCTACCTTCTGCAACCACCGGCAATCGATCATCACACTTCTATAGATTACCCTTGCGACGCCCTTTGCCTTCTTTTCCGATAACTAGTAAGTTTTAAATTTGTTTTTAAGCTTTTTAATTTTTTTGTAGTCACTTATGCTGTATTCAATCCGAGAGTTATATTTATGTTATGAACAACAGATATGGGAATGCAATCTCACAAAGAGTGCGGGGTTGAGTCCCTAAAAAAAGTACTTATAATAAGAAGTCCTTTATCTATATCGCATCTGTTAGATTCACTAAAATATAATACCGCAGTAAAACCATCACACTGTACCACATTGTTTTTTCCTGCTACCCTGGCTTCCACAACGGCCACTTGCGCATAGACTTTCGACCCAGCCGCCACACACAAATGATCTGTGAGTATCACACAAACTTACATACACGGATGGTTATAGCTAAGACTAGGCGATTTTTTTTTGACACTGATCTCTATTGAGAAACCTGATTTGAAGTTCTTAAACTTTGACACTGATCTCTATTGAGAAACCTGATTTGAAGTTCTTTAACAAATGACAGTTGATTTTTGAGCCGAATTATAGCACTCTGACATTGTGGGTTACGCTATGAAACAGGTACTAAAACTGATTATCTTTTCTGTAAAGTACGACTGTATTCTCTTTTCCTTTTAAATTGAGTATGGTAAAAGAACAATAAATACACGTTCATATTAATATACTCATACTTAACTATTTTTCTATTTTTCGTCTTAGCCTTTTTTCAGTAAATTTTACGTGAAAAAAATATTGGTCACAAACAGGATTCGAAACTACTAAACAACTTCTAGCATGCCGGGCCTGATGGTTTTACCAACTTAACCATAGCGACTTGCTCACAGACGACGAATCTTTCCACCTCATATTTCTTGGGACGATTCCAGTAGCTTTCAAACCCTACTTGGATTTTCATATAATTTAATAAACAAACGACGAAATACATAACATACAAAGCATACTCATCATTTTACGTTTCATGTTATGAAACATAAAATATTGCCTTTTTAGGCCCTCAGGTTCGCTCATTTATAGCGGTTTTGATTCAACTTCGAGAAATTTTAAAGCAAATGCAGTGTTAAAGTGTTTTAACTGTGTAACCTAAAAATCCCATCCCATTAGGTGGCACCCCCTACAGTGATCTACCGACCCCGTAAGAGACCCCGCCTCGTCCTTTACTCCACAGGTAAAAGATAAGACTTGGGCACGAAAGTTCTTGGTGAGGCCACCCGAGCCCTTGGATATATAATTTATTATTATTATTATAAAAATCTTTAGAGGGCTATGTGTGATTCTGTTAACGATTCCTTAGTTATAATTAGTGTCCGACCGAAACTGGTTTTCCAGCCGAAACCGAAACCGAAACCGAACTTTCGGCCCCAGGGTCAGTTTCGGCCGAAACCGAAACCGAAACCGAAACTCACGTGTTCATATAGAAAAAAAAAAAAAAAACAGCCAAGTGCGAGTCTGATTCCCGCACAGAGGGTTCCTTTACAAAAATTGGGCACAAAAATGGCGTTTGTTGTGTGGATGTTTTTTTCTGATTTTAGTAGGTATTTTTTGTTATAGCGGCAACAGCACAGGGTGAGGTGGTTGGTGGTGGCAGTGTCTCTAGACATCGCCAACGCTTTCAACACCTTGCCCTGGAGCTGCGTTTGGGAGGCGCTTATTTACCATGGAATGCCTCAATACCTCCGTCGACTTGTCGGGGCCTATCTTTTCGAGAGGCCCATAACTTACCCGAGCTGGCTAGGGCAGGGTCGACGAGATGTGTCGTTCGGTGTTCCACAGGGATCGGTCTTAGGACCGCTTCTGTGGAATATCGGTTACGATTGGGTGCTGCGTGGTCCGTTGCTCAGAGGTGTCGGCGTTTTTTTTTAATATATTTAGCTCGCCAAAATGATGCCGCCGCCTGAAGGAAAGTCACAGCAACATCTAGCGATTGGGGGCCACAAGTTGGCGGCCCTATGTTGTGCCTCTTCACGCTCCGCTTGAAGAACCCAGGATTGTAAGAGGAGGGAAACACGTGCGCTGGCAGGTCGTTCCAGATTTTTATGGTTCGACAGAGAAACGATCTTTTGAATCGTGTTACGACGACACCCTAATTACAGCGCGAGGTGCTCTTCGCGCTGTAATTAGGGTGTCACTGAGACGCAGCCCTAAAGGCCCCTGCGCATCCAGCTTACATATAGGGGGCGTCAGCATCGGCATCGAGCTCTCGATGACGTATCTGGGGCTCGTAGTCGATAGCCGGTGTAACTTCGGATACCAATTCCGAAGTTTGGTCTCAAAACTGAGGAAGGGGGGCATCAGCCGCACTCTCGCGGTAGTTGCTCAATATCAGGGGACCTAACGCTCCTTGCAGGAGACTGTACCTTGGGATCATGCGGAGCATGGCCCTAAACGGGCCCCCGTATGGGCGGAGATACTGATGGCCAGCAATGCGGCTGAATTGCATAGCCCGCAGTAGGCGATGGCTGTCAGGGTGATAAGGCGATACCGCATGATCTCAGTTGAGGCGGCATGTCTTCTAGCCGGGACCCCTCTATGGGACCTGGAAGCGAGGGCCCTTGCGTCATTGTATAAATGGTGCAGGGAGGTGTTGGAGCGGGGCCATAGGCCTCTTCCTGTGAGCAGGTCATGTTCGTGAAAGAGACGGCGGGGAGGAAGCGGGAGAAAACTCTCCCACCCGAGTTGCACAGTCTGCGGCGGCGCGCCCTATTCTATCAGCCTTCATGACCGGGGGCCTGAAGATGGCTGCTCACTGTCCTTACAGAAGCAGGCTCTAGACGATAGCGTGACGTGAGAGATTCATGCATGCCCCCCTCAAGTAGCGGGATATCAACTGAACAACCCCCTAAAGACGCGGCCGTAGTATGCATCATTCCGTGGGCATACTCGGGGCTTCCAACGCGTGATTTTTAGTCGGCAGAACTCCGGCATAGCAACCCTGTAGGATTTCATCAGTGAAAATTTTAGGCCTCTATCTGGCACGGTTCCAGCGATAGAACCTCGTGACTAAAAGACAGGCGGACGGCTAGGCCTCATGTCTCGTTAATAAGATCCCGCTTTAACCCCTCCGTGCGAGAGTCAGACTCGCACTTGGTCGGTTATTTTTTCATTGGTGCAGCAAGTTCCACCAAGTGCCATCAATCAACGGTATAAATCTTTTCAAGTGTTCATTTTAGAAATATCTCTACCTAAAGATGAGATTCTTTCTTTTACGTGTGGAATTACTCATAGATGCTATTGCGAACTCCTACCGACTAAAACCACACTGTACCCTGCTACTAGCTCTTGGCCGGTTTTGGTTACATTCTAGAAGTGTATAACTAAAACTGGACAAGAGTAAGCTGGACTCGCGCAAGGATTCCGTGCAAGAAAAGTGGCAAAAAAGTTACGCATGTTGTATGGGAGGCTTCCTTGAATATTATTATTTTGTCTATTTTTTATTATTTGTTGTTATAGCGGCAACAGAAATACATCATCTGTATAAATTTTAACTGTCTAACTATCATGGTGCATGAGTAAACTGACCATACGTCCCGTTTTGAACGGGACTGTCCCGTTTCTTGGTCCCTTGTCCCGTTGTCCCCAAACATAGCTTCGGGACGCTAAATTGTCCCGTTTTCCGAAACATTGCGATTTTTTTAAAATTTTGTTGATCTTGGGACATCATCGGTCGGGGAATTTAGAGCCAGTCAGGCTACACTATTGTTTTGTTTTTGTGTAAAATTCGTGAAGTAGTTTAGTGGTAAACTGATAACTAAGTGGAAGTTGTTTTTACTTTGGAATTTTACGAATGCCGAAACTCAAGTGTTCAATTAATGTCAACATACTTACAAGCAAAGTAACCATTTATTGAGCAAACGACCAATTATTACCTATGGTGCCGAGATGTGGAAACTTACAGTGGGGTTACTCCATATCCTTAAAGTTGCGCAGCGAGCAACCGTCTCCATCAGAGAACCAGACCGACATAGTTTGCAGAGTCTGCGTTTTGAAGTGGTAGTGGGCTTAGCTACATTATGTAGAACAAACGATGGCCGAATGAGGAAACGAGTTCTTGAGCTCGCAGCTTGGTAAACGTGGGGTAGGATGACGGACGACCCCTCCGCCAGATGAGCCGACGATCTAGGAAAGGTCGCTGGCTGGGACTGAATGCGGGAGGCGCAGGACCGTGTGTTGCGGCGTATGTTGGGAGAAGCCTACGTCCAGGAGTGGACTGCCATACGCTGATTTGATGCTATCAAAAAATAGGTACTATATCAGACAAAAAGGAGATATAGAAAAATACTTCGTGGAGGATTGAATTATTAGATTGAAGAAAAAAAAAACGCACGTGCATTCTGTGCCCAAGAAGGGTGACAAGACCGACCCGGCCAATTACAGGTCTATAGTATTATAGTCATTTTGTCCCATTTATCGACGGTGATGGAGCGTGTCAACAATACACAGCTCTTAAGGTACCTTGAAGAACACGACCTGCTCAGTGACCGGCAGTACGGTTACGGTCACGGTTGTTCAATTGGCGATCTCCTTGTGTGCCTCACACGGCTGGGCTACCAGTGAGGTCCAGTGGGCTCTAGCAGTGAGTACTCGACATCTCTAAGGCCTTTGACCGGATCTGGCACCGTGGTCTTCTTGCGAAAATGCCCTCCTATGGACTGCACGAGAGTTTAAGCGGCGGGGTATCCAGCTTTCTGGCTGGTAGAAGCATCAAGGCCGTCGTTGACGGCAGCTGTTCTGACTGCATGGTCATAAACGCTGGAGTACCACAAGGCTCAGTGCTCTGCGTGCAGTCCCGTACTCTGTTTCTGCTGCATATCAATGACATGTTGTCTATTATTAACAGCATTTATCGTTATGCGGACGACGCGACGGGGCCGACACTTGCTATACGAAAAAACTTGTGTCCGAAATAGAGAGTACTCTCACCAGAGTGTCCGAATTCGGTAAACAAAATCTTGTTCAATTCAACCCTGCCAAGACACAAGTTTGTGTATTCACCCCAAAAAGAAACCGATTTCCTGTTGCGCCACAATTTCAAGACACATCTCTCCCCATCTCTGACAGTATAGGTATCCTAGGTGTTGACATCACCGGTGACGTTAAGTTCCGAAGTCATTTGGAGAACAAGGCCAGGCTGGCGTCCAGGAAGCTCGGTGTGCTCAACAGCTCAATTTTACTGCGGCGCAAACACTGCTACTCTTTAAGTCGCAAGTGCGGCCGCACAAGGAGTACTGCTGTCACCTTTGGACGCGGGCACCTGAATATCAGTTTCGACCGGTCGACTCGGTGCAAAAGCAAGCCATGAGAGTTGTCAAGGATCCCATGCTTGTAGGTGGTGTGGAACCTCTTCGCGACAGGAGAGACAGACTATGTGCGTGTTCTACCGCCTGTACCATGGTTTGTGCTCTGAAGAATTGTTTAATATGATGCCCACGGCTACTTTCTAGCATCGCACCGCTCGCCATAGACATACTCCATAGAAAAAACCGGCCAAGGTGGACGAACAGTAGTTCGTCCTCACACTTTGCTTGTCACCGTAGTGCTATAAAAGGGGGGAGGGGAAAGGGGACAGGGGGGGGGCTTCCATAGAACGGTTTTTTTTTGCCGTTTTTGGTACGGAATCCTTGTGCGCAAATCCGACTCGCACTTGGCCGGTTTTTTCTATATTATTAAATTATGTTTATTTTAATTGTTAACCTGCTAACTGGGGTATAAAACTTATGTCCCGTTTTGGGATCAAAAATAAATGGTCAGTTTATGCATGAGTTACGGCCTGCTGACAGACAGACAGATGTAATGTCCTAGATCTTTAGGATTCAGTAACCAAAAGTAAAAACGGGATCCTAAAAAGGAGGTTTAAGACATAACAAATGCGTACCTAACTTTCTAAGTGTCTAATACTTCTCAACTATTGTAATTGCTTGTGGTTTAAATAAAGTTGTATTATTATAGCTATTGATTGGAAGTCCTTTGTAAATCTCTAAATTTTCGGTTAGTAACATATTAACTGGTTAGGCTGACCCCAACCACGTCACAAGCAGAGCCAAGCACTCAAAATTCATGAACACGTGAGTTTCGGCCCGGCCGAAAGTTTCGGCCCATTTTGGCCGAAACCGAAACTGCGGCCGAAACTCGGATTTTTGGCCGAAACTGGCCGAAACCGAAACCGAAACCGAAACTTCGGTCGGTCACTAGTTATAATATTATATTTACTCGCAGAAAAAAATCAGTTTTCCTATATTTTGTAACAATTTACAGAAAGAGAATTAGTCTTAGCCACATCACGGTTGAATCTAACGGGGCCCTCTATCGACGTTATAGACAGATTCCCGACCACCAGCGGCTGGTACAACGAGGTCCCCTTGTCTACCGACGCGGCTAACGGAAATGCGCCTGGCAGCAGTCACATGCCTGATGACTTTATTCATGTCGTGGACCATTCTGAAGACGGTAAGCATTGCCAATTGAATTTTCATGTTGTGGTCTGGTACAAAATTATCGACTTTTTTAGAGTTTCGTTGTAAATCACATTAAATTTATTAAAGTTTTATTAATAAAGTTGATCTGCGACACTGTTCGTCCAAAGGTTGCCTGAAACAAATCGCACTAAGCCATAAAACCGTCCATTGTAAATTTCAAAACTTGTATTCCATATTTATGTAAATACTAGCTGATACGCGCGGCTTAGCCCGCGTGAAATTTGGTTCCCGTTCCCTCTTCGAGTGGGAACATATTCCCGGGATAAAAAGTAACCTATGTGTTATTCCAGACTATGAGCTATCTCTGTACCAAATTTCAGCCCAATCCGTTCAGCCGTTAGAGCATGATTGAGTAACAAACATCCAAACATCTTCACAAACTTTCACATTTATAATATTAGTAGGATAGGATTAATTGATGCAAAACTTACTTCAATTCTATTCATTATATGTTTTGTAACGATATGTACAGAAGCGGTGCCGAACGAGGGAGAAAGCAGCGGTGCGCGACTCATAGAGGAAGTCGTGGAGGTGGACATGCCCGACGTGGGCGACAACAACCCGCCGCCGCCGGGCACCGAGGGCGAGGAGCGCGCCCACCCCGCGCCCGTCAACCTCAGCGCCGTATGTAGCTATGTACCGACTGTACCTATACTGTATACTGTAGTGTGTAGCGAGTAGTGGAGCGGACATGCCCGACGTGGGCGACAACAACCCGCCGCCGCCGGGCACCGAGGGCGAGGAGCGCGCCCACCCCGCGCCCGTCAACCTCAGCGCCGTATGTAGCTATGTACCGACTGTACCTATACTGTATACTGTAGTGTGTAGCGAGTAGTGGAGCGGACATGCCCGACGTGGGCGACAACAACCCGCCGCCGCCGGGCCTTCTCCGGCCCCACAAGAAGCGGAATAACACTCGAATCAACCCCCCCCCCCCCCCCCCGGAAACAACAACTTCCGAACCAACCTCCTACAAGCGGGATAACACTCCGAACCAACCCCAAAAAGCGAGATAACATCCGAAACCCCGGCGGGACCGCCGTATTAGACAGTCTGCAGGGTATACGGGAACATCCTTCCGAGGAGTGACCCTAGGCGCACGACGCTATACGTATAGGTTGCAACCATATGGTTTTAATTTGATTAAGTTTAGCAAATTATTCGTGGGGAAATCCTCACACAACAAAAAAGCCTTTGATTATTATTGTATGGTATTGTGAAATGTGTGAGTGCATTGAGAGCATCTCGTGCACATCTTCGGGTTACGAGCCAATCGCATCTGCTAGTGGTGACTCTGCTGATATGAAGTGCTGACTAACGAACAACGGCCAAGCAAAGAGAAGGAAGACTCTCATAAAGACCAGTACCAATCCCTCTGGCCAATCAATCTCCAAAATTCCAAAATACTACTTCTAGCAGTGGACTCGACTGATTTGATTGAATGATTCACTGACATTACGCTTTCTCAGGCAGTTGTTATAAAAATTTGTATTTTTTTTTTATTTTGTGCACAGGAATCACAAAATGCTAACGCCAACGTGGAACCGGCGCAGCCAGGACCTTCTTACCAGGGCGTCAAAAGGAAAAGAGAGTGTAAGATAATGCTTTATTATTAATGCTTTATTAACAATGCTTTAATATTTATTTTTAAAGATTTATTCAATTAATGTATGTAAAGAGGTTTTGTGATTCTTTTAATCAGCACATTCATGTCTCCTACACAGTTTTCAGTCAGTCAGTGCGTTTTCGCAAAATGTCGTTTTCCCATAATGTATCTTTCGCAAAACAGCGCGATACATAATTTTACCAATACAACAAAGTTATGAAGAAAAATTTGTTTCAGCCCAAGATGAGGCAGGCGAGCCATTCACTGTCCACGAATTTAATCAGGTAAGGACATATTTTCTATTAACTCACTTTCTTCGAATCTAGCTTTATACAACTGTTTAGTAGAAAGGAATACGTCGTGTTGGGTATAGGCTAAGAAAATGAAAACAATTTTCTTATATGAGGCGGTTTATAATTGAGACAAAACGTTAAAAACTCCCATATTATGGTGATCTGTTGCTCATTGATTAATCATTATTTATTATTGAAGTGAAACTTCTTTATCGGCGTTGGAAAAAAATTTGCGTCACGTCACGTCACGTCACGTCACGATTTTTGGTTACGCGCCATCTTTGTTCTGTTCCTCACCACGGTGGATTCGAATTAAGAGTACTTTATCCAGGGATAGCATGTCATTTAAGGGTTTTTGGACTTTTTGACTTTTGGGCTTTTGGACTTTTGGACTTTTGGATGGGACATTGGTACTTTGGGTCTTTGGGACTTTGGAACTTTGAGACTTTGGGACTTTTGAACTTTTGAACTTTTGAACTTTTGGACTTTTGGACTTTTGGACTTTTGGATGGGACCTTGGTACTTTGGGTCTTTGGGACTTTGGAACTTTGGGACTTTGGGACTTTGGGACTTTGGGACTTTGGGACTTTGGGACTTTGGGACTTTGGGACTTTGGGACTTTTGGACTTTGGACTTTTGGACTTTTGGATGGGACCTTGGTACTTTGGGTCTTTGGGGCTTTGGGACTTTGGGACTTTTGGACTTTTGGACTTATGGACTTTTGGACTTTTGGACTTTTGGACTTTTGGACTTTTGGACTTTTGGACTTTTGGACTTTTGGACTTTTGGACTTTTGGCCTTTGGGACTTTGGGACTTTTGGACTTTTGGATGGGATCTTGGTACTTTGGGTCTTTGGGACTTTGGAACTTTGGGACTTTTGGACTTTTAGGCTTTTGGACTTTTGGATGGGACCTTGGTACTTTGGGTCTTTGGGACTTTTGGATGGGACCTTGGTACTTTGGGTCTTTGGGACTTTTGGACTTTTGAACTTTGGGACTTTGGGACTTTGGGACTTTGGGACTTTGGGACTTTGGGACTTTGGGACTTTGAGACTTTGAGACTTTGGGACTTTGGGACTTTGGGACTTTGGGACTTTGGGACTTTGGGACTTTGGGACTTTGGGAATTTGGGAATTTGGGAATTTGGGACTTTGGGACTTTGGGACTTTGGGACTTTGTGACTTTGGGACTTTGGGACTTTGGGACTTTGGGACTTTGGGACTTTGGGACTTTGGGACTTTGGGACTTTGTGACTTTGTGACTTTGTGACTTTGTGACTTTGTGACTTTGGGACTTTGGGACTTTGGGACTTTGTGACTTTGTGACTTTGTGACTTTGTGACTTTGTGACTTTGTGACTTTGTGACTTTGTGACTTTCTGACTTTGTGACTTTGTGACTTTTGGACTTTTGGACTTTTGGACTTTTGGACTTTTGGACTTTTGGACTTTTGGACTTTTGGACTTTTGGACTTTTGGACTTTTGGACTTTTGGACTTTTGGACTTTTGGACTTTTGGACTTTTGGACTTTTGGACTTTTGGACTTTTGGACTTTTGGACTTTTGGACTTTTGGACTTTTGGACTTTTGGACTTTTGGACTTTTGGACTTTTGGACTTTTGGACTTTGTGACTTTTGGACTTTGTGACTTTTGGACTTTTGGCCTTTGGGACTTTTGGACTTTTAGATGGGACCTTGGTACTTTGGGTCTTTGGGACTTTGGCACTTTGGGACTTTGGGACTTTTGGACTTTTGGCCTTTGGGACTTTGGGACTTTGGGACTTTGGGACTTTGGGACTTTGGGACTTTGGGACTTTGGGACTTTGGGACTTTGGGACTTTGGGACTTTGGGACTTTGGGACTTTGGGACTTTGGGATTTTGGGACCTTGAGACCTTGGGACTTTGGGACTTTTGGACTTTTGGCCTTTTGGACTTTTGGACTTTGGACTGTGGACTTTTGGACTTTTGGACTTTTGGACTTTTGGACTTTTGGACTTTTGGACTTTTGGACTTTTGGACTTTTGGACTTTTGGACTTTTGGACTTTTGGACTTTTGGACTTTTGGACTTTTGGACTTTTGGACTTTTGGACTTTTGTACTTTTGTACTTTTGTACTTTTTGACTTAATTTAAGGTGAGGTGAAAATTAAGTTTATGAAGAAGTTTCACTTCTTACGTGTGTACACTAAGTACACGCAATTTTTTATTACTATGCATGTCGCTTCTTTCCTCGGGTAACTTCTTTTTTTTTGCATATAAAGATCCTGTTCTTTTAATAGGCTTTGCGGACATATTGGTCCAACATGCAGAGGCCTTTGAGATTTTAATGTAATATGAAATGGGACTCTCACTGCAGATAATTCACGCCCGCCTTATCTAGAAGGACGGCTATGGACTGCCTGCAATGGGAGTTAAACTATTGTAAAATATGCTAAATACAAAATGGGCTATTAACTCTTGGATTGGGGGTAAAAATAGCTTGGGAGATTTATTTGTTCTATGAATGAAGACTGCATCAGCCATTTTAATATTATAGCATCAAAGTACTTGCAGACAGTGACCGGCCAACTCATTAGATGGGCCCCTATACAATCGCCAAGGCTCGTAAGCCTGTGAGGCGACAGAGGGCAACGACGGTGTGTGCGGCTAGGGGTGTCGAGCGGTGCGGCGCCGGTTTCGCCACCACGTGTCATACCCGGCGCGGATTTCCCCTTAGTTATGCCGTTGAAAATGACACTTCACCTCCGAGCATAAAGCTCTGAGTTCCTCCCTCTGACCGGTCAAGTCAGAGGTGAGATTTCGAGACCCGGGGACCGTATTCGGTACCTCGGTACCGGTACCTACCCCTGCGGCCTCACCTAAAGTTATTATCACGCGTTTTTGGGGGGTTGTTCGGGTGTTATCCCTAAGGCCCCCGGTCATGGAGGCGGATAGTCTTGCGCGAAGACACGTCTGCGACGCCCGGCACCGCAGTCCGCGGAACTCAGGTGAAAGAGTTCTCTCCCGCTTCCTCCCCGCCGTCTCTTCGCAGACCATGGCTCGCACCTTGGTCTCCAGCGAGATAATGTCGACGTCTAGACCTGCCACTGTTGCGCCCACGCTGTGCGCTCCACCCACTGGTGGAGTGCACAGCGTGTGTGTCGAGTGGGTCCTCGCTGCGCTCCTCAGTGCTGGCACTCAGCCGTGGTTTCCTGGTGTATTCGCCACAGATATTTACCAAAGCTTCCGTGCCCGGTAAGCATCTGTGACATCCGTTACGAGAGAGCGCCGTAGCTCCTCTGCAACCACTTGTCCATGACCGGTCTGACCGCCTTGATTGTGGCGATTCACCTCTTTGGTTGCTTACGTCGCACATTCCAGGTCTCCACGTTTTCCTGGTGGAGCTAGGACCGCCAAACCTCGACGTCTCGAGACGCAGGCCTATGGCCCCGCTTCAGCGCCTCCTTGCGCCATTCCAATGGAGGGGTCCCGGCTAGGAGACATATCGCCTCAACTGAGATCGTATTTTGTGTATTTTTTATGTAAAACTTAGGCCATGTTCAGAACACCGCGCCGAGCACGCACACGCTTTGAGCCCCTGCGATAAATCAGCGTAGTGCAAGCACCCGCTTGTACTGCTAGTGACTGCACTTCGTTTACCTGAAGCGCGCGCGCAAGGCGTGTGCAGCGCATGAGCGACTCGCGCGCATTTTTGGCGCGAGGTAGGCGCGTGGCGGATGTCAGGCGGGCGAGTGGCGTGTGCGGATGGACTTTGATTAATGCAATTTGAGATCTATTGGTGTGAAAATAGGGCTTAAATAATATTAAAAAAAAAAACAAAGCGTGTTAGACGAGGGTGCTGACGAGTGTGGCGTGCGCGTGTCGTCTGAACGCAGCCTTATAATGAAATTCGAAACATAATAACTATGTGATACAGAACTTACTGCGTCTGCTGGAATGCCCCGTGTGCCTCGAGTGGATGGAGCCACCGATCTCGCAGTGCCGGCGCGGACACCTGGTCTGCAGCCGGTGCCGCGCCAGGCTGGCGGCTTGCCCCGTATGCCGCACGCCCTTCTCCTCGGTGCGCAACAGAGCTATGGAAGGGGTGCGTATCACACACACATACACACTCACAGGACAGATCGGTGAGTACTGATCACAAGGTGCTAAGCGTGGTCCGTGTGTTCAGGTGGCGGAGATGCTGCGCTACCCGTGCCGGCATGGATGCGGGCGCGAGGTGCGGCTCCGGCGGCGCGTGCTGCACGAGGCCAGCTGCGCCGCGCGCCACTACGCGTGCCCCGCGCCCGCATGCGCGCGCTCGCCCGGCCTGCCGCGCGAAGAGCTGGCGCGCCACTTCCAGGTCAGTGTGCCCTGTACACACGCACCTAGCGGGGCCGCGGGCCCCTACGCCTGCGTCGAGCTCGCCTGCGCGCGCGAGGAGCTGGTGCGGCACATCCAGGTCAGTGCTACGGTACAGTGTACACACACGGTATAGCGCGAGTGCGTGCTGCAAGAGGCCGCTGCCCATCAGAGAACACTTCGCAGTTACGTCAGAATTGTGCGCCGATGCCACTGCCTCTATTCCTTGTACAGTGATGGTGTTATCATAAATCAAACTTTTATACGTGAAATTCTATACTTTCCAACCATTTAACTAAGTGTCAGTAGATGGCGACGCCGTCGCCCCCAGACATGTAAGGTGAATTATTTCATCTGCGCCGAGCGCGCCTCCATAGCTTATCGACTTAGAGTGATTCCCCTGCATTGGCAAGATGTCAATGCCAATGACAAGTCAGGTTTAGTTCAAAATATGTAACTAGATGGCAACACTTGTTTGTATATATTATGTAGATCGCTATATGCTTTCATTACCTGAGTATAGCTTGACAAATTTGTGCGCGCCCCTCCCATGGTCTGCGGGCGACGGGGGGTGACGTCAGCGGTGGTGAGGAACTTGTGTGCGGAGCAGGGTAACTTACCGGCTACGTCATCGCTTTAAACAGTCGGTTTATGGTGCTTTATTTAGAACAAAATGTATCTTAGTGTTAACCAACAAGTTATGTAGGTATAGAAAAAAAACCCCTTTAGGATTGAATCTTTCCATGACTATTACTTTCATTAGTACTATAATATGACAAAATTGACAGTGGATATTGTATCTCTCAATACTTACATCTGACAGTGACATGTGACAAAACATCAAACCATTTTATATAGTAGTAAAATTATATGGATAGGTACAAGGGCCAATGCCTTTCGGCGTCTGCCTCGTTTCAATGGGAAAATTTTTGATCAGCGTTTTCCAATGAATGTGAATTGGATAATATATATGCGTGCTAATTAAACGACCTTCTTTTTAATAACATTATTGGCCTCTGAAAAAAATACTTTGCCTCCTAAATTAATAAGCCAGCCACAATTAATGAGCGTCAGAATTTATAAATTATAGCCACCAGTTAACTTCTTTATTAACCACTGTTAATATAATTCAGCATCGTGATTGTTTTTTAGCATCTAATTGTGTAACATGCATTCAAATAGTAAACTTGTAAAATACAAAAAAAACGGCATCAAAATAGATTATTAATTACTAGATGATGCTCGCGGCTTCGCCCGCGTGAAATTCGGTACCCGTTCGCGCTTCCCGTGGGAACAATTCCCGGGATGAAAAGTCTATGTGTTATTTGAGACTATAAGCTATCTCTGTACGAAATTTGAGCCCAATCCGTTTAGCTTGTAGAGCGTGATTGAGTAACAAACATCCAAACATCTTCACACACTTTCACATTTCTAATATTAGTAGGAAGTAGGATTATCGCAGCTTCTAATTTCCTAATTCAGCATGTTTAAAATGTAACTCATCCCACATTATTGGATCATCAAATTTCCGTAAAATTGCCATCAAAAAGCAAATTATGGCCACTAATATTAGTTTGGTAATATTTGGCTAGAATCATTTGTAGCCACTGACTCAGTCTTTTGTAAACGATCACTGCCGTAAGCAACTTTCACTATCGCTGGTGCTCGGATGGGTGACCACTATGTAACATTTAATTTGCGAGAGTTTCCGTGCTTTGCAAGGCACGTTAAGCCGTTGGTCCCAAATTGTCAGTAATATGACAGTTGTTTGCCAAGTAGAAGACTGTGTGGAGTGTGTGGGGTGTCACAATCTGGTGGAAATGGACAAGCGAGTCCGTTTCAACACGGGAGCGTGGGGCAGACCTTCGGGCATAAATGCTTTTAATTATTATGCTTATGTGTGTTATTTGCAGTCTTTATAATTCAGATCTAGTTCAACAGAATATTTAGAAGTGTGGTTCGAGGTTTTTAAAAGCACAACACATAACATACACCTAATTGAAGAATAAGGAGACAAACGAGAACGTATTTATAAAAGTTTTACGTGGCCACAATAGATCAAACTATTTTGGAGAAAATAATATTCCTCGATAAAAAGAGTAGCTCATGTAATAGCTTGCATAACATTTTTTTTAGTTTTGCGTTTTGGACTACGATAATGTTAATGCAGAGCCAGCCGTGGTTACTAGCTCCGGAAGTGATGGGTCAAGCCTTTTTTAGGACATCTTTTCTAGTCCCCTCCCCGGTTCGAGGGAAGCAGGGCCTCTCTTAATAGAGGTGCTTCGTCACCTAAGGAGCTGCCGAATCACATTGTTAACCCAATGCAGTGCAAAGCGTCCATATACCTGGAGCCGCTTACGTGCAGGCATCAGACAAAGCCCAGTTGGCATCACAACCCGACCTCTCTACCTTTGCAGGATATATTATAGTGCACAAACGTTCAAGGAAACGACATAGTATACGCAAACACAGGTGCACTTTTATCCCTACCTCTATGTATCCAATGGAACGGGAACCGCTACAATTGGTAAGAGGCAGGGACGTCCATAGGCATCAGTAAAGCCTCTGATGCTGACCCATACTTTAGGGGCTGTAGTGCTAGATCCAATGGTTGAGCGAAACCGCCAGCCGATCGCAGCGGGAGGCATCCACTATACTGAACTGCTGCCACTCCATTATGGTATGGTAACTATTCCTGTAGTGATTTAAGGCAGTACACAGCTATGGAGAGAAATAGCTAATTGAATTACGCACCGACCAAAGTATGTATGAAAAGTTACAAGGGGTCAGTACTTTTTCACACTCCGGCGGTTTATTGGCCTAACTGTATTACGTTGGCCAAAGGGTTGGTTCAGTTTGGTTTCATTTCGAGTTTTCCTTCTCTACGCCATGACCTCGTCCGTTTGTTGGCAGGTGCACAATTGGCTGGTGAGGCTGGCTTGAACCCCGGATGTTGGTAGGGCCCAATCGCATCCATCTAGTTCTTATAACAGCTGATGCATCGTCATAAAGGGGCTGTAACAATTAATGTTTAATTATACAGGGTGTCCCACGGCTATGCCACATGGAGGGAAAGTATCTATACATATAATAATCTTAAATATTGTAGATGGAACAATTTACTGAAAGAAGACATACATTAATCTTCCTTTAATTTAAGATACTATGTTGTTTAAAAGAAATTGTTCCTTTTTTTTAACGTGAGGGAAAATCCATCATGGATGCCATGCCGGACTCCTACCGACTAACAAACCTCACGTAACACCCAACAGCCTATGGTTGGGAGCCCCGGGTAAGCCCTCGGAAGGGTGTCCCAGGACAAATTGTAACTATTGAAATTATAGTCGTTTGTAAATCTCTAAATCATAAGTTAGGAACATTATTAACTGCTTGGGATGTCCCAGGACTCCCAACAGACCTACGGCTACCACTGCGGCCTCGCCTAGGGAGTGGTTCGGGTGCTATCCCGCGTCTTTGGAGGTTTCGGGTGTGATCCCGCTTCTAAGGGGGAGGGGGGAGGGGGGGGGGGGGCGTGCGGCGTGCGGGAATCTCTCGCTTCACGCTGCCGTCATGGGCCTGCTTCTGTAAGGACGTTGAGCAGCCCTCTCACCGTCCTCGGTCATGGAGGCCCTAGGTCATGGAGGTCTATAGTCTTGTAGCGTCCAAGCCGCCGACTGCGGAACTCGGGTGGGAGAGTTCTCTCCCGTTCCCGCCCAGCCGCCTCTTTCACGAGCATGAACTGCTCACAGAAAGAGGCGGCGCAGTCCCACTTACTCCCGCTGGAGATCATGGCTCGCACCATGGTCTCGAGCGAGAGTATTAAAGACTCTTTCGGTTGGTATCATAAAATACAGAATTGTTTTTTTTTCACATCTCCCAGGTTCGATTCTCGGATCAAGCAGGTGATTTTTAAAAAATCTTTAAATGCATTTTTGCTTACTTTTGAAAATAAAGGAATGTTGAATAAAGGAATGATGTGTTGTTCAACAACAACTTGCCATTATCAATAATAAGGGTACTTTACCTCCAACTAGCGTCTTTACATTTCACCCTGCATAGCTGTGAATATTGTTATAATATATCGAAATTTTAGAACAAGGATATACAGTCTATTATTGAAACCTAAGTCGGTTAAGACCTTTTCACACGCAGTTGAAATTCAAATTTCGCTCAAGCTTGAATGTCTACCGCATTAAAATAAATTAAGGCTGTTCTCAACTTTAGAGCAAACATCTTCCCATCCTGAAAATCGGCTGCAAGCACAAATTCACGATGAAGATGACGTCGGAGCAGCACGACACGTGGCTCATCATGGCGCTGGACGAGCTGTTCCATGTGCGCGTGGACGTGGACATGCGCACCTTCGGCATCGTCGTCTACGTCGCCTACATCGGGCCCAAGAAGAACTCCAAGTCCTACTTGTACGAGGTATGTTATACATATTGTTGAAGATCACTTAACATAATAATGAGTTTATTTGGAGAAAGCTTCGCTAGAGCTGAACAATTCTGGAGATCGTTTCTCTGTCGAACCATGGAATCTTGCAATGCTTTACCAGCGCAAGTGTTTCGTTACAGCTATAAACCCAGGTTCTTAAAGTGGAGCGTGAAGAAACACTTCATTGGGCCGCCAACTTGAGGGTCACTGTCTTGTGAACTGTGAGGGTGCTGATTTCGCCATGGCTTGCCATCCGGAAGGCGGTGTGTCATTTAAACTAAACTTAATTTAATTCTCAGCTATGATTATATGAATTTTTTCATACCACAGCAGCCTGTATACGTTTGCAAAAACCAACTAATATATGTTCTTACCGCGACCCACGTTATCAACCAGCGATGTTGTTGTCCATTTCTCATGATAAATACCGTATAATTGTACCTCTATAACTGTACAGTATCCACCAATAGTTATAAAGTCTTCAATAATATAACAACTGCATTGCATTTTGAAGTTTCCACATAGTGTTTGTCTATTTCCAGGTTAACATGTATCGCTATTCAAGGAAGCTGGTGTTCACACGCTCTACTCACAGCGACCTGGACATTTCCACTCCAAACGTAAACTTGAGTCGATATGGCTGCTTCCATCTAATACCAGATCAGGCGTATAATTTCATTCGCACTAAGAACAGGCACGGCGATGACAAATTGTTAGATTTTGAAGTGATTGTGTCGAAATGGGAAGGTATTGAGGAGGCGCGAGACCATTCTGACTCTTAGATATACATGACTGTGTATGAGATTTATAGAACGACTGTGTATTGTCTGAACCAGACATAAATATATTTTAAATCGTACAATCTTTCAAGCGCCATTCAGTGTCATCCCTGTGTGACACATTCTTGAAAAAATAAACAGCCCGTATTGACAGCTTATTTTTGAAATTAAACTTTTTTTTCGCTCTGTGTGAGTTGGATATTATGACACGAAGAATTGTGAGGAAAAAGAGACAACTATACATCTTTCTCTCTCCGCCTAGTGTTTTCCTGTTTATAACGAAAAAAGCATTACTCAACTAAAATATAGTTACATTTTTATCGCGTGTGAAATCGTTTTTTTATCTTATTGATGCGCAAAGAAACCTGTTGCCTAAATATTCCATTAACACAATAAATCTATTTAATGTTGTATGGTCATGTAATGAAAAAATAAGCTGTAAAAATCGGTCTATTATTTCTCTATATAGAGATGTGACTCACTCTATTTCTATGTGTATAAGATTTATGTGTTTAAATCTAAATGTCTAAATATACAACTAGTTAAGGCATGTTAATAAAACTATTATTCGATGTGCGTTTCTCGGTGTCTGTGATAAAATTTATTAAGGCGCGGTCCAAATCTAAAATAATATAAATATTCTATTTTTGAAAATCTAATTCAGGGCATAACTGTTTGTATGAAATCAACAGTTATTTTCTACAAAGCGTATATTAGGTAAATAGTTAATGATAATAGTGGAATAGAATTTGAATCAACTCTAACTGTAACTTTATGATAATAGTTTCAGTGGTACTACTCCTAAATGTAATGTTAAAAACGTGATATTGTGGTATAGTCGCATAAAATCTTCAAAATCTCAACTTTCAAATCGATATGAGACACAGTCATAAATTGATGAAATTTGTTTTTTTTTACTGACTCGATATCACAGTAGTAACTGCATCAGATTTCTGTGCTAGATGGCGCGTGACGAATAGATATTTTACTTAAAAACATGAACATATTGAATGGAGCTAAATACATCAAGCATAGGTCCGAGACCTATGTTCGAAAAAAATGTAGTTTTATACAAATATGTAGTTTTTATTCTTATGCAACGTCGTTTTCGATCGCAACACGACCGCGCCTTAACTATACGTAGTAGCGTTATACAATCGTATAATTCCTCGATGTCAGTGTTTAGTGCAAACCAGGTAAGATAGCTACTTAATATCGTGTTTATATTCCTTAAATAACCGTCTTCCTGTTTAAACACATTTTATTAGTCATTTACTTTGATCTCATATTGAATAAGACTAATACTTACATTTTTAAACATTCGAATGCGATATTTTTTTATGGAATTGATAGTCTTTGATATTTTTTATTGGGAACTTCAAATAATACGTTCTAAATGTAAAAAAAAATAACTAATGAAATGTTGTCGTTTTTTTCGAAAAAACTGTAGTTTTTAAGTAGTCAATAATAATTTTAGTTTAGGTCCTGTTGTTCGTACGATTTCTCAATAAGTTCTGGGTATTTTTTTTTAATCAATGCGTAGTATACATATCTATTTAAAACTTATAAAGAGCCCGTAATCCCTGCTAATGTTATAAATAAAGTGTTCGTCTGTTTATCACGCTTTAAAACTTACATTTTGATAAATTTTCATACAGTCATTTTGTGTGTCAATTTTTAACTCTTTATATTTCTTTTGTCAATTAAAACGCTCTACAATTTCTTTGAATAAATAATATGAATAATAGAAATATTCTTTTTGTTAAATAGAAAGGTCTTTAATACGGGAATTTAATTCACAAAATTCGTATAAAGCTAAAACGTTTAATAAACTGGACACATAGTAAAATTTAGCTCTTTATGTGTTTTAACTTGATACGTTTAACAAAATTTTTTTATTGTTGAATTTATACGTTGATTGAATACCCACCATTTCTCTCTACAGTACGAGACAGGGCCTAAGGGTGCGCAACCATGTAACACTTTTTAGAACTGATAATTAGGCCGACTTTTTGGTTGGGATGCTCCGATTTTGATTCTGACAGATGTAAAATGTATTGCACTATTGCAAACTACGATCTATTTTTCTTATGTAAATAATCGGTCTCCGATTAATTATCGGACATGGGTGCGCACCCTTATAATACTTTAAGTACTTGTCTGAATATTTGCACAATGTGTATAAAAGTTTATATTGCATATATTGTGCATCATTTTAATTAATTCTTAAATATGTTCCTCTATTCCCTGCATATCAGGTTATTGTATGTTTTTATTAGTATTAGTGTTCAAAATACAAACCTTATAATTTTAAGCACGTTATAGATATAAGTAAATGGGAATTTACTTTATTTTTCCCAGTGAATAATAATGGTTAATCATTGTTAGGATTTTTTTTCTTTAAATTTATACGTACTACCAGTTCGCTTTAAGTTTGCCGCTGGCGTAGAGGCGTATACCCGAATTTTTAATTAGACGAAGTAAATTGACTGTAGCTAATGTCACTTCGTCATAGAAAATAAGCAACATTATATGAAGAAGTGTCATTAGTTGCTGTCAATTTACTTCGTCTAATTAAAAATTCGACTTTAGTATGGAGCCGAGCGGCAAACTTAGAGCGAACGAGCAGTAAGTGCATTAGACATGTATTGTATTTTTTTAGAAAGCAACAGAATATGGGCCTGATGCATTTGTATAAACTTCACAGTAAAGTCCCGTCACAAAATAATAAGCAATCTCATGTATGTACTTTTTATTTCAAACCTACCCTCGGCTACTCACACTCGCGCACAAACGCATATAGAATTTACTATGACAATCCTTTGACCTCGTGTCCGTGAGCGGTGTCTATGTGTGCGTAGCCCGAGCGCACTTTGAATGTATATTGCCGTCTGTACCTTGTTGGTCCTGTGGTCGATTATTGTTAGGTTCTGGCTGGCTGATGCAGCCCAGTCAGACTTTGTGCGATCTAGTCTGTGACGCACAAATAGCCTTCTGGCCACGGATAGTCTGTCGACTCGTAGTCCTGGCGAAATTGTCTAAAAATGTTTGGCCTAATTTCTGTAACTGGAAAATGTGAGGTATCTTCAATAAGTAATAATTACTTCATATTCGTCAATCTGTTCCCAATTACTTCCCAGTAGTGCTTTCACAGTTATTGTAACCTCTAGCAGTTAGGTTGCCTACTTTAATTGCTGTGTTCCCCTAATAAGTTTTTGTTTCTCCCATGTACCTCCAACCTACTTTATTACTACTTTAGTAGAAACTTACTTTCTTCTTTAGCTGGCGGGTTCTTCGGGCGTGGCCATATTTGAGTTGTAGAACTTTGTGTAAGTAGCAACTTCGCCTTCGTTGGTGATGGTCACGTTTTAATCAGATATCCATAAAAAATATAATGAAACTAATACAATCGTATAGTAACAGGATCCCGTTTATGGATCCCAACACGATGGAAATATCTGCGAAGCTGGCTTGTGACGTCATGTAAACTGTACGGGATAATCCGCGCGCAATCTCAATCCATTCAATCGCGTGCGGGTTATACTAAATAGGCGAAAACGGGGTTAGGTGCGGGGAAGCGCGAGGGGAAGCCAGGTTCGCAGATATTTCCGCCGTGTTGTAAAGTATAATATGTGACATTGCTAACGGTTAGTTCTTATAATCTCCACTTATATACGGTAAAATGTCTTACTCTGGCACTATAGGGCAATTTTACTGCAATGCCAACACACAGAAAATCATATAATGAATTAAAGACAAGCTGTAAGAGGTAAAATATTGTAAACGGACTTTAGAATATCCAGTTGGCCATACGATTGGCACCTTTATTTCCCGTGGTCCACCTCGTAGTCCACCCAGGTGAACCACGGGAAATTTTTTTTACCCGTAGTCCACCTGGTGTACGACGGGAATTTTTTTATTACCCGTAGTTCACCTAGGTGTACCACGGGAAATAATTTTTACCCGTGGTCCACCTGACACTTAGCGCTCTTCTATCAACACTTACAGCTATGGTAACCTTTTTATGCAACTACCCTTTATCCACTAAAATCCATTAAAAGGATTCATCATGGATCTTTGTGGACATATCATGTCCACTTTAATACCTTAAAGTATTTTTTATGAAAAATGGCTCTTTTAGGACAGGTCAGTGGAAAAAGATCCATTATAGGTTGTGGTATACGAAGAACATCTAAAAGGAAAAATGTATAAAGTAATGAAATAATTTTCAAAACAAATGAAGATCAACAAAACAAAAGAAGATCGACGAAACAAATCAAGTCAATGAAACAAATGAAGATCGGCGAAACAAATGAAAATCGGCGAAACAAATAAAGATCAGCGAAACCAATTATGATCGACAAACAAATGAAGATCGGCAAAACAAATGAAGATCGAAAAAACAAATGAAGACCGATAAAACATATGCAGATCAATAAAACAAAAGACTATAAGCAAGTTTATAAGGTCAAAAACTACTCGCAGCCATATTTTGTCATCTAGATGCGATTGCCATTCAAAAACATAGGTGCAAGCAACTCTCGACCTTAATGACACATTTCAAAAATGTGCTCTGTGGCGTTTATAGACATCACTGATCAAGAACATGTAAAAAATCAATAAATATTATGCATGTTTATAAGGTCGAGAATTGCTTGCACCTATTTTTTTGAATGTTTATCGCATCTAGATTAAAAAAATGGGTCCAAGCGAATTTCGACCTTAGGAGCATGCATAATATTTATTTATTTTTTATATATTCGTGATCAGTGATGTCTATAAACGCCTAAAAGCACATTTTTAAATAAGTGTCGTTAAGGTCGAGAATTGCTTGCCCCTATTTTTTTGAATGGCAATCGCATCTAGATTACAAAATATAGCTGCGAATAGTTTTTGACCTTATGAACTTGCTTATAGACGTTTGTTTTATTGATCTGCATGTTTTGCCGATCTTCATTTGTTTTGCCGATCTTCATTTGTTTTGTCGATCTTCATTTGTTTCGCCGATCTTCATTTGTTTTTGTTGATCTTCATTTGTTTTTTCAAACTTCATTTGTTTTTCCGATCTTCATTTGTTATTCCGATCTTCATTTGTTTTTTGGATCTTCATTTGTTTTTACCGATCTTCATTTGTTTTTTCGATCTTCATTTGTTTTTTCAAACTTCATTTGTTTTTCCGATCTTCATTTGTTTTTACCGATCTTCATTTATTTTTGATCCAGTAGTACCATGGGTAAAATTTAAGTACCAGTGGTACTACTGGGACCACTTAGTAGTACTACTGGTAATTTTTTACTTTTTTGGTCATAAGTATATCCATAATTTTATTATATAATTTACTGTTACAAACATGTGGCTATGCAGGTGGACCACGGGTAAAAAAAAATTCCCGTGGTTCACCTGGGTGGACTACGAGGTGGACCACGGGAAATAAAGGGATTGGCAGACAAGTATACGGCCCACGTGACGAAAAGTATTCGTTTTAGAATTACTTGCTTTGCACGAACGGGCCTCTATGAATTTTTTGGTTTACTATGTGAATTGTGAAGAGACCAATGCTCCATATTATAGATTAAATATAAATAATGATTTTTTTTGTAAAGTAAGGTATATGATATACTATGTATATTCTATATTTTTTTATTTTAAGGTTAATCAACATTTGATCGGCTTCTTATTTTTATGTACTGTTTATGAGGTCTGCTTAAGAATCGAGTTTGTAGTTTGTCCATCAGAAAGTATTGTGCATCTAGAGCTTTTTGCATGTCGATGGGCAAAGTGTCAAATGTGGTTGTGGCGATCTGCGTTGCAAAAAGCAGAGCTCATAAATTCCATATTGTGGATACACCGATTTTATCACATTAGTTTGTGTTACTTATTATTAAAATCCAAACGGTGTTATTAATAATGCTAAAAGGTTTTTTATGTGTAGTAGTGAAAAATAAAAACCAAATATTATTGCTTTTTTTATTTCAATTTGAACTCCTATAACGATTTTATACTGGGGTATATACAAATGATATCACGTATTGCGTATGTACAAGTCGATCTTACATAGTATACATACAGTTCCTAACATCTATGTCAATAAATTCCACTGCGATTACTCGACTCTTAAATAATATTGATCTAAAAATACATAAACGATAATATTTTTGAGCGTAACTATTACATACAATGTCAAGTTCATTAAAAGCATAAGTTTACAATCGATATAAAATGCCCTACGCGTGAAAAATACGGCAAAAATGAACTGGTAACGAAAGTAAGAAACTATTGCGTCTTTTAGTCATAGGGACTACTCACATGACGGCTTCTTGTATTTTTTTGAAATTGTCTTTTTCTTATGCTTTGTTATTTTAAAAGTGAGTTTGGTCGCGTTGCGTGTGATCCTACCCAACACGACCACGGATGATAACCTTAATTTTAATGCGGTACTTATTCATAAAATAAAGTGTACTTAATTGTACTTATGAGTTTAAAATTTGTACTCACATATTTTCGCTGTTATAACATATAGGTCGTGGTCGTGCCAGGTAGTACCTTCTTGGCACGACCACTACACATTTTAGGTATTTTTGTAAACTTTAAGATGGAGAATAATGTAAATAAATTGTACTGAATTGTACTCCATTTTATAGATAATTTTGAGCAGTCTTTATACCGTTTTAAACGTTTTGTTTCTACGGTACATCAATCGGCACAATGTTACGCTGTTTCTATTTCTAAGTACGCAAAATCAAATAACATTTAACAACTTCAAAAAAAGGAGAAGAATCTCAATTAGACTGTTTTTTTTTCTTCAGATAGTGTGTAAGCTTTACAATAAAAACATATTTACTTGGTCTTCCTTTAATTTAAGATGGTATGTTACCTTAAAGAAATTGTTCCTTATTATAGACTCTTTCGGTTGGTATCATAAAACACAGGATGTTTTTTCAAAAATTATTAAATGCAGTTTTACTCACTTTTAAAAATAAAGGAATGTTTCCTTTCAGCAAAACTTGCCATTATCAATAATAAGGGTATTTTCCCTCCAACTACCGTCTTTAAATTTCACCCTGTATATATATTACGATCATATATTATATTAATATTCTCAACCAAATTTATATCCCTTCTTTCGAATTACCTATGTGTTATGAAATGTAATGTTATTTGATTTTGCGTACTTAGAATTAGAAATAGCGTAACATTGTGCCGATTGATGTACCTACCGTAGAAACAAAACGTTTAAAACGGTATAAGGACTGCTCAAAATTATCTATAAAATGGAGTACAATTCAGTACAATTTATTTACATTATTCTCCATCTTAAAGTTTACAAAAATACCTAAAATTTATAGTGGTCGTGCCAAGAAGGTACTACCTAGCACGACCACGACCTATATGTTATAACAGCGAAAATATGTGAGTACAAATTTAAAACTCATAAGTACAATTAAGTACACTTTATTTCATGAATAAGTACCGCATTAAAATTAAGGTTTTCATCCGTGGTCGTGTTGGGTAGGATCACACCGCGTTGCTCTATAGATATATCGGTAATCAGAACGAGATACATGAAAATATTGCACTGCAACCGTAGCCCAGCAAAGCCTAAGCACCGATGCAGAAGAATCTTTTTAAATATCAAATCGGCCTATAGCAATGCTGTCCACTACGGGACGTAGGTTTCTAATACTTAAGACCTGAACCAAAGGGACAGAAAATACCGCACATTTTCTTTCTTTCATGTCCATGGCGAACGCGTATTATGTTTTCATGAAACAGCGTTGAACTTGAATACGCATTGTGTTTATGCCATTAACTAAGTGTCTATGATTAAAAACTTACACGTTTCTCTATGGTTTTTATACCTGTCTCGCTCTCGCCAGCGTGTGCCGTCTCCTTCAAACGGCACTGTTTGACAGTGACAGCTCAAAGTTCATAGTGTCTTCAAAGATTACCAGCAAGAACATTGCTTCAACGCTGTTTCATTTCACACATAATACCTGTTTTGTTTAAATGCAAAACAGTTATATTACTGTGGGTATCTCGCTCTGCTTACTGTTGGTTCAACGCGATAAAAAAATAGGAATACAACAAAATGCGAGAGGTAGTCTATAAATGTGAGAAATCCCCACGATCACTACAAATAAAGTAAAGAAAAAGAAGCTCCTTTCATTTTCGTCACGAGCCGTTCGATAAAAGGGCCGATCTACCGATTAAAATCTTTGTCTGAAGCGAGGTTTAAAAAATAATAGTATAGCCTGTTCGCTCTAAGTTTGCCAGTCGCCTTTACACCAGCCTCTACGCCAGCGGCAAACTTAGAGCGAACGGCTAGTAGGTATATAATACATAGTGTATCTACGTGACAACGCTGCGCGACGCGAGCGACTGTCTCGCGTACTCCGTGTCGATGAGGCCTCGACACACGAGCGAGAACTCTTGAACGTGCTCCATTAGGCGGCGTTTGCTGCTCTTTTCTCTATAAATAATAATAAAATACTGTTAAATCCCACATTATATATGACAATTCTACATCCAAGACAGTTTATATTATACAGTATCGTTGGACTATTTCTTTCGAGAGAGTTTTATAAAAAGATAAAACCTACAAAAGCTATTGTACTTCCCAATCTTCTTTCCACATCAATCCGCTTGTTAAATTCTTTACCACCTTCTTTACTATCAATTAATTTCAGCAGCTGAAAATTGTAAATTTTATTTCAAATACTACTTCGTGGTCATATTGACGCGCCATATTCAACTGTAGACCACTTGTCACATTTCCAACCCTTCCTCTATATCTATATCAATATATGTATAATTATAATTTACCCCTACAAGAAATACCTAATTGTTTTGGCAGCTAGAACACGACATAAATTTAAAAAAAGTTTGATATGTAGGTATGTACCTTCATCATTGGGATGCACATGATATCTGAGCAACTGCCAAAGTACACGTCATTCTTAACTTAGCTAGCTCATCACGGAGGAAGTCTGATAACGCACTAGCACCTCAACTTTTGCTATTGCAGTTGGTATAAAAAGAGACATATCGTATTCGTTCAGTTGTCCGATGTGGGTGGTGACACAGTTCGGTATGTGTGAAAGAAATTTATCTCGAAGACATAAGCCGAGTGCGGTGATGTACTCACTTGAGCACGGCGGCGATGAACCGCTGCTTGTGTTCGTCGGCGGCGTGCGGCGTGGGGAAGCCGGGCTGCGCCAGGGCAGCCCTCAGCCAGCCCAGCAGCGACGCGCCCGCCTGCCAGCGCGCGCGGTTCAGCGCCAGCAGCAGCTCGGCTAGCGGCTCGATCTGGTTGCGGGGAGTTGCACCGCCTAAGGACATTCACATTAGGTTGACATCTAAACGCACTGCTTTTTAGGGTTCTACGGAACCCTAAAAGGGTAAAAATGGGACCCTATAACTGAGTCTTTGCTGTCTGTCTGCGATGAGGCTGTAGAGCAGGATGCGTGATAGCTAGAGAGCTGAAATGCTGTATTTCTGTTGCTGCCGTAACAAATACTAAAATCGGAAAAAAATTAAGGGGGGCTCCTATACAATAAACATCATTTTTTTTTGCTGTATTTTGGTGTCCGAATAGGCCGGTTTTTTGTACTTCTATCATTCTCTTTTACTAAGAACCGGAATTCAAGAGAGCCAGAGCACTACTGTACCCCGCGGAAACGACGATGCGCTCAGAAAAACAAACAAAATGCATGTGCAAAGGAGGTGGCGAAACACTAACGACGCGCGCGACATGCAATGCTGCTAGATGTAACTCGATCCTTATCGTTCATTCCCTAACCTTTACCTATTTAATTTTTGTTAAACACTACAATGCTGTTTTGACCAACATTTTCGGAAGTGTGGTTTTACACAAAAACAATGGTGAAACGTGTGCGTATTGTCTGCCAACTAGATATGGGCGTGTTGTGTGTAGTGCGGTGTGCGGATGAGTAGTGCGGATACATACCGATACACAGCAGCGCAGCGGCCGTGAGTGCGGGTGCGCGTTCCTGCAGCACGTGCGCGCGAGCACCGGCCAGCGCGCCCAGCCACAGGCACGCCGCGCGCGCGCTGCCCGCCTCCCACACGCGGACTGAGTTGCACGCTACACACACGTAATAACATAGTTTCTCTCTCCAACCAAGGTGCTTACGAAGATTGATAATCTCACTATACTCTGTAAAATATAACTTGATCTCTGTGACAGTTCTACAAACGTAATCAACAATAGACTTTATGTCAACGGCATTAAGCTTTTATATGACAAATGCAGAAAGTGAGAACACAGATGTGCAAACTGTAAATAAGAACTTTATGCCTTTGCAATAAAAGTCAATTTTTTGTTTACGTTAATATAACTCACGGAGATCAAGCTATATTTTACAGAGTATAGTTTTGTCACGCAACTTCTTGCGCGGAATTACTGGGAATAATCCACGCTTTATGAAGAAATTAGCAGAACTGTGTATAGTTCATCAGCCCCAGATAGGAGGGATATTATAGTAGAAAACTAGCCCCTATGGAAAAGAATCGTGCTGGGGAAGTACAAGATAGCATGCCAAAGACACACTCAAAAAGATTGTGCAAAAGTTGTGAAAGCCGTGAGGTAAAAATGGCCCCCAAGGGTGGTGGAGAATTATGTCCAATCATAGCAACTTGGAACGCTCTGTCAACGCACTTGTCTTACTCTTATAACCCCGGGTTCTTCAAACGCAGAACAATTCGCTACAACATTCAGGTGGGTGGCGCCATTTTTGTCAGATATAAAAAAAAATTCATAGTTGAAGACCCGGTCTGAGGTGAGAATTAAAATTTGCACCCAGGCACAGTGTGACCGACTTCGTGGGATCTTAAAAATATACCTAAGGCCCGGCGCACATTGGTGGTCAGGCATGGCAAAGTATTTCTACAAACAAACGGGTAATAAAGTTCGAATTAAAGTACGGTAAAGTACTACAAAACAATACAGCGGTATAATAGAACATCGGACTTCGGGATCCCTCGGGACGATTTGGCATTCTTCAGTACACCGCAGCAAGATAGCGCGGTCGCGTGTGTTAAAAGCTAGTCGTGAGCAAGGAGGCTTCAGTCGCAGCATAGTTACAGTCAGTGTCCGCTTACATATATAGATGCTAAAGGATCCCTTATCGTACCGCCAATGTGTGCCGGATCTCTACAGTTACACCAAACAGCGCACTTAAATTTAAACAGAAGTACAATACAGTACCTAAGTCCACAAGGTCCGGCAGTATCTCGTCCAGCCAGTCGACGTAGTGCGGCCGCTTTCTCGTGATGGCCAGCAGAAGCAGGAACAGCCCTTCGGTGACGTCAGGCCTGGACCCAGGTTCTGTCCCCAGAGAGCGGGCGCAGGCCGTCACGGTACACATGAGGAGGCGCTTAGCTCCCTCCCACTCGCCGCCATGGGCTATTACCATCTGGTTGATAAATATTTGTCTGGGTTTAATATTGATGAGTAGATTTCAATGCTAAAGAGCTGAAATTGACAATAAAATCAGCCCCTCGGTGATACCAGGCATGGACCCAGGATTTGTGCTCAGAGACCGGGTGCATGCCGTCACGGTGCAAATGAGGAGGCTCTTGGCTCCCTCCCACTCGTCGCCAGGGCTATTTATTACCAGGGCCTTACATAGGTTTAAGGTTAAAACTTGAATTTATGTACAGTACTACCACGTTTATAAGTCGCATCGGCTTTATTCGGCTGCGCAAAATAGCTCATCCCACTGACGAATTAAACCGAATGAAAATTGCTAAGCAATTTCGAACTTATTGTACTAATTTAAGGTCGAAAATAACAAGACGTGAACAGGATGTGCTATCTCGCTCTTAAGGCGTGTACTCATAATATTACACAGAGCAATGAACGCGACTACACCGTTGTCTAGTCTAGACAGACTGACTGCCGAGCCAGACATGGCGCGTACGCATCAGCCAATAGCAGGCAAGTATTTACGCGGGAATATGCGGCGCGCTGTGATTGGTAGATATATTTTCGCGCCTTACAAAAAATTGAGTTCTGCGCAGGTACATAGGTGTAACTTATAAAACTGGTAGTACGGTAAGTGGTTGTAAGTAAACTAAAAATAACTTACAAGTTTAACAACGTCCAGTCCAGCAGCACAAGGGTTAGTGTTAACGCCGGTGACCAGCAGCTGCGCGATGTCGTCCGCCAGGGGCAAGCCGTCGTCGATCAGCGCCGACACCGTGTGTCGCAGTATGCAGAACATTGACTGGAAGTGCCAAAATGTACGCTCAATGTGTGTGAGAAAGCAATGTCTTGTATTCCTTTAGATAGCAGCGTATAGCATTGTAAAAAGAGTAGAAAATATGCTGGCGTCACTGTGCTGTTTATATGGCTGCGCTGCAAGTTATAGGTTAATACATTTACATGTATCATAACTTAAAGTCGGTCAGCTGATATTACCATCAGCTGAACGCCAATTTTCTTTATAATTTCTTTCTCTTTCACTAATCACTTTTCTCTTATATTATGTAGAATATGATTATACTCTTATCTTACTTCTTACTCGCGGCCCCGCGAAGCGCTCGTGGCCCCGCGGACTCAGTGTTCTGTAAACGATCACTGCAGTAAGCAACTTTCACTGCGGCCGGTCCAAGGATGGGTGACCATCCATGTGATCACTTTGTGACATTTATTTGAGCGTTTCCGTGCTTCGGAAGGCACGTTAAGCCGATGGTCCCGGTTGCCAGTAAAATGGCAGTCGTAAAGCAAAGTTGAAGGCTTTATTTCAACAGCAGGCAGTCACAACCTGCGCCTGTCCATTTAAACACGGCAATACGGCTCACCACCTATTACGTGGGACAAATTATACAAAGGTGAAATGTGGGCATATAATATGCCTCTGCCTACCCCTTCGGGGATAAAGGCGTGACCATTATGTGTGTATGTTACTTCTTACTAATATTATAAATGCGAAAGTTTGTGAGTATGGATGTTTGGTTCACGCTCAAACTGCTGAACGGATCGGGCTGAAATTTGATACAGAAATACATTACAGTCTGGAATAACACTTAGGCTACTTTTTATCCCGGGAATAAGTTCCCACGGGAACGAAGCTGCGGGCATCAGCTAGTGTATAATTATAACTTACTCCCGTTAAGTAAAATCCGTCAAATTTAGTCGATGCCCAAAACAAGTTTGTATTGTATTTGTGCGTGCATGTATGTGTGTTTGTGTGCGTATCAATTTGTGTAGTACAGTAAACGCTACCCACCTCAACAAGTATCGGGTTGTCAGCATAGACCGGCAGCGCGGGCGCTATGGTGCGGAACAGCGCGGCCGCCAGCTCGGCCCGCGCCGACAGCGCGCCTATGAGTGCGGCGCAGCACTCGGACGCGCCGCCGCTGGCCGCCGCCGCCGCTTTGGCGCCCGCCGTAGTCGCCGTACTGGCCTAGAGGGGACACAACGGATCATTTACTACTACTACACTATACACTGGAACACCTAACAAAACAAAACTATGAATTGCAGTTAATAAAAAAATCGGTCTGTTTTGACATTTGAAAAAGCGTCACTTTTCTTCACTCACTTTACTCTTCGATTTCTAATTTCCATAGAATAAACGGAGTATTGATTATATTTTCGCAAATTTTGGACTATTAAATTCTTTTAGGCAAATACGTCCGCAAGCACGCATACGTACGCACGTTAAGTGACGGTAATACAGGTATAGAATATAACTTTATTTGTACACCAAGTTATAGTTTACAGAAAAAACAAATAATCGTAAGATATTGTACAAAGGGCGGCCTTATCGCTAAAAAGCAATTTCTTACAGGCAACCTTGGTATACGGTGAGCGCTCCGGCTGGGGATACTAGCTTAGCTGCGGCGTACGTACGAGTCCGACCTTGGCAATTCAGTAAGTACCAGTAGCTGTATTGATAATTTGAAAGCTTAGGGGTCTTGAGTTATTCCACGGAGTCAGGAAAATACGCAGGGTTGAATTTCGAGCGTAAAATTTTTAAACTACTACGTACACGCACGCACTTACATGTAATCAGATGGCAGTACCATAATGTACGTATTCAACGAGCACTAACTTGCACGCGCAAGTCGCTCTCCAGAGTAGCGCCGCTCCGGACGCCGACACTAGTTGTCGGCGTACGTAGGAGTCTGATGGACCTTGGCGACTCAATACCGGTAACGTGGTTTTATGGTTTAGCGCTCTTAAGTTGTTCCACGGGATCAGGAACGAGGAAGAATCGAATTTGAAACGTGAAATTTCTAAACTACTACGTATACGCATACGTACGCACGTGCACGTATACGCTCAGCACTTACTTGCACGCGCAGGTCGCTCTCCAGGGTAGTGGCTAAGGTCTGCAGCAGCGGGCCGGCCACTTCGGGAGGGGCCGCTACTAGCGCCGCTCCCGCTGCCGACAGTAGTTGTCGGCGTACGTACGAGTCCGATCGGCCCTGGCTGCTCTGTGGGGTAATAAACAACTTGAGTATTGACATGGCCAATACATAAATGCTTATAGATTATTTATGTAATAGTTGTGCAAACAAAATGAACTGTAATTAAAGTTTTTATTTAAAAGTCTTTATTTAAAGTTTGGACCTCGGTGTTCTTACTTCTGCATTACAGCCGCAAAAGCATTAAAATAAAGTCTATTTTTGCTATTATGAAAATGAGAAAAAAACAAAGTTTTAAAAAAGATAATGTCAAGAGAAATATAAACTATTTGTCAGAACAGGATCAGCTATTGGATGCCACGTAAAACCTGTGAGGATTCCCACACATGTTACTTGGGATCAGTCTCTCTGGATAGGGCGAAACGTCTGTATATTCACCTGAGCAGCCTCCACTATCTGCGGCGCCAGCTGTGCCGCCGGAGCGCTACAATCTGCCACTAGTCTCCTTAGGGCGTGAGCAGCCGCGGGCGGGCACTTCGCCAAAGCCGCACCGGCCGCTCGAACGCACGATGCCGCGATATCTTCCGACACTAGCCCGTCCAGGGAAGCCACCCATGACGAGTAGCTGCCTTGAAGATATACAGTATATTATATAGCATTCCGTGACTACAGCGTAGTTGCGGAAAGGTACGAACTATTGTTTAACTTGCGTTGACTTCAACAAATAATTATACAGGGTGTAACATTCGGAGCGGTCAGTATGGGCAACACTGTAAATATAAGAAATACAAAGATCTGGTCTTAGGAACCATGTCATCGATTTTAGATAAAATAAGAACTGCATACTTAGATTTTTTGAAAATCTCTTGCACTGTCCGGGAATCGTACCCGGTCGTTCATATTTACAGACTTGCCCATACTGACCGTTCTGAATTTTACACCCGCACAAAACGCATGCAGCGTGTACACGTGTGTAATGAACCGGTCACATACCCGACGAAGACCGAGTGAAATGGGCAGAGACGTATACCGTCATGCCGCGAGTACTGCCGAGCGATTGATTTTCTGTCGGTCTATTATGAGTAAAAACGTATGAGTCAACGAAGTATCGAATTTATAGCGAGTAGGGGTGTGTGTGACTGGAAGAGCAACATTCGCGGCAACATGAGAACATGAGAGGACAGTGCGAGTGGCATAGGGCGGGTGCAGTGTAACGTACCGAGACACTCGAGCGCCGTGTTGAGCATGCGCTGCGAGGTGGAGCAGTGCGCCTCGTGCAGCGCCGCCCGCAGCAGCGTGAGCACGGCGTCGTGCGCTTGCTGCGCGGGCGCCACGTCGGCCAGCGCGCAGAACACGTGCAGCACGGCCTCGCGCGCGCACGCGTCTGTGCCCGCCGCCTCCAGCGCTCGGGCCACCACGGCCCAGCTCTCGCCGCTCAGCACGCCGCAGCAGTACATCTGCGGCACAAGGCTACTGCTATAGACACCGCGCGCTAAGAGACTTACCTACGTACAATTATGCCTATACCTCCTAGTGCGTACGCTGAGGTGAATTACACACGGACAATGTTTACAGAATTACTGAGCTGCTAGTGAAATTAATTTTAACATTGATTAACAAAAGCAATCTTAATTAATGATTAACAAACGCAACTATTGATCAACAGGTCCAACGCAAACGACGTCGACGTCATTTATCTGCTGCCTTGGATAGACTACATGAAGGCATTTGATTAGGTCCCACATAATGACTGAAAAGGTTATTCGCGCTGAATAAGATAGACGACACAATTCGAGGCTTCCTCGAAATCTGTATGGGGCTATGGAGCACAATGCTTAGTCTGTCCGGAGTGCAATTTCCAGCTGCCGAATACCTGATGGTAAGGCTATAATTATATTCTTATACGAGGTATCTTTCAGGGCGATAATCTGAGTCCGGGAATTTGTCTCTCTTGCAATTCTTAATTTCTGTTACTACCGTGATTACGCGGAAAAGTGGCACATCAAACGCAGTGGGCTAGAAAGAAATTCTGATGAAGAACTGTGCGACCAAAAAGAAGCGAAAATATTTAAACCACAGTGGAGCAAGCAGTACCACCTAGTACCACAAGGTGTTCACACTCCAGAAGAGGGAGTAGTAGATATCTGGGACAAGGACAAAGAAAATATAACGTTTAGATTATGCAGTCTATTGGGAAGAGTATACTGACCACAGTATCGGCGATATCTTGTCGGTAGCACCGCTGAGACTCAACATCATCGCTCGACAGCTGTAGGTCCGCGGGAGCCTCCGCTTTCTTCACAAGCGACATGAGTAGTCGCGAGAACAGCGGCGGCCATATTCGATGTACTGTGGGCTCCTGTGATTCTGCTATGAGCAGTTCATCCTGGTATGCGGTAAATATAATGTTTTGCTTATCTTCTTACTAATATTATAAATGCGAAAGATTGTGAGTGCAGATGTGTGGATGTTTGTTACTCTTTCACACTCGAACGGCTGAACGGATCGGGCTGAAATTTGGTACAGGGATACATTATAGTCTGGAATAACACATAGGCTACTTCTTATCCCGGGAATAACGGGAGCAACATTTCACGCGGGCGTCATCTCATCATTCATTCATGTCGTCCAAACCGTTTGCGGCGACGGCGACTCCTACATATTTAGTTGATCCCTATGACGGGCTCTAATGTGGCTTGCAAAGCCGAACTTCGACTTGAAGACACGATCGCAAGGCGTACAGTATAGTTGGCTAGATGAATTATACGTGTAGGAGTATGAGGGTTTTGGACGAGTCTTCCGTACTTGGCGCTTCGTGTCAAGGTATTCTAGACGTTTTTCTTCAAATGTGTCGATACCAGTGCGGACGGTATGACGCCATTCCGGTCTAAGACGAGCAATATCCTCCCAACCATCAGTAGAGATGCTGCAGGCCATAAGATTGCGTTTTAAAACATCTTTGTAGCGCAGGTATTGACCTCCTTGTTTGCGCTTTCCGCATGACAGCTCTGAGTAAAAGACAGCCTTCGGTAGTCTTCCATCATTCATGCGTACGACGTGTCCACTCCATCTAAGTTGATGTTTCATTATGAGTGCTTCGACTCCGGGCAAGCCGGTTCGTCGTAGGACTTCAGTATTTGGAACACGATCCTGCCACCTGATACGCAGTATAGACCTTAAACATTTGAGATGAAAGGTGTCCAGCTGCTTAATGTCTGTTCTGTAGCAGCACCATGTCTCCGCTGCATAAAGCAAGGTAGGCAGGACGATTGCTTTGTACACTAATATTTTAGTTTGCAGTTTGATGTCATGCGAGTTCCAAACACGCCCTCTAAGTTTGCCAAAGGCTGCTGCAGCACCTGCTATTCGGGCTGGTATTTCTGATGCCAGTGTGTTATCACATCTTAAACGACTTCCCAAGTATTTAAAGTTTGGGACTTCTACTAAGTCAGTGCCATCCAACTTGACCCTTGAATGACTCTCATCGAAACCTCTCGGGGGCTGTTTTAATACTTGGGTCTTGCTTGTGCTTATAACTAAACCAAACCTACGGCATGAGAGGTGTAAAGAGTCTATATAGGCCTGAAGGGACTCAAGAGAATCAGCCATTAGGCAAACATCGTCGGCGTATAAAGCGTCCATCACTGAGAGTCGGGTAACTTGTCGTTTAGCTCTAAAACGAGAGAGATCGAAAATGCTCTTGTCAGTTCTGTAGTCAATTTCAATAAAGTCATTGCAATTCCCAACCGCATCTTGCATCACAGAAGCAAAGTAGAGAGAAAACAAAGTAGGAGCCAGAACACAGCCTTGCTTCCCACCACTCGTTACTGGGAATTGGTCTGAAAAGTCATTTTCATGTCGAACTCTCGCCATCATGTCATCATGAAATTGACGAATCAAGTTTAATAACTTTTCAGGACAACCAGCTTTCCTTAGCACTATCCACAAGGCTTCACGCGGTACTCTGTCAAATGCTTTTTCCAAATCGACAAAACACATGTAAAGTGGCCGGTACTGTTCTAAGCTCTTTTCTTGAATTTGTCTTACGACAAATATAGCATCTATAGTACCTCTGCCTGGACGGAAGCCGCATTGGGTTTCGGGGAGTATTGCTTCCGCGTGTTGGGATAGACGGGTGTTGATAATGTGGGCTAAAATCTTCCCAGCTGTCGAGAGTAAAGAGATGCCTCTGTACGAACCGCAATCGGCTATATCGCCTTTGCCCTTGTACAATTTACAAATAGAAGCATCTCTCCAATCTTGCGGGACGACTTCACACTCCCATATTTTTAGTATAAGCTCGAATAATTTGTTATTAATGTGTAGGCCGCCGTATTTGTATATTTCGGATGGTAAACTATCTATCCCAGGTGCTTTAGCATTCTTCATTCTCCGCAGTGCAATAGCAAGCTCATCAAACGATGGGGGTTCCGCTAGATCTTCAGCGGTAGGTAGATCTTTTAGTGATTCTATGTACAACAGGTCGGTCGTCTGTATTGTGGGATTTAGAACTTCGTGAAAGTGTTCTGCACATCGAGCTAGTACGTCTTTCTGCTCAGTCAACCGTCGGGTCTTATCCTTGTCGTACATCGGAGCTGTCTTCTTTGTTCTTGGTCCAAAAACAGACTGCAGACTCTCAAAAAACTGACCTGATTGATTATTGTCAGCATATTGCTGAATTTCATGTGCTTTGTCAATCCACCACTTGTCTTTAAGTGCACGCACTTTTACTTTCAGGTCCAGATGAGCCTTTCTTCGTTCAGAGATGTCTGTTGAAAGAAGAGCACGCCTGTGGTTCTGAACGAGTTTCCGGACTTCTAAATCTGAATCGTCAAACCAGTCCTGGTTTTTCCGCTCAGGTTTACCTATAACTCGTAAGGCACAACCATGGAGATTTTCGGCGTATAAACGCCATCTCTCATCGACAGACGCATCTTCTGTACTTTCTGGAATATTAGCATAAAAAGCATCATCCAGTCTGTCTGCTAGTGCTCGGTTTCGGATCAGCTTCTTGCAATCTAGCTTTGCCGAGTCCTTGTGTGGAGCTCGTCGTGGAATTTTCACTTGTAACCGCAGTTTGGATCGAACAAGTCGATGGTCAGTCCAACCCTGGGCACCCCTCATCACTCGAGTGATTAGTACTTCACCGAGATCCCTCTTGCGTACTATCACATAGTCCAAGAGGTGCCAGTGCTTAGATCTTGGATGCATCCAGGTGTTTGTAATGGTAAGACCGTACTCAGAGCAAAAAGTTAGCAAATCAAGGCCATTGGCGTTGCATTGCACAACTCCATGTCGCCCAATTACCCCATCCCAAGCACCGTGATCTTTGCCAACGCGAGCGTTGAAATCACCCAGCAATAGGATCTTATCAGCAGCAGGTATTTTGCTGACTACTTGATTGAGATCATAGTAGAACTTGGATTTCTCCTCGTCTGGAGATGGCAGTGTGGGGGCATATACACTAATTAGAGAGTCATCTAGTAAGGTAATAAATAGACAAATTTAAGGGTCGAAAATTGTATCCAGAAGTTATAAGAAACTGGTACACATTTGACAATTACATTTTCAACGCGTCAATTAATGAAATCACCTTGAGAACTGCGGTCTGTGGCGAAGACTGATTATTTAGCTCCTTCGCATGCAACTTTAAGATTTTCACACACAGGGATAACACGATCGAGCTCGCAGCCTGCAGCCCCTAGTATCGCGCCTGTGTGAGGCTCAGGTCAGTACTTATGGTTCTTACTCTTTTGTCCAGTAACTTGCTTGATGAATACCTTACGATTTTGAATAATTAATTATTGAACCATTTTTAGTAAATATCCTTCCGAGTAAAAAATAACCTTACCTGTAACATATACCAGAAGCCGAACACCAAATTGGACCTGGTTTCCTGCAGAGGATAATGTCCCGGCGCCCCTTGAGCGGCTAAAAGGAGTTCAATGAACTGTCCCGCTACGTTTCCATCCTCCGACTCATTTTCTGCTGCCTTCACCAGTACGCGGGAGTGACTCTCTCCCAATGCTACGCAGCACGTTATTATAGCTGATAGGAGTTCCTGTTAAACAAAACTGTAGATGGAAACTTGAATTTGTCACAAAAATATTTTGCATATAGATTGTAGGTATAGATAGGTGAATTCATATGTGCACGATGTGCACGCGGCCCTATGTGTGCATGACTTGTAATTATACAGTTTAACACTAGGGTCACAGAATAGATGAGAAGCGTTGGTAATAGCAAGGGAAATGGACAGAGATGTAAGATGGCTGCATATTGCCGTAAATACTGCACGACATTCTTTTGTCGATCTTTTAGCGCGAATCAAAGCCTCGTCATGCCGCAAATACTGACCGACGATCCATATTTTAGTAAGTCTTTTAGCGCTAGTCAAAGGAGCGGCAATACGTGCGAGGGAACAACGCAAGTAGAGTGTGTGGCTGGTAGGGTAATATCCTGGCAATGAGAGACCAGTGCAAATGGCATAGTGTGGCTGAAGTGTTATTTTCTCTGGGTAACGATGCGATGGCTGCGGTACTATACTATCACACAAACTAAAGCGCACACAACTATCTTTAATGTTATGTTCAGAGGCCTTTAGAGATGTTTGAAGGTCAGCCACTCCCAACAAGCGTATTCTGCTCCAAATTTTGCAATATTTGTCAAAAGGAAATAAAATGTGTATTACTAAAGTATTACATACCTCGTTAGCAGAATTGGGTACATTATCCCTCTGCATGATAGGTCCTCCGCAGGCGACAACCAACTCTAACAGCTGTAGTGCAGATCTTGGGTGATTAGTGGACGCTGTAGTGCTTCCGGCAGCTCGGACCGCAGATAGACAAGCCTCGCAAGCGTCCAGGGCTGTGTCGCTCACTATAGGGTTCCACCTAGGAGGAATGTTGAGAAGAAATGTTAGCTCTTGAAATTATTCTAGTAGGGTAAACCACTCAATCGGTGGCACTCCTACAATTATTGGCACTTTAAGAGTACCTATATATCGAAAAAATAAGGGGAAACCTAGATTATTCAAGTTCAGTATGCATTAAAAGGTAACATAGTAAGTATTACTTTTCTGTTAGAAATGAGTAGGTACTCGTAACACTGAACTGGAATAAACTAGGTTTCCCTTAATTTTTCGAAATATACTCTTAAGTACCATTAATTGGAGGAGCGCCAATGATTGGGTGGGATTACCCTAGTATAAATTCTGATTTCACGTAATTTTATTATAATAAAATCGTATCATATCTGAAACAGCTTGGGTCAAACGTTCGTCCTTGTTGCTCCTGCACGACAGTTGTCTTGCTGCAAGAGTTAATTTTGGAATCTTTCCGTCATCTTTGGTACTACCAGACTTTGCATATACAGAATTCTACTCCTTCCAAACACTGAACAACTTTTTGTGCACAAATAGTCAGTAGGTATCATAAAAACAGAAGAAAATGTCTCTAAACAGTTAGTTGTCTCATACTGAGCTGATTTCTTCAAAAGAACATAGAATTATTGTCACTGGTTTAGCAAAGATAGCATGAGTGATAAGTTTAATTCCTAGAATTTTATTTCCAGGAATAAAAAATACGGATAATATTAACTTACGTATATAACACTTGCACCACAGTCAGCAGAGCTCGACACAAGGGTAATCTATCAGTGATGGAGCCATCGGGGAATTCGTCAGCATCCTCGCCACCTAACGTGAGCCAACTGCAGGCACAGTTGGCTGCGACCTCCCAATTTTCAATCGTTGCGTCGGACGGCGCTTCTGTCTGGTAATCGGGGCTGGAATGGCGAAAAAATGTACGATAATGAATAAATTGCTAATACTTAGATGAAAAGGCATTGACTCTTTTCTACTTACTTTGAGTCTAACTCGTAAGTTATAGCACAACCTTATTATGTGGGACAAAAAAATTGTGAAATGTAGGCGTATACTCATATGCATTCGCCTACCACTTCGGGTATAAAGGCGTGGCTATATTATATATGTATATTTATATTAAAATTTTAGTTTAGTAATAATTAATAGAGCTAAGAGCGCCAACGCACTGGCGACCACGACCGCGGCGCGGTCTATGATTTCTGGAAAATGTAAGCATTCGATTCTTTTCGCTCGCACTTAGTCGGCATAGCGTTGGCGCTCTTAATATTTAAAAGAACTACTTACCTGTACACAGACTGCAGATGTCTCAACATGTCTTCTAAAACAGCGGGACAAGCTTTTTGGAGGGCTACGCGATTCTTTGTTCGTAGGGAAGATCCCATTGTCATGCTGTTGTACTGTGGTAACAAAATTATCATTTTATATTAAGTGAAAATATTATTGGCGCCACCGTACACCTCCAATGACAAAAACTTTCTTAAGTAAACTGGGCTCTAAGAAACTGACTAAATTGTTAACAATCTTTTTCTGAAACTTCACGAGTGTTATTGATGAGTACTAATTCAACTTTTAAAGTCACCAGTATACAAGTCTCTGAAAACAGATTGCCAAAGTTGAATCCATAAAAGAAAAATTACAGTTTGAAAAATTTCAACTGTGTGAATCACCACAACTTGCGCCTTGGTCAGCAGCGTCACTATTGCAAACATCCATAGGCTAGTGTAACCAAACATCAGGTGGGCCTTAAGCTTGTCTCCCACCTTAGAAGAATAAAAATTGAAAGGTTTTGTAGTCGACTAAAGAATCATATGTTAAATGTTTACATTGGTTTAATAGTTTAAAAATGTTACCTCTTCAGGAATCACAGTAAGTACTTCCAACAACAATGACATATGTTCTTCACTAGACAATGGTCTTAATATTGCTGCTAGGTCCCCAGTGCCTTGCTGGAGTATAAATGCTGCCAACTGAAATAAACAGTTATCTATATATATAAAAATCAATGCCACTTTTCGTTGTAATTTCATAACTCGAGAACGGGCTCACCTATCCAAACCAAATGTTTAGGCTTTGTTCGGACTATTTAGTAGATGGTTTATGTTAAGTTTGCACAAAATCGGTTGAGCGGTTCTTCATTTATCACGCAAACGAAGTTGCGCGGGGCAGCTAGTATTATATAAACCATTGTGGACCAATTGAAAAATAAAATTGTGCAGAGGGGGGGTAGCATCTCTGGTGTTGCAAATGTTGTGACCACCTTCCAAAAGGTGAGCGTGAACCTGCGTGGTATTAAAACAAAACTATACTCAACCAATGGTAATCCAAGATATGACCATTTATGACAGGAGTCAAGTCCATATCTTAATTTTCTATTGACCATTATAATAACAGTTACAAAATGCCAAATATATGACCACCACTGGCTGAGTACTGAGAAGATCTGGATTCATTTGGAGTCCCTGAATTTCTGTTAACTTAAAGCTGCATGTAGTTTAAGGAGGCATGCCTTGACCTCTACCTACATTATTTAGTACTACTAAAGTGTACATACATTTCGGATCAAATATTCTTGGTTTTGTGACACAAACGTCGGCACACGTTTTCCTTAAAGGATGGTATCCCCTCATCTGTGTAGGGCGTCAGCGGGCGGTAGCTCGCATCTGTGTAACCTACTGCGGGGGGGGGAGCGCGGCGTCGACTGATGTTCTAAAAATGGCGATTTCTCATAACTTTTCTATGGCAGCCATATAAAATACTTACCTCACTGGAATCGTTATGAAACAAGCTAATGATAAAATGATAGATAAGACCAGTTCTGCCTTGTAATGTATTACTAATTTCTATTAGAAAAAAGAATTTGTAATTTTTCACCAGTTTTCTCTACAAAAATTGTAAAAAAAAAAAAAATAATGTACAATTCCAAATTTTTTTTTTTTTAGTATTTTAAATACATCGTATTTCACAATGTTCAACAGACACAATACAACTCGTAGTACATTTTTTTTTATTTACAAGCTTTTCAAAATACGACTCATTTCGGCGATTCGACCGCCGACCGCCAAAAAAAGGTTAAGTTCATGCCATGATTCTGAGAAAACTGTGCTTCAAGTGGCTTTCATTCTATTTTTATTCGTAAGTATGGTCCTTAAATTTTTTTTACACAGAGTTTTGTTTTACAAACGTGTTTAGTTTATTAGAAATTGAACAAAGAACCAAGCACTTAAAAAGGGGCCCAAAAGGGTGGTCGTAACTTTGTTTTTTTTTTTTTGAATTTTTTTGGTGTATTTTTTTTTCAAAAAAATTTACAATCTACAGCTACATGACTTTTCCTAATCGATAAACATAAAAAAAAGGTGTGCTGGCATACAAATATATTTCAGAAATGAATTATTTGAAATTTGAAAGTTTTGCAAAAAATGATCGAGAATTTCGACCAAATTTTACACAAAATTATTGAAATAGATTTTACATTCAATGCTTGAAAACAATAAAAGAATACATAAAAATACATAAAATAACGATAGATTGTCATCATTACAGTATTTATTCTTTGTATTTCATCCAAATGTATGGGCTTGGCGCCGCGCCGCCGTGACGCCGACGGCGCGTAAAAATACAATGAATGTTCGTTGAAAATACCAAAATCTTTATGAAATACACAATCTACGAATAAAAACTCTAACCTAGTCATGATTTTGTTAAGTTTTGAAAGTAAAAAACACCAAACACAAATGTAATTACACGCAACACAGTACCGGTCGTCGTCACTTAGCCGCGCGGAATGGTGCGCGATGGAGGGCACTTTTTAAACGAGAATCATGAGGTGCAGCTGTGACAGACAGACATACAATGTACTACATACTTGTCCCGTTTCTGTCTAAGAACACTCCATAAAAATTTGAACAGGATAGAGATAGTACTTTTTGCGCTACAAGACCGCAAACTGTCTGACGGCAAGGTATCGCTAGGAGATACTTACACAGATGCGAGACATAGCAAGGAATAGAGAATCATGAGGTGCAGCTGTGACAGACAGACATACAATGTACTACATACTTGTCCCG
The DNA here is from genome assembly GCA_933228765.1 of Miltochrista miniata. Classification (NCBI taxonomy): domain Eukaryota; kingdom Metazoa; phylum Arthropoda; class Insecta; order Lepidoptera; family Erebidae; genus Miltochrista; species Miltochrista miniata. The sequence goes on from OW121752.1 coordinate 12,358,687, forward strand.
TTTCTGTCTAAGAACACTCCATAAAAATTTGAACAGGATAGAGATAGTACTTTTTGCGCTACAAGACCGCAAACTGTCTGACGGCAAGGTATCTCTAGGAGATACTTACACAGATGCGAGACATAGCAAGGAATAGAGAATCATGAGGTGCAGCTGTGACAGACAGACATACAATGTACTACATACTTGTCCCGTTTCTGTCTAAGAACACTCCATAAAAATTTGAGCAGGATCGGGATAGTACTTTTTGCGCTACAAGACCGCAAACTAACCGGAAGTAAAAGTATCGCTAGGCGATACTTACACAGATGCGAGACATTGCAAAAAATATCAAATGCGATATGTCAACAGTGGAAAGGGTATTGCATGAAGTGAATGCGAACAACAAGCACATCATTTCCTGGCAACCCTGTCATTGCACTGCAGTCAGTGTTGGTGACATCTCACCTGCCACTTAGGCTGACTTATCAGCCCCAAACACTCAAATAAATACTCAACTACATTAAAATCAATCTACTAACATTAATACTAGCTTTTGAACTACCAAATTCTACTCTATAACTTTTCATGTAACATGATAAATAATGAGCACTAATATTATTTGTCTGTTATTTCAGTCAGGACTAAGTACTTACACTGATACATAGTCTATTAGTGACAATCTTGGGTCCTTTGGAGTAAACAAATACTGCATGTAGTATCTTGTTTTTCAAATCTTCATAACTCTCTGGTGGCACTTCACTCCAACAACGCAGTATTTTAGTATGTAATGTTGTTGCAGCATAAAATTGAACTTCAGTATTCTGAAAAATAAGTTTAAGTTTACACCAGAAACCGAAAATCAAATATTTATATTAAAAATTTAAGTTGCTTGAACTTTTCAGTATTAAATGTTATAAAAAATGTAGTAGTAACTGGAAAAAGCATAACTTATGACTACTTAATAATAAGGGGACAATAAATCTATTTTACCTTACTAGGTTGAAGTAATTCCCAAACGAAATTCCATGCTTCAGGAGCCCTCTGTGCATTAGTGAGCCAAGCATGGGCCGATGCTCTCTCTGCATGTTCCAGGGTGTAAAAAATGGACACTGCATATTCCACATTTTGTACATTGCACTCCATTTTAGCCGCCTGTAGTCCTTCTACTATTACTGTAACATTAATCATATAATTTTATTAAACATACCCTGCTATTTTGTATGATTATTTTGATGGCTTTGGTTACAGCACATACCAACAAGAATTGGAATACCAATTAGTACTTATGTATCGATCATAATTTTGAGATAAAAGCAAATATAAATATACTCTAAACTATTTAAAATAAATTCAAAGTTGATTTATTTTTCAATATTTTCCCCTTTTTTCAGTAATTTCATAGTACTGTCTTATTCAGCTAGATTTGTTGTCACTGTCACTAGTGTCATGTCAATTGTCAATGTCCATCCAATGTCTTTTTTATTTGGTTTGTTTTGGCGAGTTGATGCTAATGCTTCCTCCACATTACTTACGAAGTTGAACGAAGTTCGTCAGCGAAGTTGCCCGAGTCAAAGAAAAATTTTGACGAAGTAGGCCGAGGAGCCCCTCTACACTATCGTACTCGTCCAACTTCGTTCAACTTCGCGAGTAAAGTGGAGGAAGCATTATGCTTGATCTACATTACTCGCGAAGTTGAACAAACGGCGAAGTTGCCCGAGGCAAAGATAATTTTTGACGAAGTAGGCTGAGGTGCCCCTCTACACCCTCGTACTCGTCCAACTTCGTTCAACTTCGCGAGTAATGTGGAGGAAGTATAAGAAAACAGACGACCATTGAAAGAATTTGTATTGGTTTGTTACACACGCGCTCGACACGGTCACTGTTTTGCTTCGTACAGGCTAAAGTAACTAATAGTCGGCGGAGATATCCGACGTGAAAAGAAGCGGACCACGACGTCCTCAATTAATACGGCTTACTTCGTCAAATTTTTTCTTTGCCTCGGGCGACTTTGCCGACGAACTTTGTTCAACTTCGCGAGTAATGTAGAGAAAGCATTCAGCTTCCTCTACATTATTCGCAAAGTTGAACGAAGTTGGACGAATACGATAGTGTCGAGAGGCACTTCGGCTAACTTCGACAAAATTTTTCTTTACCTCGGGTGACTTCTTATGCTTGCTCTACATTACTCGCAAAGTTTAACGAAGTTCGTCGGCGAAGTTGCCCGAGGCAAAGAATTGCAGAAGTAGGCCGAGGTACCCTTCTACAATATCGTACTCGTCCAACTTCGTTCAACTGTGCGAGTAATGTGGAGGAAGCAGTAGACGAACTTCGTACAACTGCGCGAGTAGTGTAGAGGAAGCTTTAGGTTTTGGCACTGATCTGAGTGATCTGTCCACTGATCTGTATTTGGGACTTTGGGACTTTGGGACTTTGGGACTTTGGGACTTTGGGACTTCGGGACTTACCACACTGGATAGGTGGCTGTCAAACTAAAGTTATGCCTTCTTAATTCTCGCCATTGTGGCGCTGAAATCAGCAGCGCTGGTTCAGAGAACTAAAATTAGTGATGTGCCAAACTTTCTTGAACTGACGCGTATCGATATGTGGCCTTCTCCACACTCTTGAAGACATACTACACAGGTACACTAATACATCACTCTTACAATACCAGTTGGTCGATGTAGCTTTATCGATATTGATAGACTATCGACCAGACCTACATCATTCGTATATAATGACACCGCGCCGTGCGCATGTGCGAAACGTCATGGAGAATGTTCTAGGTGACGGACGGAACGTCTTGTCTTGTCAGCGAGTCAGAGATTAAAAGAGTCGCTCTGAATAGTTTATTAATATTATTTTGTGAATTGTGTGCGAGTGTAAATATTTCTTGTTAAATATTATCTTTCCTGTGCCTGTCTCCATCTTCCTTTCTGTACGGACCTGTATATATCGCTTTTGTAAAAATATATAAATTTGGCATTTTGAACCACTCGTTGTAAGTATATCAATTCCTTCCTGTATCATCTTCAATACCTATAGACTAGTACACACGGCAGGTTTACCCCTTGCTTACCGCTATAGATAGATTTAATTTGAAATGAAAACATTTTTAGTATATTTATTTTAAAATTAATTTTGTTTATAATTTGTTTAATATAAGAATATTACCGACCGAAATTACGAATATTCCCTTTAACTTCTCCAACTTAGCTAAATTGCTTGTGCTAGGAGTGGCCAGGATTCGAACCCGGGTCTTCTCGATTGCGATCGACAGTCAGTCTTCTTAACCACTAAGCTATCGACGCTTTAATGAATATTGCTCTTAATAAGGGTGGTTTAAGTTGGTGTCTAGTATACCTACCTAAATGAAATAATATTTACCTGCAATTTGGCATACTCGTGACGCAAAATTGCAGGAAAATATTACTTTTGTTGAAGAGATTGAGAGAGGTATTAAGGCGCATCTCCAAATGAGCAGCCGCGGGGCGAGCTGCCTCAATCTGAGCATGCCGCGTGCTGAGGAAATTACATGTATCTCCACTTGGACCAAATTAATCAGCAACTCGGCAGCGTGCCTCAAGCTGAGCAACGAATTTCTATAGTTTCTTACTAGCTACCATGGGTGACGTATGCCAATTTGCTGCAGCTTTAGTAATAATGAATCCCTAAAAAAGAATAAAAGGCAGACAGACAAAGATCATTGTGCGGTGAACGTGAATCCCATAAGTGTCTGTGGCTTTCATATACTTCAGTTAATTTGATGCACTTGTCATTGTCCATTTCACCACAAAGTGAGCGTATATATATCATGCGCCATAGAAATAGAAAGGGAGTTATGTGTAGAAAAAAATAAAAATAAACGTGATTTTATTAATCATTTATTTATTTTACACTTTATTGTAAAACTATGGTACATTAGCGGACGGTATACTATTTATTAACCGGGAAGTTCTTGTGTAATGCTTATAATAACATTTAACATCAAAATGATTAGAACACAGACGATAGCTTGAATTTGGAGTCCAGTTATGGGCTCCCATGTTGCCAAGCCATGCACTTCTGATTTTTGGATCAGTTGGAAATCTGCAATAAAATAAACATACATCAATAGAGTAAAAAACATTATGTTGTAAGTATTACCCACACAAGTTAATGTCAGAAAATAAGTTAAATAAATGTTACTCATAAGATTTTGTTTGGTTGATACCATTATTATATATTGAAGCGGACTCAGTGTTCTGTAAATAATCACTGCAGTAAGCAGCTTTCACTATGGCCAGTCCTTGGATGGGTGACCATTCTGGTGACCACTTTGACACATTTATTTGAGCGTTTCCGTTCTTAGGAAGGCACGTTAATCAGTTGGTCCCGGTTGTCAGTAAAATGGCAGTCGTTAAGCCATGTTGAAGGCCTTTTTGGGCGGCTCGAAAAATTTCAACAGCGGGCAGTCACAACCTGCGCCTGTTCATCTCAATACGGCTCACCAATTGTTACGTGGGACAAATTCTAAAATGGTGAAATGTGGGCATATAGTATGCCTCTGCCTACCCTTTCGGGGCTGAAGGCGTGACCATATGTAATGTAAAATGATACCATTATCAGACATATTTCTTATAAAGAAAAGTTTTCGACACATCAGACCATTATCAACTTTATCGATACGACAACATGGACATCACTAAACGAAATTAAAATCCTATTTTTGTGCTTAAAAATAATTTAATCTCACCTATATATTATTCTTATACATATTTTGTAAATAATCAAGCATTTTACATGTAGGTCAGGCTGATTTAATGATAAAAATTACAAAAATTCAACTTACCTGTGAAATCTAATGTTGCTCCCTTTTTTGAAGCTAATTTTGCAAAACACACATTTCACCATGTCTATTGCTTTTTTGTAACCACACAAATCCTCACTAAACTGCACAAAAGTCCTTAAATTACAAAATAATTCGTAATTCCCGGCGCGATACGGGAAGTCATTTGCATGATACGTCAGATTTAGTTCCTTGAACCAACTCTAGAGGCGTTTCAAATCGGCACAAATAATTCGCTGTCATTTGTATGAGACAGCCAATCCAGTGGTAATAATACAGATCAGTGGATCTGTCTGTATTTGGGTTTTGGAAAGTCTCCATTCTTTCTCTATAAATGGCAATGGCAACACTGATACTCTATGTTGATAAGTTCTGGCTTTTTTGGCGGGATTTGGAAGGAATCGTATCGTATCGTTTTATAAATTTGCAAAATTAGTGTTTTTTCGAGTGCTTTGTGTGTAATAATGGTGGATTCTTAAACATAAACGTTCGACAACGTGCACTAGTGTTGGGAAGTGATAAAACGCAGTGAATCGCAACTTTGCAGTTTCTGACAAAAAAATCCAAAGAAACTTTCAGAAATTTATCCACCGCTTTTCTGAAGGTAGACTGACTTTGACTTAGGGCTGTACTTGACTTTGACTGGACTTAGAGGACGAGGACTGTGACTTATTTAAGCAAAATGAAGATATAACTTTAAATAATAATAAATAAAGACATGGCTTAAAGGTCTTGTAACCAAGCCATAACTATTAAAAAAAAAAAAAAAAAAATTGATAAGTTCTATTGTTCTAGCTCTATGGGTTGATCCTGGTTGGTTCTGTTCTGTGTGTTTTGTGTGAATAGTGAATTTTGAATTTGTTTTCATTACTGAATTGTTGGGATTATTAACAATTGATAAAAATGAAGATTGAAGAAGTTAAAAGTACTGCTAAAACTCAAAGAATATCAGCACACAGTCATATAAAAGGCTTGGGCTTGGATGAAAATGGGGTTCCCATTCAAATGGCAGCCGGTCTCGTGGGTCAGGAATCTGCTAGAGAGGTATGTAATACTGTTTTAAAAGCACACTGTCCTTCATGAACGTCGGAAACATATTTTCTTTAGAATACTTCGTACAATAAATACGTTTTCTCAATTTATCTTCTAACTTTTAAGGTTATTGTTTGTGGTTACCATGGAGTGTTATTTTAGATGTTTCAATTATTTTTTCACTGTTCACCTTCACTTCATTATGTATTGGATGCACATTATCGTCACATGTTGATACACATGATATTGCCTGCCTATTACACTTTCACATAAAAATTGAATAGAAATGATTGTAGAGGGCTACATAGCCCATCTCAGCCCATAGGCATTAACTAGGTGCTCTGTATTCTTAGTTAAGTCTTGATGACACGAAGCAAATTTACGAGCTACTTGTTGGCGAGTTTAGCAGCTAGGAAGTGATTTACAATGGAATAGTCTAAACAGATTGGAAAAGCTTGATCACAAAGAGCGGGCTTACAAGCTGCTCGCGAACTCACTGGCTTGTAGCTTGTAAACTTGCTCACTGTCACCGAGGCTTTAGGGCACATTTCCCTTGCATACTCGCATGGGAGTCGGCTTGATGTTTGAAAGTTCTTTGTGGAGATTTTGAGCATTATGATTGGCCAACTCACAGTGTGCTCTGGGCCCAGCCCCACGTCAGTTGAAAGCCACCTCTAGGTACTCCTTACTATTAATAAAAATGTGAAAGTTTGTCATTATGTATGGCTGAAATTTGGTACAGGAATGGATTATAGCCTGGAATAACAGATATGCTACTTTATATACCTGGCATAAGTTTTCATGGCATGCAGGCTTAGACCATATATCACGGGACTAGCCTTTTGTGAACCACCGCATACAAAAATATTCTGCTAGTCATAGCGGGTGAAGGGGGAAACACAAACACATAGAAAATTTCATTATATATCTCGACATCAGAGGCATTAGGTCTGATCATTAGATCGGACCAAAATGACATTTTATTATAGCGATAATACGCTTTTGTTTCTCTTTCTACCAAACTAACCTTGTTATTCCTATCTCTTTTCATTGCCGAGTTACACGCGTGCATAAAGTCGGATATACGGACTTTTTGAATTGCCTGGGAGGTATAAACTTTTATCTTTACTTACACTTTTATGCACCGAATTATATTTTTGTTAAATAGCTGTATTTTAACTTAAACTATTATACCTCGAAACTGTTAGACCTCTCACGGTAGGCTTTTCAGCAGATACGCATTTATGCATCTAAAATTTTTTAATCAAATAAGGATAGGTATCGTCACAAATAGCAATATGCTTGAAAAAATCTTATCTAACACTGTTAAGGCATAAAGTCGCATGTCAATATGAGACTGTCTTGCTGTAATAACAACAATTTTTATAAGATTTAGGATAAATTTATGGACATCTAACCTTATGCCTCCAAAATTAAAGTTAAAAACTTTGTCGTGCTTGGTTGGTAGTTAAGATAGTTCGGATATTCCCGTACCGCTTCGTTGTCGTCATTGACACACGCGGCGCGTCGGCAAATGGCGTGTGACAGCATTATTGCTCCTCACCGCTAGAGCACAGTATAAATATATGGCTAGAGTGACAGAGACTGGTAGTGAAGCACGTGCCGGCCACTTGTACCGACTAGCGACTGTCCGGTCACAATAACAATATTTTCATAACAAATCGACACGGGACGGGGCATGATTGCAATGCTTATAAAAGAAAATTAAAAGACGCTGTAGAAGAAACAGAAAAAAATGAAATTGAAATGGAACAGAAATTACACCAAGATGCTGCTGATGAAAGGTATAAGTTGAAAAAGGTTGATAAAGAAGAGGCACTAAACTGTTTGGGAAAGAAAAGAGTGTTGATGTTTGATTTACAAAAGTGTTTGGCAACACCAAATTTAACCAATACCAAATCATTCTAATTGCGAAAACTTTGGACATTAAACTTAACGATATATGACGCAACGTGTAATGTTGCTACAAACGTAAACGGAGAGGAGGCAATGAAATAGCATCTTGTCTCATTCGTTGGGCCAAGGAAAACCAAACAAATCTTGAAAGTGTTGAAGAATTGATATTTTGGTCAGATAATTGCGCAGGCCAAAATAGAAATTTGATGATAGTGATGGCATATATTTGGCTGCTGCACGAATTTCCTAACCTAAAGGTCGTAAATCACAAATTTATGCTAAAAGGCCACACTCGTATGGAAGTTGACCAAATTCATTCGCAAATAGAAAGGAAGAAAAACAGTTGAAGACAATGCAGATTGCGATTCCCAGGGATTGGTCCCAATTTATACGTACATGTGGAGGAAAAAAAAATTTGACGTATTTGATATGGAGCTGCAGCATTTTAAAGATTTCACCACTTTATATAAAAAAAATGGGCCATTAGTGACACGAAAAAAGAACAAAAATGGCGAAGAGTTCAAAATCTCAGAATGTGTTTGGTTTCAACTAAGGCAGGATCAGCCGGGGATGCTGTTTTACAAAACCAGTTTTTCAGCAGACTTTTCTGAAATATCATTATTACGCAATTTTTCTAAAGGCATCCAGCTTCCCAAAGACTTACCCAATGTGCGAGAAGAAGCCAAACCGATCTCTTCTGCAAAATATAACGACTTAATTAGCCTTTTGGGAATACCGAAAGTCGTATCATCGAATTTTGGTACTTCGAAAACCTTTCACCGACATCACCATACTGCGACGCCTCGTGAAGTCGATGTCTTGTTACTGCGATGGTTCGTTACATCGAAAAACCCTACTGCGAACGATTTTACTGCGAAGCTTTGTTCCTTTGACATCTTGGTACGAGGCTGTTTCGTTACATTGAAAAATTGTACTGCGAAGCCTGGTCCAGTCTACGTACAATTTTTGGTTACCATATTTTATTTTAAAGCAGAAAATATGTACAAAGGTCGTAATAAATAATCAATATACCTACCAGTGCCTGAGATTTGCTGTGGGGTTTGTGCTTTATCTCATAATGTCCTTTCTCAAAATGTCCTTTTCCCAAAATGTCCTTTTCGCGAAATGTCCTTTTCTCAAAATGTCCCTTTCTCAAAATATGTGCACTACAGGATTAACCCCGCTCAATCCGACTTGGATAGGTTAGGTTAGAAGGCTAAGGCGGAAGCGGAGCGCAGCGGAGCGCAGCGGAGCTTCCCCATTAGCCTTTGTGGTTATTTTTTTTATAACCACCAAGTTACCACCATTCACGACCACCATTCACCATTCACGACCTTTGTACATATTCTCTGCTTTAAAATAAAATATGGTAACCAAAAATTGCACGTAGACTGGACCAGGCTTCGCAGTACATTTTTTCGATGTAACGAAACAGCGGAGTACCAAGATGTCGAAGGAACAAAGCTTCGCAGTAAAATCGTTCGCAGTAGGGTTTTTCGATGTAACGAACCATCGCAGTAACAAGACATCGACTTAACGAGGCGTCGCAGTATGGTGATGTCGGTGAAAGGTTTTCGAAGTACCAAAATTCGATGATACGGCTTTCGCACTAAAGTAGGTATTCCTTTTGGAATGGGTACCCGCAGAATTCCACGATTTTTACAGGAATCTGAAACATGATTCTAATCAGCCTGAATTTCCTGAGACTATTTGAAGATTATTTGAGTTCCGATCAAAAATATTACAGTGTGTCTACAAAACTTTTTTTTAGTTACTGATCTTCTGACCCTATATCTTTGTAATAATGTAGCGGCAAATTAAACTTTAGTTAGTTAGTTAGTTAGTTATGCTTTATTGTAACACCAAAACACATATACATTTTATACACATTGACAATCTTAAATACAGGTAACAGGTACAAACTTTATGTTATTTTAAAACCTATCTACCGTGTGCGTCCCGGCGGAGTAGAATAGGACTACCCCTTCTCTTCCCTTGCGGTGTCGTACAATACGACTAAAGGATAGGGCTGTTTAACATCTAACAGATATATACAGCTCTACTGGTCTAACTACTTCTATATACCCAATTGACTGTGAAGGTCACATGGCAATCGCTACACTGAATATATCGAAGCTCAGCCGCAACGCAGTTGGATTGGAAAATGCAAACCCCGGGTTCCGAAGTGAAAGCTTCGGATGCAACCGGGATTATCGCAAGGATGATGATAATGTTATCTTAAAAATTATGTTTTATCGCAAAATATTAATTGCACAACGGCTTCCGACCTTTTGCTAGAAACGAAATGAGTAATTATATTCACAGATAAGATTTCGGTTAATTGTTATAAATTTAAGATCATAAAACTATATGTCAATATGAAGCTTACATTTAACACCTGAAATTGCAAGCATAAGTTTGGATCTAGACATATGCCTGCAGTTTCCATTATAAATTCATAATATTGCAGGCATAAGGTCGAATGACAACAATTAAACAAAAAAATCCTTTTTATTAATTTATATTAATAGATATAGCGATGCTTGTCATTAAAAATGAAAGTTGCGATTGTCTGCCAAATTAAACATAATAAAACTTATTTAAATACTTATAGTTTAATAAAATATGAACAGATGAGTTCGTCAATATTATTTTTGCTCCCCTGAAAAGTTAGACTTTTGTAGATCCGACCTTATGCGTCTGATGTCGAGATATATTAAAAATGTATTAATCGACAAACGCGTAATGGCTGTTGTGTGTTAATTTTTATTGTACAGTCAACTACAATGAAATGTACTAGTTTAATCATATAAAATGAAGTACTGATGTATAGTGCTTTTTATAAAGCCAATAGACCAAATGGTCTATTGGCTTGGCAGAAAGGAATGCTTATGTAAGGCGCATCCTGTGGTTAGATGATCAAAGCATGCAGGTACTGAATAAAATCACACCGGCAGAACTGCAGGTACCATTTGGTATTGTATTAAGATATGAAGCAGGTACAACTTCTAGAATGAAAGTGTAAACCCAAATCTACCTATTCATTCAGCTGAAATGAAGTGATGTATTATAATACTAGCTGTTGCCCATGACTTCGTATGCGTGAAAAGGTGTATGTTATAATGCTAATTTGATTGCTCTCTGCTTAGCCCCTAGCATATGTAGCGTGATAATATATAGCCTATTTGAAGACCCTACCCCTATTTGTGCAAAATTTTAATCAAATCTGTTGAGTACTTTTCGAGATCCTTCAGGACAAAGCAAAGCAAACAGACAAAAAATTTTCTAACTATATTTTCAGCTTCGGTATCTTATGTTGAACACCCAGCAAGTATTTTTTTTTTAAATATTTCCAATGTATATTATTATTATATTATTATATTATCTTATCAGGCAGGCAGTTGTAACAACTGATAGTGCCTATATCCTGCTAGTGCCCACTGGTTGTCTCTTTGCAGCTTAATAGATACCGATCTAATTTATTTTTAAACTGATTGATATTTTGTGCCGAGATCACAGTCTCTGGCAGCCTGTTCCAAGCTCTGACAACCCGGTTACTAAAGAAGTGCCTGTGGGGATTATTTTTGGAACGACTGGTGCACAACTTAAGGTGATGTCCCCTATGGTGAACATTTTCATTGCGTATGAACAATTTATCCATGTCCTCTATGCTGTAAAATCCACTCAGTATCTTAAAGGTCTCTATTAGGTCCCCACGGTCTCTACGTTCTTTCAGAGTTGTGAGCTTCAATAGTTTCAGGCGTTCCTCATAAGATAAGCCTCTCAATATACGCGGTGATCTGGTGAAACTACGCTGCACCCTCTCAAGAAGATCTATGTCCTTAACGAAATATGGGTTCCAAACTTGAAATGCGTACTCTAAGATTGGCCTTATAAAGGACTTGTAAATTTTAAGGACCATTTCTGGTGTTAATGCTCCAAAGGCTTTTCTTATTATGTATATTAGACTTCTGGCTTTTTTTGTTATTGTTGTTATGTGCTGTTCCCATTTTAGGTCCTCCGTAATTGTATAGTTTTGCCTTTTTGATCATTTTATTATATGTATACCTCAGAATAACTTGGTGTAGCCTATTATTATCCTTCTCAGAAACTATATTTGTCCTCTATCTCATACATTTTCCAGACGCACCAGATGAAGGCACACTTCAGATTCAGACTATGGGCGTAACATTTATTTAATGTATAATTGTTTCAGGCTGCCGGTATAGTTGTAGACATGATAAGAAGTAAGAAGATGGCTGGCCGTGCCTTGCTGTTGGCTGGTCCACCAGGTACAGGAAAAACCGCTATTGCGCTGGCAATAGCTCAGGAGCTGGGAACTAAAGTAAGTTTTGGAGGTTACAAAATAGTATCTCACCGTAATAAATCACCTTCTTTGTATATTAGAGCTTGTATTTTGTACTCTCTTTCTTGGAATCTGCAAATTCATGTCATTGCAAATTTCGGTGAGTTTTTAAAATCATTCAAACATTTTATTTTGAGTTCAGTAAGTATTTTTGGGAAAGACTTCTGGGCTCCCTTAAACCTGGTAAACCTGAGAAATTAATGAAACTGGGATGATATTCTTATCTTTTTTACCTCTTAATGTCTTGTTTTTTAACATAATAGTGGTTGAAATTTTTACATTCCAATTGCAGGTCCCATTTTGTCCTATGGTTGGAAGCGAAGTCTACAGCACAGAGATAAAGAAAACAGAAGTATTGATGGAGAATTTCCGTCGTGCTATTGGTCTACGTATCAGGGAGACGAAGGAAGTGTATGAGGGAGAGGTCACGGAGCTCACACCTGTTGAAACTGAGAATCCAACTGGAGGTAAGATCTGTTATTGAGTATGCTATGAATTTTATTGATGACATATGTGGTAGGATTATGTGGTCGGCATAATGGATAAAGATTAGTTTCAATTTGTGCAATTAATGTCTACTCCTGGTTTGCTCCTTTATCATTTTGCTCTTTTACCGTTTTATTAGCACTTAACTTTTTACGCTTTGAACGTTATGTGCCTAAAGGCTCTTAAGAATCGAAAGTCAACCAGTTTTTGGTGTCCAGTATATATTCCATCTGTGATGTGGGTTTAATAAGACCATCTGACTGCAAGCCAGAACTTAAAGGCTATGACATGACAAGACCTCTTGTTTTTCTCTTCTTGTAATTTTATTATCATTGACTGATGTGACTTATATTTCTAATTCATTAGGCTATGGCAAGACAGTATCCCACGTAATTATCGGTCTCAAGACAGCTAAAGGGACAAAGCAGCTGAAACTTGATCCGACAATTTATGAATCGCTGCAGAAGGAAAAGGTAGAAGTCGGTGATGTGATCTACATTGAGGCAAACTCTGGTGCTGTGAAACGGCAGGGTCGCAGTGATACCTTCGCTACTGAGTTTGATCTTGAGGTAAGGAATAAAAGTATTTGTTAAAGATAGTTTTTTGCCTGACTTTTTCCTGGTCATAATGAATCTCCTTGCCAAATTTCATTATTATTTACTTACTGTACACAATTTTTGTAATCTCTCGTGCAGTTAATTTTTGAGGCTTGAGGCGAAACTGGTAAGGTTTATAAATAAATATTGTGGAACAGTGCAAGTGGTGTTTCAAAATATGTGTAGCTAGTACCACCAAGTGCCATCAACCAACAGAATATTAAATATATCCTCTCTAGTGTATTAGTGTAGCAGTGGCGAGGACTGGTTATTTTCAAAAGGGAAGCTAGTAGCGCTCGTGGCCCCGCGGACTCAGTGTTCTGTAAACGATCACTGCAGTAAGCAACTTTCACTATGGCCGGTCCATGGATGGGTGACCATCCATGTGATCACTTTGTGACATTTATTTGAGCGTTTCCGTGCTTCGGAAGGCACGTTAAGCCGTTGGTCCTGGTTGCCAGTAAAATGGCAGTCGTTAAACCAAGTTGAAGGCTTTATTTCAACAGCAGGCATCACAACCTGCGCCTGTCCATTTAAACACGGCAATACGGCTCACAACGTATTACGTGGGACATATTATAAAAAGGTGAAATGTGGGCATATAATATGCCTCTGCCTACCCCTTCGGGTATACCTGAACCGGAAGCTAGTAAAAAAAATCTTACCTAGGTACATGTAGATGTCCAGAAAACACGGGGTTATGCATTGAAGAACATTGTTCCATATGTGACTCCAATACAGCATCATACGCACTTAAATATTGCAATATTTCAATATAATTACCGCGGTTATTCGACCCGGAGCTCTCATCGTGGCCGCGGAACGCTAACTCCTGTTTACCTAACAAAACTACAGTATCTATGAAACGTCTTAATAGATGACGATTGCGATCAACCTTCCTATTGTGTACTTCAAAATTATTATTCAAAAATGTCTCAATTCTGCTATTGCCAAAGTCATGAAAGCTTAAACAACTACGAATGTGTTTTTCAGTCAGAACATGTTTTTTCGTCGAATCTATATATATAAAAATCAATGCCACTTTTCGTTGTAATTTTATAACTCAAGAACGGGCTCACCTATTCAAACCAAATGTATAGGATTTGTTCGGACTATTTAGTAGATGGTTTATGAGAAGTTTGCACAAAATCGGTCGAGCGGTTCTTCATTTATCACGCAAACGAAGTTGCGCGGGTCAGCTAGTTTCCTATATTATTGATGTCCGTAAACCCTGTACGACTCCAAACGCTACTAGAATCGGAAAATAATTAACATTGGAAACAGTAAAGTTTATTGAGTTTACAAGAACCTGTCATCCAAGTATATTTATCATAAAACGAACTATGAAAATGTTTATAGGAGCAGTCTTTTCTTTTATAATCTATAGTCACAATTGAATTACATATGTTTTATTCTCAAAACTTAATTTAGTAAAAGATGTTTCTTCAGATAACAAAAAATCTATTAAACAACAATCTATATTATATGTATTAACGTCGCCATTACGCATACGAACAACCTAGATTCTTAGTAGGTATTAAAACAAAGCAAAATGTAAACTATACGTAATTACTTATCTATTCACAGCTTATATACTTATACAGTACTGCACGCACTATTCCACTCACCAATACACCATGCTATTTATCACTAACTAATTATAATTAACCAAAAAACAGCAAAAAAACGACCAACAAACTAATAATTCAATAATTCTGGGAGTGCACTGCTGCATTGCATTGTTTAGAGAAAATATAAAGTAGTAAATAAAAGTTCAAAACTTCAAAATATTCGAAAGCGGCGCTAGTGTGCGTAAAGAATGTTCGACGAGCGTACTTAATTCATTAATTTTATTTAGTTATTGAAAATTCCAAATGATTGCGTCGTAAATATCATTATATAATTTTTATTATTATTACATATAACCTGACCGGTTTCGCTTTTTCACAACACATTCTGTGTTTAGAAATGTAAGTGTATGAACAGTTAAAGTACCTTTGACAATGCTGTAAAAAGCGAAACCGGTCAGGTTATATGTAATAATAATAAAAATTGTGGAATAAAGTACAAGTGAATAAGCAAAAAGTGCATAATGTGTTACAAGAAATTCCACCAAGTGCCAACAATCAAGAGTATAAATGACATTATATAATTACATTGTATGAAAATAAATATAATTAGACTCTATGAGTGATTTTATTTCGTCAACAGTAAATTTTAGTACGTTTATTGACTTTACTTTATTATTGACGATTTTTCTCCGTCTCGTATTAAGCTATTTCCGAGTGAATTTAGAACGAGGCCCAATCGCTGGCCGAACGATGGAGATTCGCAAGTATAATCTTTCGAAACACTCGGAACGTAGAGAGAGAAACCGACATTTGCGTATTATTAACGAAAGGGACGCAAATATTCAGCAATCCGGCTTATTTCTCATATTCCATGATCGTGTTTTTGGAGTTCACTGAACTTTGACTGAACTGAGCGATGCACAATATTGCACATTGCTATGTATTTTGCAGCAGGGGTTTTTCGTTGAGAAGAAAATTTTATCATCTTATCTACTGACCGAGATTTAGTAATGATGTAACTTCACCTTGCTGTCAGTTCTGAAGGGGAAGCCAGCGGGAATCGGCTTCTATGGACCCTACGCCCCTGTAGTGTAGACTACAGTATGGGGTTCTTCAAAAGGGGTCTAAGAAGGTTTTTACAGGGTCGGCAGCGCGAGTGTGGCGCCTCTGGTGTTGCAAACGTTCATAGGCTGCGGTGACCACCAGTCCTTCTGGTGGGCCGTATGCTTGTCTGCCACCTTAGTGGTATAAAAAAAAAAAAAAAAAAAAATTGTCACTTAAAAACTTTTTTCGCATCTTGCACTACAGCTAAAGTAATTTAGAATTAACAGATAACACTTAAATTAATATTATATGTATCATACATAGGCTGAAGAGTATGTTCCATTACCAAAAGGCGATGTTCACAAGAAGAAAGAAGTAGTCCAGGACGTAACTCTGCATGACCTCGATTGTGCCAACGCAAAGCCGCAGGGAGGACATGACATTATGTCCATGATGGGGCAGCTCATGAAGCCAAAGAAGACTGAGATTACTGGTAACTATTTGCTGTGGTAGTTTTAGCTTTTTTTTGTTAACCTGGCAATACTGATATTGATTGTTCAAACAATAAATTATTTGCGTCTTGCTCAATTCATTTTATGTGAATTATGCAGAAATAAGATTTGAAATATTTTTCTTTGTTTCATTACGAAAATTAATGATAACCTACTCAAGCATATTACGCATAGTCTTGTGATTTTAGTAGTATGCCCAAAAGAACGCTGCGATGTACGACTCACTGCAGTTTTGTGACACAGTACTTGTAGGCACAAAAAAAATCAATGCACTGTGCTTTGATATTGTACCTTGGTACTTATTTTACCTGTGCGATTACCACTCTCTAGTGTGCGCATAGCTTGACTCAGAAGCGTACAATTTTGAGTACAATAGTAGCATTTTGAATAATGTTTTTGCATGAGGTGAATAATTATGGAATTTTTTCAAAGCTTTTATTCAATAAATGCAATATTTTTTCTCTTTTCAGATAAGTTAAGGAAAGAAATAAACAAAGTAGTAAATAAATACATAGACCAAGGTATAGCGGAATTAGTACCTGGAGTGCTGTTTATCGATGAGGTAACTATCATCATCTCTGCCAATAGAGTTTCGCCATTGACTATCCTTCTCAATAACAACACAACTTTTACTGTACAACGACACTATGCCACTCGCTTGACATTAAGGGACTTTAATGTCAAGCGACACTATGGCTGCTTCTCGCTCTCGCGATGCCGCTACTATTGACCTAAAAGTCACACTCCCCCACTCGCCTTGTTATCTCTGTTAGCGATGGAAACGTTTTTAATTACTTAATATTTTCTTGATCAGCGGCATAATGCGCGGCGTGCGTCTGTTTTACTTTTTGTTCTGACATTGTGTTTGTTTTTCACTTAATGAGGAGTTCCCCTTTCAAACTCATTATATGCGCACTAAAAGACCGACAAAAAAGGGATCGCCACGCAGTACTCGCGACATGACGAGTATGTATGACCGTAGCATGAGAGTTGCCGCTCCAGCTCCAGCCAGCAAAGAAAAGCCTTCCAAATACATAGTCTGCTTTGGTTAACTTAGGGGCTAGTTTTGATTTGACGTTTTATGGCATACTGAAAGGACTTTAATGTCAATCAGAAAGTGCATCTAACACTTGCAGAACTCCGAAATTTTCGGATCGATGTTTAAAAAGTAATTCCAAGCTGAATGGGTAGGTAGAGGTATACCATACACTAACAAAGCTTAATTTTTCAGGTGCACATGTTAGATATAGAAACATTCACATACCTTCACCGTGCGTTAGAATCAGCGATTGCGCCGATCGTTATATTCGCTACCAACAGAGGGCGTTGTCAAATCAGGTAATTTTATTTTCTTCACAAACCCTACAAATATGACTACGCGTCAATCTTGAACCACTGAATGTATTCTGATGAGATGAAACAGAGTTTGGGAAAGAAAGTTGGCTACTTTTCCTTCCAGGCACAAGCAGACCTCACAAACATGTGGTCGATCGAATATTTCGATTTTTACCTAAATATCTGTGCATGTATTTTTTTTATATTTACTCGCCAAAATGATGCCGCCGCCGCCTTATGGAAAGCCATAACGACATCTAGCGATTGGGGGCCACTGTCACAGTCTGTAAGAGTATAGATAGTGTTCCTCAAGTAGGCGGCCCTATGATGTGCCTCTTCACGCTCCTCTTGAAGAACCCGGGATTGTAAGATGAGGGAAACACGTGTGCGGGCAGGTCGTTCCATATTTTTATAGTTCGACAGAGGAACAATCTTTTGAAACGCTCAGTTCTGGCGAAGGTTCTCTCCACTGTTATTGCTTTTGAAACCTTGAAACGGTCTGCCACCTTTCAATTCGCAAATTATTACTGAGCAGTTCAATAATTTCAACTTGTATTAACAAATGTTTGTGTATTTATTTCAGAGGAACTGAGGACATAATATCTCCACACGGCATTCCTTTGGATCTCCTAGACAGGTTGTTGATCATCCGCACATTACCGTACAATAAAGCTGAGCTTTTACAGGTATGAACTGTCTTCAACCATTACTTTATCTTATTTGAGCATATTGAAATTAGTTTTTAAATTGAATTTAGGCCTACAGACAAAGATTGTAATGGGTCTTTAACTAGATCTTTGGAGCCAAGACCAGCCTCCATAGGAAGAGGTGCAGCCGCTGACCGTTTAAATAATTCGGGACAGCAATAAGAGATTTGTAGTCTAAGCTAGTATCACTTATATAATGTGAACGCCAATATCTAATGTTCTGGGCTAAGTTGTACAAATCTGCTAATTAATATGTAAGATAATGGGGAAGAGAAGGATAACTTGAAACCAACAACTGTTTCTTTCATCGTGGCATGGTAGAGCCTGTTACTTTCCCACAATGATTGCGAGAAGCCTATATCTAGGGAAAAACGCTTTTGATCCTTAAAAGAGTAGAATAGCGGCTATAATAGAGCCAGCTGACATTTCTGGTGAGACA
Source organism: Miltochrista miniata (assembly GCA_933228765.1). Lineage (NCBI taxonomy): Eukaryota > Metazoa > Arthropoda > Insecta > Lepidoptera > Erebidae > Miltochrista > Miltochrista miniata. Next base: position 12,377,499 of record OW121752.1, read on the forward strand.
AACGTTGGTAGACTACAGTAACCATTTTATCAGGTGGTATGCTGGTCTGCTACCTCAGGAGTAACAAAAACAAGTAACTGGCGACATCGTAACAAACCAAGCCGTGTAAATAACAATAACTGTTTCAGATATTGAAGTTGCGTGCGGCGACCGAAGGTATTGCTATCGACGAAGAGGCGCTCGCTGCGTTAGCCGAGGTTGGCGCCAACAGTACGCTGAGGTATTTATTTCCCTATATCCTTACTAATTCTACTATCCTACAAAATTATAACTGCTAATCTTGGTGAAAATGAATGTCTGTAATTGCATTTAGGCTACTTGTATTTCCAGAGTAAATTATTGTAGGATACGACAGGGAACTCATATACTAGTATTTATTTATTATTGCATTAAAAAGTGCTCGTGATTTCGCTCACGCGGTTGTGCTTATGCACTGTGGAACAAGTGTCCCTGGTCTTCCGCTATATCCGCAAAATCATGCATTGTGGGATGCCAACATAATAGCTACTGGAGTACATAACGTTGACTTTAGGTTTTGGCAGGAAATTGGAGAGAAGCAGACACTACTCCATTGTACAATTTTTCAAAACTAGTGTATTTCGAGTGTTTTATGTATAAAAGGGGATTCTTAACATAAAAGTTGGACAACGTTCCCAAGTGCTGGGAAGTGATATAACGGAATTTAACGTGACTTTTTGTTTCTGGACAAACTACATAGATACAGTACTCGGCAAACAACTTGAGCATCGCTTGAGGTAGTGGGAGAAAGTTTGCTCATGTACACTTACGTGCAAAAATATTGTGTCAATGAAAAACGCTATTTTTTTATTATTGGCATTTATTGTGTTAGCTAATAACTTTTTAGTTGGTGGTATAGAGAGTAAAGAGATCACGAAAAATAAGGTCGTTGCTCAAGAAGTTTTCCGGTAACTGTAAATCTAGTAAAGTCCCACTGCTTTTCTGGAGTAGAACGTGTCCAGTATTGTACATCACATACATGAATACGCTGCTATCTACAATAATTACAAAAACATAGATTTTATTTAAAAATTACTTGACTTTGGCATAATTTCAAGAAGAAGAAGGGAAATAACGTTGGCATTGTCCTCCCAGGTACGCAGCACAACTCTTAACGCCGGGATCTCTCACGGCGCGCGCGGACGGCTCCACCAAGATCACCCCGTCCCACATAACGGCCGTGCACCACCTGTTCCTGGACGCCAAGTCCTCCGCTCGCATCCTCACGCAGCACTCCGATAAGTACATGAAGTAGTCACCACGCTGGATACCCACACCACACTTCATCGAACAAACCTTACAGACTATGATCTTACAATCCCGAATTCTTTACGAGGCATGAAGAGGTATATCGTTGAGCATCCTCTGTAAAATATAGCTTGATCTCTGTGACAGTTCTACAAACATAAACAAGAATAGACTTTATGTCAACGGCATAAAACTTTTGTGGTTGAAATGCAAAGTTAGAACACAGAGGTGCAAACTGTAAATAACAACTTTATGCCTTTGAAATAAAAGTAAATTTTGTTTACGTTAATATAACTGTCACAGAGATCAAGCTATACTTTACAGAGTATAGTGTCTATACTATGATTATTAATTTCAGTCAGTAAAATGACATTTCTTTAATGAAAATTCAGTACTAAATTCAGTATAAGTGACAGTTGCACTTGTCACTTTACTGACTGAGATTAATAATCGTACTTTAGTGGATGTGAGAGAGGCCCTCAATTCGCTAGATGTCGCTTCAATGAAGCTGACGGCGTCATTTTCGCTAGCCTCCGATTAGAACATGAAGTACTACTTACTACACACCTCATTTTATCGAACAAATCTTAGTAACTTAGAACGATTTACTACCTTCTTTAAACGGAGCGGGAAGAACCAAATCATTGAGAGCCAATTTGGAGACCATACTGTATGCGCTTAGCGAGCGCGTGTCTATTGAACACGCCCTTAGGTACCACAGGTTAAACTACTGAGCAGCTGAGGTTGGAGGGGGGAGGGGCGCCCCTCTCCGCTCCCGCCTCAGCAGTAGTTTATTGCGTAGTGCATAATTACGGCGCGAACGAGCTAACTTCATAGACGCAAAGTTTTGTGGCGCGAACTGTATGTAATCTGTTATGGCGTATCTGTGTGGCTCTAATCTCGATAGATGTCGCTTCCATTAGGCGGACGTTGACGCACTAAATACAAAAGCCATCGGTGCTCCACTACTGAATATGATGGATTTTGTTCTGTGTTATATAGTTTAGAAAGGATAATTGTTTATTTATGTTAACATCTCCATTTATTTTGTAAATCTGGTTCGATTGTACCACTACCAGGCGGTCTGAAAATACAAACTATAAACGGCAAATATAATTCCATTAATTAATTCCATTGTAGAGCGCTGCAAGATAAGGTTTTAAAGAATCAACTAATATCAGCTAATGTGTTGTTGACAAGTGAAATTGCTACAACTTGGACGATTCTTACAGAAAAGATCGATGAATGAATGAATTTGATGTATTATTTCTTTTTGAGAAAGATAGTTTGAAACTATCGTTGAGTGTATTGCACTGTGTGGATTTCACGTCGTTGCGTTCGTTAAACTGCACGAGTCAAAGCACTTGTATTGAAAACCTCGATGGTTATTATTTTTTTAATTTGACTATGTGATATTTTGATTAGTCGCGAGCTAGATATTAAGTGTTGCCTGACCAGAAAATCAAACAGTTGTGATACTCAGTATTGGTAGAAGTCCCAAGAGGGGTATTGGTATTCAGAGTCGTATTTTATTTTTCTGGTCATGCAACTAGTAATTATATGAATCAGATAACGTAATCATCAATTACCATTCCTTGCGAGACTTCGAGGATAGTTTTATTTTTGTTCTACTTATAAGTGCTGTTTTAGTTGTATGAGTTTTCCACCGAATGCTGGATGTTCACTAAAGAAAACTGTAATTGTATAATAAATAACTTTTTATTTTATAAAAATGTCTATTATTGTATGTTAGAACTAAATTTATTTACACAACGTAAAAGTTTCAGGCACTTTTTAAACTCGTAAACATACCAAAAAACAGTTCTTTCCAACTAATAATATGACATAAATTAACAAATAGAGAAATATTTTAACCTCCTAAACTAAAATAATGTTAAAGGAAGTAGGTATATACAAATCCGATATCGCTATGATGCTCTTGTCCTATTTACAAAACCAAAATATATTCATGACTCGTGTACTCTCATATTCAGTCTCAATTAGCTACGTTTGTTGCTGAGAAACGGATTTAAAATTACCATCAGAATTTCTATATCCCATTGGAATATACCTCGCCTCGAAATCAGACTTAGCCGAGGTGCTGGGGGCGAGCGTGGTCGTCGGCGGAGTGAACGTAGGAAGGTCCACTCTTATTTCTGCTTTAGCCGCGCGCTGATACAACGCCTCGAATTGTAACTCCTCAGGGTACGAGTGCGAACGAATCTTCCTCTCGTCTCTCGCGTTACTAGGGTACACTATTACTATCTTCTGCCCGTCGCTGCGTAAAGCCATAGGCGGTAAGGCCGTACTGGTGGACACAGCAGGAGCCGCGATCACTTGCAACATTTCAGTGGGAGACGCTTTGATCTTTTCCGTGGTCGTAGTAGCTTGCGTCGTGCTTGTAGTAGATGGCGGTGTTGTCGTGGTTGTGGTACTAGCCATTTGTATTTCTGGGTCTTCTGGGGACTCTAGGTCATCTCCTTTCGTTCCAGGCGGGCCTATCGTCCTTAGCGATTCGATCTTCATCTCCAAAGTTGGCATCGGCACTGGAGCGGATTTAGTAGTATTAATATCGTCGGTAGGAATGAATCTCGCCGTCGGTTTTGGCACTTCTCGAGATCCAAATATCGGCAAGCGCGGTGCATAAGCGGAGACCAGAGGTAGAATAGTATCTCTGGCGTAGCGTTCTGCTCTAGAGATGAAAGAGGCGAGTCTGGCCGGCAGGAATTGAATGACGAATCCACCCTCCCCTTTCTCGGCTTTCTCAGGTGTAGTAGCGGATTCGTAAGTAGGGGTGGTAGAAATTTCATAGTTTTTGGGTTTACGTACCGGAGGTGGTGTAGTTACTCTTGGAGGTTGAGTGGCTCTCAGTAACGGTTCCGATATCTCGTGGTTGTCGGGCGAGTCGGCGCGCTGGCGAGGTGTCTTCCGCAGACGGGGCCTGAGCACTGGTTCGGCGATTTCTATGATGCCGCTCGGCGCGGTCTTGGTGTTGGTCATGCCGAAAGCTCTGCCGGTATTCTCGCCTCCCGTCCACTCGTAGTTGTCGGCAAGTACAAAGTGACGATGCGGTGCGTCCTCGGGCAGTTCGTTATCGTGCGGATCAGCGGAGGGAGTATCGTCGTGTGTGAAGTTCCCTTTGCTGTCCATGTTTAAAACGGTATGCTTGTTTGTTGTATTGGTTGCTTCGCCGTCCTGGAAATAGAATGTTGTAATAAGTATCTCTCAGGTGACCAAGTATTCAATATTGCTACTAAAGCATTTTTATTAACTTTTCATGTAGGTAGTATTTTTACAACGAACAAGAAAGAAGATTACTTATGTATACTCGTGCCATTTAACATGTTTTCTTTCTTGCCCGTTCTTCTCGGGACAGGGCCTCTCTAGGTATCGGCGGTCATCTTAGTATTTGTATTTTCTACGTTGAAATTGATTACTAAAACGACTGCCTCTGTGGCGCAGTCGGTAGTGATACCGCCTGCGGCGCTGGAGGTCGTGGGTTCGATTCCCACCAGAGACAAATATTTGTGTGGCCCATTAATGTTTGTCTCAAGAGTCTGGGTGTTTCTATGTATAATATGTATGTATTTAAAAATTATATAAGTATTAATATCCGTGGTCTGATACCCATAACACAAGCAGGTTATTCCTAGCTTACTTTGGGATCAGATAGCGTTGCGTAAAATGTCCGTGAATATTTATTTATTTATTTAAAAACAATGTTTTTTAAAATCAGTCATTAAAATATACCTGTTCCGATTCGCAGTCGCCGGGATACAGTGGCATTTCAATCGATTCGTCCGACAGTAACTGTATTCCTTTTTGGCAGAACGAAGACCTGTCAAAATATAAAACATAGTCGATGAAAGAGTCGCGTAACTACGTAAAAAGTACAGTGATATTCAGAGTTTTGAAGAACCTACTGGAGCACAAGCACAAAAGCATCTATATATTCATCAATTGCACGTTAGCGCAAAACACACATTGCGTTTTTGGCATTCTCATCTTTGTTGAAAATGATAGTGATGGATTTTACATAGAACATTATTATTTTAGAAGTCGTAGTACCATTCGATTATAGCTGTAAGAAGGGCCTTTCCCAATTCTGTAGACGAAACTTGTGAGATTGTATTTCTCAGTACATACCTAGTACTTACTGTAAATTATTATAACAGAGTATTTTGCTCGCGACGTGGCTGGCAACCCACCAAAACGTTCAACTAGTTAGACCATGAGAGTAGAATGACTGGGTGGCAGTTCTATGCCTTCTTGTCGAGAGCATAGTAGTGATGTACTACCCGTGCGCTCTAACTTTGCCGCTGGCGTAGAGGCGTATACTCGAATTGTTAATTACACGAAGTAAATTGACAGTAGCTAATGTCACTTCGTCATAGAAAATACGCAACATTGTATGAAGAAGTAGCATTAGTTGCTGTCAATTTACTTCATCTAATTAAAAATTCGACTTTAGTATGGAGCCGAGCGGCAAAGTTAGAGCGAACGAGCAGTACTGGACATCGATGGGAAAATAAAAGTGTGAGGTACTTACGTCTTGGCAAAGCTATCAGTGATGAGCAGTTTGTGTATGTGAATGGATTTAGCGCTTGCGCTGAGCCATCCCGAATAAGCACTGTAGTGCAGACTGGCGCGTAGAGGCACGCCCAGTGCGGGGTGCGGTACTAGCACGCGTGTGTAACGAGCGCGCCCGCCGGGACTGTCTTCGCGCCTGGAAAGTACAAACATGCTGGTTAAAGCAACTACATCTCTGCCGAATGTGTGCACGGAAATTTATTGGCGAAAAGTCTTGCCGTTTATAATTATGAGGTAACTGACATTTCACCAGTAAATTTTCGTCTATGCATTCACGTAGTATGATAGAGAATCCAGAGATTAAGCTAACATTATAAGGAGTGTGTGATAGACGGATTCATTAATGTTTTTGTGAGATGTTGCGACGAAAACCAGATGGTTGTGAGGTTGGAAAAGGACAAAGGCATCAACGTATCACACAAGAATGGCTTGAAGGGCAATGACATAGGAAAGGAAAGTGGCAGGCAAAAGCTAGTTTTTCAATATTTTTTAACTGAAACGGGGAGAATGTTGTGAAAGACTGTCTTAAATCCTAAACCCTGTCTTATAAAAGTACTATCCCCATAGAAGTTGACTGGTAAGATGTTCATGAGCAGGTGCTGGCAAGAAATGTTAGATATAGCTACTTTAAATTAAGTATATATAGGCGTCTGAATGATGGTTTACATACTTATTCATTGGGAAGGATTCGTTTAGTCCGGAGTCTCCGTGCAAAGTGAGAGTCACTCTGCCGAAGTTCGCCTTCTCTCCCGTGCCGCTGCCGGCCCATAGAGACACGTGGTATTGGTGAGCTAAACAACGAAGAAGCTTTTAGACATACGTAAGTATACATTTTGTGTGAAGGTCACAAATGGTTTTTAGGATTTAGGTATGTACCGAAAAATTTTTGTACTGCGTCCAGTCTGTTGCACTGAAGCAGACATTGCAGATGGTTGAAATGAAAACGAAATTTTATTCAAGTGCAAGAAACTACACAGCGTCGAAAACGGATTGTTTCGTAAACGTTCCAGTTTCGAAAAAAGAAAGAGTCCATCACAGCTCGGTAAGTATAAAGGTTAAAGTTAAATCGATACAATGGCCTCATCTATAGCATATAGTTCCCCTACTGATTTTATTATCAGAAAGCGAAGTACTTAGAACTAGAACAAAATACTAATATTCGTATACAATAGTAGGTATACATACATACATACGGTCACTCCTTTATCCCCATAGGCTGAGGCATATTATTATATGCCCACATTTCACCTTTTTAAGAATTCGTCCTACGTAGGTGGTGAGCCGTAGCCCGTATTGCCGTGTTGAGATGGACAGGCGCAGGTAGCAGGTATTGCAAGCCGCCTAAAAGGCCTCAACTCGACTTAACGACTGCCGTTTTACTGACAACCGGGACCAACGGCTTAACGTGCCTTCCGAATTACGTAAACGCTCTAATAAATGTCACAAAGTGGTCACATGGATGGTTACCCATCCAAGGACTGACCATAGTGAAAGTTGCTTACTGCAGTGATCGTTTACAAAACACTGAGTCCGCGGGGCCACGAGTGCTTCAATTTATTCCTATAGACGGGTACAATACCTTCACCTCAGTTACTCAAGCAATATGAAGACGAAGTATACCACAAAAAGGTTCCTCTTCCCTGGTGAGTAGGTAAAGCTGTCCGCGGCCGAGGGACCGGTCTGCGTAGTAGCCCATGTTGCCGCAGCGACGCTGGCCGTCACACGGGAAACACCGCCCCTGTTTCCAATAATAATTTTAAGGCATTTGGAGACTGTGCCATCTATCTTGAAATAAGTTAATTTAAACTTGTGCTATATAGGATCCTATACATATTCATTTAGGTAAGTATAATACCTATTTATAATGATGACAACTTGGTTCGGAGAGAACTTTAACCTAGAAATTTATTCATTTGTTCGGAGTGGAAGCAAACTCGCCAGACCATGTAAGGCGAACTCATACGGTCTGACCATCTGAGCTGCCAAACTGCACCAAAATAAACAACCGATAGATAGTTCTGACCAAATTTTTGGTAAGGTCAGCACTATCTATCGGGCTGCTTAGCAGCTGCTGTATCTATTATAATATGAACTGTAACTATATCGTGTCTATTAAAGTAGACTGCACTCAAACTATGTTTATAATTTTATTGTATTCTTGGAGTAACTTAAATGCAAAATTTCCTGGGGATACATTCATAGCTAATCTGGTACCCATCTACTAACCTCCAAGAACGAGTCATAATCAGCGCACGGGAATGCGGGGAAGTGGCACTTTGGTGAGACGGAGTCCGTGAAGAATTTGTACGCTCGCCTGTGGTTGCACAGAGAACGGCCCTCGATGGATGCTGCAGCCCATGGCATCACGAAATCTGATACTGCACCCACGAATCTGCAATAGAGAGAAGTATGGTGGTTATTCATAACAAGCCTTGGTTTGATTAGTTGCATAAGGCGGTTGAAGTTTGCCTTCTTTTTTGTATTTTTAGATACGACTGCCTGAACCTAGTTCCGAATACCCTACGGGAGCCTAATAGTCTTGAACATCAGTTAGAACCAGTTGAGGTATTACCACTAGAACCTTTAGGTGAGGCCGCGCTCGATACTACCTATGGTCAAAGTGTGCTGGGAGCCATGAGACATCTTGCCGAGTTACCTAGGTCGCCCAACGCGTCAATCGGATAGGTAGGAACCATGTGGTTTTAGTCGGTTACGTACCGTGCTATGTCAGAGAAAATGCAATAGTAGGTATCTAATATTGTCGGCATTTTAGCAAATGAAAGATTTTTCTATTTCTATTGTAAGTTTCCGCGATCCAATAGAGTGTGAAAATCTTACAAATTTGAACATCCATGTTGCACTCTACCCCCATTAGGGTAAAAATCAACGTGCCCGAGAGGCTGTGCAGCCCCCAGCCCGCCCAGAATGAGAGTTTCGCCATTGGAGTGGATCACGTCCACGAACTTCGCGTCAGAGCGGTCTAGACGAGCGCGCGGGTCTTGGAACTCGAATAGAGGTCCGGCTGGATCCAATCCTGAAACATAACACAGAATATCTTATTTATCTTTTTATTTTTTTGACGTGACAACGTCTTATAATTCGATGGAGCCGGCTGCACGAACGAAAAACGATGACGCAATACGTCGTTACCTCGCTCTGAGGCGTTCCATTTATTTTAGTAATGTTTTCAACAGATGGCACTATAATCAATTGATGTGTTTTTATAGGTATTTATTTTTGTTTTGTAATGTTAATTTGATGTTTATTTTTTTTTCTTATTTTAACGTGAGGGAAAATCCATCATGGATGCTATTGACTGATTCCTACCGACGAAAAAAACCTCACGTAACGCTCAACCGCCTATGGTCGGGAGCCCCGGGTAAGCCCTCGGAAGGATGTCCCAGGACTCCCAACAGGTATCATAATTATTATTTTATAGTTACGGGGATTAAATAGTTTACAACCAATATAATATATTATGTACAGGAAATGTTGTAATTTCAAGTGTCGCATTTTAATAAATACCTTTTTTATCAATGTTTAAAAAAAAAAAAAAAAAAAAAAAAAAAAAAAAAAAAAAAAAAAAAAAAATTATCTTTCAATAGCTCAACTTTGGAGCTCGCGGGGTACATTTTGGATGACTGTTAAAAGTATTGTGATTTGGGAAATGTTTGTTCCAGTATTGTTAGCGCCTATACTTTTCCTCGTACGGAAGCAGCAGAGCACCAGCAGGTGGTGTTGGGTTGTATCTTGGTGGGGCCCATTTCCTTCCAAAACCTATTTTACCTAGAGCCTACTTTTATTGTCTAAGTTTCTTGTAATATGTTTTGCCTACATAATACATATAGTCACGCGTTTATCCCCGAAGAGCTGGGCTGAGGCATAGTATACGCATACGCCCACATCTCACCTTTTTTTATGTCCAACGTCATAGACGGTGAACCTATTGCCGTGTTGAATTGGACACCCACAGCTGAAACCCCTCAAGCTACCCATAACGCCCTCAACCTGGCTCAACGACTGTCATTTTACAGACAATCGGGTTTCATTTCGAATATTCCTTCTCTACACAATGGATCGTTTTGCGAAATAATAATTTGAAAAATATTGACTGATGGAACTGGAAAGAGGATTTTCACATCAGTTGTATGTTACCTAAACTTGAATCCAAATTTTATTAAAGTACCTTAATGTTACAACATGTTATGTATGGAGGACCTACCTACTTCACCTTACAGTGTTAAAGTCGTTGACCTCATATTTCACTTTTCTACAGATGTGGTAACGTAACACACGTTGAAATTTTTGGGTAACCATGAAGATAAACAAAGGCCAACAATTTTCGTCGTCACTTCGACATCTTACAAAACATACACACAAAAGAATGAGTGACATACGCACCTGTGATTCGACTGATGTTGCGCAACTCCGACCCAGCGAAGCCAGCAACGTGTGCACCCAAACTGAACCCGATCAGATGGACGTCCTCGAACCGCATGTCAATGTACTTGGCAAATCCTATGAATAGAGAACGAAATAAAACCTTATTGCGTAAGGAACAGGGTATATATTGTCTAGTTAGTTTATAGATTTACCTTGTAACAACATAGCTAGTTGTTTTCCAACCAGTCTCGTGTTTGCCGCAGCCCTAAGATAGTTCGGCATCGATGCTCCTCCTTCCCAATCCACACATACCACGTTACACTCTTCCTGTAACCGGTAAAAGAAATTTCAAACCTGTTCGGTTAGACAATGTAAGCGTATTATAATGTGTGCACACATAACGTATGCCGGATATGATAGCTAACGATCGTTTCGTAATTTGTCAAGAATTGTTGATATACGGTAGTTAGCGAATAGTTGCGTAATGTTATTGATAAATATTTCTTGCCAATATCTACTATAAATGTTATTATCTAAAGGAAGAAAGTTATTATAGATAGTAATATGAATTTGTTTTCACTGTAAATAATCCATAACTTTCACTTGTAGATTGGTCTGATTCAGGATTTATTTACTTAATAAATAGATAGCTACCTATTAATAAAATTAAGTAAGGCTAGAAACAGGAAACCCCCACTATTCGGTGAGCTGGGTCGGGAAAATACACTAATATTGAAAAAGAAATAACTAGACTACTTAATCCTGGACATACTGTTTATAATAGAGCAATTCAAATACGGCACTGGTCACTTACCAGTGCCGTATTTGACACGCTTTTAGTCGACATATTTATAGAAAGTCAGTCCAGCTCAACAAACAAGTTCTATTATAACCTCTTGACCCCGTAGGAACCATGGAGCAAATATAAGGTAGTAACATTTGGATCTGGTATTGCAAATTTCCATTAGCTAAGTAAATTTAACCACTTTACACCCAGTAGAGAGCCATGTTCTAGTTTTAGAACAACTACGAAAAAGAAGAGTTTGCCACTTACTACAGCCATGAGCGCGGATCTCATCTCATAAACCCAGACGTTATCACAGCTTGAGCCGAACCCATGCACAATGACCCTGGTGGGCCGGGTCTGCTCGAAGGCACGTGCTGCCCAGCCCCATGCTGCCGACATGTTGCTTGCAGACACCGACATTAGTGGCTGATCGCCTCTGGAAGTTGGAAACATATAACATTATGTATGATGGATAGATAAAGGAGGCCTAGACAATAAGTGTATGACTTTTGGGATGTGAGTGACTCTGCGAGGATCTCTAGGTTCAAGCCTGGAATGTTATCTGGTACTGATAGACAGGCGCGATTGTGTGCTACCGTAGGGGTCAATCGATGTACCTAGTTAAAATGGAATCAGAACAGGAAGAAATAACAGTAGGTATAGTGTGGTATTAAAAAAAAAATTAACTGCATTGTGTCTTATTACTGTCTATTATTTAAAACAAGCTGGACAACTTAATCCTGCGCACTAATAATTCGAGTAAGGCAAAATATTGAATAATCGCCAAAATTTAGTTTATCTATGTCCTCATAGATAAACTAAATTTCATTCGAAACCATCAAAAACAACTATATTTGGATTTTTCACAAATGGGCAATACTAAAAATTAAAAGACTCTTTGATCCATACCTGTTGACTGTAGAATACAGGAAGAACTTAGTGCCAACTTCCTGCGGCGAACTGGGCAGCGTCTCCAAGTAAGCGAACGGACCAGCATCTTCGAAACACCCGAACTCTCCATAACACACGTTGCCTTGTGATCTCTTAATTCTGTTCCGAGCAGAAAATTTTATGTTGAACTCTTTAATTTTATGAAATTTATTGTAAAAGCTATCAATTTACGTATTTTATTACCACTTACCTGTCAATGCCTAGCTGAAACTTTAGCATTAGACTTATAAAAGTAAGATTTAATTAGCTTCCTAATAATGGTACCTATTATACCTACGTAAAACCCATTAAGAAAGGATTTTAAAATACGGGGTTAAAAACAAAACAATATATCGACACCAGAAGTATCAATTAATGTAAGGGACAAAACACGGTTTTTCAGGAGAGCCAAAAAACGATTTTATTTTTATAAATCTGTCTGTAACTTTTTACTGTCTGGTTCGATTTTAATTGTGTCAAGAGTGAAGTTTCTTAGAATTTCTTCTTATTTCATGCTATAAACTCAAAATTTAGGAATGTCTACTGGTTTCTAAAATAGCGTGTCCGTTACATTAAAAAAATATGTTTTATTGTACCTTACGTTACTGATATTTTATGTATAAACAAATGACTAAAGTGTAAGTAGCAAGAGACTATAGAAAATCACATGCAAATGTATTGTAAAAGACTTCACTTTAAGACTTTTGATGATATTTGATGTAACTTGGTACTGAAGGTTATCGAAAAGAATTAAAAAAAACCGGCCAAGTGCGAGTCGGCCTCGCGCGCGGAGGGCTTAATACCAAACAACAGTAAAATATAGCGTTTGTTGTAAGGGTGCCCCCTTGAATATTATTATTTTTCTGATTTTAATATTTGTTGTAGACCCGAAAAATTACTTTGTGGTATTTTTACTACAGGGAAATATTTTTTGCATGATTAACATTGGTATGAATCAACATTAAAAGATAAAAACAACAGTTTTCGCACTAAGGTGCCACGACTAACCCAGCTGGAGAGGGTCTTGGTCTCCTTGTTTCCATCAGGAGTTAAGGGACATATTGCTCCGTATGCTCCGTTTCAGTCACTGGACGGGGAATACTGTTAGAACGATGTGCCTGAAGTCACCAAAAGCGTGTTAGGGGCACCTGTGCTGCGACTTAAAAGAAGCACCAACCCCGAACCCGACGGCATTCCAAGTCATGCATGGGTCCTAATGGTTCTCGAAGAATTTGGGTCTTGACTGATAGGGTTCTGATGCTGATGCGCTAAGCATAGCTCGAAAAAGGTCAGGGTGTAGCATCTTATTGCAGAGCGCCTTGTTGGGCACTTCACACGGTTGGTGCCAGATTTGACGGATAGCCAGTTTAGTTTCCTTTGGGGGCGCTCCATCGTGGACACGATCATTCGTGTCTGGGGTCTCACCGAAGAAGCGATATTGCGGGAAAGGTGGTGATGGCGGTGCCTGTTGACATCGCCATAGCTTTCAACCCCTTTCCCTGAAGCTGCGTTAGAGAGGCACTAATTTATTATTATGGAGTGCTTTTCTACGTACGTCGGCGTTTCGAGGCTCATCTCTTCGAGACATGAATAAGCTACCGGCTAAGGTAAGGTAGGGTATCGTGCGTAATTTTGGAGGAATCGGTCCACTTCTGTAGAACCGCGGTGATGGTGCTACTCGGTCATTTGCTCGAAGGGTTCGACGTAACGTACTACGCTGATGACACCCACGTTACGACGTGAAAATCTACTCACTGAGACGTGGCCCTAAAGGGAGTTGCTCGAGTTTTGGGTCGAAGATGGCGACTGGTTCTGTAGGTAGTCTCTTACAAAATTCAGGTACTGTGCTTTCACGGACCTCGGGAGGCGTCATCCACGGAAGCCAGCATACAAGTAGGGGGAATTAGCGTCGATATCTAGCCCTCTATAAAGTATCTTGGAGTCGTACTCGATAGCGAGTTGAACTTCATATACCATTTCTGAGACATGAATCAAACCTGAGGAGGGGCAACGACTACACTCTCACGGTGGTTTACCAACATTAGGGAACACAATGCGTCCTGCGCACTGTCAGGAACTCATGGAGACATGGAAGGTGCAGACTGAGCAACCAAGGTGGGAACTGCTGCAATCGGGGCATCCAGACTCGGGGGCGAGGGAGGATGCACGATGTCCATACATAAAAAAGCCCAAAACAGCACCTCCAAAAACACGGATTAGCACCATTCTAGCTGAGTGCTGAGCCGCGGTGATGAGCTCGTCTACACGGGACCCTGAAACTTCCTTCCGAGGAGTTACCCGGGGCCGCTCCCATCACCAATTGGTGAAATCAAGAAAACATTTAAATTTTTCCACGAAAAATACAAAATTGCAGAAATTATGTGAGATAAGTAGTAATGTATATATAAATTATCCCTAAAAGGCTCGAAAAATGAGTTAAGGTAAGGGACATGTTGTATAAAATTACCGATTTGAGGTCTAAGGTAAGGGTCAAAATTATTTTGTATGATGAGTTACTTTACTTGTCTGAGAATAATAAAATCTAAATGGCCCTTAAATCAATTTTTTCATTATAAATCGTTTTAGATAGTCCTAAAATGTGTACTGTAAGGGCCATTTTTAACGATAGAGACATTTTGAGTATACCAATCGATAGAGCTCGAAATTCTGAATCCAATGATATATATAACTCATTTTCGCCAAAATGTCCCTTACGTTAATTGATACTTCTGGTGTCGATATATACAGATATTTCAAATAAGTTACCTGGTACGTGCTCTCTTCATCTCCCATTCCTTCATGGACTCTCTGACTGCTGCCAACAGTTCCACATCTCGTTTTTCATCCTCCGCCTCCTGGGCGACCGTCGCAGGTCGCCCCGCTCCATGCCATGCCTCTAACTCAGCATCTGAAAGCAAAGTGTACTGTAAGAGCTAGAGGAATTAAATTAAAAACAAAAATTTCATCCACTTTCGTGACCTACGCGCAATGATCAAATGTTTATAAAGAATGTTCGAGTTTTACTGCTTAATGTTTGGAACTGTTGTAAAATGGACGTCTCGGGTCAATTAAACACGGTGATAGTGCGTGAAGGTCTCATCATACATTGCGGTTTTAATTGCATGTACACAATGTAAAAGTACAGGCCTATTCATGTTGCCGGCAGCATTTCGTTTTACGACACAATGCCTGCCGTACTTATTTTTTTAAAGAACTTTAGTAACTCCCACTGTTTCCGAGCACAGCAGTAGTCTGAGTGGATGGGGTTGGGATGATGAGGCGTCTCCGGTGCAGGAGGTCACCATCTGTATCTACTGAGCCACACTACATACGATAGAGACACTCTATGACTTAATGTAGACTGGCCACTTCTGTTGAAGACCGACGGCCGACCGAGCATACGAGTTCAGGCAAACGTAACGTAGGACACCTCCCATCCTATAAAAATACTAAACCACACGGCCGGCGCCACTTTCTGCCTGGAAGCGGTAGAATATATTTTTATATCAGTAACACCGTATTCTGTGATTATTGAGCTTTCAAAGGGGGCACACTCTATGACTCCCCGCCTACTATGTAGTTCGGTCATACGGTCATACCTATCGTATTATTCGTATTGTATAATAATTTATGCATTACTGTGTTCAACGTGTACCATTCCAGCGGACATATTACTTACTACTTTGAAATCTATCTGCATATTACCTACTCCCTCACTACAAATAGAGACACTACAGATTACGAGTATGGCTCTATTCTCTTTACATATTTCAGCGTAAAGTCGTATGGTCTAAGAGCCAGCGGCCCCCAGGCATTCGGTAAAGTATAAAAGCTGTAAGTTTCTCAATGTATGTCCCCAACACAGGTAAGAACGAACCCCGTCTATGAAACTTGGGTCGCGGTGGCTTTCGCCGGTATCAGGTAGTAAAGGTGTGTAAAATTGTGTGTTAAATTTGTTAAAGTATAAAACTCAGTTTTTACATATTTTACTTATAACAATCCTAAAAGTCACCTTGTCGAAAGCCAGACACTTCGTACGGTTGCAACCCTCTGCCAGACACCCTTAAAGTATATTTCATTATTACTATACTTACGGTATAGTATAAAAGCTGCAATTTATATATGTTATTTGGAGAACTATCAAATGATGTTTTCTCAATAGCCAGACAGTTTCAGTAGTTCCTTAAAAAGTTAAAGTCTAATGTAGGTGCGAGCGCGAGGGATATTATGTGTCAGAGGGTGCGAGTGAAATACCGCGTTCGGTCCACTGCGACGTTTTATTGCGCATCAGCTGTCATTAATTGTGTACTAGATGATGCGCGCGGCTTCGCCCGCGTGAAAATCGTTACCCGTTCCCGCTTCCCGTGGGAACATTTTCCCGGGATGAAAAGTCTATGTGTTATTCCAGATTATAAGCTATCTCTGTACCAAATTTCAGTCAAATCCGTTCAGCCGTTAGAGCGTGATTGAGTAACAAACATCCAAGTATCCAAACATCTTCACAAACTTTCACATTTATAATATTAGTAGGAAGTAGGATAATGAGAACTATTTTCTAGATTTACTATGAAAATTCACTATGAACAATAACTAAGAATCAACGAATAAATGTTTAGAAAATTCTTTTATAAAATTTTTGTGTTTAGGAATCATTAAATTAACACTCCAATAATATACTTAAATAATTATTTTAATAATAGTTATTGGAATAATATAATTAATCTAATACCTACTATAATTAATGGAAAAATATTTCGAAGATATTTTATGACTCGTGGTCGTCGATATCTTGAGTGTCCTCATCACCGCTGCTCCAATCTGTGGGTTGGTCCTTATCAGTATCCTCTTCTTCGCCAGTTTCTGTAATAATTAAAATAATGCGCGTGTGTAGCTCCTCTGGTGTTGCAAACGTCTATAGGCTACGGTTACCAACCTTCCGGTGGGCCGTAAGCTTGTCTGCCACCTAAGTAGTATAAAAAAAAAACCTTGGATCCAGCTCTTCACCCAACTGAATCTGAAACTGGCGAAGAAGACGATTTTGATAACGACCAACCCACAGATTGGAGCAGCGGTGATGAGGACACTCAAGATATCGACGACCACGAGTCATAGAATATCTTCGAAATATTTTTCCATTAATTATTGTAGGTATTAGATTAATTATATTATTCCAATAACTATTATTAAAATAATTATTTAAGTATATTATTGGAGTGTTAATTTAATGATTCCTAAACACAAAAATTTTATAAAAGAATTTTCTAAACATTTATTCGTTGATTCTTAGTTATTGTACATAGTGAATTTTCATAGTAAATCTAGAAAATAGTTCTCATTATACACAATAAATGACGCTGATGCGCAGTAAAACGTCGCAGTGGACCGAACGCGGTATTTCACTCGCACCCGCTGACACATAATATCCCTCGCGCTCGCACCTACATTAGACTTTAACTTTTTAAGGAACTACTGAAACTGTCTGGCTATTGAGAAAACATCATTTGATAGTTCTCCAAATAACATATATAAATTGCAGCTTTTATACTATACCGTAAGTATAGTAATAATGAAATATACTTTAAGGGTGTCTGGCAGAGGGTTGCAACCGTACGAAGTGTCTGGCTTTCGACAAGGTGACTTTTAGGATTATTATAAGTAAAATATGTAAAAACTGAGTTTTATACTTTAACAAATTTAACACACAATTTTACACACCTTAACTACCTGATACCTGCGAAAGCCACCGCGACCCAAGTTTCGTAGACGGGGTTCGTTCTTATCTGTGTTGGGGACATACATTGAGAAACTTACAGCTTTTATACTTTACCGAATGCCTGGGGGCCGCTGGCTCTTGCTCTAGTAAGAAAATTGTCTTATTTCACCCGACTATGCGACGCAAATGAAATGCAATGTGTTTTTTAGTTGTATGTTCCACATCCATTATTCACATAATTACTGTCTCTTGTTAGTTACTTTGCAAGCTTACGTGAAATGTTTTGTAATGAGCTATAGCTAAGTAGTTAACACATCGCAAAAGGTACATTCTAGGTAACCTACTGAAGCTGCAGTTGTCTCCGGGTCAATGACTGTCACCACTTTTTGTTGCTTAATGTGGCCTTAATCGGTCGGCCTTTGTAGGGCAGTATGTAGCTCGGCGGCAAGACCTGGTATGGACGAAAGTAGGCGACTCCCAGTCTCCGAGAATGATGAGAAATCTAACAATCGACTTTATTAATGACTTATGTCTACTTGAATCTATACGAATCGAAGAAATACCTACTTTCTATATCATACAGATTTAGAGCTTATTTTTTTAATGGCACCGTATTAAAAAAATAAGCCATTATTACCATGTAAGAGTCCGGCATGGTATTTATGAGTAGGTATTTCCACGCGTTAAAAAAATACATAGTAATATACTAGACTTTCTCTCGTTCTCCAAGCAAAATTGAACAGATTCCATCTACTAAAACTGTCCTAGAGTCTGTTTGGAACAATAGCTAAGTTTCAATGTAGTACCCTATCACTTATTTTATTGGCCTGTGTGATATTGTAAAGCGTCGTCTTGGTAGTTAAACCAAAGTGCAGTTTTTTGTTTAGGAAATGTCGACTTTCTTCCGCCTACGCTACGAGGTTGCACTTTCGTATTGGTCGGTCCCACGTTGGGCACCAGATCATAAAATGTATAAAAGAGTCTGTTGTGGGAAATAAAATGTTTATTTATATTTATTTATTGGTTCCGAACACACAACTGAGAACAAAAGAAATACTAATGAAAAAAGGAAGAACTCCTTAAATGTTGGTTTGGATGGGAAGGAGCTGGAATTGGAATTGTTTATGAATTCCAGCAGTATTGACATTGTATGTTTAAATGAGCACTGGCTAAGAAGCCATGAATTCACTTACAGCTTTAATAATCATAAGGTTGCAAGCTCGTTCAACAGGAAAAATTATATACGAGGTGGCTCGTCAATATTGGTTAGTAAATTATTAAAATTTAAAGATAGATGTGATGTTGTTAGTCTATCCGTTGAACGGGTTGTAGAAATTTCATGTGTTGAATTGGAGCGATTCATTGTATTAAATATGTATAAACCTCCGTGCGCCCCTTTTGATGTTTCTTTGGAGATTATGGAGTGCGCTCTAAATAAAGTTTATAATAGCCATAAAACTGTTATTGTATGTGGAGACCTTAACATAGATATTTTGGTGAAAACTTCAGAAAGTTTGGACCTTCTGAATCTATTTAAATCATTTAATTTATATAACAATTTTATGGAACCAACCAGAATAACGGCCACAACTGCAAAATGCATTGATAACATATATAGTAGTGAGAAATCCATACATAAATCTATTATCAAAAAAGTTCGCTCAGATCACACAGGGCAGTTTGTCTCATTCTGCATTTCTGAAAAAGTCCAAAAGAGACAAGTAAATATGATAACATTCAGTGAAAGCCGTATACAAAATTTTAAATGTAATATTACACAAAAGGTACAGTTGTGCCCTATCACGGTAGTTCTAATCACTTGTATAACTCATTAGTCAACTTGATTAATGGTGAGTTCAGTGCAATTTTCACACCTAAGCGCCGATCTTTTAATAAACGTTTCTCCATGAGTGAGTGGGCAACTCCTGGAATTTATAAAAGCCGTAACAAACTGTATGAACTATATGAAGAGAAGTCCTATAACCACAATCCGCAATTTCAAGAATTTGTAAAAAAATATTCAAAAACATTCAGACAAGCCTGTCTTAGAGCGAAATCTATTTATTTAAAAAATAAAATCAAATGTTCAAATAATATTATTAAAGAAACTTGGAATGTCATAAACATTGAAACTGGTAAATCTAAAATACGTTGTAATGATTTTCATTTAAAAATAGATAATTTTGATATTGAAGAGGACTTGGAAGTTGCGACTGAATTTGAAAAATATTTTTCTAACATTCCAGTTTCTATTACCAGAAGTCTCTCTTCTTGCTCTGCTTCTGCCGAACAAATTCTAAAACTTGGCGTAGACGAATGCGGCACAGACTTTGAATTCTCAGCTGTCAGTCCTATAGATGTTTTAAAAACTTTTAAAGAAATTAATATGAAAACCACTAAAGATTTATGGGGTCTATCTGTCAAAACTGTTGCTCATATTATAACTGTAATAGCCCCGCATCTGGCAACTGTGTTCAATAGCTGTGTCGAAACTGGTGTGTTTCCTGACTTGATGAAACATAGTAAAGTCATACCTTTATTTAAGGCGGGAAATAGTGAGGATCCCTCGAACTTTCGACCTGTTTCCATATTACCTACACTCAGTAAAATTTTTGAAAAGCTAATGCTTAAACAGTTGCTCAGTCACTTTAATAAACATAATTTACTACACAGGAAACAGTTCGGGTTCACAAAGGGTTGTTCAACAGTGGATGCAGGAGTTGCTTTACTTAAGAGTATTTACACGGCTTGGGAGGATTCGCAGGATGCACTGGGTGTGTTTTGCGATTTGTCTAAGGCCTTCGATTGTGTTCACCACGAAACTCTGGTCAAAAAGTTGCGCCACTATGGTGTCAGGAATAGAGCTCTCGACCTCATGACTTCTTATTTGAGCAATAGAATTCAGAGGGTTGAAGTAAACGGTATACGATCTCCAGGGACCCCAGTTGTAATGGGTGTCCCGCAGGGTTCAATCCTTGGTCCATTTCTCTTTTTAATATACATAAATGATTTACCTTATTATGTTAGGGATGAACATGAGATTGTTCTGTTCGCGGATGATACTTCTCTGACATTTAAAATTAATAGACAGTTAATGGATTATGACGATATTAACAGTGCACTTTCAAAAGTTGTTTATTGGTTTAGCGTTAATAACCTTCTTTTAAATGATAAAAAAACTAAAGTAATAAAGTTTTCGACACCTAATGTGAGACAGGTGGCGACCAATGTACAACTGAATGGATCCGGGCTGGACTCTGTGGAGACTACAGTATTTTTAGGCATTACAATTGACTCGAAGTTGCACTGGGGCCCGCATATAGAAAAATTGTCAGGTAAATTAAGTTCTGCTGCATATGCAGTTAAAACAATTAGACGGCTCACTGATGTTGAAATGGCTAGAATAGTCTATTTCAGTTATTTCCATAGTGTTATGTCATACGGAATTCTTCTCTGGGGAGATTCAGCGGACATCAATAACATATTTATATTACAAAAGAGAGCTGTGAGAGCAATATACCAGCTAGGTCCTAGAGTTTCTCTAAGAGAAAAATTCAAAGAAATTAATATTCTAACTGTTATATCACAATACATATATGAAAATTTAATTTATGTGCATAAAAATAAGGACCAATTTCTAAAAAAATGTGATATACACAATGTAAATACCAGGCATAAAGATAATCTTGTTTTACATGCTACTCGTCTACACAGTATAAGCAGTTCTTTTGTCGGACAATGTATAAAGTTTTATAATAAACTTCCCAAAGAAACTAGATTATTGTCAATAAACAAATTCAAAGCTACCATTAAAGCCAAATTATGTAGCAAGGCATATTATACAATTCAAGACTATATAGATGATAAAAATGCGTGGGTTTAAGGCGCTCCAAGTCAACACACAAAAAAATAAATTATGTACCTACCTAGACGAATTTTGTTTAAAAAAGGATATTGCTTAATGAAAACTCGCGTGTACAAATCTCATCACACAAATCATTCAACAATTACACCTCTGTAGTTGTTGAATGATTTGTAATTACCTACTGGATGTTAAAAGAGTGGCTGGAGTTTTATTGCCAGGTTCTTTTTTTCTCCAGCTCTACCTATTGCTTTGCGAATCTGGCAGTAAATGTAAATGTAGAAGCAATCATTTTGACGTTCATAAGCGTTACATTGTGACCTATATGAATAAAGATTTAAAAAAAAAAAAAAAAAAAATAAGAGTGCTTCCTATGTTTGTTTCCTTCTGCGCCAGATATATATACCGAACAAATAATTCGTTTCAGAGTAAAGAATATTTGCGTAGCGGTCTTATATTTCGAACACGCTGATCGATCATTTCTTTGTTTGTGTCCAATACACTCTTTTTTTTTGAACCACTGAAGTGGCAGACGTACCAGATGTAGCGGTGGGTACGTTAGCCTATGGACGTTTGCAAGACCAGAGGCGCCACACTCGCGCTGCCGTAACCCCAAAAAAACCTTCTAAGACCTTTGAAGAACCCCATATTATAGGCGTTTAGGAAAATCGAGGCAGAAAGATCATTCCACAATCTAAGCGTACGCGGAAGAAAGCCTTCTGGGTAACGCAGCTTTATAATAGTGAAAGAACACATAAAATTGGTTCAGTACCATTAGGACTTTTAACAATAAACAAATTTCGAATTTTGTACTATGTATTAAGTGTAGCAAAGATTTTCTTAAATGATAATTGACCCCATTCCCTTATTTCATAAATTGCATGCTTCGTGAATTTATTACGCCGAAAATAATCGATTCAACACAAATTTTATACACTAAACTCACACAAACAAAAACTAATATAACGAGCCCTTAAAACATGGAGCACAAAAATAGTTGTTTCAGTACTTACATTTGGCTATGACTAGCGTGACTACAGTGAGCAGTATGACTAGCAAGCGGCAGGCGTGCGCCGCCATCCATGCGGCCCGGCATTCACGACCACCTGCGGACAAACAGACAAACATGATCACCTTGTCAGCACTTCGCCTTAAGTATCCGCTACACGGCAATGTTATGTGTTCAGTGCACGTAGAATGAAAATATACAGTTTCAGTACGGTCCTATTATACAATATTTAATGTAATTTTATAAACTTTCATTATTATTAATATCATGGTCTATTACAATACAATGGGAACTGAAATGAATGCAACAATCAACGTGATAGGTATCTTTATGTCAACCTTCTGCATTACGCAAGCCAGACGGGAACACAGGGTTACACAGGTAAACAGGGTTTTGATTAGAATATTCCTTCTCTCTGACATGACTTTGGCGGTTAACCAGTAGGTGGACCACTTGCAGGTGACCCTGGTTTGGACCTGACGGGTTCGGTAGCGCCCTATCACACCACAGAACTACAACAGCAATATGCAACATTTGAAACAACAACTCCGAGACGCTCAGCCATTATTCCTTTTTTTATGGTAGAACTTGATAATAGGGAAACGAATGAAAAGTCACCAAGGAAGTCCTATTATAGGCATCTGTTAGCAGCTATTTGTCGCAAGTACTAGCACTAAGAGAAAGGGTGATAGCCGAGGCACAAGTACATATAGGCACTACCTACTTCCTAATCGAGCCGGCTGAGTCGTGCTGGGAAAAGCATGTTTTACTATAGTAAAGTGTCTGAAGAAATGTAGGCACTTAGGTATGTAGGCCTTTAGATGGAATTTTCGTTGTCAAGCTATTGTTTTGCATTGGTTAGAGAAGACTTTGTTTATATCTGTGACAAAACCAGCGAATGAAAAACTTGCCATTTGATAACAAACTAGCATGAAACAAAAAAATAGAATCTAGGTACTGTTTCTATATCGATTCTCCGGGTCGATTTTCCTTTCAAGCTGTAATACGGAGGAAAACTCAAAACAAACCCCTTTCAAAATGAGTGGAACGGCGATAGGCAGTTTTGTTTTATTTGATTGGCTCACTTATTTAAAAGGTACACAGCGAAATGGTCCATGTGACCCATAGGTGCAACGTTGTCTCACTTGTAAGCGGTGAACTTATTGTCTACGATGAGGCTGGCGTAGGCACCCGTAGAGAAACAATGTGGGCAGACCGTTGCTGCTCTTAACAAATCTAGATATTAAATGCAACCACGACGAGAAAGTTTTAAATGAACTTACAATACATTATAAACAATGTCGAAGTGTTCTCAACTACATATTAATCACATAATTAACGATAACTTCCTACTCCGTGATTAAGTAGCTAAATCGTCATTCTTTGTTCTACTTTATCATTAATCTATTATGAAACAATGTTTGTCAGTTTCGATGAACGCCGCCAACTCCACATACCGCATCGTGCGAGGCATCACAATTTTGTTGTCAAAGAATTACGTACATACGTGATTATTATTTCGAACGAACCAAGGCATGAACGTCAGAATTAAATGTTTCAGTTACGTAGAATTTGTTATGTTCTCACTAAAAAAACTAGCAAAGTACGAGTCGGACTCGTGCATGGAAGGATCCGACCATAATATATTGCAATAAATTACGTTTGTTGTATGGGAGCCCCCTTAATTTTTATTTCTAATTTTATTATTCGTTGTTATAGCGGCAACAGAGAAACATCATCTATTAAAATATTAGCTCTCTGGCTATCACAGTTTCTGAGATACAGCCTCGTGATGGACAGACATACAGTTTCATGAATAGGGTCCCGTTTATGCCGTTTGGGTACGGAATCCTAAAAAGCATGGATCCACGAGTCACTGTTTAACTATTAATAGGTCTCATGTTTTAAGCATGCAAGATGAACAGGTACATGTATAGAGTAGTTTATTTATAGAATAAATACCAAAATGAATTTGTCGGTAATGGAGGTCGTACAAAATTGTCTTCATCTGTGGTAAACATGTTGAATCGAATGTCAACTTAACTTACCAACCTTGGGTTTACGAACCGGTATGTCAGTAAATGTGAAGACAAAAACACGACAACCTCGGTAATGATTGCAGACGATGTGGGTCATAATGCAAAGCCTTTTAGTACTAAAACAGATCATACTGTCACAGCTTTTCATATTAAATGCCCAAAATGTTTAATACCCCGAAAAGTTTGTAAAATGATCTGCGCGTCCTGCCTGTAAAGATTTAGCTTCGTGTACCTTCTCAGAGTATCATTAAAATATCGTGGTATTTACATAAAGCTCTCTCACAACTCTAAGTAACACGTATGACCTTATTATTGTAGCACTTTTTCTATTGCAATCACTGCAATTATTGCAGCCATTGCAATCGGGGCACGACCTAGGTCCGTTTCTCGCCCTAGCAGATGCTGGTTGAGCGCTTCTTACTATCGAGGAGTTGAGGAATATAATCGGAGTTACTGGACCGTACAGCGATCTTGACGTCCTCATAGTCCTGGGGACATTTTTTATGGAGAACCTGAGTTTTCGATTAGAATATGCAGAAAGCGTATCTGCCCTCTAAATCCTATGATATCTTCGTTTTCCCGCATAGTTTTATCGCCGCAAGCTCGAGAGGGATGAGGTGCCTATCTCACCAATAGCTGGGGGCGATCTGTGAGGATTACGATCTACAAGAATTAAGAAACGAATGGAATAGATGCGTGAATAGTTCTTATCTTTATCAACTTTATAATGCCGTTCTTTCTGCACGATTCGAAATTTTAATTCTAGGTCTGTGCGTTTTGCATACCTACTTAAAATCATAAAAAATATTCTTGTAATCTTAACTTTCACATGCATTAGGAGTTAATAACTATTATTTAGATTCGCCAGATACACTTCAGTTTTGTTTATTTGTATAGGCGTTTTGACATTTTCACAAAAAATGCCACTTCATGATGAATAGCTCGCATGAGTATGTCGGTCAAAGCTATTGACCTGAAACCGTGGTTCAGCAATCACGTCCTATTGTTCTAATTTCACAGTTGGTTGCGCACACAGAAAGAATACAAAATAACATTGAGCCTCACTGGTGTAATTTGAGCATAAAGATCAAATATTCTGACCGTGGTTCCATTACAGCTCTGATTTGTATAGCATGTGTAATTTGTCCATAATTACGATTATCTCTTTTAGGGTTCTGTACCCAAACGATAAAAACGGGATCTCTATTAAGTACCTACTGAGAGATTCCGGGTTTGTCTGTCACGAGGTTGTATCTTATAAGCCGTGAATGCTAGAAAGATGTTGCGGCTATAACAACAAATACTAAAAACATAAAAATAGTCATAATTAAAGGGAGCACACATACAACAAAAGTGATTTATTTTTGTCGTTTTTAGATACGGTACTCTCAGTGCTCAAATCTGACACGCACTTGAACGGTTTTTTTTATTTGTTTATCACACATAGGAATGAGTAGATTGAGTGTCAATAATTTCTAGAAAACACTTCACGGTCAGAACCTACTTACTAACTACTAATAAAGAAGGCATAATTACTTGTGGCATTCAATCGATCTTATGAGCATTTGATGAGAGGATACTTTCAGTTCGTGTAAAAAGTCGTGTAAGTATTTGCCATTAGTGAGAACCGTTACCCAATTAAAGGGGAAGTAAAATATTTAATACGTTCGTTAAAACCCGTTATATCTAAGTGTTCAATGGAGTATTAATAAGGTATTAACACTATTTCCATTAAGTATAGGTGTTAATGGTAATAGGGATGATTAAACTTTTAAAACTAATTTGTGGTAAACTTGTTGGTGGAAATACAGCTGAGTACTCAGATGACTAAACTTGATATCATTGCATGTTTAAGTCTCAATAGATATTGCAGTAGGTATTTTTCAAATACTTGTTCTTGTTGTATAGTACAGTCAACTACAATGAAATGTACTAATTTAATTTTACAAAATTATGTATCCCAGCGAGTGCCATAATGACCTAACCAAAGATTGTTACAAACATGGTATCCTCCATAACAGTAACATGTATTGACTGCCTCTGTGGCGCAGTCGGTAGTGATACCGCCTGCAGCGCTGGAGGTCGTGGGTTCGATTCCCACCGGAGACAAATATTTGTGTAACCCATAAATATTTGTCTCAGGAGTCTGGGTGTTTCTATGTATAATATGTACTCGTATGTATTTAATAAAAAAAACATATAAGTAGATATTAATATCCGTGGTCTGATACCCATAACACAAGCAGGTTATTCCTAGCTTACTTTGGGATCAGATAGCGTTGTGTAAAATGTCCGCGAATATTTATTTATTTATTTATTGATTGCTATGCATGTTATTTATTTTTTTATTTTAATGTTGACCTTCTCAGTCAACTTTAAAATAAATAATAAATGTTTTGGGAAACAAAATATTGCTCTTTCACGCATACATGTCACTGTCAAGTTCGGGGCACTCGCAGGGATACATCATTTTGTAAGATTAAACTACATTTCATTCTAGTTGACTGTACAAATAGGATTTGACAGAAGCATTGTTTATATTATTCGTTCAGTAATATGCGTAACTAGTTTCATAACTTGCTATATACTTTTTTCACGTTTGGAAATCCTCATAAATGCAATGCCAGAATTTTTTAAACGTGAGGAGTATTCTTCAGGGATGCTATGCCGGACTTCAACCGACTAAAAACCACTCGTATCCCACTTAACAGCCTACGGTTGCGATTCCCGGGTAAGCTCTCGGAAGGATACCCCAGGACTCCCAAATACCAGTCTCCTTACCACTAAAACCACACATAGCTGCAGGTGCCTACGGTTTGTAGTACAGAAATCAGAAAACAGGTCTGTAGTATCTGGTAAGCTTTCGGTGCCTGCTATTACCTACTTTATATTTTGTAAGTAAAATAAACAAAACGGAGAAAGTTTACGCTTTTAATCCAATCTTGTTCAAATTATGTCGTAGAGATTAGCATGATGTTCCTACGCGATATAAACTACTTTCTTTATTTACATACATGTCACGATATCGTGGATGCAGTTTGATCTATACTTAGATACTAATATTATAAAAAGGACAGATTTGATTGTTTGTAAATTGAATACCGGTTAGATTTTTTTTCTCGGTTGGGAAGCTACAGTATTCCCGGGTGACATAGGCCATATTTTATTCCCGTATTCCCACGGGAACGGGAACTACGCAGGTAAAACCGCATGAGGTCCCCTAGTGTTGAATATATTTTGTTATGAGAACTTGTTTTAAACGTATTCACTCAATTACATTAGCATCGAGTTTCACACGTTTATTGTGCGTTACGGTGACGTCGCTGTGAAGACAATAGCGGGATCTTTAATAAAGTAGATGCAGCCACTCTCGCCTTCGTTCTCACGCTTAAAGGTGTTCACAAACATACGTGCAGTATGGGTCTGAAAGTTGCCTAAACGCACATATAGCCCGTTCGCTCAAGTTTGCCGTTGGCTTACAGCCTGGGGGCCAAGTCTGCTATTTCAATCGCGTCAGAATAGAATAGAAATCGTGGCAAGATATTAGATCGTCGGTACAATTGGTCAATTTTGGTAGTCGCGTATTTCACCAGCTCTATTGTAAGACCGGTAGAAGTCTACTGGTCGACCGATGTTCGCTCGCCGGTTCTGTCGACCTATATGCGTAGTCGCGTATTATATGACGAGCTAGTGGCCGCTGTTTTTTTGGTAGTCTCGTAATGTTGTTTCGTAATGGGTTCAGGTGTGGGGGGCTTACGTTGTGGGGGTTAACGTGGGGGGAGGGGGGGTTTGGGTGTTATGGCGGGGGTAAAGGGGCACATTACCCCCCCCCCTTTAACTCCCACCAGGTTAAGGCGGGTTTAAGGTTTGTGTAATGGTGGGGGTTCAGGGCCACATGACCCCGCCTTTACCACCACCAGATTAAGGGGGGGGGGGGGTTAAGGGCACATTCACCCCCCCTTTACCCCCACCAGAATAAGGGTGGATAAGGTGGGTGTTATGGTGGGGGTTAAGGGGCACATTACCCCCCTCTTAACCCCCCTTACCCCCCCCCCCCCCTTAACCCATCACAACATCCACCTTACCCCCTAACCAGACCATCTTAGCCCCTTAACCCAATCAATTTACCCCCCCCCCCACCCACCGTCACCCCCACCTTAATGCCCCACATCAACGCCCCACCTTAAACACAACCTTGCCTCTTCCTAAAAAAAAAGGTATTGCGATTCTACTCTAGTTCTATTCTAGTGATGTTATAAAAATTTTACGCGACTACCAAGTTTAGGACCAATCGCTATATTATCGTAATAGAATTGCACTAGAACGGCTTTTTGATGTAAAATAGCAGACTCGGCCCCCTGGTGTATAGGCGTATTAGGGGAGGCGACCGGCAAACTTAGAGCGAACGGGTAGTACATCTGTGCTTTGAAATTCACAGGTACAGTTCATGCTCATACTGCTCATCTGTCATAATCTGAGATCGTAGCTGCGGCGTTCTACCAGCATTGTGCTGTATGTTAATTGCAAATCGACTTCGTTTTATTCTTACTAATATCTATTAAAATTAGGGAAGATAAAGAGTCTTTTTGTTATTAAATGATTTAAAGTAGAAATCACTGAATTGATGATTTTGGTGATTTTTGCGAAGATTCTTGTCCTTTTTAAATCTCATTAGATTTAAAAAGGAATCTGAAAATATGTAATATGTTACCGGATAAGAAAAGAACAGCTAACTTAATGTATACAAAATGAGATAGTCTATCTCATTTATTTTTAGTACCTACTTTTTGTTTTTATTATTAGTGCAATATTACAAGGTTATTTGAGGTAAAAACAATAATAAATCACTGATCAGTATACCTACTGTGTGTGTTGCCCACAAATGCATTGCCATTTGGGGTATTATGTCATATGAAAACTGACTCTACATTTATTCTGCGGTTAAGTCATTATGATATAGACATCAGAGCAACAAAAAATAGACCTAGTAACGCGGTCTTTAGGTAGTCCAATGAATTAATTAACAATTAAGAGGCACGCTTATTATAGCTATGTAACAGGATAGAAGATACCTTTTCTAATTGAATTTTCGACAGTATTGCACCTGGCGAAATGGGTCTGTCTTAAGATTATTTTTGAAAAGCAATTACCTAGTATAAAAACCTATCCGGACCCACCAAATTCTACACCTTATTTCGGTGGCCGGTGGATAAGGCGTCTGCACGGTTTGCAGAAGACGCAGGTTCCCATCCTCCTCGAAACCAATTCTTTTTCCATATTTAAAATGTATGTGTCTGTCTGTTAAAACAGCCCACCCATGAATATCATACTGGATTCAACCTGTTAAGAACCACATGGTCCTTACCTTACCTGTCTAAAACTGGCCGCCTCAGGTAATTCTGAACGTTGTCCCAAGATTTCAG